>CM073579.1:31638814-32838814 GCA_037074715.1 Magnolia kwangsiensis | reverse complement strand
GAAACTATAAAGTGTGCCAAGCAATCCTAAGAGTTAGGGAGTTTAGCTGAGTGTAACTTATTGTGGCTTGTGATGATCTGTGTAAAGAATCCATCGTCCTTGAAAGTGGATGGAGGTACGCTCTCTTGCTCCAGTCCTGCACAGACAGATTGAAAATCAGTAAGTGGGATATTGATGTGATCACTCTGTTTATTAAAATTACTCAATTGAGGCGTTGAATTATCAAATGTGTACCGCTCAGATGGTGGCCTCAACTGAGTGGTTTCAAATTCCAGAGTCGTAACGGGCAACTCCTCCTTCTCCCGAATCATATTATCATTCAATTCAGGAGAGTGGTCTAAATATGTTTCACAAGAGTTAGAAGGGTCGATCGTAAGGGGCTCATCCTCCACCTTTAAATAAGACATGTTAGGTAAGGGGAGTGGCTCATTATGACCGACCTCTTTGTGTACATCTTGATCATTGATCTGGACCAAACTTGAGAAGAATTCCAGGGGGACTGTGGTTGCACATTCAGGATTGCAATCATGTTCTAGTCCAGTGCAGTGCACATTTGGGATGAGATTACTTTCCTCACATTCTACACTTAGCATGGGTTGAGGTTCGAATAAACTAACTCCTCATCATTGAAATCATGTATGTCATGTAAGGAAGGTGTGTCATCATCAATGTATTTAAAAGGCATCCATGTATCTTCACCATTCTTTCAAACAGTCATCGAGATTGACTCATCGGGAAATTGAACAACATACACATTAACGGAAACCAACTCCTCATTCTAAATTTCAGATTCTTTCAAAAGTGAGTGCGGATCACTTTCCTCGCATTGTATTTCTGGATTGGGTTGTGGTTGGGATGAGCAAGCCTCCTCTATCCTTTCGAGGCGCGAATTGAGTGTTTCTATTATTTCCATTATTTTTCTCGTTTCCTCAAGACAAGCCGAAAAAATATTACGCTGATATGAATCCTCTTGGATTGTTTCTGGTTGGATCACATGGGTAGGGGATCCAAGAGAATAATCATTATAACATGTTGATTCATTTTTTCAATTTTGATATTTCCACTGGTTATAGTCATACTGATCATAAGTAAGAGAATCTGCTGGTTGGTAATACTTATTATCACCCAAGATACAATCACGCATTGTTTTCTTTTTATCGGATGAGTAATAATAATTCTCACAACCATAGTTATGATAACCCTAACACTTACGTACTGTTTTGTTAATCCGTGGGGTGTAATTGTTCTCCTGCATATAATCACGTAAGGACTTCTTAACCGGTGAATTTTTATATTCTGATCGGTTCTCGATGATAGTTTCAAAAATGTTTTGAGACATAGGTTGATTTATATCACATCATCCCAAAATAAGTTATTTTTTTCAGCATACTGACGTTGCCACTCATGCATATACATAATGAAACCCTTAATCTAAATTTAATCCTAAGAAAAATATAAGAAAAAAAAATTCTACAGCAAGGAGGAGAAGTTAGAAAGATATTACCATACTAGAGATTTCTATATTAATATCCTAAAAAATAAGACAAAACAAGTTAGTTTCTTAAAAGAGAAAGTCTAGGATTAGAAAATCTCTAAAAATAAAACCTTAATTCTAAAAATAGAAAAAATAAAGAAATTAGAAAGATATCACCAAATTAGAAGTTTCTATCTCAGAATCTTACAAAACAGGAAAGACAAGTTAGTTCTAAAAAAAAAAATCAAGAAAATCTAAACATAAAACTGAAGTTAGTAAAAATCCTAATTTTAAACTAATCCAAAAAAAAATTAATTTTAAAAAAACGTAGCCGTCAGTCCCCGGCAACGGTGTCAAAAACTTGTTCACTCCCCAAGTCCAGGGTTGTGATGTAGTAATAAACTCAGTAAGACCGAGGTCGAATCCCAAAGGACTGAAACCTGTACGTTATTTAAAATTAAGTAGAATTAGAACTAAAATAAGGTGAAATCTAAACTAATTATAATTTGAGGAATAATGATGGAATAATTATCTAAACTTAAGAGAAATTAGAGGAATGGAACTAGGGACTCAGAGGATCCACTAGTAGAGATCAAGGAGATCTTATGCCTGTTTCATGAATCATGAAATTTTTTGAACAGTCATTGATCTAGTTTTCAAGAGATGAAAGGTATATGAATTAGAATGGATTCCATCACCAAACCATGCCCAGGAGACTATAACAAACAATAGAATTAAACTAATTACCAAGATGAAAGGTATATGAATTAGAATGGATTCCATCACCAAACCATGCCCAGGAGACTATAACAAACAACAGAATTAAACTAATTACCAACCAATCACATGTATGAAGGCTAGGAAGGGTACCGTCATCCGACCATGCCCAGGAGATGATGGTGAACAACAGGGCTTCCTGACGTCATAAACATAAAAGGGAAAAGAAAATATTCAAAGCCATCGCAGACCCACTGTAATTTCAGTCACAACAGACCATTAAAGACAAAATATTCTCCTTAATTAAACTATAATCAACATCAGATCAGTCTTAAACAAAACGTACAAGCAACAAGACCCCCATCACGCTACAAGCTTCACCTCTTAGCCCTAGCTAAGAGATTCAGCCCACCATGATGGGCGTAGATCTCACTAATAAAAATAAATAAATTAAAAACATCCCTGTTTCTCTCTCTCTCCACGTCTCCAAGCGTGCTCACCAGCCCAAGATTCACGTCCAGCCAAGGATGGCCCACGTGATTTTTCCCCAAGCCCTGTTGCGAACAGAGCTTTCATTTTTCTCCCTGTGATGGTCAGTGGGCCCCACATTGATGCTTACGAAGAAATCCATGCCGTCCAATGGGTTCCCCAAAGAAAACCATTTGGGAATACCCATTCCTGTTTGATTTTGGTGTGACACGCGATATCTTTCACTCCACCGTCCGTCATATGTTGCAATTGCATCCGGGCGTGTGATCATGCATGGGTCCCAGAAAACACATGTTGTACGGTCGGTTTTTTCTCCCAAGAATAATGGATGGTCCAGATGAACCACATGATGAGCGATGGTGGGCCAGCGTCTGAGTCAGTGCAGACATTGCGTAAACAGAAACAACAGTTTCTGTTTTCGCATGCAAATCGTCGGGTTAGCAACGCTGACCGATTTGGTTTTTTATGGTGCACAGCGAGTGTGTGTGCACTTTATGCACGCACAGACCATGTGGGGTCCACCTTGATGCTTTCACTAAATCCACTCCATCCATCCATTTTGAAATATCATTTTAACGGTTGGGACTAAAATTGAGGCAGTTCCAGATATCAGGTGTGCCCCAAATTGAAGATTAATGGGCTGATCTGCCCGTTGGCCCACTTCCCGAGATCTTTAATAGCTTAAATTTTATGTGTATTGTTAATTTATGGCCCTCAGATCATGTATAAAGTTTCGAGTCGAATGGATGGTGGGAACCCCGTGATTTTGCATTCTGGATGATTTTCGAGCCACTTGTGCTTCAATTTCTCGATTTTTGCTGATCCCTGGCATGTAATTCCGTCGATCTTGGTCCCTTGGGGTCCGTCCCATGCTTTGGTGAATTTTGAGCTTCAAATCTATGTATTTAGCACCATTTTTCAGTCTAGGCTCTTAAATACACCCTGCATCACAAACACGATAAAACGAGTCATTAAACAGTATCATACTCGTAAATCTAGGTAATAACTGGGGTCTGATATGCAATATTTGACCCTCAACAGTCCTCGAACCTAAGGATTAATAAATTTTGGTATATCCACTAGTTAGTTATAGTTTAAGCATGATAGGTCTCTTTATTTGTAAACTTGAATTGATCTACCAATGAAAGTTCTCATTTGGTCCAACAATAGAAGCATATTTCCATAGCACACTCACACTACTCATATGTAAGGTAGGGCAAAGCAACTACTCGTCATAGAAACCAATGGTGAAGACCTTATATCCTGACTCATCATGATCATTTCCCTCACAAAGGATAACTATAAATAACAATAACCATGTGTTTGTCCTTTAACATACTAGGTGGTCATAGAATAACATGGTATTGACATCCATAGCCCACAACTCTTCCTTATTCAGTTACCATTTGATAATTAGAGGAATCCCTAGTTCCCAAGGACAACTAGAAGAATCTCTTCCCTTTAACTCATATTCCCATATGTTTATGACACACCCACATGGCATATCCATCTAGGACATATGGATATCATAATCTATAGATAGAATCTCAATATCACATTCATGTCATCAATGAACAAATTCACATTGGTTTTCAGGAGACAACTCTAACATTTGGTCCATCTACTTCTAACATCAAACATAACTCATCATATCACCTTGATACATCGAGCATCTAATGGTCAAGAGGGTGTAAAGCTAGAGTTGACAACGTAAAGGCTGAGTGCCTCTTGGGCTTCTATCATCTTAGCATTGCTGCTGGCATAAATTGTTAACGTGCAGTCGTGTCATGTAATGCCCACTTGAGGGGTTAGTGCCAATATGAAACATGTTCAACATATTAATGATGCATGTTGCATAGATTTGTGTAACTATGGAGCTTAAGTACATGTAGTGTTTGTGGCCTAGGAAATATGTTGGAAAAAGCTTAATTGCCCATGCTAAAAGTGCATAAAGGATGACATAAAATTTGGAATTATTACAAGGAGATCCAAAGAGTTGAACGATGGCTGCTGGCAAGCTTCATTACTGTTAGAAAGGAATGTGGATGATCTTTGCATTTTCAATTGATGCCCCTTTTGAGACGCCTATGGTTGTTATTCTTCACGGGAGAATGTTGATCATCAAAATCAACATGTCGAAGGTACACATCTAAACATTTTATCCTCATGTGAAGAGGTCAAAATGCTGCTTATCCCACATAAGGAAACTAGAAAGTATGGGCTAAAGTTTATGCCCTTGCGAGGAGGTTGATGGATGTGGGAGCAGTTTATCATCTTAAGGGAGATTGTGCGTGTATGCTTATGGAGCTAAGGGTCATGTAGTAGGGGTGTGATGCACCTATGAGGTTAGGTGGAACACACGTACAAAGATGCATTTTAAATGGGTCAAGGTGCTACATATGCATTTAAGAAGCTTATCCTCATTTAAGGAGATTGAAGGTGATCTCATAAGGAAAGATGCTACACTCATAGGATGTAAAGTAGTTTATCCTCATTTCAATTCTCTTTTCAGCCATCATCGGGACATGCCAAAGGGGGTATTGCATTATCTATACTTTGAGCTTATGGAAAGGGAATCTTATAGCTTGAACCATGGCTTATAATTAGCTTCAATGTTATCAGAAAGTCCTATGGGTAATCTATTCATTCTTTACAATGTGGTACCTCTTTAGTAAATGATGGCCTTCCATTTATGAGAATGATGAGGGACATATATCACTTGGCAAAAGCTCTCTCCTTATTTTTATAGCAACCTTGCGGCCTATAAGGGGTACCTTGGTCAAAATGGTGTTTTGGCAGTGGAAGATCATGTCTCTCAGTGGGAGACGTCTCTGCCTTTCCTTCTCTCTCTCTCTCTCTCTCTCTCTCTCTCTCTCTCTCTCTCTCTCTCTCTGCATACATTCATACAACTACATAGTGAAGCCTTTTTCTCTAGGTTTTTGCATGGCTCTTTCTCGTACGTGTGGTATATATTAAGAGAGTACTTTGTAAAGATATGTGTTCCATTAATTCATCTTATGGGGTATTCCTTGGTATAGAATTCATTATATATGTAGGAAAGAGGTAAGCCTTATATTTCTGTTTCTCTTATTTCTAGTGAAGAAGAGAGTTCTATTGTTGCCCCGTGGAGTAGGCATATTTTTGAACCACATAAATCCTTGTGTCTTTTGTCTCTTATTTTGGTTTGACCTTTTTGGCTTTTGTTTGGCCATTTTCTTTTGTGCTTTAGCCTCGCTTACATTGGTCACGTGTGGGCATTTTCCCACAATAGATGGGGCTTTGACTAATTAAGTATCATCATGTTTCCTCTTAAGGTTCCCTAAAGGAAATCTCTTTGGCTAACTTAATGGAAGTGAGGCCATTAGGTGAAGGAGCCCAAAATCTTTCATCATTTTCCAAATAAAACCAATGTTGGACAATCATTGAAGTATAATGGTGTGTCTTAGATGATTTTTACCAAATTGGTATTCCATGATTTTAATTTAGATTTAACAAATAGTTGTTTTATGTTAAATTTGAAGGTTTGGATTAAAATGTCATCATACATTACACCAACCATTAGTTCAAACTTTTTCTATGGATTGATTTCTAATGATCTAAAAGGAACCATTAGTTAGCTATTTTCTAACTGCCAACATGTTCCTTTAAATAAAGGAAATAGCTTATCATTTATGGTGTTTCGGAGGTATTCATTCTTCATTATTCAAATTTAGAGGTTCTGACCATTGGTTTGGTTTTGACATTAAAATTAGCATCCCAATTATATAATAAAGGCTTTGTTCACGGCTTTCATATTATGAATTCAAAGCCCTTCTCCTCAATTGGCTTGCATATTGACCCCCAATTCACAATTTTTACGTCTCACGTGGTTTGATGGCACATAATTTAAGAAAAAATATTATTAAGATCAATCAATTTCATTTACTAACTTATAGAGCAGTTAATATATATACATGATTTGGTAATGAAGATATAGTGGCTTTTATAAGGGTTAGTATAATATCAAATGGTAGAGAGTTGGCTATTTCCTTAGCCAATTAGGAATTAAGTATATAAATTAGGGATTGGTAGTCAAGCTACAATAATCATTGAGTGATAATAGGAACACCTAATTATTTTAAAGGTAGAAGGTGGAGTTGTAATGAGTCAAGTTAGCTTGGTCAATTGGCTCAATTTGACTCAGAAATGCTCGACTCACCTTAGCTTGAAATTGGATTCGGACTGAGTCAAGCTTGGTTTTTGGAGCTCGAAAGAATTTCAAGCCGAGTTCGAGCTTCTCCGAGCTCGACTCGACTCAGATCGAACCTCAACTCGAATCAACTCAGATCGAATCAGCTCAGTGACTCGTTACTTTGATATGAATGCTACTCACCAAGTGTTTGATGAAATGACTCAACGAAGTGTTGACGATAAAGGAATGGATATGTCGGCTGTTTGATTTTGATGCTGCTCGCCTAAGTATTTGATTTTAATGTTACTGTTTAGGTGTTGATGAAATATCTGTGAAATATTGTTACTTTTTAACAATCTATGAGAATTTGAAGATGCATTCTACCTGTTTGAGAAAATAGAAAACATACTCGAACTTGGCTCGAGCTACTGACCAAACCAAGCCGAGCTAGCAAGACATGATCGAGGACCAAGCCGAGTTGAGTTCAAGATGGGGTTAATTACTGGCCGAGCCGAGCCGAGCTGTGCCAAGCTCGACTCAGTTTGACTCGTGTACAATACTAGTGGAAAGTCATGTCTAAGCCCCTATCATATTAAGATCGAATATATTTAAATATGATTAACGAGGAAAAGAAGAAATTCAAATATAAGAAAATGTGTGCAAATCTTGGAATGGACATAAGTGTGCCAAATTTGGAGGCATAACAATAACATGTTTCATCTCATACTCTACAAAAGATAGAAATTGAGGCAATATGGACAAATATGACAAATTTCCAATTTTTAGATATTTGTAGTTTGTGTTTTACCAAACACATTTTTTTTTTTTTTTGTGAAAAAAGTGCTCATTTTCATATACCAAGACTTTTCTTAGACAAATTACTAAACAAGTTTTTCAGTACTTTAAGTACTACAGTTCACCACTTAAATTAATTTTTAGACCTTATTTTTGAATTTAGAAAATGGCACCTATGTCTCTACCTAAGATCCTTAATCTAACAAATAGAATACCATCACTATTTTTATAGTTCCTTAAGGTCTTCACAAGTTTAGAACTCTTTAATGCAAGTACACATGATATCTATTCCTCCACTTCATCATCACCATACCATAAGATGGATCAGGCCTCAAATTGAGCCTCGCCTATTGGAACTTGAAGAAAAATGTTAATTGATCAATTGGCCATGATCCAAAACAACCACTTATTATTAAATAAAAAATATATTATTTTTTTTAGAAAGATTATTTTTAAAACACCTTTAACACAAAAAAATAGCATGCTAGTATGATTGACTTAGCCAATTATAACGATTATCCTTCATGCTTATTAGACTTGAATTAAGAGATTGAATCTTCCATGGAATATACTATTTCTATTTTAGAATATTCAAGCACACCTAGGTGTTGTGCCTCATCGAGACTAACCTTGTATGCCTTAAAGCCTCCATAGGAGATAGTTAAAAGCTTGAATAAAACCTTTAAGAAAAAGATAAATGTATTCAAACTTAGAGAACTGGAGGTGAGTTGGTGATGATAGAATTTAGTTCAACATGGCATGTAATGAAGGGGAAACTAGTTGGTCTTTTATAACCCAGAAAAACGTTGATACTCTAGCATAATGTGATGGATGATATATTAGGCACATGAAAATTACTACAAAGGTTGTACATATGCAAGAAACTCAAAGATCATGCATAAAACAACAAGTAAACATAAGCAATGATATGCGATGACACATGGGTAGATCTAATTTTCTATATGTAGCTATATACTCATAAACGAAGCAGTAAGAAGAGAAAGCTATTTTGAAATAGAAATATGACTATACACGGTATCATAATGCCTAATTGGACTTGTCTTAAAATAAAAGCATATCGAGTCAAGGAATGTCAATCCTAAAAGCCAAGGAACCATGCACAAGGCCACTCCCTCACCCAAGCCTATAAAAGTAGCATAGAATGAAGAGTTTTGGGCCCTTGCTAGTCCAAATCAAACAATCACTTTTTAGTTCAACTTGCCGGTCAATCTTTCACCTTTCATGGACACTTATCTTAGCATAGCTTAGGTTATTGTAATTCTCCACTTTTGTACAACGCATCATGACAGTAAGTTGATTTAGTTTAGATAAATATACACGACCTCATCATCAGATCCCCTTCAAATCCCTAAGTCCCTAATCTGTAATTCCTTAGTCACATCTTGTCGACCAAACTGTATCCATCTCATGATCGTCCAAGTTCCCACAACTCTCTCATGACAATCCATGTCCAGAAGCTTGTCCAACCCATGATTGTCTTACTTGCTAAAATTAGTGTTGATAATTTATTTTACTTTCTTTTACTTTTATGTGCCAAATGTACTACGCTTATGCTCAGAGAAATAAAATTGACATTCAATTTTAATTTTCCATTTTCTTTCTTTATATTGTTTTTATAGATGAACACGACCAAGCTATCATAGTGTGATAAAAGTTCTTATCTTTAAGGAAAAAAGAATCCATCTAAAGGACTAACGATCCCCTTCATAAATCACCTTCTCTCCTTATTAATCAATGGCTGAGTAGTCAGGCCAATTATTCACACCCCAAGTATAGGGTTGCAATGTAGTAATAATCTTGGTAAGACCGAGGTTAATTAATCCACAGGGACTGAACCTTATACGTAATTTGAAAGTAACTAGAACTAGAACTAGGAGAAGATGTAATCTAAATCAGGAAATTTTAAGGGAATAATAGTGAAATCTTAAACTAAAGCTCATAGAATTCAAAGGTGGGAAACTAGGGTGCCAAGGATCCACTTGTAGAGATTAGGGAGAATTACGCTTGATTCCAGAACACAACTGGATTTAGAGTCTTGTCTTCATCCAGTTGGAAGATAATTCATTAAAACACAAATATGAACTTCCTTTTGATCTAGTTTTCAAGACATGAGAAGGATGTGAATTCGGGTTGATTCTATCACAAAACCATGCCCATGAGACGAAGCAAATAATAAAAGTTAACCAATCCACAATCAATCCAAGGGAATTATGAATGTTAGGAAGGATTCCATCACCCAACTATTTTCATGAGATAATGGTGAACAACAAGGTTCCTATAATGAAAAGAGCATACTCAAAGCTATCGCAGATTTATTGTAATTTAAGTCACAACAAACCATTAAAAACTAAAAATATCTCTTATAATCAAACTAAAATTAAAGAGCATTCAACTTAAACATGAATCAAACAGTAAAAAATATCCTATCACACTATAAGTTTCACCTCTTAGCCCTAGCTAAGAGGTTTAGCTAGAAATGGATATGATCAAACTAAATCTCTTAAAAATATCAAAGGAAGAAAAAAAAAAGAAACTAAAGAGAAAAGATAAAACGAACTCCTTTCCGGCCTGCTTCACACGTCTCTCTCTCTCTCTCTCTCTCTCTCTCTCTCTCTCTCTCTCTCTCTCTCCCCTTTCTCTTCACGTCCTTCCTTCCAAAGATGATCCAGGCTCTCTCTTTCTCTCTCCCTTTTATAAAGATAAGGCAGGCTGGTCATCCGAAAGTCGGTTAGAGTGCGTAAATCCTGTTTACGCAGCCAAGAACTCCTCTGCATAAGTCTTGTTTCTCAGTTAAGAAGAAAGCGCCCCTAATTCCCCACTTTCTTTACTAATCGGCAAATAATCTCCCAAATCTTAATCGAATTTTCCATCCTTATAGGATGGACGGTGTGAATTTTCAATCACCTTCAAGACAGAGGCCCACAACTCATCCCATCGGAGGCTAACACGTGCATGCAGTTCAGACTACTTGTTCGCGATCCGTCCTTCACTTGAATGATAGCTTAGAAGCATGGGAATAAGACTAAGGCCTGGACGGTTTTGCTATAAGATCCTAGTGGACAGCTTAGATCATCCTTCTAGAAAATCAAAGTAGCCCACCTAGATCGCCAGTTCTGTTCACAAAACAGAGTTTGCGCAGCTTTTTCTTGCACTGACAGTTAGTGGGGCTTATGATCGAAGTCGTCCAGGAAATCCATTCCATTCATTGGATTTCTTTCGAAAAACTAGTCAGAAATGACGTGGTATGGCTTCAATTCAGTGTTTCCCATCAGGCTTTTTACTCTACTGTCCATCCTCCATTTGGATTCTTTAAGTACATGAAACAACTGAAGAAATCAGGGCGCAGATCTGGGTACGGTCGGTTTGACCTCCTAAATTTAATGAACAGTGTGGATCATCGAAATGTATGATGATGGTGGCCCACCTAAATTCGTTCGTAAGTCCCTATTTTTTTACATGGTCGATATTTGAATTTGAGCAGGAGTTGGGTCAGCGCACACTAACCGACTTCGCTCGTTCGGTGTTTTGCCAGTGCGTACAATACACGTGCACACGTGCTTACAAGTGAGGCCTATTTTTGATGTTTTCCTGGAAAATCTACACCGCCCATTCATTTCTCCACCTAATTTTAAAGGGGCTGAGACAAATAGTGAGGCATATCCAGAGATTAGGTGGGCCCCAAATTAGTGATTTGGTGGATGATCTGTCCATTGGGCCATTTCCACGGAGATCCAATGGCTAAAATTTTACATGTATGGTTACTTTATGGTTCGTAAGCTAAATATAAAGTTTCAAGCCAAACGGATGGTCAGAACCTTGTGATCTTGCATTTAGGACGATTTCAGGCCACTTGAAATTCAATCACTTGATTTTCTCAGATTTTTGGCATGTAAATTCTTCGTTCTCAATCCTCTAAGGTCCGTACCTTTCCTTGATGATTTCTGAGCATTAAGTCTATATTTTTAGTACCCTTGTTCACTCCAGGCTCCTAAATTTACCTTGCAATACAAACACGATTAAAACAGGCTATTAAACAGTATCATGTTCATAAAATCAGGTAATAACTGGGGTCTAATATGCAATATTTGACCCTTAACACAATCCCCAACAAGCATTTTTCTAGTCTCGAGCAAAGTATGCAAAAAATAATTTAAGAATTATGGGACAGTTTCTATAAACCCGAGTGAATTTTGAAAAACAATCCAGATACTATAATTTTACGATTTATGAATGAATGTTGGGAATTACTGTCCTGAACTCAAGCGCACAGTAAACTTCATAGTCAAGTTTAAAGTATTAATCCATAGATTAGAATAATTCTAAACATTAAGTTTCATGGGTGTATAGTGTAACCTCGACTTCTCAACATTAAGAGTCCAATTGTCAATTTTCATGATAACATTGATAATCAAACAGAGCATTCCTGGATATCCCAACCTAAACAAAAACTTTCCTTACAGTTCAACCTTTTTACTCTTCTAACTTTTAATTTTTTCCATCGATGGCTTCACGATGTGTTAACCTTTTTAAAGATATTTAATGGAAACCCTTTTTTAATACAACTATTTTTTAGTTGGGTATTCTCTTTTTTATTTTTAATGAACATGATGGACAAATTCCCCACATGTTGGTTCCTTCCATGCTTAGTGATTACCAGGTTAATAATTCAATATCGAACTAAAACCTTAATGTAAAAGTTAGATGTGACATGTGAAATCATGACTCAATTAATGTTTAAAACTTCGAATCATGGATTAACAATTCGAACTTAACTGTGAAATCTAAAAATAGCTGAATCCAAGAGTCATAGATTACCAACATTACGTATCTTATACTTCTAAAATCAAGATAACCATCAAAATCACTTCGAATTCATAAGAATTTCTAAAAAAAATTCTTTAACTTTCATAATTTTTACTCAAGATCGAAAAAATACTGATTAGGTAACCTAATCTCCCATCCCCAACCTAAAATCTACATTGTCTTCAATGTAAAAAAATAAGCATGCAATGCACATGAGACAACGAAAGTAAAGGAGAAGTGATAGAAAGATAGTACTTGATGAAGGAGTTAAGCGGCTTTTTCTCAAAGAGATTTCAGTGTGAAGGTGGCTCGACACAAGAGTTAATCCAACGAAATAAAACTATCATAAAAGAATGGGAAAGTAAACTAACCTAATGGCATAAAGACGATTAACTTAGAATGACAAAAACCAAACTACCCTAGTCCTATGAAATCAGTAAACCTACATGTACCACTGTCAGACTAGGAGATTAATCCTAATAAACAGGACCATTTAGGGGCGTGGACATGTCCTTTGAATCAAATTTCTTAAAAATTGACTTTAATCGATGTCCATTTACTTTAAAGTCATTGCCATTGTCTAGATTCCGAATCTCGACAACCCCATAAGGATAAACATTGATAACGGTGAAAGGGTCGGTCCAACGAGATCGGAGCTTACCTGGAAAGAGATATAGTCGAGAATTATACAAAAGGACTTTCTGACCTGGTGTGAATGATTTTCGTAAAATATGTTGGTGATGAAATGCTTTCATCCTATCCTTGTAAATTCTTGAGTTCTCGTACGCACCATTCTAGATTTCTTTAAGTTAGTAAGTCAGCGTCGTCCAGATTGAAATTCAAATTTTTGATCAGCCAGTAGGCTCTATGTTCCAACTCCACAGGCAAGTGACAAGCCTTCCCATAGAGAAGTCTAAAGGGAGACATTCCAATAGGAGTCTTAAATGCAGTACGGTAAGCTCATAAGGCATCGGTTAATTATATTGATCAATCCTTACGGTCAGGGTTAATCGTTTTCTCCGGGATGTGTTTGATCTTCCCATTCGAAATCTCAGCGTGCCCACTTGTCCGTGGGTGGTATGGGGTGCTCACCTTGTGAGAGATACCATATTTCTTCATTAAACTCTCAAATAGTCTATTATAAAAGTGTGAGCCCCCATCACTAATGATGGCTTGAGGCGTTTTGAACAGGGAAAGAATGTTCTCATTTAAGAATTTAATGACCGTGCGATAGTCGTTATTCTGGCATGGAATTGTTTCAACCCATTTTGTGACATAGTCTACGATGAGCAAAGTATTAGGTTTCCAAAGGATTAGGGGAATGGTCCCATGAAATTGATACCCCAGTGATCAAATACCTCTATAATAAGAATGAGGTTCAAGGGCATCGTATTTCGAATGGATAATGCTCCTAATTTTTGACAACGCTCACAAGCCTTGCAAAACTCATGAGTGTTCCTAAACATAATGGGCTAGTAAAAGTCACACTGTAGAATCTTGGTCGTGGTCTTTTTAGTAGAAAAGTGACCACCATAGGCCCGTGAGTGACAGAAAGAGATGACGGTCTGAATCTAATTGTTTGGCATACATCTCCTTAAGATTTAGTCTAGGAAATATTTAAACAAATATGGATTGTCCCAGAAAAAGTTGCGCACCTTGGTGAAAAATTTCTTCTTATCTTGCACAGTCCAATGTGTTGATATGAAACCTGTGTCAAGATAATTAGCAATATCAGTGAGCCAAGGTGAATGTGCGACTCTGAATAATTGTTCGTCAGGGAACATGTCATTGATATGTGCTGTCTTAAGGGAATGAGAGGGATTAAGGCAGAAAAGATGGTCAACCACTACGTTCTTTACTCCCTTTTTTATCTTTAATTTGTAAATCAAATTTTTAGAGTAAAATGATCCATCTTATTAGGCAGGGCTTAGCATCATTCTTAGTAAGAAGATACTTGAGCACCGCATGATCTATGTAAATGATGATCTTGGATCCGATTAAGTAGGACCTAAATTTGTCTAAAATGAACACTACGACTAAGAGTTCTTTTTCTATAGTCGAGTAGTTCACTTGGACAGGATTTAGAGTCTTACTTACGTAATGAATAATGTAGGGCTTCTTTTCTTTTCTCGATCCTAAAACCATCCCAAGTGTATAATGAGACGCGTCACATATAAGTTTAAAAGGAAGACTCTAGTCAGGTGACTGTATGATAGGTGCAGTATCCTTAAGCTTAGTGAAAGCTTCCTGGCATGGCTCAGTCCACTCATATGGCACATCCTTTTGAAGTAGATTACATAATGGGCGAGAGATGAGACTAAAGTCCGTTATGAATTGTCCGTAAAACCCGGCGTGTCCTAAAAATGATCACATGTCTCGTATGTTCTTGGGTGGAGGTAAGTTAGAGATAAGATCGATTTTAGCCTCATCTACCTCGATTCCTTTGGACGAGATGATATGTTCAAGGACAATTTCTTACGAACCATGAAATGACACTTCTTTAAGTATCAAGTTCTTTTCTTCACATCTTTTTAGCACACATTTAAGACTCTTTAAGCACTCGCTGAAAGATGGACCAAAGATGGAGAAATCGTCCACGAAGACCTTTAGATATTGCCCCAGTATATTAAAAAAGATACTCATTATACATCGCTGAAAGGTGACAGGGGCATTATATAGTTCGAATGGCATCCTTCGGTAAGCAAAGGTACCATAGGGACATGTAAATGTAGTCTTTTCCTGATCTTCAGTGGCTATCTTTATCTGATTATAGCCTAAATACCCGTCAAGGAAACAGTAATAAGAATGACCGGCCAGCCTTTCCAAGATTTGATCAATGAAGGGTAAAGGAAAGTGGTCCTTCCTCGTAACGGTATTCAACTTCATGTAGTCAATGCATATTCTCCAACTAGTAGTAACTATAGTTGGCATGAGTTCATTATTAGCATTAGCTACGATGGTGATTCCAGACTTCTTAGGAACCACTTGAGTTAGACTCACCCATTAACTATCAAATATAGGGTATATGATACCCACATCCAATAGTTTAAGAACCTCGGCCTTAACCACTTCCTTCATGTTTGGATTTAGTCTACATTATGGTTTTCGAGAAGTCTGCACATTATCATCAAGATGAATGCAATGAGTACAAATCGAAGGGTCTATTCCCATGATGTCCGTAATCATCCATCCAAGGGCTCCCTTATGCTCAATGAGAGTGGATATGAGCATACTTTCCTATTTTTTTCTCTAGGTGGGCAGAGATCACCACTAGGTATATCTTATCTTGACCTAAATAAACATATTTCAAATTAGAGAGCAAAGGTTTTAGGTTATGCTTCGGTGTCTTGAGGTTAGACGGAAGAGGCACTTCTTCGGTTTGGGGCAATTCTTCAAATTGTGGCCTCTACCAGTTAACTTCAAGTACCAGCGCAGTATCAATCATGACAACCATCTCCCTAATCATTTCATCATCAAAATTATAGGAGTGGGCTAGGCACGTCTCTAGAGGGTTGGAGGATAAGGTCAAGTCAATTATGTTAATGTCATGAAAATCATCATCATTTTCTAACTGTCTGCCCGTGTTAAAAAAGATGTTTAACTCCAACATCATATTCTCGAAAGACATACTTATGACACCATTCCTGCAATTGATAATTGTGTTTGAAGTGGCAAGGAATGGGCGACCAAGAATGATGGAAATTTGAGTGCTCATGTTATTGATAAGTTCGGTATCCGAGATGATAAAATCTACAAGGCAGTAGAATCTGTCAACTTGGACCAACACATCCTTAATTATTCCTCTCGGTATGCGAACAGAGTGATCAACAAGTTGTAATGTGGTTAAGGTGGGTTTTAATTCACCCAATTCTAACTGCTTGTACACCAAGTAGAGAATCAAATTGACACTCGCTCCTAAGTCAAGAAGTATGTGCTCAATTTGATAGTTCCCAATTGCACATGATATGGTTGGGCTACCGGGATCTTTGAATTTCTACAACACATCTTGCTTTAGGATGACACTCACTTTCTCAGTCAAGAAGATTTTCTTTTAAATATTTTTCTGTCTTTTAGTCGTGCACAAGTCTTTCAGGAATTTGGCATATGAAGGTATTTATTTTACGGCATCAAGTAGAGGAATATTGACCTTCACTTGTTTTAACACATCTAGAATGTCTTAAGAGTTAGAGAGAGGTTTTGGTGTAACTAACAGTTGGGGGAATGAAACAATTGGCTTCTCTTGAGATTTTGGGTCCAATTCTTGTGGAGTAGTGCTAGGTCTATCATCATTATCCTCTTCCAGGTCCTTAGGATTTTCAGCCCTTACCGGAATAGATTTGTTAATCATCTTTCCACACCTAAGAGTGGTGATAGACTTAGCTTGTTCCATCTGATTTGAAGAATTTGGATCACTTATCTCATATTACGGTTTAGGATTGGGCAGAGGTTGAGCAAGAAGCATCCCCTTTCCCCCAATTGTTAATTGTGACCTATTCTTTGAATAGATGTTGTAAGTGATTCCAAAGCCGCTCTGACGTCCTGGTTGAGTAGCTCTTGGTCTCGAATATTTTTTTGAACCAGATCCTCTTAAGGTTTCACTTGATTTGGAATTTGATTGAAGAAACCTTAAGGGGTAGTCATTTGTCCATTCCTCCAACTAAAGTTTGGATGATTTCTCCAACTAGGATTGTATATATTGGAGGTAGTTCATTGAAAGGTCTTTGATAATTGTTTACGACATTGGATCCTCATTCAGCAACCCTCGGAAGGCAGGTATTGTTGGACAATTTTTAGTTGCGTGAATGTTGCCATCACAAATACCACAAACAGTTTCAGTAACCTAATCCTTCTTTAATTCCATGGCCTCGAATTTTCTTATGAGATTAGTCACTTTAGAATTGATACCATCATCCTCTTTCAGGATATACATTCCACCCCTTTCCTTAGATTGATTTAGCCTAGACATGGTGCTTAATTTGGGGTATGTGTCCCATGATTGTGCATTTTTCGCAAGTCTATCCAAGTAGTCCCACACATTATCAACATTTTTATTCATGAATCCCCCATTGTACATCGTCTCAACCAATTGGTGCATGAAAGATGTCAGCCCATCATAGAAAAAGTGTGTAATGCTCCACGTTTCAAAATTGTGTTGTGGGCATGAACTGACAAGATCCTTGAACCTTTCTCAACATTAGAAGAATGTTTCATCCTCCTTTTAGGCGAAGTTCATGATTGATTTTCTAAGGGTGTTCATTTTATGATGTAGAAAAAATTTCTTTATGAACTCCCTTTGCATATCATTCCATGTGCCAATAGATATAGGACGTAGTGAATGCAACCATGTCTTAGCTTTCTCTTTCAAAGAAAAGGGAAATATTTTAAGCTTGACTGTGTCTTCAGACACGTTTGGAAAATATAAAGTGGTTATGATCTCATCAAACTGTTTCAGGAGTAAATATGAATTTTCTGACTTAAGCCCATGGAATTTAAGAAGGAATTGGATCACCCCTGGCTTGATTTCCATGTGTCTCGTATTTTTTTAGAAAAATCATGCATGACGGTGTACTCACCCCCACCGGTTGTAAATAATCTTATAAAGTACGAGGCGGGGGTGCTTGATGCACCTCATTCTCATCATGGATGTCCTCCACCTTAGGTTGGGGTAGAAGAGGTTGGTTTGCAGCCATTACTTCAATTAACTCTAGGGATCTCTAGCGGTGTCTAGTCCTACGATGGATAGTCAACCCCTCAACCAATCCTCCTTCAGTCAAGAGACGTTGAGTATTGTCATGGACCTACTTGGGCATGAAACACTCGCAGCCCTCAATTTAGATTCTAGACTAAACCTAAAATATAAGAAAATAAAGAGAAAAGAGTTGAAAAGAAGTTACCAAATTCGAAGTTCCTAAGTTAAAAACCTACAAAAAAAAACAAAACAAGTTAGTTTCTAAAAATAGAAAGTCTAAAATTAGAAAGTAAACTAGTTTCTAAAAAGGAAAAAATTCCTAAAAGAAAATAGAAAATTTATAAAATAAGTTAGGAAAGTTCTAAACCTAAATTAGAGGGTAAGTTAGTTTCTAAAAAGATGAGTTATTTTCTAAGACTAGAAAAAGTTTTTAAAAAAAGAAATAACCAACCTAGTTTCTAAAAATTAATCAGGAAGGTTCTAAACCTAAATTAGAAAACAAATTAGTTTCTAAAAAAAAAAGAAAACTTAAAAAAAAAAAAAGTAAAAGTTTCTAAAGATAGAAATAAACCATAATCCTAAAAATAAAAAGAAAGAAAGATTAGAAAGAGATTAGAAATTTAGAAAGCCTATATCAAGGTCCTACAAAACAAGAAAATTAGGTTAGTTTCTAAAAATCAAATAGGAAAACTCTAATCTTAACCTAATTCTAAAGCGCTAACTAATCTCAGAAAAATGTAACTGTCAATCCCTAGAAATGGTGCCAAAAACTTGTTCACACCCCAAATCTAGGATTGCGATTTAGTAATAATCTCGGTAAGATCGACTTCAAATCCACAGGGACTGAACCTTATACGTAATATGAAAATAACTAGAACTAGAACTATGTGAAGATGTAATCTAAATTAGGAAAATTTAAAGAAATAATAGTGAAATCTTAATGTAAAACTTGTAGAATTTAAAGGTGGGAAACTAGGGTGCCAAGGATCCAGTTGTAAGGATTAGGGAGATCTACGCTTGATTCAAGAACACAACTAGATTTAGAGTTCTATCTTCATCCAGTTGGAATATAATCTATTAAAACACAAATATGAACTTCCTTTTGATCTAGTTTTTAAGAGATGAGAAGGATGTAAATTTGGCTTGATTCCATCAGAAAACCATCCCCACGAGACAAAGCAAATAATAGAAGTTAGCTAATCCAATCAATCCAAGGGAATTATGAAAATTGGGAAGGATTCCATCACCCAACCATGCCCATGAGACGATGGGGAACAACAGGGTTCCTAAGTTCCCAATTCCTATAATGAAAAGAGCATACTCAAAGCCATTGCGGATCTATTGTAATTTAAGTCACAACAAACCATTAAAAACTAAAAGTATCTCTTATAATCAAAATAAAGTCAAAGAACATTCAACTTAAACATGAATCAAACCGTAGAAAACATCCCATCACGCTACAAGCTTCACCTCTTAGCCCTAGCTAAGAGGTTTAGCTAGACATGGATATGATCAAACTAAATCTCTTAAAAACATCCAAGGAAGAAAAAAAGAAAGAAACTAAAGAGAAAATATAAAACGAACTCGTTGCCGGCTCACTTCACACGTCTCTCTCTCTCTCTCTCTCTCTCTCTCCCCCCTCTTCTCTTCACGACCTTCCTTCCAAAGATGATCCATGCTCTCTCTTTCTCTCTCCCTTTTATAGAGATAAGGCAGGTCGGCCGTCTGAAATTTTGTTGGAGTGCGTACATCCTATTTATGCAGCCAAGAACTCCTCTGCGTAAGTCAGTGCCCCCAACTCCCCACTTTCCTTGCTGATTGGCGAATAATCTCCTAGATCTTAATCAAATTTTCCATCCCTACAAGATGGAAGGTGTGGATTTTTGATCACCTTCAAGACAGAGGCCCACAACTTGTCTCATCGAAGGCCAGCGCGTGCATGTGGTTCGCACTTCTAGTTCGCGATCTGTCCTTCACTTGAATGATAGCTTGGAAGCACAAGAATAAGACTAAGGCCAAGATGGTTTGCCCTATGATCCTAGTGGACGGTTCAGATCATCCTTCTAGACAATCAGAGTGGCCCACCTGGATCTCCAGTTTTGTTCGCAAAATAGAGTTCGCACAGCTTTTTCTTGCGCTGATGATTGGTGGGGCTCATGATTGAAGCCGGCCAGGAAATCCATTCCGTTCATTGGATTTTTTTCAAAAAACCAGTTGGAAATGACATGGGATGGCTCGAATTCGGTGTGGCCCATTAGGCTTTTTTTACTTTATCGTCCGTCCTCTGTTTGGATTCTTTTAGTACATGAAACAATTGAGGAAATCAGGCAGCAGATCAGGGTACGATCGGTTTGACCTCTTGAATTTAATGAACGGTATGGATCATCGAAATGTATGGTGATGGTGGCCCACATGAATCCGTCTGTAAGTCCTTGTCTATTTACGTGGGTGATATTTGAATTTGAGTAGGAGTCGGGTCAGCGCATGCTGACCGATTCCGCTCGTTCGGTGTTCTACGAGTGCGTACAATACATGTGCACACACTCTTGCAAGTGGGGCCTATTGTTGATGTTTTCCTGAAAAATCTACACTGCCCATCCGTTTCTCACCTAATTTTAAAGGGGCTGAGACCAATAGTGAGGCATATCCAGAGATCAGGTGGGCCCCAAATCAATGATTTGGTGGCTGATTTGTCCATTGGGCCACTTCCATAGAGATCCAACGGCTGAAATTTTAAGTGTACGGTTATTTTATGGTCCTCAAGCCAGATATAAAGTTTTGGGTCAAAAGGATGGTGGGAACCCTGTGATCTTGCATTCGGGACGATTTCAGGTCACTTGAACTTCAATCACTTGATTTTCTCGGATCTTTAGCATGTAAATTCTTCGTTCTCGGTATTCTAAGGTCCATCCCTTTCCATGATAATTTCTGAGCGTTAAATCCATGCTTTTAATATACTTTTTCAGTCCAGGTTCCTAAATTCACCTTGCAACACAAACAAGATTAAAATAGGCCGTCAAACAGTATCATGTTCGTAAAATAAGTAATAACTGGGGTCTAATATGTAATATTTGATCCTCAACACTAATATTCACAGATCTAGTCCTAATCCAGCTACTTAGGTGCCTGGGTCACAAGGTGTTCAACTCAGTTCGAGTCGAATATGGCTTTGATATGCCCGACACATACATACTTATACATAATTGAAATTGAGCCATTCACTATATTTGTGGCCGGGTGTCTGAATTGAAAAGCAACAATATCATAACCCAAAAGGTACTATTATTTGATTATCTAATTGCAAAATTAGTTATCATTTATCAAACGGTTAGTGATGAGAAGTATCCAATGGTCCTAATTCAATAGGTAGGTAGGAATGTACTAATCTTACTTTAGATGGTGACTTAGTGACATTAGGTTTTACAACTTAAGTTGGTTTAGCTTGAGTTAATACATACCACGTGTATAACTTCTAACTTCCTATTTATTGTACTTTTCTAAAGTATCAAGTGATTCCCTTTTATACCTAGTTATATCAGGCCGAATCCACTCCCAATGAATGTATCCAACTAGGATGGATGGACACGCCAAAAATCATGCCAATCTAAAAGTCAGGTAGGAAACAACATAATTTTAGAGGATTTGGGGCAAAACCTCTAAAATTATGTTGTGGCCCACCTAAGTTTTTGGGTCAGCCTCATTTTTGTGCACCAAGGAGAACACCATGGGGCGCACATGATAGAAGGATTGGGACTTGATTTTGTATTCTTATCCTACAAATCTTTGTAGTAGATCCAATTCTCTGCAGGTTCCTCCTCAGTACACGTGACAAACATGAGGAGTTATTGAGACTGTTAATTTTGTGGGCTATTGCATGGATGACATATAGTTTATTCAACTGCATTTCTAAGGTGAGTGGTTTTTGAATAATTGTATGATTGTTGATGAAGAATACAGCTCCTATGGCGTCTCCTGGCGATGTTGGGAATCAAGCAGTAGCACTTAGGATTGCAGGGGATCAGGTTGCATTTTATGGTTGTGGCTTTTACGGAGGCCAGGATACACTTCATGATGATCGTGGACGGCATTATTTCAGGGAGTGTTTCATCCAAGGGTCCATTGATTTTATCTTTGGAAACGGGCGGTCGCTTTACCAGGTATTTCAACTAAAAATTCTAGGCTAATGTGGCACATGCATGTGTGGAATCCAAGACATTCATCGTGCAAATCCTGCACTGAATATTCCTTAGCCTAAAAAATTAGGTTGATCGCATGCATGTGTGCACTAAATATAAATCATGGTCATTGATTTTTCTCGCAGGTGTGAGACTCACCTGATTATTTTGGGTCAAGGTTTGTTCATAGTAATCATGATGTGATGAAAGGTTGTGATCTTGCACGTGTGTACAAAGTTAGAATTTGTGTTGTGCATGCATCTTCAAAAGGAAGACCCAAAGTTGTTCTAGATTGAAGGTTTCAAGCCATCTGCATCTTTATTATTTATTTTTTTTATTGCATTTTTCTCTAACATCTATTCTCATAACAATGGTAATTAAAGGGTTAGGATCTTCCAGTTTAGGAGATTTTCTAGGCATCTCTGATATGCAATGCAATGGGTTCTATAAGCTAGCGGTCTGGATAACTTAACCATGGCCCTCATAGTGTGAGCTGAACGCATCTTATACTTGATATGGTCTGATGCAACAAGGCCTATAATTTCTTTGTTAAAATAGGAAAAATTACCATCAAACATTTGTATTCACAGTATAAATACAGTTACCGACCTAATAATTGTCTAATTACAGTTGTAGCTTAAGAATTTTATTATATATTTTTTATATACTTGGTCAAGGAGTCAACAAAGACAATTTATATAAATGACCAAAATACCTTCTTAATAAAACCCCGTGTATCTTGTGACCAAAGAGGGAAAAAGGTTTATGTAAACACTTAGTCATAAGTTTGAGGCGCATGAATTTTTGGTGCTGTGGATGGATGACTTCATGTTAATGAGATCCACCCTGTCCATCAGGTACCACTTATATTAGGCCTCGATCATACCAATTCAAAACTCAAGTGGGTCTCATCATAGGAGATTAGTGTAAGAATTTGCATAAAACCTCTTAATTCACATGGTGTGGTCTAATGATTTTTAAAATGTAGTTATTTTTTAAAGTACATTCATCTTGGTGAGAAGTGTCACGTGAATGCATTGGATAGCATATATAAACCACACTGGCCCAAAAAATAAGTAATGTTGGGTGTCCCATTCCAGCTCTTTCTTATGGTGTTGCCTACTTGAGTTTCGAATTGACCCTTCTTTTCTTCTTCTTCTTCTTCTTCCTTTTTTTTTTTTTTAAATTTATTTTATTATTATTATTATTATTATTTTTATAATTTTAAAAGATGAATAAAAGTAGTGTACCTAATGGATGATGGGGATCTAATGCATAGTCCCCACGTGGTGCTTGTTTGTCACACCCATGCATGCAGGGATTACAGAAAATTCACATCCAACAATCACCATTAAATGTTTCTTTATAGTACTATTTAAAAAAAAAATAATAATAATAAATAAAATCTCAACTAATGGTACAACAAATGCAATGCAATTGGACTAAGGATAGAATATATACATATATGTTGGATTTCACGAAACGTTGCAGAATAAAAGTTTTAGAAACTCCACATTTTAATTGAGACAATGGATCCCATATAGGCTAATGCTATGTTTCAATAAATACAAAAACATTCAATACAAATGCATACATGTGCTTAGAGAATCCACCATATTTTTTGCCGTTATCGGTCTTGGTATCGATTCCCTAGAGGGGGTGGCTAACAGTGAAGTGTGAACTAACAGTGGGTGTACTAACAAGCTACCCAAAAAAAAAAAAAAAAAAAAACCATAGGAAGTTTCTTTCCAATTATCTCAAATGTAGGAGAGGTAGAGAATTACAGTCAAATTCCACTGGTAGGGGTGTGGGCTAACCTGACCAGTCCACTAGGATGGACCCCACATGCTTGGGGTGTGCACAT
The DNA here is from genome assembly GCA_037074715.1 of Magnolia kwangsiensis. Lineage (NCBI taxonomy): Eukaryota > Viridiplantae > Streptophyta > Magnoliopsida > Magnoliales > Magnoliaceae > Magnolia > Magnolia kwangsiensis. Next base: position 32,814,616 of record CM073579.1, on the reverse strand, counting down.
GTGCAAAGACAAAGTGGGGCATCCCACCTACAACTCCCATCATGGGAGCTTCCCATGAGGTCGAGCTCTATTGGCTCGACCATGATGTGTGTCAAACATGCACAGCGTGCATTAGTGGGCCCATCTAGTGTGGGATATCCCAAAAATCATTCGTATTTAGAACTTAATTAGGTTGGTCACACCATCTGAAACCATGTGAAATCTTGCAGAAAACATCTAAAAGCACTTGGTGAGGGCAACTTGAGTTTTGGAAATACCTTAAATTTGGTATGACACCTCATCCAAGTGGGACACACAGTAGATGGGTTGGATGTTTGAACAACATCTCAATGGGCCCTATAAACAATCAAGAAGGTTTTAATGAGTGGGCATCCACTCTCAACTATTGCCTGTTATGTGGTCCACTTAAGTTGCATATGATTGATGGGGTGGATGTTCGATGCACATTAGTGTGGGGCCCATAAAGCTTGGCCTCATGGGAAGCTTGACCTAATAATACATTTTCCATATACGTGCCTGGGGGGTTTTGATAACATCCCCACCTTCCTAAGGACATTAACAATGTCCCCAAACCTTTTTAATGGCATATGATGTGATGAATTTTTGATCTTAATTATCCATTCATTCATACAACTACGTACAAGCCATAGTGTAAAAGTCATGCCAATAAGGTGATCCTAAGCTTCAAATCGATAGCATGAAAATGGATGGTCAAGATTGACTGGAGAAACAAAATATGTCCAATCATTATCTATCCCACTTTGTATTTCTTATTATTCTAAACTAAGACTTTGGTTTAATGATTTTAACCATGTGACTTATGGCTCATAAAGGATGGATGGTTGTATCAAATTGTTTCTATTAAAAGAGTTAGGATCATTAGATTGGCATGATTCTTGCACCATGTCTTGCTCCTAGTTATATAAATGAATGGAGGTTCATATTGACGGTAGGTGACCTCATGTGTTGTTTAAAAGGTTTGGATGTTGCTAATGTCCCCAAGAAGGTAGGAATGTTAGTAAAATCTCTCTCTATCTCTCTTAGAGAGAGAGAGAGAGACGTTTAATGAAAATTTTATTTTTGGTCATTCATGCTGTCTTTGGAAGTAAAATATGAACAATTATTTACCAAATAAATATATTTTTAATGATAATTTTATCCTATAATAACTAAAGTTTAAAATTAATTGCAAGGAAAAAAGTCTAAAACTATTAATGTCATATGGTATACATATAGATGCAGATGCTCCTTCCAGTCTCTAGATCTCAGTGATCTATATTGATATAAAGATCCTATCTCACTAGTACCATAAGGCTTATGTATGGAGACACCCATCTCCATCTCACTTTTGTGGCCCACCATCTCTTTCCTCATGAAAATTGTGTGATAAACATACTGATATATAGTTTTGGCTATGGGCAGGACTGCACTATCAATTCGATAGCAAATCAAGTTCCAATTGGGGTACTGACGATAACTGGAGCCATCACAGCCCATGGTAGGCAATCAATGGCTGAGAGAACAGGATTTTCATTTGTCAATTGCAGCATTCGAGGATCAGGGAGGGTTTGGCTCGGCCGAGCATGGGGTCCATATGCTTCTGTCGTCTTCGCCAGAACCTACATGTCTAACATCATAGCGTCAGATGGATGGAATGATTGGAGTGACCCCTCTAGAGACCAGTCTGTGGTTGATCTACTGCCTTCTTTTTCTTGTTTTATAATTTCCTAATTTAATTTAAGGAATGGATCTGAACCAGATCGTTCATCTAGTTAGCATACCATGGATGGGATGGGACCAAAGTTAGAGGACTTTCACCTTTCGAATGTGGATCGTAGGTTGAATATTGTTTTACCGGCCAATTCATAGCCGTTGAAAGCCCTTCAATTGGATGTTATAATAGTTTGTGTTTGATTTCAGGCTATGGCCCATCTACATGGTGCCAACTGGATGAACAAGCATAATCTTTGATGTTCAGTGCAACTTTCATAGGCATATCTGAGTTATTCAATCTTTTCTTTATAATGCATTTTGTTGCACCAAATATCATGATATTTCATTATTAATCAATTTGATTTGGTATTAAATGTTATATTTCATGATTTTTATTTTTTATGATTGCAACAAAATGCACCTCTAGAGGACTCATCTGCACCAACCTTAAAAATGGAAATTGGGTGTATTTCAATTCAGTGAAAGGGTGAGTGAAAATAGCTACACCTTTGCTTAAAGATAACTATTAAGGTATAGCTTGAAGAATGCTAGTTTGTTCTCCAAGCGTGTCTTTCTCTCCAACATGGTAGCGCACCATGCCAACTGTAGCATCCATCATGAAGATCATCCGGCACAAAAATCAGACCTGTCAGTGGATCAGATGGACCACATTTTGAGAAATTGAACAATCGATGGTCTGACTCTGTTTATAGGTTTGACCTACCTGATGAGTGGACGGGTCTGGTTTTTGTGTCAAGTGATCTTTATAGTGGGTGGGTCCTACCATTTGCATGGTAAGAATGTCCTACAAAGTTTGCATGTCAGTAGGAACTTTTAGTGTCCTTCTTGCTGTAAGTGATTAGTTCAATTGCATAAAAATGGCTTTGATAGAACACGAGTCCACATTAAAACTACCATATGTGGCCTTCTCTAACCATGGATGTGACACATGTTAGAGGTCCGACCATTCATCAGGTAGGACACACAGTGGACATGAGAAAAATAGGTGGTTAAGAAACAAAGTCCAGACGTCCAAATTACACGTATGTTTGTGGCTTATTTAATAAAATACAACACCCTGATATTTAGTATAACATGTTCATAATGTGCACTTCTTAATATCCAGATTGATCACATGCACAGTTCTGGAACTCATTGACTTATCTTGAAAAATGGATGAGTCAACACGTCTCGACAAGATTACAAGCCAAGTCTCTTAGGAACTCGGTGAGTGTCACTTGGTTCAGACTCAACTAGACATTTCAAATTGGCTTGACAACTTGGCGTGACTCAAACCAAGTCAGTTGCCCTATAAAAATGCCTTCTAGTGATCGAAAGTAACTACTACCGTTAAGAATCATACTGGACCTACGACCTCATTCGTATCAAATTACGACTTGTTTGAGTCTTCAAGTCAACCAAAGTTGACTGGACACCGAGTCGAGTTGAGTTTTGGGATTTCTGAAGTATGATCATGCTTGTTTCATTTCCACTTATAATGCGTCCATACATTCTTTCAAAATCATGCTTAAAATAATGTGAATTTACTTCTACGCATGCATGCATTTTGCAGGACCATATACTTCGGGGAATATGAGTGCATGGGACCAGGAGCCGCCTACACATTAAGAGCATCGTACTCCAAACAATTGAGTCATATTGAAGCAATTCCATTCATGGACATTTCATATATAGATGGGAACGATTGGCTTTTTCTTCCAAATAACTCCTCGGATCCTCCCAATCGCTATCAACATTATCGACAATACAGAGGATACATTCAAGTGCAGTGATAGCACAAGCAAAGGAGGCTGAAACTCAGGTTTACAAATGATTCCTCATAATATTTAGACCATCTTATAACATTGCTCGAGGAGAAAATTAATAACTCATTATGGTTTTATTAGGAGACTTACATATCTAAGTATAAAAGGACAAATAAGTGTAAAAGGAACATATAGACTTTCTTGGGTGTGTTTGTATACACTATTAAATTCTATTCCAATTGTTATTTGAATAAAATGGAAATGATCATACTGTAATTCCCTACCTTATTATTCATGTTGCGTTTCTAGGCTATGTAGTTTTAATGATTAAGAGGAGTGTTAACAATTCAAATCACTCATGCAAACTTAGCCTTTTATTTGGGTGGCACCATAGTTTAATTACTCATTGTATCGGCTAAAAACTCGACCAAGTCAACTCAACACTGTGACCTTTTTAGTAGAGTCAAAGGAAAACTTTCTCATGTGTATGACTAGGGCCCAACTTGATCTCTTGGTAAGCTTAAAGAGAGACATCTGGTAAATTATATGGTGTACATTAATAAAAAATATATAAGGGAGGCAATGAATCAAATCCACAATCTCTAATACAGGAAAGATGAACTTAACATGAACTTAACATGTGCACTCTTTGTAAGACTTCAATTAGGTGGGTCTACATGATTAATGTCTTAAATTGATCAAATATGTTGACCATTGGATATTTGGGCTGAGCATATACATGTGGGCCCCATATAAGTTGTGATTAGCTCATATATGTAATAGGTGATGAGCTTGGACTCTACTATGCATCCAAAGTTCTTTGTATAGAAATGGACTCCAGAGTAATTGAGTGAAACATGAACTATTATAGTGTGGAGATTATTAGAGGAGTTGTAATGTGTTAATTACTCTAGTGCTCTTTTATAAATATAGGTCTTGGTCGCTCTACCTATATGTACAAGAAAACCTATCGCTCATCTCAGGTTTCTTGAAGGGTGGAAGGTGCAGAGGATTAAAGTACAACATTATCATTGACATCAACAAAAATGACTTTTCATTCATGTGATTAGGTTATGTGTGAAATCTGAGATTATCAAAATGGAGATCCTTGGCTCAATGTGTTTCATTAAATTTTCAAAACATTTCTTATTCTCCACTGCGTTTTGAACCTAGAGCGGTCCCTTTTCACAATAACCATCAAATTTTATTTTTATTTTTTAAAACAATGCAATCGATGTCCATTTGATGATTGGACTATCCAAATGAAATTTCTCTAAATGAGGATCAAATAAAAAATTGAGCACAAATGGACTCTCGAATTAGGAGATTCAGCCATTTCCATTTTACCATGTTGTCAATGGTGTAGATTAAAGGATGGATTTTTTTGGGCATGTGGTCTAATTTAAGCCATTATTTCTTGTTAAATGTTTTTTTGCTCGTGTTTATATGATGAATGGTGTGTGTTGATTCATTTTGTGGCCTTAATCGATTATATTTTAATGATTTCATGTTTATGACATGATTGTACGACTGTGAGAAACGACTAGTTTTGGGGCATTCTTGTTGTGCTTGAAATTGCGATTGAGCCATTAGTACTGAAGTATGAAGTATGACTAAATTGATTTCATAGAGGGGGGTGGATAGGAATTTTTAAAACTTGTTATCTATTAATAACAAACTATGCCCAACTTCTAAACCAAGAAAGGTAAAGTAACTCTATGAGTTCCAACCCAATAGGGAGTCCAATTTACACAGGCTTATACAAGATTTATATATAAAAGCATACATGCATCATTGTGAACATATAATGAACATAAGCATAACCAGATAAATGTACTTAAGGTGATCCGAAACACGCACTACGTGAAAAATGGAAAAAAAAATGACGAATTCTTTGGTTTAAAGACAGTTTAGAGACGGCCGTAAACTGTCTCTAAAATTTCAAATGGCTCTTGATCATCCTTAATATGAAGGAAAATTGTTTTTTCACTTAAGACGGTCAGAAACCATCGTTAACTTCAAAGACGACTATCGATTGTCTAGAATTAAAGACAGTCCTTAGCCATCTTATATGCCGTTATCCGAGACAGTCAAAGACCGTCTAGATTTGAGACGGACATTGGCAGTCCTATAGTAGTCATTTGAGACGGTCAAAGACCATCCAAATTAGAGACGGTCCTTAACCATTTTATATTGGTTATTTGAGACGGTCAAAGACCGTCCACATTAGAGACGGTCCTTAGTCGTCTTATATTGGTTATCTGAGACGGTCAAAGACCGTCCACATTAGAGACGATCCTTATCCATCTTATATTGGTTATCTGAGACGGTGAAAGATTGTCTGCATGAGAAACTGTCATTGACAGTCCTATAGCGGTCATCTGAGACGGTCAAACACCGTCTGCATTAGAGACAGTCCTTCCCCATCTTATATTAGTTTTTTCCCTTCATCTAGGTCTGTATGAACTAATCAACAGATTGGATGTCAAATAAATAGTACAGTGGTCCTTAGGAGGAATTTAATGATGGATATCCAATCACTATTGTTTTCCTGTTGTGTGGTCCACCTGAGATTTATATCCATCTCATTTTCGGTATCAATCTCTAAAATGATATGTAAAAATGGATGAACGACATGGATAAAAGATATACTAGTGGGGCCCACATGACTGGTGGTAGGGGAGTAGCCTATCTGTTTCTCTAGGAAGCCGATTGCGTATAGGTAACTCAGTACGCTTAGTGTACTGAGTAAACTCTTGTGGAGTTCACCATGACTTATGTATTTAATCCACTTTGTCCATCCATTTTATCAGATAATTTTATGGCTTGAACCTAAAAAATTAAGCATATCCAACGATAAAATGGACCATACTATAGGAAACAGTGTGAAATGAACTTCTACCGTTGCAAAATTCTTGGGGGCCATGGAAGTTTTGGATCAAGCTTATATTTGTGTTTTCCCTTCATCCATGTCTGTATGATCTTATGAACAGGTTGGATGACAAATAAACGTCACTGTGGGGCCTGGAAAGGTTTCAACGGTTGAAGTCATTATTCCACTTTTTCATGTAAGATTGGATTTTAATGATGTATATTCAATTACTATTGTTTTCATGTGGTGTGGTCCACCTGATATTTATATTTCTCTCATTCTACCATGATGTATGTTTTATCCACACCTTCCATCCATTTGGAGAGATCATTTTAGGGCAATATCCAAATAAAAAGTTAAATCCTAAGCTCCAGTGGACCCCAACGACGAAAATATTGTGACAGTGATGCCCACCATTAAAAACTTCTAAAGGTCATAAAAGTTTTATATCAAGATGATATTTGTCTTTTCCCTTATTTCATGTATTTTTTAACTTTTCAACAGGTTAGATTTCAAATAAACATTATGATGGGCCTTAAGATAGTTTCGACAGTGGGAATCACTCTTTTCGCTATTTTCTATGGTGGGGTCCACTACAGATTTATATTTGCCTCATTCTTTAGCTCATGACTTAAAATGATATCTTAAAATGGATGGACAGTGTGGATATAACAATTACATCATAGTGGAGCCCACAAAAATTGTGAGGTGTATGTGAGTGAAAGTAGGGCATCCAAGTGACGCCTTACAAATATGGAAACGGATTGGCTACTCTCCCTGACACCAGCCAATGGCTAGTGGTTGGTGCTCCATGGGCCCCACCATGATGTATTCGTTTCATGTCATCCATCTATTTTTACAGATCATTTTACAGTACGAAACCAAAAATGAGATATATCCAAATCTTAAGTGGACAACATTCTAGGAAACAGTGTTGAATGAGCGTCAACCATTAAAAAACATTTTAGGGCCATAAAAGTTTTGGATCAATCATTTTTGGTCCTAAACGGTCTTACCCTTCAATTACCATCACACAGTGGAGCATGCTTTAATGTGGCATTACTGTGGAGGCCACCTTCATGTATGTATTATGTATCTAGGTCAAAAATTGAGAAGTTCAAAAAATTTATGAATTTTGAAAAAAAATATATTTGAGAAGCTTAGAAAAATAATTAACAATGTTTAAGAAAAATTTAGATTTTGAAAAAAAAAAAACTATGATTTTATAAAAATCTAGATTTTGAAAGAAAAATTAAGAACTTTGAATAATGTTGATTATTTTGGAAAAAAAAAAGATTTCGATAAAAAAATGATATTTTGAAAATGAAAATTTTAAAAATTAAACAAAATTGTGAAAAAATTGACAAATTTGAAAAAGTTATATATTTTAAAAAAGAAAACTAGATTTTGTATTTTGACAAGAAAAATTGAAAAGTTAGATAACAAAAGTGAGATTTTGATGATGTGTTGTATATCCTTACCGCCCATATGTTTGTCTAACCTATTTATAAAAAATTGTGTAGATTTAAATCTTAAGTGGACCACACCATTGGAAAGAATGATAATATAGTACTTCGCCATTAAAAATTATAAAGAGCCTATCATAAGGTTTTAGTAATGTTTATTTGCAATCCAACTTGTTGATAATATAAAGAAGATCTAGATGAAAGTAAACTACAAAGATCAAATTGATCCAAAACTTTTGCGGCCTTCAAAAAGTTTTAAATTGTTATTTATCATTGTTTTGATTGGTATGGCCCACCTGAGATTATTGAGTTCTTATGATTTGAAATCACATCCTAAAATATGATGGAAAAATATATGGACGGTGTCGATATACATAAAATATATCAAGGTGGGCCCTACATGATTAGAGTAACACCCATGAAGGAGCTACCTAAATAGTGAAATGGCACTATAAGGTCACCTCATGGGAACTTCCCATGAGGTTAATCTGTGTGCGCCCCACCATGATGTGTGTAGAACATCAACACTATGCATTTGATGTGTCCCCTTTAAGTCCAAAAATCAGTCATATACGAAACTCAGGTGGGCCATAGCATCTAAAACTATGTGAAGACATCTCTAGAACATATTAAAACATTTGGTGGGGCCCACATGAGTTTTGGATGTGTATGAAACTTGGTTTGACTCCTCATCCAAGTGGGACACATTATGAATGGGCTAGATCTATGAACCACATCTAGGTGGGCCCAATAAATGATTATGAATGTTTTAATGGGAGGGTAACCTTCTGAACTATATTATGTGTTGTGGCCCACCCAAGTCATGGATTGAGTTTATTTTTAAGTTCATGGCTAAAACGTACCTACCCATATGACCTTATTAGAGACTGAGGATGCTAAGGGGCTCCATGGGGCCCATTTTAATATATTTGTTTTATCTAAGCCGTCCATAAATTTTGAAATATTATTTCAATGCATGAGCCCAAAAAGTAGAAAGATTAAAAGTCTAAGTGCACCACACCATAAGAAATAATGAAAAATAAATTTATAACATTAGTATGTGGTGTGGTCCACCTACAGCTTCGATCTGACTCATTTTCTGGATCAACCCTAAAAATGAGCCGTTAAAATTAATGGACGGAGTGGATAATTAACATATACAATGGTGGGGCCCATAGAGCCCTACCAGATCCAAAGCTCCTGCTATCGTTTCCATTTGTACAGTGAAAATGTGTTAGTTTTGTATTTTATGTTAAATAGCGGTGACTCGTTCATAGAAAATGTGGGTTTGATATATGGCTATCCAGACCATCCAAATAATGGGTCTTGTTGTAGATGGTTGATATTAATAATTATCTTATGTAGTAGTATCTTAACCATCCATTAAATAGACCATATATTGTACGAGTGTGAATACAGTTTGTTTTATAAACTATGGAAAACTCACATTTTTTGGATTTGGATTCTTATCCCAATTCAGAAGAGGAAAATTCATTTTCCCTCTTTCGACCGCCCTTTTTCTTTGTCTCCCTTCCCTCTTTTGACCACCATCTTCATCGCCAATCGAACGCCTTTTAAGGTGATGATTTGGAAGATGGACTGCTTCCTCGCCCTACAAATGCATGCTGACTAGGTGAGGGATGTGGCATGGGCCCCGATTCTAGGGCTTCCAAAATCGGCGATTGCTAGTGCTTCTCTAGACGGGACAGTTGTCATATGGATGGTGGTGAAGGAAGGAGATCAGTGGGAGGGGAAGGTCTTGAACGATTTCAAGATGCCAGTGTGGAGGGTGTCATGGTCACTGACTGAGAATATATTGGCAGTGGCAGACGGGAACAACAATGTGATGTTGTGGAAGGAGGCGGTAGATGGAGAGTGGCAGCAGGTGACGACAGTTTAACCCTAGATCTAGGTTCTTGGGTTTCTCTCTTCGTTACTGTTTTCATGTTTTGTGGCTGTGACTGCAATTTTTCTTTTTCTTTTTTTTTTCCTAGTGAATTTCTCAGTGTTTCTCTCTATAATTTGGTTTGGATAAATTTGGTTAATATTTGTTAGATGTGGCCCTTACCATGGGGCCACCTCAATATATTTATTTTATTTGTTTTTCAAGATCATTTTAAGGTATTTAGATCCAATTCTCAGGTGGACAATAGCATGGGAAAAGGTGATGATTGACCATTAATCGGCCCCAAAAGTTTTGAATCGACCTGATTTTTTTGTTCTTTTGTTCTTTTTTTAAAAAAATTTTAAACACCATCCATGGAGGTTTGTTTGACCTTATCAACATGTTGAATGGAAAATAAAAATTACAGAAACATTACAGTGTGCCATAGGAAGTATGGCAAGGTGTTCAATCACCACTGTTTCCGATGATGTGGTCCACTTGAGATTTGGAACTTCATTTTTTGGGCTCATGCCATAAAATGATATGGAAAAACAGATGGATGGTGTATATATAAAATATATACATCAAGGTGGGCCCCACTGTCTTAGATGAGGCCCGATTGCACTTAATCTGCTTAGATCTCTTGAGTTTTATTTTATTTATTTTTGACGTGGTCCTTATATCGTTGCTCCGTTGGATTAATGGTTTGGTTGTTATCGTGGGACCCACTCGTTAGTGCTCAGGGCCTGGTATGCTACCCATGTCCTGGTTGAGGATCATACCCGAGTTGGGAAGACTGGTGTAGTTGAATGCCTGTCCCATTGTGGATGGTCCATTGGTTGTAGGGAGGCTGATTCAATGGTTAAGATTGTCGAATCTGTAGATTATCGGAGTTCTAGAAGATCCTGACAGTGGAACTGTTTACAGTAGTACTTTTTAATTTTCTTTAGACTTGTAATTTCATGCACAGATTGTAATGGTTACAATCTTCCCTTAAGCGTAATTTTATGGTGGACCATAAATTATAATAGAGTTACAACATGGATGGTGGCCATTGAGTAGCACACACGTACACTGGACCCTAACTTGCAATAGAGGCAAATTCAATTCTTCCCAATTCCTTGTATTTGGTTAAGAAAAAGAATGGAACTACTCATGATTTGGGGAAGAGAAAGAGGGCAAAGAAATTCCTATTTAATGTATATTCCATTTCCTGTGGTTCTCCAAATCCCTACAAGGGTTTCTTTTGCGTCTATCAGGCATATTCATTTTTCACGTCAGTTCTTAATATTTCCCCTATTATGTTAGTGACAAGAGCTAACTGAAAGTTTCCCCTGTTACATAAAACTACATTGACTTCTTAACCATCTTGGTTACTGGAATTACTAGCAAAGTTTTTCAAAATTCTGTTATAGTACTGTCTAATAACCTCGTTGATTTCTAATTCATGCCCCTAACTTTCATTTCCTTCTTGTGTAATTCAAATGAAGTGCCTGAGGTATTGATTGATGTAACAACACTTAACACAAGTCTGTCTCGCATTATAAGCACTTGTCATTCATGCAGTAGAACACAAGAAGCCCATTGAGCAACTATTTTCTACTCTTGACTAACTGCGAACCCAGGATAATGGTAATATTTCTATTTTAGAGATGCTTACTATTCTTCCAAAGGAAGTCATTAAGGATCAAAATACTGATTGTAACATCAGTTTAGATCATAGATGCCAGTATGGCCAAGTGTAACACCCCAGATTTTTGCCAACCTGGGGTTAGATGTCCTTAGGCAATGGGTCAACTAAAACACCTGAGAAATCGCTCAGAACCCAATTCCATGGCCAAAGAAATCACTTAGGATTAATTCCTTTAGAAATTAAGCGTTAGTTAGCTAGCGCTACACTGAAGTAGCTGTGAAATTGTCCCTGACCGCTTTAAATATGTTCTACAAGACCCAAAACTTGTAGAATCAATGGTGCTATAATACCCTGAAACTTAGGATCAAACTCTAAACCCGTTTGATCTCAGGAACTCTTTGAAACTTTGTATTGGATCTAAACCGTGCGTCGAAAGTTCGATACCTACAATCTTAGACCGTTATGACCGCTTAGCTGGACTTGACAACCGTTTCGAAAATCAAGGCCAACCAACGTTCAGAGGCTATTTCATTGAGCCTGGAGTGAAGAGAGTGAGAATAGGGTTAGATTTGGAAATTTTAATTCAAATCTGGCACGTGACTTGGCACGTTATTATTAAGCGTTCTGACCGTCAGAATTCAGCCAAATTACACTCTCGGATCAGGAAAAATTTCTTTTTCATATCATGAGACTTGTAGACCTGATCTAAGTGCGGTGACCGCTGAACTGAAATTGGACCGCCACGTGCGATCTGCGAACTCTTCCGGTCTGAAAACTTGATGTGTGCTAGATCCAGTATGCATGAGCTTAAGTCCGACCGTGTTTGGCCAGGGGACCTCCAGAAATGCTCTTTTGGACCAGAACAGCCCCGATTTGGTTAGACCTCAAGTAAACATTGTTCCCAAGCCTAATTTGGAAAGTTTTAAGCTTATAAAAGGGGTTTAAACCCTCACTTCTCTCACCCATCCGAATTTGCTAGAAACCCTAACAGAGTGAGAGAAAAAGTGAGAGATTGTGGGAGGGATCTTCTTACCACATGCACCAGCTGCTACACGTGCTTAAGCAATGTATCCCAATCACTTTTTCAGTGATTTCACCGCATTTCTAGGTAAGGAAAACCTAACCATTTGCTGATTTAGCATTTCGTCGATTCCATTAGCGACGTAGCTTATATAGCTTGTGTATTAGGTCGCCTGTTCGCAGTAAATAAAGCATATATGATCCGTTCGAAGCGATACACATCTAGGGAAAAAGGTGCGAATTTTAAATGCTTTGATTGGATGTTTTCAACGCTTTCAATGTCGTTTAATAGTAGATTATCGACGGCAACACCGTTTGACATGTACAACATGTTGTCCGTTTCCTGTTTCGTAAATGTAGGAAAAATATGAGATTTAGGGCATTTTAGTCATTTGTAGAAAATACTGTATACATCCATATTTTGCTGAAATGGTTGACATGGCTTTTTGTCGCATTAGGATATTAGGAATACGTGCATAATTGGTTTGGCGAAGAGATTCGCCCAAAGGCGCACTTTGAGTCAACATACACTATATAGACTTAAGTGCGTAGACTAAGTGTTTGTATGAATGTTTGTATTAGTATGTATTGAGTATATGGTGTTATGAAATAGTTTTGAGATTGAATTCTCAAGTAATATGCTGATGTAAATGATTTCCATCATGTTGGCTATATGTATTGATTTCATTATACATGAAATGCATGTGTGGGATGATTTTCTTAAGTTGTATGTTATAACATGTGTCAACATGCTTACATGTTGTATTTCATTTCTGTTACTCACATATGCTTACTGATGTTGATGTACAAATGCTTGGGGCTATGACCTAGTCCAGGCAGTCGGTAATGGATCGAATTCGTGGTTGGTTTTTATGTACCACAAAGGACGCGTCGATGAACGCGAGTCGTGTTTCGGGTTGGCGGCAGTGGTTAGGCCACACGAATTGTTTGATGCACTTCATGTCATTCAGCTTGAGATGCGCTCGTGCTAATCGAGCCCGTCAAGTAACCTGACTGGCCATTGTATGTTCACAATGTATGAGTCATAACTGCTTGAACATAGGGTACTGAACTTACCATTGAAAACCCTGTCAACCATGGTACCTTGATCCACAAAGACTCATGAGCCGGGCATGGTGGTATGGGACACTGTGGTCGAGCTGTCGGCCTACGCTGGGGCCACAAACCTCCCCGTAGTGACCAGTGAGCACCTATGACTCGTGAGTAGATTATGGTGGTATGAGATACTATATTCTTGCTGTCGGCCTACACTGATCAGGCGACGAGCCCTTTGTAGTGACCGCGAGCGTATTCTGAGTCTACGGGAGGCGACGACCCTTCCGTAGCAATGAGAGTACAATAGGCCTGTATTGATAAGGTGACGGGGGAGCAGTGCAATGAGTGCGAGCAACAGCCCTGACATCCCTTGCAGCGACCTACAAAATATACATCGTATGAGATTACTAGGAGTGATGACCCTAGACAGGATCTGTGTTGGGATTGATATAAGGGAAGTACCTTAGTTTCCCAATATTACTGTATGAAAAGGACTAATAATAACTTGGTAATCATATCACCATCACATTGCATGTGCCTAGAAGATGTGGAGCACTGTGGGAAGAAAGCATGCCGCGGGCGTAAGATGGTGCCGTATGAGGGAGATCGTCGGTGAGGGCATCCATCATGTCACGTCATATTGCATTAACAACAGTATTTAGGAATGTTTGATTAATTACTTTACTATTATCGCATGATTGATTTGAGAACATGCTAATCTCTGCTCTATTATTCCACTGAGTTGATCACTCACTCCCATGTTATGGGATGGTGTTTCTGGACACCCACCAGTCCCTATTTTAGTTGCAGATGATGGCGCTGCTTGTGAAGCGGAGCCGAACTTGATGATGATGAGGAGGATCCCTCCTTTATGCGTGTTCTGATCGACGGGATTACAGGGAGATTCATTAGATGTCATGACACTAGTGATTTTATATTTTCAGAGCACTCACGTATATTCTTTCTTTCTATGTTGAGGTATACATGTATATGTTTAACCTGGTAACATGTTCACACTCTGGAGACTTCTCATCAATTATATATTATATGTATGTATCACAGTCTTCCGCTTGCTAATTTAACTGTCTCTGGAGTATGATATGCTGTTCTGGCATAATCCCACTCATGTTTAATACATTAACATAGACAACATTCAATCATACACATTTAAGTGATGTTCTGGAACTCGGGAGTGGAGTTTTTACTCGACCCCCGATTTTCGGGATGTTACACCAAGAGGTTTGAGAATTTTTACAATCATTATTATAGTATTCTTTCTTGATTTTGTTCCAAGTTATTTTTGAAGAATCATGGCTATTCCTTTCTGTTCCCCTTATGCATGTTGCATGATAATCTTGTTATATTTATTCTGATGCTGCATGATCATTCTGCTCTATTTATTTTGTTCTTCATAGATGGATGTATTTCTTCTACTCATAAGGAAACCTTTGATTCTCAAACAGCTTCTTTCACATACTCTTACCGTTCTTGAATTCCTGCTGCACCAATCTAAGCAACGATTCGAGGATGGTGTTCAGCTTCATGAGAAGAGTTGGAAAATATTGAGATGTTTGCTGAGTTGGGTAAGATATTTTTTTGAAAGACTTTGCTATTTTATTACAATGATGTTTTCTGATCTAGGTTGTTACTATTTATTTTTCTTTTTTGCTCCTTCAATCAATAGCAGAAAGTATCATAAAAAAGGACAGAAAGTTATCATCTTTTCTAATGGGTTAATTGAGCACAATTCTTGATGATACCATCAAAGCTCCAGTTTGAGCTAGTACAAGAGTTGACCCATCTCGATTTAGTATGTCCACATTTGATCATAGAATAAACACAAGTTAAACAACTTTGTTTTTTCCAATGTCAGAAAGTAATATCTATGTAGGTAATGTGTGTGTGTGCATGCACTCACGCTCGCATGTGTGTGGAATGGGCTGTTAGCTTATGCAAGGGAAAAAGAAAACAAAAATCAAGAAGGGAGAAGTGAAGAGAAGAAAGATTGTGCAACTACAAGAGTTATGTTTTACCACTCTAAACTAACCCTAAACATAGTTATGGGGCCTAGAGGGAGTACAATAACGTGACATGCACACATACGCATTATCTACAATCTCAATATCATTTGAATATGCACTAAAAACAAAAAGTAAAAATGCATACTACAAGTGATCACAACCATAAGCTAGTTTCCAAACTAGTTTTTCTGCCTGCATGTTAGCCCCTCCATGGATAAACGTAAGTTTTCGATGAGATTGCGAGCTAAATGACTGGGGAACTTGCATTGTGAGTGTGACTTTGTCTTGAATTGATGAAACTTCATTATCTGTATAGGCAATTATTTCTTTTCAGTTGATATTTATGTGATTGTCTTTTCATTGTCCCTCTTTCCTTCATTTTCTATTAAGGCCATGTTTGGTTACTAGGATTCCATGCCAAACAATGGAAAAGGAAAAGGGTTTTCCTTTGATGTGACAATTTTTGTTGTTTGGATAAGTATAGAAAAGGACTCCACTAAACAATCATTATACTTTTCCACAAGTTCTTGGCACAAGAAGCTAGGTGATATTTGTGAGAGGAATATGATATTTCCATTTCTATATTCAAACAAGAACTCTAAAAATAGAATCCATGTTTCAATAGTACTTAGGAATCATTGTTAGATATATTTTGTTCCTTTCTTTTCCTTGGACTCCACATTTCCAAACATGACCTAAAAAGTGTAGATAGTTATGACGACTAATTCTCATTTTCTTAAAGCTCTATAAATTTATTTTATCCTTTTTTTTTGAAAGGTAAGTTCATTTTTTCTTATTCCTTATATTGTTTCCCAGTTATATTTTTGTTGGTTTTAGAGTACAGGTAACGATATAAATTGTTGGTTGATTGTGGCTTATAGATAAAGGGATGAGTAAACAACAATATGAATATGGGAGGTCTTCCCCAGGTATCCAGATGCTTTTAGATATATTTATGTTATTTTTAAATGTATTAGCTTGAAATTGATGGAGCGAACTCGGATGTGCGTCGGATCTATCTGGATGTTGAGTGGGGTCCCTGAAAGGTGGAAACCGCTGTTATGACCATGATGAAGCTGTCCATTTTCTAAGGACAACATTGGAGTGGCCTGGCCATTTGGACAGGCCGCGTTTATATTTGTATTTGCTCAAAATTGATTGAGCAAACCCGGATGTGTGTTGAAGCTATCCGGATGTTAAGCAGGGGTATCTGGAAGGTGGGAACCGCTGTTATGACTATGATGAAGTTGTCCATTTCTTATGGACAGTATTAGAATGACCTGACCATTTGGACAGGCCATGTTTATTTACAGGGACCACACCCTTAACCTATAACCTAAACCTATTCTCAAATCCCAAAACCTATAACTACAACATAAACCTTAACCTAAAGCTATAACTGAAACTCAATTCCCTAAAATCTAACCTACAATCTAACCTAAACCTATTCTCAAATCCCAAAACCTATAACTACAACCTAAACCTTAACCTAAACCTATAACCTATAACCTAAACTTATAACATAAACTCAATTCCCTAAACTCTAACCTACAACCGAAGCAAAACCTATTCTCAAATCTCAAAACCTATAACTACAACCTAAACCTTAACCTAAACCTATAACCTATAACTTATAACCTAAACCTATAACCTAAACCGAAACCTATAACCTAAACCCAAACATAAACCCAAACCCGAACTGAATTCCTAAACCTAAACATATATTTATAACCTAAAGCTATTCTTAAATCACAAAACCTATGACTATAACCTAAACCTTAACAAAAAACCTAAACTTATAACCTAAACTCAATTCCCTAAACCTTAACCTACACCCTAATCTAAACCTATACTTATAACCTAAACCTATTCAAAAATCCCAGAACCTATAACTACAACCTTAACTTATTCTCAAATCCAAGAACTTATAACTACAACCTAAACCTTAACCTAAACCTATAACCTATAACCTAAACTTAATTCCCTAAACCTTAACCTGCACCCTAACCTAAACCTATACTTATAACCTAAACCTATTCTCAAATCCTAAAACCTATAACCTAAACCTAAACCTTAACCTAAACCTATAACCTATAACCTAAACCGAAACCTATAACCTAAACCCGAACATAAACCAGAACATAAACCCAAACCCAAACCCGAATTCTTAAACCTAAACCTATACTTATAACCTAAACCTATTCTCAAATCCCAAAACCTATAACTACAACCTAAACCTTAACCTAAATGTATAACCTAAACTCAATTGCCTAAACCTTAACCTACACCCTAACCTAAACTTATACTTATAACCTAAACCTATTCTTAAATCTCTAAACCTAAACCCATACCTAATCCTAATCTCAACTCCCTAACCTAAACTTAAACCTAAAATTGAAAACCCAAACCTAAACACGATCCCGAACCCGAACCTGATTTCCTAAACCTAAACCTTAACCTATTCTCAATTCCCTAAACCTATAACCTATAACCTTAACCTAAACCTTAACCTAAACCTATAACCTTAACCTAAACCTAAACTAACCGTGATCTATACCAAAACCTAGGACCTAAACCTTAACCTATGACCTATAACCTAAACATATAACCTATAATCTAACCTTAACCTTAACCTATAACCTATAATCTAAACTTATAACTTATAACCTAACCTTAACCTTAACCTAAACCTAAAACCTAAAACCTAAACCTAAATTTAAACCCTAAATGTATTCTTAAATCTATAAACCTAAACCTTAACCTATAACCTAAAACTATAACCTATAACCTGAAACCTGAAACCTAAACCCAAACCTAAACCCGATCCCAAACCCAAACCCGATTTCCTAAACCTAAACCTTAACCTATTCTCAATTGCCTAAAGCTATAACTTATAACTTAAACCTAAACCTAAACCTAAAACCTTAACCTAAACCTAAACCCTAAATGTATTCTCAAATCCTTAAACCTAAACCTACACCTAATCCTAATCAAAGCTCCTTAACCTAAACCTAAACTTGAAAACCTAAACCTAAACTCGAACCCGAACCCAAACCCAAACCCGAACCTGATTTCCTCAACCTAAACCTTAACCTATTCTCAATTACCTAAACCCTAACCTATAACCTAACCTAAACCTAAACCTATGACCTACACTTATAATCTAAACTTAAACCTATAACCTAAACCTAAACCTAAAACCTAAACCTAAACCTAAAACCTAAACCTAGGACCTAAACCTTAACCTATAACCTATAACCTAAACTTATAACCTATAGCCTAACCTTGACCTTAACCTTAACCTATAACCTAAAACCTAAATGTATTCTCAAATCTCTAAAACTAAACCTTAACTTATAACCTAAACCTATAACCTATAAACTATAGCTTATAACCTAAACCCTAAACTAAACCCGATCTCGAACACGAACCCGAACCCGATTTCCTAAACCTAAACCTTAACCGATTCTCAATTCCCTAAAGCTATAACTTATAACTTAAACCTATACCTAAACCTATAACCTTAACCTAAACCTAACCTAAACCTAAACCCTAAATGTATTCTCAAATCCCTAAACCTAAACCTACACCTAAT
The DNA here is from genome assembly GCA_037074715.1 of Magnolia kwangsiensis. Classification (NCBI taxonomy): domain Eukaryota; kingdom Viridiplantae; phylum Streptophyta; class Magnoliopsida; order Magnoliales; family Magnoliaceae; genus Magnolia; species Magnolia kwangsiensis. Next base: position 32,795,589 of record CM073579.1, on the reverse strand, counting down.
CCTAATCACAACTCATTAACCTAAACCTAAACTTGAAAATCCAAACCTAAACCTAACCTAAACCTAAACCCTAAATGTATTCTCAAATCCAAACCTAAACCCGAACCCGAACCTAATTTCCTCAACCTAAACCTTAACCTATTCTCAATTCCCTAAACCTTAACCTATAACCTAACCTAAACCTAAACCTATTACCTACACATATAACCTAAACCTAAACCTAAACCTAAGCCTAAAACTTAAAACTAAACCTAAAACCTAAATGTATTCTCAAATCCCTAAACCTAAAGCTACACCTAATCCTAATCTCAACTCTCTAACCTAAAGCTAAACCTAAACTTGAAAACCTAAATCTAAACCTGATCTTGAACCCAAACTCGATTTCCTAAACCTAAATCTTTACCTATTCTCAATTCCCTAAAGCTATCACTTATAACTTGAACCTAAACCTAAAACCTAAATGTATTCTCAAATCCCTAAACCTAAACCTACACCTAATCTTAATCACAACTCCTTAACCTAAACCTAAACTTGAAAATCGAAACATAAACCTGAACCCGAACCCGAACCTGATTCCTCAACCTAAACCTTAACCTATTCTCAATTCCCTAAACCTTAACCTATAACCTAACCTAACCTAAACCTAAACCTATAACCTACACTTATAACCTAAACCTAAACCTATAACCTAAACCTAAGCCTAAAACCTAAACCTAAATCTAAAACCTAAATGTATTCTCAAATCCCTAAACCTAAACCTACACCTAATCCTAATCTCAACTCCCTAACCTAAACTTGAACCTAAACTTGAAAACCCAAACCTAAACCTGATCTCGAACCCGAATCCGATTTCCTAAACCTAAAGCTTAGCCTATTCTCAATTCTCTAAAGCTATAACCTATATACTATAACCTATAACCTAAACCTAAACCTATAACCTAAACCTAAACCGTAACCTAAACCTAAACCTATAACCTTAGCCTAAACCTAAACCTATAGCCTAAACCCTAACCTAAACCTAAACCTATAACCTTAGCCTAAACCTAAAACTATAGCCTAAACCTTAACCTATAACCTATAACCTAAACTTATAACCTATAACCTAACCTTACCTAAACTTAAAACCTAAACCTAAACATATAACCTAAAACCTAAACCTAAACCTAAAAACTAAATGTATTCTCAAATCCCTAAACCTAGACATACACCTAATCCCAATCTTAACTCCCTAACCTAAACCTAAACTTGAAAACCCAAACCTAAATCCGATCCTGAAGCAGAACCCGATTGATGTAATAATGTAGCCCAATCACATGGTAACAAACAAGAAAATATTGTTTTGTTGGCAAGCATACTCAAACTCAAGCATCACAATGCATCTATTTCCATCTCCACTATCTCTTATAGCACAGATTATTTGAGATTTGGATTTATCTCATTTTTAGAGTAATGTCCTAACACAATATGATAATATTAATAGACAAGTTGGATTTGTCATCAACATTATTCCAAGACCCATATAACTTCTCCTTATAGGAAGTTGGGTAGGGCACATGCAGCTTGAATCCATCAAAGGAGACAAGGATCACCTCTCATATGTTCTCTTTTCATTTATTTTATTTTTCCATAGGATTGTTTATTTTGTGGTGTCTACTCACGTACAACATTTTATCATGTTAATATAATTATAAGTGGCCTAATATCACCTTTCTAAAAATAACTAATAATAATTTCTACCTGATAAGTGGCCTTTTTGTTTTATGCTACTATATTTTATAATGTCATTATACTAGAAGTTTGTAGACTGTGAAAGTCATCTCATTAAATGAATATTGTTGTTTCTATATTCTTTTAAACTCTGTTTTAATTCATTGCTTAGTTTCAATATAAGATTGTACATAATCTATTGCAAAGGAAAAGAAAAGGGCTTAGTTTTGGAGTTCTTTTAAGCTTCCTTATCATCCATGTATGGCACTGCAAACCTTTACTAAACTATAACTCTAATCGAAACTTTATATGCAATCTGATCAAGTGAATTAACATCTAATACTATCCTATTCCTTTGCAGGATAACATTGTTGTATTTATGGGCCCTTGTACTGCGATTCTTGTTCTCATCATCATTGGACTCTCATGCATGGGAATCAAGGATGTATCCCTTTAATTAACACATGCCTCTTTTTACAAAGATTTAATTTTTGTTGCTGTTTCTATTAACTTGAATTGAAACACTTTTTTGCATTATTTTCTTGCATTAGTTTTATTTTAATGATCAGTTTTATTTTAAAAATGTGTGCCCACTTTTTTGAAAAAAAAAAAGCGAATGAAGTTTCTGCAATTCTTCATGATTCTAAATTAGGATGTTTTGTTGGTTGAATATTTTTTTATTAGATGAAAGACACAAAAAGAAAATTGTTGCTGATTTTTCTCTTTTCTTTTTTTTTTTAAATTTTTAATGCAAGAAATTTTCAGATGGCTTTAAGCCGTCCATATTTTTCTACATATTCAAATCTGAGACGGTCCATAACTCTCCTTTTAAGGTTCAACAGAGACTGCTCATAACAGTCCTTTTTAAGGATGGTCCATGACAGTCCTCTTTACGTTCATCAGAGACAGCTCATAAGTCCTTTTTAAGGACGGTCCATGACCGTCCTTTAAAGGTTCATCAGAGACTGCTCGTAGCAGTCTCTTTTAAGGATGGTCCATGACCGTCCTTATAATGTCTCTATTTATTGACGGTCCATGATCGTCCTTCTTTACGGATGGTCTATGACCATCCTTTAATTGTCCATAAAAATGCTGGTTCATGACCGTCCTTTAAATAATACGACACCCTAAAATATGATGGCCCATGCGACGGTCCAAAACCATCCTTTATTATCTTTTGAGACGGTTTTCAACCGTCCTTTTTTCACTGTTTTGGTGTAGTGACAATCATGTACAGCAGTTCGGCTACTTGCCTACTCCACTCCCAGCAAATGCACTCTCCTAAAGTGTACCAAATTTCACTATCCAATGGTTTTAAATCAGGTTAATCATGAACCTCACAACCTACATAAGGTCAACTAAGGGACCTATAAAAGGTCCCCTTAAATGCATACATAAGGAGACTCGTCCTACCTAGGGACATAATATTGGGAACCTACACAAGGCAACCCAAGCCTACACAAGGCACAACCTACGTAAGGCTACACGTCCTACACAAGGACAACATATTCTCCCGTCGGAGGCCTACAACTAGGACTTGGCAAGTTTGACACTCAAACTCTAAATCCCAATCCTACACAAGGAAAGGTCTATAGACACACTAGATTTTGAATACTTATAAATAAGTGGATGAGTTTCTTTCTCGCACAATGTGAAGATCTTCAATGATAATGAAGAATCTTCAGTTCCCTTTGAACCACAACGTGCTGATGATGCTTTCGTGAATATTCTAAGGTTGTGAGGTTTAAGGTTTTTAATCTTTTCTATTTAAAAGATAAGATTTAAATTAATAGAGTAGGTTCCTATGAGCTATGCATTAAGGAGTTCCAAAGATATGAATTTTTATTTGGAAGCTCCATAAATGCTAGAGTTCATAATTCAATCCAAGCATATAAGATTATGATTTGATGCTTAAGCAATGGATTGAATGATGAACTCTAATGGGAAAGAGAGAGTGAGTAAGAGAGTATGTAGATCTTATAATCACAGGTTCAAACTCTCTTAGATTCTAGCTCATTTTTACAAGGAGCAACACTAGTGTATATATAGAGTAAAATCCTAATGGTAAAAAAATGGGCAGAATTTTGAAATCGTTGATTCTATCGAAAGGTGTTCGATGTTATCAAAATTTGAATTTCGATACCATCGAACCACCTTCAATTACATCGACTCTTTACTCAATATATTTATTTAAAAGTAGAATAGATTTTGACTGTTTTTAATCGAGTATCTTTCGATGATATCAATGTGCACTTCGATTCATCGAGGGACACTTGATTTTATCGAGATTTCATTATTAAAATACATAAATGTTGTTTGACAGTTTTGTCTCATGTTTGATTCTATCAAAGAGCCCTTTGATCCATCGAAGTTTGAATTTTAATGATATCAAATGGTCTTCGATGAACTTAAACAAAATAGGTTTTCTTCAAAAAACTTATTGGACAAAACTGACCAAAGTTTCGATGCTATCAAATAGACTTTGACTCTATCGACAACTTACTCTCGATTAACATCGAGGAGGTTTTGATGTCATCGAGGAACATTTAGAGTATATTCTGTTTCTTTGGAAGAATTTTAAGGTCGAAGTAATCCAGGGTCATTCGATGTTATCGAAGTATGGACTTCGAATGTGGGATCTCGATCTTTTGCAACATCGCTCGTGTGCACACGTGTCCCAACTCGCACCATTGATAGACCATACACTGCACCCTAGTGCACCTAGAAAACTCACTTAAGTGATTTATTTCGGATGATCTTAAGACCTCTATCATGTGGACCGTGTCGTTGTTTTGATCGCAATGGTGAAAACCGCGCATCAATTCGACACTCCGTTAGTGAGATATGACTCATCGAATGTAAGGCCCAAATTATGTATCCAGTAACATAAGCAACCTTTATTATGCTAGGCCCATTGGACTTGAGCCTATGTGGGCCTAAAGCCCACTTTTGGAACATGGAAATTACTAACAAATAGGACAATTACTACATGAGAAAACAAGAAGCTAACACATATAAGGTAAAATTTGATTATATCACCAAACTCAACATTAGCTCTCTCCCCATGACTTAGAAACTAATCATGGATCATGTGTACCTCATCCTATACATGCATCCAATGCATGTCTTGATTTGTGCCACATCACTTCAAACAACAAATTACAACACTCCACTTCATCATCCACTATGCATCACCTACGACCCATAACCCTTATCCATCCATTAGCCAATGTATGTCTAGATTTCTTCCACCTTGGACAATGCATGCTTAGCACCATCCACCTCATCCATCCACTACCCATACCATACATCACACTCCACCTCACTTTTAACACTAATAAGATCTCATAAACTTGTCACATCATCTTCTAAGGGTATGGTCATAAATTTTTCTAAGACCATACCAATTCCTTATATAAGAGTAGGAACTCTCTTGCACTTATTCTTTTCCTATACTTAGAAAAATTCTAAGATTTTTAGAGAGAGTAGGCCCAAGGTGTGGCCCACCATTAATCAAGAGGGAGTGAACCATACATCATTATCCAACCATCCATCCATTGAGGTGAGTCTACACCCCTCCTTCCATCCTCCTCATCCTCCTCTCTTTGTCTTTTTATTTTCTTGATATGTGTGGGCCCCACTAGTGTGGAGTTCTTGTGTGTATGTATATATGGTTATGGTGGCCAACAAAGTGGCCCATGTTAGTATGGTCCACCATGATGAACATTATATCCATACCCTTCACATGTAATCTCATTTTTGTATCTAGACAGAAACTTGTAAACTTCGTATAAAATCAACTATGCTAAGATCGGAGTTAAAACTTAGAAATAATATTAACCACAATATGAACTAACTTTGGACCAAATTTCATAGCCATCCAACGGTCCAATCATCCATAACATCAAGTTTACTTGGCTGTTGTCCAGTAGCATATGCAGGATTCCGATTTGCCTAAAATAGACCCATTTTTAAATCCTTTAATGACTGCATTATATATATATATATATATATATATATATATATATATATATATATATATATATATTCCGTTGGATTCGTAGAAAATTGAACTAGATTTCTAATGGTATATAATAAGCCTCAATTGGAGTTCGAACGACTAAGATCTTGGCCTTATACGAAAGATGTATTTGGGGGCTTATTATGACCATTCTTATTTCGGCCATATTCACGATTCCAACGGTCAGGTGCATTTGATATTTATTCTTAACTTACTTGAGATAGGTAATAATCGTATGTATGGTCCCTATGGTCAGATTCTTTCATGATAAAATTTAGAAAATTTAGAAAATTCGGAACTGATAGATACCTCTACAAGGACATCTTGAATTTCTATGCGTGTTCTAAATGGATCTAAGACTCTGTATGGTTGGAAACCTATAAATAGCCTAAATGACATGTTCCCAAGCCATCTATTGGATCAAATCTTCCAACAAAGAATCTGATCATAGAGATTTCATCAATATATTTCATGTGCTACTTGATGAATATGTTGGATCTATGTTATGCATAACAATTATCGTCCCATTGACCCACTTGGGTGTGGGATCACTTGTGATTTATACATTTTAAATGGACACTCATGCACATTGTTGTGTGTTCCTTATCTATGCTTCCCTAGCGTGTGGGCCCCACTTGCCATTGGATCTATTTCATTTCCTATGCACTTTTCGTTTGCTGAAATTTTCTAAGTACTTAACTGTATTGCATGTAGGCCTCTTTGATACTTTGTAGTGGACCCCACACTCTGTAGTTAAGGGTCCCACTTTGAGGATGTTTAATTATTATATAAGTGAGCTAGGATGTATCACCTTTTTGTCAAGAATGATTCCCAAGTGTTTGGAAATCGGGTCATAAGTTGTGATAGACCCCATTGCTGAAAACTATCTGATTATTTGTGTTTTGTTCCAACTTTGGGCCTCTGTAGTGGACCACACACTAGAGATATGAGTAAACCACCACTTAGAACCTTTAACCTATACCAAGGAATAGATAAATAATATTTTACTTAGGCCAAATCAAACCCCATATGATCAGGGAGTGGATCCCAAAATGGGGCAAGGCATAGTTGTGCAGAAAATTAAAGTACCTATGTTTGGCCCCATACCAAATATTATGTGTACATAACCAGTTAGTCACAACTTATAGTTTTTGAAGTACATATATAGTACAACCAAGGGCACTTGATGGGACACTGAAAGGTGGTCTCCTATGATCATAGGACATGCTCAAATTGGGCCAAAACTAATTCCGTACTATATTTCCTGCACAGTTTATCCAAGTATCCATGTTTGGGACATCACTGTAAATTGTACTCACCCAACCAATGAGGACTACCTTATAATTTGTAAAGCTCATACATAGAGATACAAGATGGATCATTCCTGTCACCAGATGTGGGTCCCACATGATCATAAATCTGAATTGAAAATTACCCAGAACCAACATTGCACCAAAAATCTATTTGATGTAAAATTTATGTGGGGCCACGTCAGTAGGGTCCACCACCTTCCCAAAGCTTTTAATGTAGCATCTAAACTCTGAAAAATAACTTTCAGATATTGTTGGGCTTAAAAATCTTAAGTGGGTCATCTAGTATGGGCTATCTTGTATGAGTCTTACCTTTCACGTAATGAGGTCCACCTGGCATGTTTTGTAAATGGGTGTTTTATGACTTATAAAATATTTAGTGGGTAGATCTTGCTGCTCAAATGTTCTCTTAAGACACTGGGGGCCTTGGGCCCATCTAAATGATACAACCCTAAGGCCCAAGCGGGCCCAACACTAAGAGAAATCTTTGGGGAGTGAGAAGTCCACAATGGTAGCCTTCCTTGAGCCTGTTGGGTAGGCCCATTGCCTACTGGGCAGCATGCCTTTCATGCTACCTCTAGTCAAATAGACCACGCTTAGAGAGATCTATTTTACAATGCATTAACTAGATAATTAGGCTTTTCTTGGTTTGTTGTGTATTTAGCTAGTGGGCCTAATATGATATATGACATGAAAGATGTTAGCATGTTATCCTTTATGTTTGAGATTGTGCATTATTTCTAGTTGGTGGAATGTGTGAGGCTCACTTAGTTGTGGAACTAGATCCACATCATTGAAAGTATTGTGGTTGGACATTTATGCCTTTGAGTTGGCTTATTGATTCACCAAGTGGGACTCACACTTGACCTAGACGACCCCATGCCTTGCATGTAGTTCAAGTCCAACGTGGAAGTCACACTAGGTAGGACACACCTAGTGATAGGTGAGATGATGATACATGTATGGTAACATGATAATGATGATTGTGATTTGTTGGTTGAAACGACAAATATGATTTAATGGATGGTGAATTAGAGCATATGCATTGATGATGGATGAGTAATTATTTATAACACTTATGACATTGTTTATGTTAGTTATGAAGTGAAAATGATCCTCATGGTAATGATGACGATATTTTATATATGCATGATGACAAAATATGCTAGTTGGCTACCATGCTTGATATCCAGGTGATAATAATGCACGTATTGATTGTTGTAATGATAATGTGGATAAGATAACCATATTTTACTTGATGCATGGATAATGATAAATAAATGATGTTAGTTGACGTAAGGATAACCTTATGCATGATAGACAACTAATGGTTAGGGCATGTATAATGATAGTATTGGACAATGGCCATAATATTAATGATGCATGTGAATCCCAATATGTTATGTACTCTATGCACATGATTGCATGATACATGTTATGAGGATAAATTTGATGTTGAATGATGCTTATGATAATGATGATACATGTTAGAACTTGTGTATCACCATTACCTATTCACCTTATGTATGTGCATGTTATAGGAGCCCTGGTGGCCATTTGTTAAGTATTCATGAGAGGTATAAGGCCTCAGTGTGCTATTGAAGACACTTAAATATATGGACCCTCACGTCACATCGGCTATTCTTATGTTTAGGCCGATTATTGTTTATATCTGATAGTCATGCTAGTGTACCTAGTCTAGTAGGACACACTGAGAATATGCTTAGTATAACATCATGATATATGCCCATACGCAACATTTTCATGCTTGTTATGAGAAGTGATTAATCATAACATGTGCCATTGGGCGGATTGTTTATGGGACTCCCTGATAGGCAAAGTTGTCTCATATAAGCACACGTTATGCGCAGGATTGATCTATAACTGGATTGTGTGACTCATGCATCTTGCATTGTGTGATTATGATTATTGTATGCCCTAGCGACATTAAGGCTGTAGCCTCCGCAGAAATAGCGTGGATGACAGGATTGGATACGAAAAATTCTTGTTAAGCATGGGGGCACGAAGGATGTCCCACGGTGAAAGTCCCCATACCCTTATGGTACCATGGAGAATGCTCTAATGCCTAAACCGAGTGGATGTATCAGCGCGTGAGGGCTGAATATCATGAGGCTACGTCTCCCATTGTGTCGTGGTCGGTTGGAAGAGGGTGTGGCCTTACCCACCCGAGGGTAGGGTGTAATTACTAGGTTGAGTCTGACCAACTCGTAAATATATTTACTATCGACGTACCAGAAAGATATTGGCATACTATTAGCCAGATGGATAGTGAGGTCTCTTTCACTTGCATGGTTATGCGTCCAATGTAGAGTCACAATCTCGTGTATAGTGTATTAGACTCCAGTGATATTCAGAGAGGAACTGTACTGATATGTGGACTTACTGAGTAGGAGTTGCGTACTTAGCATCTGACTCATTCATTCATTCATTCACTATCCACTCGGGCTGGTGGTCCACAACCAAATCATTATGTATACCTTCGCAATGGCCATGATTTCAGTTGGGCGTGCGACCAACCTGAGATCAGGAGATTACCACATTGAGTCTAGCTATCCAAATTTAGGTATGAGACTGGTTTGGATAGAAGTCCCTTGTGATGAACCTCACAGCTTGCGATACCAAGTACTATCATCCCGACTACACCCTCCAGCTTTGTCATTTCTTTTGCATTGTATACTGCATTACATCCTCTGTATATGACATATTGTGTGCCCCGTCACTGCAAGCCTTAGTGGGCTTGTGCGAGCCTTAGTGGACGTTTGCGAGCTACCAGTGGTTAGAGAGGCTACTGTGCACATAGTGAAGGCAGAACCTTGTCCCACATATTCATGGATTCATCAGGATTTGCATATTGCATTGCATCCTCAGCATATGACATTTGGTTTATTATGTCCTTGTACTCAAATGATTACACATCAGCCTTTCCATTACCTTTCCATCGTATGTTATATAGTTTAAATGAAATTTAATTATCTTGTTCATGATGATTGACTATTCTAATGGTTCATGGTCGCTTGTTGAGTGACATGACTATTATTGATGTCATGTTCATGAAAACCTGTATAGTTATACGACATGCTTGATTGATAACCTACTCACCTATGATAATATGATTGGTTGATAACATGCCTATGGTTGTTTTGGATGTCTTTACGGGAGATCCCTGATAAGACATGTTTTACTCCCGGCACGCAGTAGACTCACAAGCTGTGGTTTGCTCATACGTATGACTTACACTTTTTCAGGATGCATACAAGAGCTATTGGAGTTTGTTATTGTTTCCTTTATTATTATTGAACTGGTGCACCATATTATGTGTGACATGTTGAACAGGTTTGTCTCTTCGATATGCATTGATACCATATGTAAAATGTGTAACCTCTTAAACAGATTAACCGTTCAAAAAAAATCACACTGAATCCTCCTTGTAGGACCCCAGTATTAGAATATGGCATATGGGTGTCGGGAGCCAAGAATGGGATACTACGGAGGCTGTCATTGCTGGATTCGATAATCAAAAATTTTGTGAGCCCATTTTCTGAGTTTGGGGCATGACATCGATGATATCGAACAACAATCGATGCTATCAAGATTTCTAGCATTTCTTTCATTTTGTTGTCGGACAGAACAGGTGATCGTTCGATAATATCAAATGAGGTTTGATGTATCAAAGATACCTTCGATTGCAATTCGATGTACTCGACCAGGACTTGTGATTTTTCAGGTTTTGTTTCTTTCTTCCATTTATACTCTTGGTGCATTATACCAACTATACAAGAGGATTTAAGTTGGGATTATATGGGGTCATATACCTGCTAGGGTTTGTTATGGGATGATGAGGCTATATAGATGATAGGTTTAAGCTTGATCATGGCCTTCATCTTTTATTGATGGTTGGCCTTGATGTCTCCTTCTAAGGACTCACTTGGATTGACAAATTCAACACTCACGTATACTAACAAACAAGAGCACTTTCAGTGCTATTTGAAATCTCACATCCAATGATTAATCTTACATTACCTTTTGAATTGAATCTCCAGGATGTAATGGGATCTTGATGAACAATGTAGATCTAGTCAATGCATTTTAAGTTACTGAAATTGGATCATGGACACCATTCAAAAATTAAATATACATATGGGACTTGTTAGAAAGGTCATGAGGAGAAGGGTGATGTTGAATAGGAAAATGTTTCATTTCCTATGTGCAAGAGGTCATTTGACCTTAGGCATGAGAGGGAGAAGGGTGACGTTGTTACCCTCTTTCCCTCATTTTTCTCTCCTCCTCCCTTGATTAGTTTAATCAAGTAGGTTTTCATTATTGGGTTTTTCCTAAAGTCTTATAAAAAATTAAAATGTACAAATTCAGTAGCTAGAATTTTGAAGGGATTCAAATTTATGGAAACTTCTAAATCTAAAGGCTCACATGTCCCCATGCATTCCACATCATTCATTCTAATACGATTGTGTGTATGTAATATTTGTGTTCAAACATGATCCTCCTTCCTTGGATCTAATTGTAAGACCACTTGAGGATGCAGGATCTACCCTTTACTTTTTATGGATTGAACCCTATAGCCATTGGGTTGTTGGAGCAGCACATGGGGCCAAGAAATACATGTGTGTGTTGGCCTATGTGTAGTGCCCATGATGTTAGTAGATTGTGGGCCTTTTCTGACAAGTTTTCATCTTCTTTCTGGAAATATAATTAATTTGTGTCACTTAGCTCATCAAGAGCTTCATTATGAATGGTTACTCATCCATATCGAAGTTCGAATTGCAAAGTTCTTAGACATTTAAGATAGATTATACATTAAGTGGGCCTTATCTCATGACTCACTAATCAAAATGAGATGAAATTCAATTTGGGTGATGTTCTCGATTCTCTTTGAGATTAACTTGTCAAATTAGACATATCCTTCCCAAATATGGCGAAATTAATCGTAGTTATTACGGGATGTTTTGAATGGACTTGATTCATTAAAAAAAAAAATTAAGTTAAAATTCACTTCCTAGCCTAATTGACATGTTTTGGAAACATCTATAGGCTCAGATTGACTAAAGAATAGGCCAATTATGTAGATATGATCGAAACAATCCATGAAAATAAACTTGAATATTATGGACTTACCCACGCATACTCAAGTTCTGAGAATGCAATAAAAGTGGGTCCATATGAAAGCAAATTGTTGGCTGGAATTAAGAAAAATGACTAATCATTCTTTTATATTCCTATATTAAGTCTTGATTAGTATTAAAACTTTTAGGTCCTTACGCATGCTTTAAGAGCTAAATGAAGCATTGGTTGAGGTAAAAGGAAGATAAAATCTAATCATTTGTTTTACTCAAAATGTCCACAACTTATCAATGGTTAATATTAGATATAACATGGTTTAAATCATACTTTTTTAATGCGGTTTGTTAAGGATAGGATCAGAATACGGTCCTTAAGTAGTTGTGCTATGTATAATCCGTATCTTAGACCATACCGTTTCGTAGACTCCTGCGGTCCTCCCTGTAAAATTCTGGTGACCCATGGTCTGTAATTGACGTTTGCTTGTGACCCTGAGTCACACCCTATTAACCCGAGTTGACTCGATCCAAGACATGTACTCTTGCAATCGCACCATCGTTGTGGTTCCAATGCCGCGTCTCGCGCGCCGATGTTATACCTAGGCTAGGAGTTGTGGGCCCGCACATATTTTTAAAAAATGTCATGCATTTACAAAACTCAAGAGAATTTATCAAATCAATCACATTGTAACGTCCTAGAAAAATCCGCACAAAGACCCGAGTACCACCTCTAGTAGAAATCACTAAGGACTAAATGCTTTAGAAATTAAATGAGAATTAACTAGTGCTAAACTAGATTACCTGTGAAATTAGCACCAATCACTTTAAATACAATCTGCAAGACCCAAAACTTGTAGAATCATTAATGCTACATTACCCTAAAATCTAGAATCAATCTCTAAACCCGGTTTCTCTCAGGAGCACATTGAAACTCCGTATCGGACCTAGACTGCACATCGAAAGTCTGATAGCGACAAACTTAGACAAATATGACCGCCTTGTTGGACTTGACAATCACCTCGAAAATCAAGTCTAGACAGTAGCCTACGACGATTTGCTTGAGTCCGGAGCGAAGTGTGTGAGAAACATGAAGGATTTTAGAAATTAAATACGAATTTAAGTAATCTGAGTCATGTCACTTGCAGGCCAATTATAAGCATTCAGACCATTAGAATCTGACCCAAATACACCCTTGGATCAGGAGAAATGTCCCACACATGCCAATGTGCTTGTGGCCCTAATCGAGTATCGGTGACTGTTGAACTGAAATTGGACCTCCACGGTCGATTTATAAACTTGATCAGACTAAAAACTTAGCTTGATCAAGATCCAATATCAGGGAGCTTAAGTCCGATCGGGTTCAGTAAAGGGACCTCCAGAAATGCTCCGTTAGATCGGAATAGACTCGATTTGGTTATAACCTAAGTATACCATGGTCCTAGGATTGTTTCTGTCAGTTCTGGGCCTATATAAGGGCCTTAAAACCCCTCTCACATATTCCATACGAATTCCAAAAACCTAGCTAAGAAAGAGAAGAAAAAGAGAGAGAGAGTGAGTTGGAGATTCTCCTATGGATTCTTCCCTGCCTCTCTACATGCTTATCCATCGCTAACAGATCGCTATTCTGGTGATTCTAATTCCATACTTGGATAAGAAAACCTAACCCTAATCCATTTTTAGGGCTTTCAAATAGTTGAAGTGATGAATAGCTAACCTAGTTCATGCTATAGGTTGCTAAATCACCGTTGACAAAGACTAAACGTCTAAATCATATTCATTACGTGTTTATCGGTTTAAGGTGCAAAGTATATACCTATAGGTTATGGTTTTCAAGGCTTTCAATGTCGGTTAATGGTTTATTACTGACATGGATGCTATTTCACATGCCAAATGCAATATCTGTTTCATTTTACGTATACATATGAATTATGTAGTCTATAGGAAAATTCATGTATTTGTTGAAATGTTTGTGTACATTTAGAATTTGATGTTGTAGTTGCCATGATTAACTATTGTAGGTACATGATTGTTATGTATGCGACAACTCCTTGGCAAAAGGATTTGCCCTAATAAGTAATATGGCCAACATACGTTATATATGTTAGAAAGTGTAGTCTAAGTGTTTGTGAAAATGTCTAAATGAGTTAGTAGTTAGTAAAGTGTGATTTATAAGGGAGTTGAGATACAAATCCCAACTACCTTAACTATGTGTATGATTTCTTCCATGAATTGTATATCCTACTTATTCATGTTTTACCGTGTGTATGATTTCCTCCATGTACTATGTATTCATGCTTAAGTTATATTTCATAACATGTCCATATGATTGTAGGATTTGACTTGAATATCCATTATTGTGATTGTACGCGGTTGGGACTATATCATAGTCCAGGTAATTGTTAATAGTTCTCAAACTGGTGGCTGAGGTTATTTTTGCCATGCAAGATGTGTTCGATGAATCCGAGTCGTACTTAGGATGTCGGCAGTGGTTAGGCCACACGAAGTGTTTATACACTTCATGTTGATCAACTCAATGTGCGCTCGTCCTAGTCAAGCTTGTCAATTAACCCGATTGACCCGATGTATGTTCACCATGTTTCGATGCTACTGCTTGAACCTAGGGTACCAAACTTATGAGTGGGATCTCGTTAACCTTGGTACCACTATCCTCTAAGACTCATGAGCTGGATATGGTGGTATGGGACACTGTGGTCAAGCTGTCGGCCTACACTAGGGCGACGAGCCTCCCTATAGTGACCAGTGAGCAACGTAGACTCGTGAGCTGAATATGGTGGTATGGGACACTGTATTCGTGCTGTTGGCCTACTCTGATTGGTGACGAGCCCTTTGTAGTGACCTTAAGTATACCCTGAAAACTGCATTGAGATGACGAGCCTTATTGTAACATTTAGGGTATAACTAGACCTGTATTGATTGATGACGAGCCCTTTACAGCGACCTAAAATCATAACATCGTATAAGATTTACTAGGATTGACGACCCTAGAATGGATCATTATTTGGGAAATGATATAGGGGAGGTACCTTAGCTTCCCAATCCTGCTGTTTGAAAAAGGACTAATAAGAACTTGGTAATCATTCTCATAACATCGTACTACATGTGTCGTTGGCATTGGTGTAGAGCACAGTGGTAGTGATTCATGCCGTGATCATTAGATGTTGTCACAAGAGAGTGTACAGGCAAGGGCATGCATCATTATTTCATATCATTCTTGCATTAACAAGAGTAACTAGGATGTCTGCTGAATTGCTTTATCATTACTGCTTGATTGAATTGATAACATGTTAACCTTTGTTGTATAGCTCCACTAAGTTGATCACTCACTCCCACATTCTGGGACGGTGTTTAAACACCAACCAGACTCTGTCTTAGTTGCAGATGATGATGCAACCCACGAGACAGAGCCAAAATTTGAGGATGATGAGGAGGCATTCTCTTACATGCAATTTTCAGAAAGATTCACGTGAGTCGAGTCTGGATCGATGGGGCTTTAGGGATTATACTTGTAGAGGACTATTACATTCCTTTTGACATTTTGTATATTGACTCAACACTCGTAAATATTGACCTGGCATTGCATACATACTTTGGGGACTTACACTAGTATATATATATTTTCAGTCTTCGGCTTGCGTATTACAACTGTCCCTAGATTATATTTGTTGATTTGGCTTAATCTAATTCATGTTTTAAGCACTAATACAGACAACATTCATCCATCATAAATTTTTTTTACATAAGTGATGTTCTGGAACTCGGGAGCTGAGTTAATTTTGACCCCCAATTTTCAGGGCTTTACAACTTCGTATCAGAGCATGATTTGGATTAAACCGGACCAGGTTTATGGTTACACGATGTACTTTGACACCAAATGAATGTAGGAGGGTGCGAGAAAAATCTAGAAACAAGTCTAGGTTTCCCAGTTTCGCTAATTGGTGAAGGATTACTGTAAACGGTCGTCGAGATCGGGTCCGTACACACCCGTGATCATGCAACATGATCCCAATCCACTTCTAGACCGTTAATTGACAGGTTTAGACCATGTTTTATCCCATCCTAGCCGTTTAAAATTGATGAACTTGTATATGCCTTAGAAATCACTCGAAATGACCCGAAATGAGTAGAAATAGAGTAGGGGACCCAATTGGGGCACTTCCAGGGAGACCCAGGGTGGGACCCACATGATTTTAAACCCCAAGGGGTAGGAGGACATCACTCCACTGATGAGTCCTCACTGCACTGTCCAGAGACTGACGAGGCTTCGCAGCCGGTCGAGCCAGGTCGGGCGGGCCGGCGCGGGCCGATGCTTCTAGGGTCCTGTGTGGCCCACTGATGTGTGTTTGGTCAAAGAAAAACGCTCCTAAATTGTCCTCTGTTCATAATACACCCCTCTAATCTTTCCTTTTCTTTCAAAACCTCTCATTTCTCTCTCAAATCTCCCCTCTATTCTCTCTTTCCCTCATTTTTCTTTAAGATTTACATCCCTTTACCATTTTCAGCAACACCCACCTCCCAACCCTCTCATTTCCTTCGATTTGAGCATCTCAAACCCCCTTTTGTGTCTTAAATTCATGGGAAACCAATATCTATTCCATTTTTCTCTTTTCTTTCCTTTTCCTTGGCCCTATTCGAGCTAGTTACGACCATATTTTCGATTTTCACCATTCTCTCTTTCATGGAAAAGAAGAGAGCTCCCATAGATGAAGCCGGGCCTAGTCGCCCCACCCGTTCAAGGAGGCCGAGAGGTGTCACCGCAAGTTCAAGTGCTAGTCGAGAGTTGAAGACTAAGCGGGATCTAGATCCCCAGGCTCCCATAGGAAGGGCTTTGTTGGAGAAGTTATCTCATAGAGTTTATGAGGGCCATAGGGTCCTTTTTGAAGCTCATGTGGATGTGCGGCTATTTGGAGAATACTTGTTGTTTGAGCGTATGGTAGAAGCCAAGTGGGGTCCGCTATTTACCGGTGAGCACCGTGCAAATGTGGGCACTGTCCGAGCTTTCTATGCCCACATTCGAGAGCCAACGCTGGAGCCCTTAGAGTTTAAGATTCCATTTGGAAGAGATCGAGAGGCCACAATCAACGTTGCTTTGATATCTCGGCTTATGAATGTGTCACTTGGCGAGGTACATGTAAGTGAGAAGAATCTGAGTAGTGCACGTGAAAGGGATCACCGCACACAGTTCTTTTGTGGTCGTCTAGTTAAATGACAGCCTGACAAAAGCCTTTTAGTGACAAATATGACAGACGACTTTCGCCTGCTTCACCACATCTGCACATTCAACGTCTATCCCAGGTGAAGTAACCACAGTGAGTACACGCGCTTACACTGAGGCATCTGAGGTAGTAGTTACAGTAACGCCAGCTTTCGAAGTCATGACACACATCCAAGGTATACCGGTCTTTTTATTAGTGGACACTGGCTCCACTACCTCTATAGTGTTCTGCACTACAGTCAAGCATTTGGAGTTAGAAACTAGTCCTACAAAGGGGGTGAGACTCCTTGCAACCATAGGAAACTTTTAGGACATTATTAAGATGTGTAAGGATTACTTGGTAGATTTAAGAGGTAGGACAGTTCGCGTCGACCTGATCATTGCCCCGGTATGGTATTAAGATATTATTCTCGGTATGGACTGGCTCACGGAGATGTGAGCGAAGATCGACTGTGAAACTAGGGTGGTGACAGCCTATGGATCCTAGGACATGGCCTTTACTTTTTCAATTCAAGTCAAAATGCCCTGTCATTTACGTTGTTACATGTCCTTGTTGAAGAATGTGGAAGGCCCAACACTTGGAGCTATGCCTATAGTTCGAGATTTCAAAGATGTGTTCAGCAAGATACCTGAATTACCTTCACGGCGTGAGATTGCTTTTACTATTGATCTGACGTCTAGTGTGACACCTATCTCGTTGCCAACATATCATTGCCAACATATCGCATGCCTGGTGTGACGCCTATCTCGTTGCTTTTACTATTAATTGTATAGAGCTGGTATAAATTTTTGTGACATATACTAATCAACCCAAAGAAATACCTAATAGTGTGTCGAAATTATGAAAATTCTGAATATTATCTACCTTTGATATGTGTGTCGGCCTCCTTTCGATTTCATCGACTGAGGATCGATACAATCGACGGCTCTTCAGAATATGAAAAGTCGTAAGACTATGGATGACATCGTGAGCAGTCTCGATAACATCGATTGACAACTTCTCGATACAATCGATATGTTGGCCGATATGATCGACGGATACCCCCGATAAAAGTCAGCAGGACGAAAAAAAAAAAGGTTTTCTTCAAAAGACTTTTCGGTCGTCTTCTCTGTCGGATCCTCTTGACCAATGATCAGAAGCCAAGTCGGACTAACCAAACTCCTCCACAAACTAGGTAATATTCTTCCAACATTGTCAGAACCTTCTTTTCTTAGTTTGTCGGGCGTTTTTATCATTTTTCCCCAAAAACTTCAATCAGCCTATTCTTCCACATGGGAAAAGATAAAAATGTAGCATCCGGGCCCGGGAATCTTCGAGAGGTACCCGACAAAAAGTCGTTGCCTCAAGGGAAAGAGTAAGGATCCCGGACAGTGGGAACCCCACATGGCAAAGATCACGACGCAGTGGGTCCCAAACCGAAGTTCCTACATTGTCTCAACCAGCGCCTCCTCCTCCGACTGTCCAACAGCCACCAAAATACACCAATAAGAAGTTGATCTTTGAGAGAAAAGTAGACAGGAAGTGTTTAACACCCTATAAATTAGAACCCCTGTTTGCTGCAATTGGTTGGCTGCCCATCCTCGATTTTGGTGGACCATGCCAATTTGAAAGGACACGTAACTTTCTTGCTGCATGTCATTCCCCTGTGGATGACCCTCCTTCTTTTATGGTATCCTTGGATGGTGATGATGCATTTATCACCCCCGCCACTGTAGCTCACATTCTCAATCTACAGTTGGCTCCAGAAGGCCTTCCAAATTGGGATCTCGATCTTCCAGAGGTGTGCTCCAAGATAACCAAATACCTATGTCATAACAGAGATATTCCATGACATCAAGGGAATGCATTAAAAGCTAGGTATATAGAGCCTCGGTTTAGAGTCATGCATGGGATCTTTACCACTAATTTGTACCCAAGAAGTACGAACCGATCAAATCTAACAAGTATCATGGTGATGATAGTCTACTCTATTGCAATCGGGACAAATATCTGCCTTTCAGCCTTGATTATCAATCAGTTTGTCAATGCCATACATACTTTCAGAGATTTGCATCTGTCATATCCCTGAATTATTAGCAGATCTGTCAAAGCATTGGCTTTTCATCTACAACTGATCCAGTATTCCCTCTTAAAGCATTTAATAAGAAGAATATTCAGTAAATGGATCTAATATTTCATGAGTACAAGGAGGAAACTGAGGAAGATATTCATGAAGAAGGGGAAGGAGGAGAAGGAGGTGATCCCATGGAAGGAGATGTAATGGCTGATGATGCAGCTCATGGACCAGATGTCGCTCCGTCTATGTCAACCGCTGGGTATGGGAAAAGACTCAAACTGGACAGGATTGGGGCCATTCAGAAGGACATGCACTCAGTAAAAGAACGACTTTCCGTCCTGGAAAGGATGGTTCAAGGAGTGCAGAGCACGGTCTAACAATTGGTGGATCTACTGACGTTCCGATGGGACAACACGATGCCATCTCATTCTGCTCTGTGAAGCCGAGTTCATGCATGTTATCCTATACACCATACTCTTATCTTGCAAATGAACATCAGTATCTTTTTGGATGTTCTGCGCTCTCAAGGGTGTGTATGACAGCTTTTTAAACATGCATCTTTTTTTTTATGTTGTTGGTTGAATATGCCCACAGTTGGGGCAAAATACTGTTTTTAAAATTTGGGTGCTCTCAAATGGGCTTTATTTCTTAGTTTAACTACTGCTGTTTGGGGCAGTATTAGATATTTTTGCCAATCTTGGGTAGTTTATTTTGTCTATGGCTGAATCTAGTTCTTATCTTCATGCCATTTGAATTTATGCCTCCCTAGTTTAATGAAGTTTGGGATTATAGATTGCATGTTTATCTTATGCCTTCAATGCTTTATTAAATCCCTACTATCTGCTCATGATGTATGCTTTCCACTGTTTTATTTCTATGCATCTATTTGACTATGGTTCTCCCATATGCTTCACGTATTTAGTCAATATCATTTGCTATATCTTTGTCAATGACTGACAAAAGGGGGGAGAAAAATTACAAACACCCCTGTGGAAATTTAGATATTTGTGCTCTTCTATGTTGCAGGTGTTAGGGGGAGCAACCGCAACAAGGCAAGGGGAGTTTTTGAAGTACGGGGGAGAAATTACTAGTGTGTACATGGGTGTTTTAGAATTTATAAAATTGTGTTAATGCATGTACACACAATTTAGGATGTATCTGTCTAGATATTTTCCTAGGGTGTTTTGGATATTTTTTATCACGTAATTGATAAAGGGGGAGATTGAAAGTGCACCTACAAGTGCCCTAATTTGTCAATTACGATCTTTGTTGAGTCAGTCAGACGATAGTGCCTAACAAGCAGATCAAGTCAAGTGCCTGCCTCAACTGGATGTGTGGAAGCTCTTCATAGGTAAATCATAGCCTCACATCCCATGTCCCAAAACATCAGGTTATTAAAACCCTTAAAAATAAGTAAAACATCTTAGGGTTTTAGGTTAAGAAAACTTTTTACCAACCAGGAAAATCTTTAAGTTTTTCTTACCCTGTCGATTATATCGATTCCATTTTCGATATGATCGACCTGCTCTATCGATGCCCTCAGCATCTGAATCGATACAATCGAGTGAGGACATAAAATGTCCAGCAATTAAAACTTTCATATGGACAATTTATCGATATATCGACGGTTTAGTCGATATCATCGATATTCGAATATCGATCCTATTGAAAGAGGATCGATAATATCGACAGACAGTTTTTCGACGCCCCTGTTTTTCTAAAGAAAACTTCTATGTGCTTCGATATATCGATGTCTGTCCGATTCAATCTGAACTCAAATACCGATCATATCGGAAGTCATTCGATCATATCAATAGTGGGCGCATGTTTCTTCCAATATAAATTTTAGGTTTTTTTTAATGTTGATCGAGGGGCCAGTCGGTAAATCGATATTCATATCTCGATCATATCGATACCTGGTCGATTGGATCGAGATCGAACACCAACCGTCCAGCAAGCTTATAGATAAATCTATACAATTTATCGATCCAATCGACAAGGTCTCCGATATCATTGATATATAAATTTCGATGACATTGACTGTTCCCCGATCATATCTGTAGAACCTGAAATTCTTCAAGGTGTGTCTCTCTTATTTTCACCTGTCAATAGATCGATGTCTCTCTCGATGGAATCGGAGTTCGAAATCCGATAACATCGATGTGTGTCTCGATCCCATCGACCAGTTGGCGAAAGATTTTCAAAAAGTGAAATGACATTTGAGTTTGTATCATCGAGAGGTCAGTCGATACAATTGATAGTATACGCTCGATCATATAGACCCTTTCTCGATGATATCGAACTCTGTCATAAATGTGACCGTTTTATATCCGTTGAAACCTTTTGCCTATATATAGAGAGATTAATCTTTATTGCTGGTAGAGAAAGTAAAGAGTGCTTTTGAGTGTTTTATACTTCATATCATTTATCTTAAGCCCTTTCTCTCAGGGAGTTCATCCTCCAATCCATCCTTATCATTGATATTCAAAAGAGTGGATTGGGGAATGAACTTCCGCATTTACGGATCCTTCAGCTACTACCTTAATGTCAAATCATTAAGTTGGGATACCTTGAATGCATAGATGATTGGAACCACTCTATCTTCCTTATAAGAAAATCTTTAGAGAGTGGAATTCCATCATAACCCTGACCCAACCTAAAGCCTAGTATAGGTATATCTTTGTGTTGCGGATCAAGGGAGCTGAAGACTCTTCATCAACAAGAAGGAGATCTTCATCACTGCGCTAAAAGGGACTCATCAACTTATTTGTAAGTATTTAGAGTCCAGAGGACATTTATGATCATTCCTTTTTAGGATTGGGTCATAAGTGTTGCTCACCATTTGAAGTCCTCAAAGGAGGCCTCCGACGGGAGTGTACGTGCGGGGTGCATTGTGTGGACCCTTGCTCTGTGGAGAGCATAAACATCTGGGTGCGTTGTGTGGACCCTTGCTCTGTGTGGGCATAAACATCTGGGTGCGTTGTGTGGACCCTTGCTCTGTGTGGACATAAACATCTGGTTAGGAGTGAGCCAATAAAACTCCAGGGTTTGAGGTGAACTGAGTATAAACCTCTGTAAAGGTTGAAGGTGAACCTGATTTAAAACCTTAGGTTTGAGGTGAACCATGGGAAACCTCCTTAGTGAAATCTGGTCACTCAAGGGTTGAGTGTGGAAGCCAGTAGTGGAGTAGACAAGTAGTCGAACCACTATAAAATAACTGTGTTTGAGATTGGTATTGTCTTTCATTTATGTGAATTCCTTACATGCCTTTATATCTGTTTACCTGAATTCACATCTTATACACTCACACAGTCATATCCATCACAATCTTATCTATAAATTGTTTCTCTTTTTGAATAGTTTGTGATTGGATCCTCTACCAGGCTTGGAAGCCAGTAGAGTTAATTTTGAGTAATCCTAATTTACACTCTGTGATAGGATTAGTGTGATAAGGATATTTTAATAAATCATAAAAACTTTTAAAAATCCTATTCATCCCCCTCTAGGACATATTGGCATATTCCTACTTCAACTCAAGCGGTCTTCACCGCTATTTCAGTATGTTGGAAAGTGTAGTCTAAGTGTTTATGAAAATGTCTGAATGAGTTAGTAGTTAGTAAAGTGTGATTTACAAGGGAGTTGAGATACGAATCCCAACTACCATAACTATGTGTATGATTTCCTCCATGAATTGTATAACCTACTTATTCATGTTTAACCGTGTGTATGATTTCCTCCATGTACTGTGCATTCATGTTAAAGTTATATTTCATAGCATGTCCATATGAATATCCATTATTGTGATTGTGCGTGGTTGGGACTATATCATAGTCCAGGTAATCGGTAATAGTTCTCGAACTGGTGGCTGAGGTTGTTTTCGCCATGCAGGATGTGTTCGACGAATCCGAGCCATACTTGGGATTACGGCAGTAGTTAGGCCACATGAAGTTTTATGCACTTCATATTGATCAACTCAACGTGCACTCGTCCTAGTCAAGCTCATCAATTAACTCGATTTATCTGATGTATGTTCACCATGTTTGGATACTACTTCTTGAATCTAGGGTACCAAACTTACCAGTGGGATCTCGTTAACCTTGGTAGCACGATCCTCTAAGACTCATGAGCCAGACATGGTGGTATGGGACACCGTGGTCGAGCTATCGGCCTACAGTAGGGCGAAGAGCCTCCCGGTAGTGACTAGCGAGCAACCCAGACTCGTGAGCTGAATATGGTGGTATGGGATATTGTATTCGTATTGTCGGTCTACTCTGATTGGTGACGAGACCTTTGTAGTGACATCAAGTATACCCTAAAAACTGCATTGAGGTGACGAGCCTTATTGTAGCATCTAGGGTATAACTAGACCTGTATTGATTGATGACGAGCCCTTTACAGTGACCTAGAACCATAACATCGTATGAGATTTACTAGGATTGATGACCATAGAATGGATATTGTTTGAAAAATGATACAGGGGAGGTACCTTAGATTTCCTATCCTGCTGTTTGAAAAGGACTAATAAGAACTTGATAATCATGCTCATAACATCGCACTGCATGTGCTGTTGGTGTTGGTGTAGAGCACAGTGGTAGTGATTCATACCGTGATCGTTAGATGTTGTCGCAAGAGGGAGTGCAGGCAAGGGCATGCATCATTACTTCATATCATTCTTGCAATAATAATAGTAACTAGGATATGTCTGTTGAATTGCTTTATCATTACTGCTTGATTGAATTGATAACATGTTAAGCTTTGCTGTATAGCTCCACTGAGTTGATCACTCACTCCCACGTTCTAGGACGGTGTTTAAACACCAACCAAACTCTGTCTTAGTTACAAATGATGATGCAACCCATAAGGCAGAGCTGAAATTTGAGGATGATGAGGAGGCATTCTCTTACATGCAGTTTTTGAACGGATTCGTGTGAGTCGAGTCTGGATCGATAGGGCTTCAGGGATTATACTTGTAGAGGACTATTACATTCCTTTTGACATTTTGTATCTTAACACAGCACTCGTAAATATCGACCTGGTATTGCATACATACTTTGGGGACATACACTAGTATATATATATTTTCAGTCTTCCGCTTGTGTATTACAACTGTCCCTAAATTATGTTTGTTGATTTAGTTTAATCTAATTCATGTTTTAAGCACTAATACAGACAACATTCATCCATCATAAAATAATGTTGCATAAGTGATGTTCTGAAACTCGGGAGCTGAGTTATGCTCGACCCCTGATTTTCAGGGCGTTACACACATCATCAAGTCAAGTACATCACATCACAACCCATCATCACCCATACGTCTCTCTTCACTAAGTCAAAGCAACCCATGCTTAGCCCACTCCTCTCATCCCAAAAGTCAACAAGCACCATACCTTCCATGTCATCTCTCCTTACAACACCGCTCCTCTCTCTCTCTCTCTCATTTCTCACTCCATTCCAAGCTACCAAAGAGAGGAAATTTCCAAGCTCTCCATGAGGAGAGCCATGTGTGGCCCACTCCTTACCCCAAGATCTCCAATCTCCACCCTTCAATCTTCATCTTTCACCATCAAAGGGAAAGCCAAGGAGTTTAGGAGTTCAAGGAGCCAAGAAGGCGCGCAATCGGTGGGTGTTCATAGCCTTAGATCTTGATTTTGATGAAAGGCCCATTTGTGATGGGACCCATTTTCATGTATGTGTGGTAAGGCATGGAGGGGAGCTCATAGTTGCGGAGCTCCTCTCTCACACACCCTATCTCTCTCTTTCCTTATTGATGGCCCACCTTAATGAATGTGTTGTAAATCACATCGTCCTTGGATGGGGTGGTTCACCACGATGTACATTTTGATCCACACCGTCCACCATCCAGTTGGACGGTGAGACCCACGTAATATATATATTTCATCCACACATCCAGCGTCTGGACGTGGGGCCCAGGTGATGCATGTGTCTTGCGACCACGCCGTCTAGTCCACTGGACGGTGGTTGTTGGATGTGGGCAGACTATTATATATATATATATATATATATATATATATATATATATATATATAATATAGATGCGTATATATCTAGTGGGCCCCACGTGGGACCCACCTCTGTGAAATGGATTGGATGGTATACGATTACACCGGTTATATAGCTGTTGTCTTAACGACAACAAGTTCTATGTGTCTGATCATAAGGTGTGTATTATATCCAAATTGTCCATCTGGGGACAGCCTGATCATGAGGTATATGTTATATCCCAACCATCCATCTGGACGATGGGGACCCACAAGCAACAACAGCTACTGGCTTCACGTCAGTAAGTTCTATTGGCCAATCATGAGCCATGTGTATATCCAAACCATATGTTGGCTTGGCTGAATGTGGGGCCTACCCCACACGTGCTACATGTGTGGGGGTGGGGCCCACCTTGCTTTATGTATCCTATATTCATACCGTCCATCTGGACGGTTCTGTTTAGAGATCACCATGATTTATTTGTCACGCCCTAGACTCGGTGATCGGACTCGCAGGGAACCCGATAGTCAGTTCCGGTCGTAATAGCCTCCGTGGTGCCCCATTCTCGGCTACTGGCACCCCTTCACCAGGTTTCAATCATGGGATCCCATAAGGAGGATTTATAACAAACGTCTGAATCTAATAAGAGCATCTTCAAGATCATAACATAGTAACCATAGATAGTAACCATAGGAACACATCACAAATTCACTAGGAATTAAAACTTAATGCTGGTACATGACTCAAAGGAGAAATACATAAGCAGAATAAGGGATACTCCAGCAGGTCCTCGGCACACTCCGAAAGATCCTCAGATACTACGACTGCTTACAATCACCTGCATACATCAATCATGCATAAGCTTATAGAAAGCTTAGATGGCGGTGTAAGTGTGTGTAATACCAGTGCCGGAAAGAAATATCAGAGAATGCAGAAGCTTGGCATGAACCATGAGCACTATCAATGCCACTAGCAATACCAAGGCTAAGCTATGAAAATCATGAATGCAACAAGCCGTACCAAGGCTATGTAAAGAAATACATGAGTATTGGGTGCCATATCGAGGTGATACACTAAAGGG
Organism: Magnolia kwangsiensis; assembly: GCA_037074715.1. Taxonomy (NCBI): domain Eukaryota; kingdom Viridiplantae; phylum Streptophyta; class Magnoliopsida; order Magnoliales; family Magnoliaceae; genus Magnolia; species Magnolia kwangsiensis. Next base: position 32,769,087 of record CM073579.1, on the reverse strand, counting down.
CTATATAGCCAATGCCAATGCAATCAATACATGCTAGTCCTCATATCAAGTCCACAAATCATATACAATTTCACTATATGGAAACCACCAGGGTCAAGTACACTACTGGCTAACCGCCGCTCTTCAAGACCCACATAGTCAAGTGAGCGTAAGAGACCTCACTACCCACCTGTGGACAACCAATCACCAAGAGGCTCGATGGTAGTGGACCCACTCACGAGCTAGTCAGACTCAGCCTAGCTATGCCCTCTCACTCAGGCAAATAAGGGCACATGCCATCTCAACCAACCTTGTGATAGTGGGAGACACGGCCTAACGGTATAAGGCACTTGAGCGCTCATATTTTTCACTCGGTCTCAGCGCTGAGGCGTCTTCTTGGTACCATGAAGGTTTAGGGGCTTTCACCCAAGGATGTCATAAGTGCCCTTTATGCTCAAGAGATATTTTCAGTATCCAATACAATAACCCACGATACTCCTGTGGAGCTACGACCCTAATGATGAAAGGGCGAATATAAACCATGTAATGAAATGTCAGATGCATGAATCACACATACCAGTCATGCATCCGCTCCAAGAATTCTATGTGCTCAAGAGGGGAACTTCATCCCTCTGGGAAGTCATAATATCTTGCCTAATGGCATAACCATGACTACACACACATAATGCCAACCAAGCATGCAATGATGTATATGGGTCATGAAGATGAACAAGATGCGTCATGCGGCGATGTACAATGTCGTACTCTTTTCCTATCAAAGAAGGAACTAGGTTTAGGTACTTAGACGAATATCCATAAGGAATCAATCTCTAGTGGGGGCCCAATAGTCTGGGGTGGCCCACAAGGCTAAGAAGGGACAATGACATGGGCCTAAGTAAATGAAATGGGTCTAGTTAGGGTCTATGGTGGACCTTTAACCACTCATAGAAGCAAGTGGGCCTACCTTGGGGCCACCAATGTAGACATTCAACCACTATTGTCCCAAGAAGGTAGCCCATCACTAATCGATCACGGATCAAGGCCCAAGGCCCAAACATCACCATGAATAAGAAATGGATAGCCATAACATTCCACATACATTCATATTGGGCCTCAAATAAATGGCCCAAGGCTTATTCAATACATAGGTTTAAAGGGCAACATACATAGCCCAACCCATATGCAATACTATGGAAATAAAAGGGAGGTTAGGGCCTAGCATAAGGGTCACCAAATCCATATATTGTGGTGGGCCTAGTGGGCAGCCCATTACCCTAACCACATGGGCAATAATCATGTTCTATCTAGGCAAGTTGGGCCTGCATTCTAGCCCAAGGATATAGTTGATTTGGTGGGCAACCAAGTGCCCAACCACTCGTATAATCCAGCCCACTAACCCAACACAATATCATGGGGAATATAGTCTAAGAGTCCATTGGGCCTATCTAGAAAGTTCCTACCCATTTGGGCCTAAAGAGTCCAAAAATCTTATTACATACATGAACCCAAATAACCCAATTATGGTGGGCCTTAAGAGTGCATTAATTAAGCCCGAAATGAGGGGATTAAGGGCATGAATTAATCCCTCTAAGGTCCTCAAAATGTGGTAGGCCTTACTCCTAAAAATCTCAGCCCAAAGGCAATGTACATTTACAATATATTGCTGGATTTTTGTTTCACAAGCTTTATGGGCCTATTGGAGCCCCAAAAAATGCTCATCTGATTGGGACTCAAGTCTAAGTGGCCCAACAATCAGGCCAGAGGGTCCCACCACATAGGAGTATATCAAGGGACATAAAGAATTAGGTGGGCCATATTGCTGGACCAGGGTCCAGCATGAAGGCCACATTAGCATCCCATAATGGGCTGGACGTCCAGCCCTATACAATGCACATGGTGGGCCCCCACCTTAGACGTTCCACACAAAGGTGGACCATGTACAAGTGGGTCCCACAATGGATGGACAAGTGGATAAAACACACATCATGGTGGGCCACAAATTGGTGGGGACAGCCAGCCTTGGTGGATGTCACCACCATGGACGTCCAGCCAGGTGGGCCAGTCTAGCCACCACACTCTGATTTTCAGTGTCCCAAATGGTCCTAAATATTATAGGTGGGTCCTAGCAAGGGTGGACCACCTCAAGAATAAATTTTAGATTTTTATAAGCATGATAAATATTTTAAAATAAAATGGCAACCATACATGTTACAAAAATTTGGTTGTTGTTGAAATCTTGCTATCCCTATGTTTGGGACCACATGGAATGGGCCTAAACCTACCCAAACCCTTGGAAAATTTATGAGAATGATGGTCCTACTCAGGGAAAACAAGTGGAGTCCACTCAGGTGGCCCACGTATTCCAGAAAATCAGGTAAACATGCACATTTCCACCTTGCCGTGTTGTCGAACTGTCTAGAAATTTTTGGGCAGTTAGCCTACTTTGGCCCATCCCATGGGCTTCAATAATGGGAGATAAGGTGTGGGCCCCAGTCCACATCAAATTAGGATCCACACACAACAAAACCCTTAAAGAAATATGGGATAGAAATACTTGCAAACAGGTCTAAACAGTAGCTCAAAACTCATGCACCAACTGGGCTCGAAATCTGGACAGCAACATAGACTGTCCATATTTCAGCCCATACAAATTAATCAATGGGTTTATGGCCTTGATTAAATATGTGGGGTCCACCTTGATAGGTTAACAAAATTCCAGACCCATGAGTTCACTCCAAACCCATGAGTTCACTCCAAACCCCCATGAAAAAGCCATTTTGGAGGACACCCAAACCATGCATGCATGGTGGGTTTGGACATCCCATCTAGCTAAGGGCCTGAGATGTTGCTGACCTCTCCTTGGTGGGCCACACATCATCAGAATACATAGGAGAAAATAGAGAGAAAGGGAGAGAGCAGAAGCAAAATTGGCTATTGGTGGAAGGTCCCGCCACTAATAGACCTCCCACATGCAAATCCACACCATCCACTACGTTGTATGATACATGAATGCTATAATACATCAAAGGAGCTTGCTGGAGGGTAGAGATCCTTTTTATCACATGCATGCAAGGCCTAGATGGCCCATGGGGTGCAAGAAAGGAGAAGGAGAAAGCATCATGGTGGGTTCAGGGAGAATGACCCACTATGGATGGAAATATCGAGGATCTAGGAGCATGGCCTCATCCTAGGAGCCATGTAGGATCTCCACCATGGATTGGGGGGTCCTACATGCCTCCAAGCATGTATAAAAAAGAAAATAAGAAAGGGAAGAAGAAGAAGAGATGAAGAAGCTTGATGGGGCACCCACCTTGAAGAAGGCCTTTAAAACTCCAAGATCCAAGTTATAGACTTTAAGAGGAAGATGATTGAAGGGTGTAGATGGGTTGCTAATGGCTAAATGGAGGGGAGATTGGGGAAGAATGGGCTGAAGGAGAGGAGAATGCTTGGATTTTTTATTTTTTATTGCAAGGAGGAGAGGAAGAATGGAAGAATGAGAAGGTGAGAGAGAGAGAAGGGAGGGTATATCCATGTCATGATTTCTCTCTTTGCTAGGGAAGAGAAACCTCATGATGTAGTATTGGGGGTGGGGATCAAGGCAAATTATTGCTCTCTAGAAAAGCAAACTTAAGCTAGGCTATGATTAGTGTAGCTAGTTTAGGTAGAGGTTAAGGGTAGGCTTTCTAAGAAATTACAGATAGGTGGGCCCACCTTGAAAAATGTGTAAGGCTAAGAAGTGGGCCCCACCACGTGATGAATGGCCAAGAAATGCTCGGGTTAAAATCAAAAGATGTACATGTCAGATTTATGCATGAGATACGGCGTTGGAAATGCGGCACCGATACGGATGCAATGGCATAGGTTTCGGGTCGATCCGGGTCAGGTCTACATGACACGACTGAAGGATGAACGCAAATGCAATCCATAGGTCGCGGGTCACTGAAATTCAATTGGTAGGACTGCGAGATCTAGGGGAATGAAATGGATACTTGGAGTAGCGTCTTACAGCTCTCCCCAACAACAAAGAAATTTCATCCTTGAAATTGTCAAAACTAGAACAACGAAATACACAAATATCATCATATATGTATCAATCACAATCATAGGAGAAGGCAATACATAAAGCTATACAACAATCAAGCATCAAACAAATGAGGATAGTGCTCTCGAATCTCGGCTTCATGCTCCCAAGACGCCTCAGCCTCCGAATGATGACCCCACTGCAGCTTCACCACGGGAATGATCTTGGTCCTGAGGGCCCGCTCCTTCCAATCAAGGATATGAATAGGGTGCTCAATTTAAGAAGCATCCTCACGGACCTCAAGGGGCTTCCAATTAATCACTGGAATGATGCCCAATCCACACTTCCGTAACATCGATACATGGAATACATTGTGGATCCCGGATAACTCTGAAGGTAAGGCAAGCCTGTAGGCCACAACATCCACACACTTGCTAATCTCTAATGGTCCAATAAATCTCAGGGCAAGCTTGTCCTTTGCTCTAAACCGAACCACGCCCTTCATAGACGAGACCTTGAGATATACCATGTCCCCTACTATAAACTCGAGAGGTCGACGCCGACAATCAGCAAAACTCTTCTGCTAGCTCTGAGCTGTGCACATTCTTTGTCTGATAATATCCATAATATATGATGTCTACTGCATAAGCTCGAGACCTAGGAGACGACGCTCTCCAACCTTGGTCCAATAGTTAGGAGATCTGCACGGTCTGCCATATAGTGTCTCAAAAGGAGTCATGTCAATGGCGACTTGATAACTATTGTTGTTTGCAAACTTGGCTAGGCATAAATGCTCATCCCAGCTACCCACGAAGTCGATCGCACAAGCTCTGACATATTCTCAAGGATCTGGTTGACCCTTTCAGTCTGCCCATCCGTCTGTGGATGATAAGCAGTGTTAAGCTACAAAGTAGCTCCCATCACCTGTTGAAAGCTCCTCCAAAACTGAGATGTAAATCTGTGGTCTTGATAAAAAATGATAGAAATTGGAATGCCATGCAATCCCACTATCTCCTCAATGAATACCTTCGCAAGACGGTTCAATGTCCAAGTCACATGCATCGGAATAAAATGTGCCGACTCCGTTAGACGGTCAACGACAACCTAGATGGCGTTGCGATTAAGCTGAGTCCTCGGCAAATCCATGATAAAATCCATCGAGACATGCTCCCACTTCCACACTGGAATGCTTAACGACTGCAAATGACCAGGGGGTCTCTGGTTGTCATGCCCCAAACTCATAAATCGGGCTCACAAAATTCCTGATCACCAAATTCAGCGCCCACAACCTCCATAGTACCCCATTCTCGGCTCCCGGCACCCATATATCAGGTTCCGATCCTCGGATGCTACAAGGAGGATTTCTAATATCCATTTAATTCGTAATGAGCATAACATAAGCATAACCCACGAATAATAACCACAAGAACACCATCATAAAATTCACTATGATAAAAAACTTTAAGTACAATGTGTATAAAGGGAAATATAAGATAGTGCTAATAACAAAACTCCAAAGCTCGGTTGCACGCTCCAACTGCGACGAAGCTATGGCTGCATCCTGGTGTCACCTGCACGCATCAATCATGCATAAGCTTATAAAAAGCTTAGAGGGCGGTGTAAGTGTGTACAGAATACGAACGTGCTCAAAATGCAAGGTCAGAATAATGCGGCAATGTGATGATGAGTATATGAATGCAATCAGCCATACCAAGGCTATACGATGCAAATATGAATGCTATCGGCCATGACACGGCCATGCGATACGATATGCAACTCAAGCATGCCAATCCTCATCATATATCAGTACAGTTCTCATTCTGAATAATCACCGAGGTTTAGTACACTCTAAATGGCACTGCCGCTCCCCAAGCCACACAGTCCAAGAGAGCGTAAGAAACCTCACTATCAACCTGTCTAATAGTCTGTCAATACCTATCCAGCATGACGATAGCGAACCCATTCACGAGCTGGTCAGACTCAGCCTATTGTTGCCCCCTACCCTCGGGCGAGTAAGGCCACATCCCTTTCCAACCGACTACGACACAGTGGGAGACGCGACCTCCTGGTATTCGGCCCTCCTGCACTCATATATCGACTCGGTCTCGACGTTGGAGTCATCCTCTGATACCATCGGGTTTAAAAATTTTCACCCAAGGACATCTATAGCGCCCGTATGCTAGAACTAAATATTTTCGGTATCCAATCCAGCCACCCACGATGTGTCTGTGGAGGCTATGACCCTGATGTCACTAGGGCATACAATAATCATAATCACACAAATGTAAGTGCATAAATCACTCTACCAGACATGCAACAATCCTGCGCGTACCATGCGCTCATGTAGGGCAACTCCGCCTATTAGGGAACCTATAAACAATCTGCGCGAAGGCACATGATATGATCAGTCACTCCTCATATCAAGCATACATATGATGCATATGATCATGAATCATGGATCTATACTTGTAACATCTCGAAAATCGGAGGTCGAGCAAAAACCCAACTCCCGAGTTCTAAAATGTTATTTATGCAACATAGATATGTATGATTGAAGGTTGTCTGTGATAATGTATTAAACATGAGTGAGATTAATCTAGAACAACATATCATACTCCAGAGATAGTTAAATTAACAAGCGGAAGACTGTGATAGTAAGTATAGCATATATAAACTGTTGTATGTCTCCAGAGTGTGAATATGTTACCAGGTTATATACATACATGTATACTCCAAAAATAAAAAAATGAATATACATGAGTGCGCTAAAAATATAAAATGACAAGTGTCAAGGTATCTAATCAACCTCCCTATAATCCCATCAATCAGAACACACATGAAGGAGGAATCCTCCTCATCATCACCAGGTCCAGCTCCGCTTCTCGAGCAGCACCATCATCTGCAATCATAAAAAGGGACTGGTGGGTGTCCGGAAACACCATCCCGTAACGTGGGAGTGAGTGATCAACTCAGTGGGATAAGAGAGCAAAGATTAGCATGTTATTAAATCAATCATGCGATAATAGTAAAGCAGTAAATCAAATAATCCTAATACTGTTGTTAATGCAATATGACATGACGTAATGTATGCCCTCACCGACGATCTTCCTCATACGGCACCATCTTACGACCGCGGCATGCAATCGACCCTCAAGTGCTCCACATCTTCCAGGCACATGCAATGGTATGGTGATATGATTTTTGAGTTGTTATTAGTCCATTCAAACAGCAGGATTGGGAAACTAAGGTACTTTGCTTATATCAATCCCAACACAGATCCTGTCTAGGGTCGTCACTCCTAGTAATCTCATACGATGTATATTTTGTAGGTCACTGCAAGGGCTGTCAGGGCTGTTGCTCGCACTCGTTGCACCACTCCCCCATCACCTTATCAATACAGGCCTACTGTACTCTACTGCTACTGAAGGGTCGTCGCCTCCCGTAGACTCAGAATACACTCGTGGTCACTACAAAGGGCTGTCAGGGCTGTTGCATACACTCGTTGCTCCACTCCCCCATCACCTTATCAATGTAGGCCGACAGCAAGAATATAGTGTCCCATACCACCATAATCTGCTCACGAGTCATAGGTGCTCACTGGTCACTACGGGGAGGTTTGTGGCCCCAGCGTAGGCCGACAGCTCGACCACGGTGTCCCATACCACCATGCCCGGCTCATGAGTCTTCGTGGATCAAGGTACCATGGTTGACAGGGTTTACAATGGTAAGTTCAGTACCCTAGGTTCAAGCAGTTATGACTCATGCAGGGTGAACATACAATGGCCAGTAGGGTTACTTGACGGGCTCGACTAGCAAGATTGCATCTGAAGTCGAACGACATGAAGTGCGTAAAACACTTCGTGTGGCCTAACCACTGCCACCAACTCCAAATACGACTCGCGTTCATCGACGCGTCGTTCGTGGCCAAGATAAGCCAACCACGAATTCACTCGGTTACCGACTGCCTGGACTAAGTATAGTCCCAAACAATTATGGAATCACATCAGCAAATCATATGAGAGTATTTAAAATGGAATACAAACATGTGAGCATGATAACACATGTTATAACGTACAACTTAAGTAAATCATCTTACACATGTCTTTCGCACATAAAATGAAATTATGCATATCGCCACATATAGGAAATCATCACCATCAGCGTATTAATTGAGAATTCGATCTCAATCTAAATCATAAAGAAATCATCAAGCACATGTTATAACATACCACTTAAGTGAAACATCAAGCATATGCATTTCATACATATAATGAAATCATACATATAGCTATCATGTAGGAAATCATTTACATCAGCATTTTAATTGAGAAATCAATCTCAAACTAATTCATAACACCATTTAATTCAATACATACTAATACAAACATTTATACAAACACTTACACTGCACACTTAAGTCTACATATAGTATGTCGACCGGAAGTGCGCATTTAGGCGAATCTCTTCGCCAAACTAATTATGCATGTATTCCTAATATTCTAATGCGACAATAAACCATGTCAATCGCATCAGCAAAATATGAATGAAAACAGTACTTCCTACAAATGACTAAAATGCCCTAAATCTCATATTCTCCGTCGGTTTACGAAATAGGAAACAAATAGCATGTTGTACATGTCAAACGGCGTTGCCGTCGATAATCTACTATTAAACGACATTGAAAGCTTTGGAAATAGTCAATCAAAGCGTCTAGAATTCGTACCTTTTTCTCCTAGAAGCGTATCAATTCGAACGGAGCGTATACGCTTCGTCTACGGCGAATAGGGAACCTAATACACAAGATCCATAAGCTACTTCGCTATGGAAACAAAGGAACCTCAAATCAGCAACTATTTAGGATATTTGCTTACCTAGAATCGTGGTGTAATCGCCGGGAAAGCGATAGAGGTGCGTTTCTTAAGCACGTGCAACACGTAGCACAAGTAGCAGGAAGAACTCTCCCACTCTCTCTCATAATCTCTCACCTTTTCTCTCACATAAGCTAGGGTTTCTAGCAAATTCGGATATGTGAGAGAAGTGAGGGTTTCAACCCCTTTTATAACTCAAAACATGCCCAAGATAGGCTTGGGAACAATGTTTACTTGATGCATAACCAAATCGGGAATGTTTCGGTCAAAAAGAGTATTTCTGGAGGTCCCCTGGCCAAATGCGGTCGGATTTAAGCTCATGCATACTGGATCTAGCACTCATCCAGTTTTCAGACCGGTTCCCAGATCGCACGTGGCGGTCCAGTTTCAGTTTAACGGTCATCGCACCAAGATCAGGCCTATAAGTCTCGTGATATGAAATAGAAATTTTTCCTGATCCAAGGGTGTAATTTGGCTGAATTTTGACGGTCAGAACGCTCAATACAGATGCGTCAAATCATGTGTCAGATTTGAATTTCAAATTCCAATTCTAACCATATTCTCACTCTCTTCACTCCAGGCTCAATGAAATAGCCTCTGAATGTCAGTTGGACTTGATTTTTGAAACGATTGCCAAGCCCAGCTAAGTGGTCATAACGGTCTAAGATGGTAGGTATCGGACTTTCGACACGCGGTCTAGATCCAATACAAAGTTTCAAAGAGGTCCCGAGAACAAACCGGTTTAGAGTTTGATCCGAGGCTTTAGAGCATTATAGCACCATTGGTTCCACTTGCTTTGGGCCTTATAGAATGTATTTAAAGTGATCAGGGACTATTTCCCAGCTACTTTAGCGTCGCGCTAGCTAACTTACACTTATTTTCCAAAGGAATTAATCATACGTGATTTCTTTGGCTATAAAATTGGGTTCTGAGTAATTTCTCAGGTGTTTTAGTTAACCCATTGCCTAAGGACGTCTAATCCCAGATTAGCCAAAATTCGGGGTGTTACAATACTGAACATGTTATATGGTGATGGGCCCTGTGCATAACTATGATGGGCCTAGACGGCCTTTACACTACAAGTATGGGCTTATCAGTGGGCCTTAGGGAGAGTGACAATGCGGACATTTAACCAACATTATCCTTACAATGTGGACGTCAAACCAATATTTCTCCCAAGGTATAGTCCACTATAAAGATTAACACATATACTATGGTGGAATCACACTACGATGGGCCTTATGTACACCTTATTGGGCCTCGATAATGGGCCTAAAAATACATCAAGATGGGCCTAAAAACATTAGCCCATATGCATCTAAGTGGGCCTCAATAACGGGCCTAAAAAAATACCTTAAGATGAGCCTACATACATGGGACCATATTTACCAAAGTGAGCCTCATGTGAGGCCTGTCATAATGTTTATTTTCCTCCCAATCTAGGGCCCAATATAATGTTTATTTTTCACCCAACTTATGGCCCAACATAATGTTTATTTTCCATTCAAACTGTTCATAGGGTCACATGGGCCTAGGGCCCACTGTAATGTTTTATTTGCAATCCAATCTATTCATAAGGTCACATGGACCATGGTAGGGCCCACTGTAATATTTATTTGCCACCCAATCTATTCATAAGGTCATGTGGACCTTGGGCCCACCGTGATATTTATTTGCCACCCCACTTGTTCATATGGTCACATGGACCAGGGGCCCACCATGATGTTTATTTGCATCTAACTCGTCCAGGGGCCCACGGAGATGTTTATTCGCCACCCAAACCGTTCATAAGGTCGCGTGGACCTAAAGCTCACAGTGACATTTTTTTTAACACACGCACGCACACCCCACACACTCACGCTGGTGAAATTTCACCACCTATGGGCACTCAAACCCTTGATCAGGAGTTGAAACTCTTGAGAGTCCAGCACCTGAGCAAAAGCAAGACCTATCTCACAGTGAAATTTGTTTGTCATCCAAACTATTCATAAGGTCACGTGGACCTGAGACCCACGATGATGTAGTTCACAAATCCAACCCATTCATTGTGTGTGTCCCACCAATTTAAGGGTCCAAATCAAGTTTCAAGTGGATCCAAGATGCATATGGACCCCAACATTTCATTTCATATGGTTTGGCATACCATCGCATGAATGGTGATGGTGTGGGCCATCCGAGAACTGTTTATGGCTGATTTTTGGAGCTAACGTATCATTAAAGGGGATCAATTAAATGAACCACATGAATGTAGATCATACATCATGGTAGGGTCTACAACTGGGGCCAATGGGGCTGTCCTTTTTAATGTTGGATGTCTCTGGACATCATGGCAGCAAAGGCATGCCATATATATAATTTTTTTTATCCTAGGTGGGACCCACATTAACCAGATCTACCCCGTCCATTGTATGTGTCCCATAAAATTAGGGGTCCAAACTAAGTTTCAAGTCGGTCCAAGCTTCTTATGGACCCCAACAATCATTTTCTCAAATTTTAACAGAAAATATTAGTATTCTTAATACCACGGCTCGCCAGATGATTGGATCGGTCTCATTTTTTGGCTCAACACCTAAAATGATATGGAAAATGGAATGGACGGCGCGTGGATTGTATACGTACATCAAAGTGGGGCCTGCATGCATGGTCCACCACAAAGCAACCCCCTTTTCTCTCTTTTTTTGTGCTGTTCAGTACACGCCCATGCCTGTACACGCACTCCATGATAGCCACCACGCCCGTCCAGTGTCCAGGGATGCTGGACGGCATGGATTAATACATCATCATGGTGGGTCCCACTTGTACGTGGCCCACCATATACATATACATATATATATAATATTAATATAATATAATATAATATATATATATATATGTATGTATGTATGTATGTATCATATCACATAAAATGTGGTGGACCACACCATTTGATGAATGGAGTGGATTTAACATGAGTTAGTGGGGCCCACTTCATTCTAGGGAAAGGATAAAGAAAGGGAAAGAGAGGAAGAGAGAGAAGAACATATATATGTATCATATCACCTAAAATGTGGTGGACCACACCATTTGATGAATGGAGTAGATTTAACATGAGTTGGTGGGGCCCACTTCATTCTAGGGAAAGGATAATGAAAGGGAAAGAGACGAAGAGAGAGAAGAACGGCTATGGAGAGGAGGGACCCCGCCACTATGGGCCCTCTATTGATATAATACATACATCAAGTAGGTCCCACAACAAGTGGACCCTTAAAATGGAAATAAATGATGGATCACCCACCTCTCTTCCTTCTTCTTGATCCCCTAGCCTCCTTAACTCCTTGCCTTCAACTTTGATAGAGGTTGATGGGGTTTAGATGGTGTGGATGAGAGATGAGAGGGTGGGCGGCCACACTTGATATTTTGGGAAGCTTGGAAATGCTTGGACGTGTGAAATTTTGAGTTACTTTCGGAGTTTTGAGAAATGAGAGAGAGAGTGAGGTGATGGGTGAAAAAGGATGGGTGAGGTGTGATGGGTGATGGGTTTGGTGATGGATGAGGTGATGTGAGAGTTGACTTTGGGTTGCTTGTGTAAGAGAGAGGTAAGGATAAGTATAGATTGTTGTACTTGGGTATGGAGTGACTTAACTTGTACTTGACATGAGTGATTGATTGATTGATGGGACATCTCGTAGAGATTCCCTCGTGATTCACAATGCGCGGTGTTTTCTTCGAATTGAACGCAGGTCTACATCTTTTACCCTAGGTATCGGGGTGGTGCTCGAGTCACTGTGTTAGAACCGTGGTGATGGCGCGGTCGCCAAGTTTCGATTTTAGTCGACTTTGGCATATAGGTCTCAGCTTAGGATTACGTGCAAATATCAGAAACGTGTCGAGGATTACCGAATTTTGATCGGAAGGATCGCGGAGGCCAACAGAATGGTATAGACTAGGACACGGGTCTTACAACTCTCCCCTCCAAATAAAAATTTTATCCTTGAAATTTGCATAGTCATCGCAAGAAAACATAACTCATAATAGAAGGGAAAATAAGGCATCTTCATATAAAATCGGAGACAGTATACAAGATACAATATATGATCAATCATCAAAGAGATGGGGATAGCGCTATCGAATCTCAACCTCGCGCTCCCAAGATGCCTCATCAATAGAATGATGACTCCACTGAACCTTCACCAAGGAGATGACCTTAGTTCGGAGGACTTACTCCTTGCGATCAAGGATACGAACTGGCTGCTCAATGTAGGAAGCTTCCTCACGAACCTCTAACGGCTACCAATCAATAACAAGAACTACATCTGACCCACACTTCCTCAACATAGAGACGTGAAAAATGTTGTGGACGCCAGACAACTCAGATGATAAGGCAAGCCGATAGGCCACAGCGCCTACATGCCCAATGATCTCGAAAGGTCCTATAAATCTCGAAGCAAGCTTGCCCTTCACTCCAAATCAAACCATGTCCTTCATGGGCGAGACCTTGAGATACACATGGTCCCCTACAGCAAACTCTAAAGGTCAATGCCGGTGATCAACAAAAGTCTTCTGTCGACTATGAGATGTGCGCATCCTCTACCTGATGATATCGATAGCCTCGGATATCTGCTGCACAAGCTCGGGACCTTGGAGACACCGCTCTCCTACCTCGGTCCAACAACTCAGAGATCTGTACGGTCTGTCATACAATGCCTCAAAAGGAGCCATGCCATTGGTCGCTTGATAGCTGTTATTGTATACGAACTCAGCCAATCACAGATGCTCATCCCAGCTACCCCGAAAATCAATCGCGCAGGCCCGAAGCATATCCTCAAGTATCTGATTGACCCTCTCGGTTTGGCCATCGGTCTGCAGATGATACGTGGTACTGAGCTGCAAATCAGTGCCCATCGCTCTCTGAAAGCTCCTCCAAAACTGAGACGTAAACCTCGAGTCTCGGTCAGAAATGATCGAGACTGGATTGCAGTGCAGTCTCACTATCTCTCAATAAATAGTCTGGCGAGCTGGTCCGTATGCCAAGTCTCACGGATTGTAAGAAAATGCACTGACTTCGTCAGATGGTCCACGATAACCTAGATAGCATCATGACCGCGCTGAGTCCTCGGTAAACCCATGATAAAATCGGTAGATACATGCTCCTACTTCCACATCGGGACGCTCAATGGCTGCAACAAACCAGACGGTCTCTGATGATCGGCCTTAACATGCTGGCATGTGTCACACTTAGCCACAAAACTGGTGATGTGACGCTTCATTCCTACCTAAAAATACTGTCTCCTCATATCCTGATAATCTTTGTCAAATCAGGGTGGATAGAAAATTGCGATCGATGTGCCTCGGTCATAAGATCTCTATGCAACTCAGGAATATCCAGGACACATAATCGGCCTCTGAAGCGAAGTCCACCATCAGAACTAATCTGCCAATCTATCTGACTCTCAGATGCTGCCTCTACTCGGTAACCCTGTAATGACTCATCTGCCTGCTGAACCTCGATCACCCTTACAACAAGAGAGGGTTGAATCGACAGACTCAATAACTGAACTACAGAAGACTGTAAACCAAAATCAAAGTCGTACTCTTCTATATCCTTGAGCATCCTCTACTCCTGAATCATCATATGTGCCACCAGGCCTCGTGGCTGTCGGCTGAGGGCATCCGCCACCACGTTCGCTTTACCTGGGTGGTACTGGAGGTCAAAATCATAGTCTTCCAGAAGCTCCATCCAGTGTCTCTGCCTCATGTTCAGCTCAGACTGAGAGAATACATACTTCAAGCTCTTGTGGTTGGAGAAGAGCTCGAACCTAACCCCATAGAGATAATGTCTCCACACCTTCAGTGCGAAGACGACTGCTGTCAGCTCCAAATCGTGTGTGGGGTAGTTCATCTCATTGACCTTGAGCTGACGAGACGCGAAGGCTACAGGCTTGCCGTGCTGCATCAAGATAGCACCTAAACCAATACGTGATGCATTAGTAAATATAACAAATCCATCACTCCCAGAGGGAAGAGTGAGGACAGGAGCGGATGTTAGACGGTCCTTTAGCTCCATGAATGCCCACTCACATGCATCACTCCAAACAAAGTCTATGCCCTTCCGAGTCAACCTGGTCATCGTGACAGCAATACGAAAGAAGCCTTCAATGAAACGTCGATAATATCCCGCTAAGCCAAGGAAACTGTGGATCTCGGATGCAGTAGTGGGCTGGCCCCACTGACCCACTACCTCAACCTTCGTGGGGTCTTCTGCGACACCCTCCCTCATCACCACGTGACCAAGGAACCTCACCTCCTCCTGCTAGAACTCACACTTCTCCAGCTTCGCATATAGCTGATGGGCACGGAGGGTCTGTAAAGCGATCTCCAGATGCTGCATATGGTCCTCACGAGTCCTCGAATAGATCAGAATATCATCAATTAAGACCACAACAAACTGATCAAGATATGGACAAAAGACCTCATTCATCAAATGCATGAAGACTGCGGGTGCATTGGTCAGTCCGAAGGACATGACCTGAAACTCAAAATGACCATAACGTGTCATGAAAGCCATTTTCGTGATGTCCTCTCAGACTCGAATCTGATGATAACCAGAACATAGGTCAATCTTCGAAAAGAATTGTGCACCATGCAGCTGATCAAACAAATCATCTATCCTCAGGAGCGGGTACTTGTTCTTAATCGTGACCCGATTGAGCTCACGGTAGTCTACGCAGAGCCTCAACGAGCCATCCTTCTTCCTGATGAAGAGTACCTGCGCTCCCCAAGGTGAACTGCTCAGACGAATAAATCCTAACTCACGTAACTCGTCCAACTGTCGCTGCAGCTCTCGCAACTTCATCGGTGTCATATGATATGGGGCCTTTGAGATAGGCGCGGTACCAGGCACTAGATAGATCTAAAACTCAATATGTGGACGAGGCGGCAACCTTGAAATCTCTTGGAACATGTCAGAGAAATCACAAATAACCTGTAACTGATCAATACAAGCGATGACAGGCTCCTCAATGGCGCAGGACATCAAGCATGATAACGGCTCTCCTCTGGGCTCGACAATAAACTGGAACTGCAGCAAGCCTGGTATGCAGAATGTGACTATCCTCTCGGAGCAATCCAAGATGGTGTAGTACTTGCCAAGCTAATCCATGCCCAAGATAACGTCAAAATTTGACATCGGCAACACATACAAGTCGGCAGGAAAAAAAATATTACTGACCAGAACAGGGCAAGATGAATAAAAATAGCCCAATACTGAGGTCTTCCCTAATGGCGTCGATACGGTCAATCCCTCACTAGAAAACTCTGTTGGCAATCCAGTCGATCAACAAAAATCCTCAGACATGAATGAGTGCGAAGAACCGGAGTCAAACAATACATGTGCGATGCATGAAGAGACTGGAAGCATACCCTCAACGACCCCTCCAGATGACTGCGGGTCCTATTGAGCCACATAGAATCTAGCCTAAGATGGCTGAGGAGGTGCCTATCCCCTCTGAGGTCCTTAGTGCTACTACTGCCTCTTTAGCGGCCTGTACTACTGTCTCTGCTGCTGCTGGGGCCTGGGTGACTGAGGTGGCTGTGGTCGCTGCTAATGGGGTCACTGCTCCGCTGGAGGCTGCTGATGAGGTTGCTGCTGCGCTAGAGGCTACTGATGAGGTCGCTGCTGTGCTGTAGGCTGCTGTGGCCCTCTCAACTGCTGCAGATGAGGGCGTGGACACTAAGACAGGCGGTGCCTTGTCCCGCCACATCTAAAACAAGCCCCTGTAAATGACTACTGGGGTAGCGTTGGAGGTGCTGCTGGTGCTCTAGCAGGTAGGTGACTCTTGTATCTTTGTGGTCGTCGATGCTGTTATGAGCTACTGGAGGGAGCCTACCTCTTTTGACCCCTCCTCTGATCTCGGTCGGCCTGCATGCCTGCCCACTCAGTCTCATAAATCTGAGCTCTCCGCACTACTACCTGGAAGGTCAGGAACTCATGCCCAATGATACAGCCTCGAAGACTGTAACGTAAGCCATTCTCGAAATGAAGGGCCTTCCGCCCCTCATCATTAATCATATATGGCACAAACCTTGATAGAGCCACGAAACGGCCCGCGTACTGTGCCACGGTCATGTCCTCCTGCACCAGAGTCTCAAACTCCAGTGCTCTCTGATGTCGAATGTGGTTAGGGAAATACTGCTCCTCGAATTGGTCAATAAAGTCCTCCCATGTCCTTACATAAACAGGTCTTGCAACGTGGGTAACAGAGGTCCACCAGTGCTCTGCCTCACCTTGAAGAAGGAATACTGCCAACCGAACTTGCTACTCGGTCATACATGAATAGTATCGAAGATCTTCTCCACATCGGAGTGCCACCTCTCAGCTACAGTCGGATCTGGCTCGCCCTGGAAGCGTGGAGGATCAAGTTGTCGGAACTCCCGAAGTAAGGCACTCGCGCGCTCCTGCTCTGCCTGAGCTGGTGAAACAACTGGGTGCCTGCCCTGTCCCTGGAGTGTGGCTGTCACAGCCTATAACATCTCTTGTAACTGAGAGGAACTCATAGGTACAGTCAGCTCTGCATCGGCCTCAGGTGGAGGAATGTCATCCTCAGGCTGGGGAGCCGAAATCTTTGATGGTGGAATGAGAGGAGCGGGTGGTAAAGCTGGAGCCTCAGGTGGTGGATCGGGGTGAGCTCGAGTCACTCTCCTAGGCGGCATTCCTATAAGAAAGAATAATGACGCCAATCAACCTTAAGAATCGCACGTTAGGGAACTCAATCGAAAGGTTACGCACTCGGAAACTAATCGTACTAAATCCATAACAAACATGTGATGTTATTCTCCGTTATTCCCAAGTTATGCTCTGATACCAACTTCTGTCAAGCCCCAAACTTAGAAACAGGGCTCACAAAATTCTCAATCACCGAATCCGGTGCTGACAGCCTCCGTAGTACCCCATTCTCGGCTCCCGACACCCATATATCAGGTTCTGATCCTGGGATGCTATAAGAAGGATTTCTAATATCCATTTAATTCGTAATAATCATACCATAAACATAACCCAAGAACAATAACCACAAGAACACCATCAAAAAATCCACTATGATCAAAAACTTTAAGTACAATGTGTATAAAGGAAAATACAAGATAGTGCTAATAATAAAACTCCAAAACTCGGCTGCACGCTCTAACTGCGATGAAGCTACGGCTGCGTCCTGGTGTCACCTGCATGCACCAATCGTGCATAAGCTTATAGAAAGCTTAGAGGGCAGTGTAAGCGTGTGTGCAATACGAGTGTGCTCAGAATGCAAGGTCAGAATAATGATGCAATTACTGATAAGTACATGAATGCAATCAGCCATACCAAGGCTATACGGTGCAAGATATGAATGCTATTGGCCATGACACGACCATGCAATGCTAAATGTAACTCAAGCATGTCAATCCTCATCATATATCGGTATAGTTCTCATTCTGGATAATCATCGGGGTTTAGTACACTCCAAATGGCACTGCCGCTCCCCAAGCCGCACAGTCCAAGTGAGCATAAGAAACCTCACTATCCGCCTGACCAATAGTCTGCCAATACCTATCCGGTATGATGATAGCGGACCCATTCACGAGCTGGTCAGACTCAGCCTAGTGTTGCCCCCTATCCTCGGGCTAGTAAGGCCACACCCCTTTCCAACTGACCATGACACAGTGGGAGACGCGGCCTCCTGGTATTCGGCCCTCGTGCGCTCATATATCCAATGATCTCGGCATTAAAGTCATCCTCTGGTACCATCGGGTTTAGGAATTTTTACCCAGGGACATCTATAGTGCCCGTATGCTAGAACCAAACATTACGATATCCAATCCATCTACCCACGATGTGTCTGTGGAGGCTATAGCCCTGATGTCGCTAGGGCATACAATAATCATAATCACACAAATGTAAGTGCATAAATCACTCTACCAAACATGCAACAATCTTGCGTGTACCATGCGCTCATGTAGGGCAACTCCGCCTATCAGGGAGCTCATAAACAATCTACCCGAAGGCACATGATATGATCAGTCACTCCTCATATCAAGCATACATATGATGCATATGATCATGAATCATGGATCTATACTGAACATGTTATGTGGTGATGGGCCCTGTGCATAACTATGATGGGCCTAGACGGCCTTTACACTACACGTATGGGCTTATCAGTGGGCCTTAGGGAGAGTGACAATGCGGACATTTAACCAACATTATCCTTACAATGTGGACTTCAAACCAACATTTCTCCCAAGGTATAGCCCACTATAAAGATCAACACATATACTATGGTGGAATTACACTACGATGGGCCTTATGTACACCTTATTGGGCCTCGATAATGGGCCTAAAAATACATCAAGATGGGCCTAAACACATTAGCCCATATGCATCCAAGTGGGCCTCAATAATGGGCCTAAAAAAAATACATCAAGATGGGCCTACATACATAGGCCCATATTTACCAAAGTGAGCCTCAAGTGAGGCCCGCCATAATGTTTATTTTCCTCCCAATCTAGGGCCCAATATAATGTTTATTTTTCACCCAACTTATGGCCCAACATAATGTTTATTTTCCATCCAAACTGTTCATAGGGTCACATGGGCCTAGGGCCCACTGTAACGTTTTATTTATAATCCAATGTATTCATAAAGTCACGTGGACCAGGGTAGGGCCCACTATAATATTTATTTGCTGCCCAATCTATTCATAAGGTCACGTGGACCTTAGGCCCACCGTGATATTTATTTGCCATCCCACCTATTCATATGGTCACGTGGACCAGGGGCCCACCATACTGTTTTTTTGCATCCAACTCGTCCAGGGGCCCACGGTGATGTTTATTCGCCACCCAAACCGTTCATAAGGTCACGTGAACCTAAAGCTCACAGTGACATTTTTTTTAACACACGCATGCCCACCCCACACACTCACGCTAGTGGAATTTCACCACCTATGGGCACTCGAACCCTTGACCGGGAGTTGGAACTCCTGAGAGTCTAGCACCCGAGCAAAAGCAAGACCCATCTCGTAGTGAAATTTTTTTGCCATTTAAACTATTCATAAGGTCACGTGGACTTGGGACCCACGGTGATGTAGTTCACAAATCCAACCCATTCATTGTGTGTCCCACCAATTTAAGGGTCCAAACTGAGTTTCAGGTGGATCCAAGCTGCATATGCACCCCGGCATTTGATTTCATATGGTTTGGCATACCATCACATGAATGGTGATGGTGTGGGCCATCCGGGAACTGTTTATGGCTGATTTTTGGAGCCAACGCATCATTAAAGGGGACCTATTAAATGAACGGCATGGATGTAGATCATACATCATGGTAGGGTCTACAACTGGGGCCAATGGGGCCGTCCTTTTTTACGTTGGACGTCTCTGGACGTCGTGGCAGCAAAGGCATGCCATATATATAAATTTTTTTTATCCTAGTTGGGACCCACATTAACCAGATCTACCCTGTCCATTATATGTTTCCCAAAAAATTAGGGGTCCAAACTAAGTTTCAAGTCGGTCCAAGCTTCTTGTGGACCCCAGCAATCCTTTTCCCAAATTTTAACAGAAAATATTAGTATTCTTAATACCACGGCCCGCCAGATGATTGGATCGGTCTCATTTTTCGGCTCAATGCCTAAAATGATATGGGAAATGGAATGGATGGCGTGGATTGTCTACATACATCAAAGTGGGGCCTGCATGCATGGTCCACCCCGAAGCAACCCCCTTTTCTCTTCTTCTTTTTTTTTACTGGTCAGTGCACGCCCATGCCTGTACACGCACTCCATGATAGCCACCACGCCCGTCCATCGTCCAGGGACGCTGGACAGCATGGATAAATACATCATCATGGTGGGTCCCACATGTACGTGGCCCACCATATACATTTACATATATATATATATATATAATATTAATATAATATAATATATATATATATATATATGTATCATATCACCTAAAATGTAGTGGACCACACCATTTGATGAATGGAGTAGATTTAACATGAGTTGGTGGGGCCCACTTCATTTTAGGGAAAGGATAAAGAAAGGGAAAGAGAGGAAGAGAGAGAAGAACGGCGATGGAGAGGAGGGACCCTGCCACTATGGACCCTCTATTAATACAATACATACATCAACTAGGTCCCACAACAAGTGGACCCTTAAAATAGAAATAAATGATGGATCACCCACCTCTCTTCCTTCTTCTTGCTCCCCTAGCCTCCTTAGCTCCTTACCTTCAACTTTGATGGAGGTTGATGGGGTTTTGATGGTGTAGATGAGAGATGAGAGGGTGGGCCACACTTGATATTTTGGGAAGCTTGAAAATGCTTGGACGTGTGAAAATTTGAGTTTCTTTGGGAGTTTTGAGAAATGTGAGAGAGAGTGAGGTGATGGGTGAAAAAGGATGGGTGAGGTGTGATGGGTGATGGGTTTGGTGATGGATGAGGTGATGTGAGAGTTGACTTTGGGTTACTTGTGTAAGAGAGAGGTAAGGATAAGTATGGGTTGTTGTACTTGGGTATAGAGTGACTTAACTTGTACTTGACATGAGTGATTGATTGATTGATGGGACATCTCGTAAAGATTCCCTCGTGATTCACAACGCACTGTATTTTCTTCCAATTGAACGCAGGCCTACATCTTTTACCCTGGGTATCAGGTCGGTGCACGAGTCAAGGCGTTAGAACCGCGATGACGGTGCGGTCGCTAAGGTATAGGTTTCGATTTTAACCGACTTTAGCATACAGGTCTTAGCTTAGGATCGCGCGGGCGCAAACATCAGTAACTGGTTGAGGATTACCGATTTTCGACCGGAAGGACCGTGAAGTCCAACAGAACGGTACGGACTAGGACACGGGTCTTACACTGGTGATCGGCCTTGACACGCTGGCAAGTGTAGCACTCGGCCATGAAGCTTGCAATCTGTTACTTCATTCCCGACCAAAAATATTACTTCCTCATATCTCTGTACATCTTCGCGAAGCCTGGGTGGATCATAAGTCTCGATCGGTGTGCTTTAGTCATCAGATCACGATCGGCCTTTATAGCAAAGTTCACTGTCGGAACCAATTTGTCAGTCTGATTGCTCCACGGATGCTGCCTTCACTTGATATCCCTGTAACAACTTGTCTGTCTACTAAGCCTCGATCACCCTAGCAACCAGAGAGGGTTGAATCGACAATCTCGAAAGCTGAACAATAAAAGACCGTAGGTCAAACTCAAAGTCAAACTCAGATACATCCTTGAGTATCTGCCACTCTCGATCTATCATCTGTGCCATAAGTGCTCATGGCTGACGGCTGAGCGTGTCTGCTACCACGTTCGCCTTACTCGTGTGCTACTGAAGGTCGAAGTCATAATCCTTCAACAATTCCATTCATTGCCCCTATTGCATGTTCAACTCTGACTATGAAAATATATACTTCAAGCTCTTATGTTCTGAAAAGAGCTCGAACCTAACCCCATAGAGATAATGCCTCCACACCTTCAATGTGAAGACAACAACTGCTAGCTCCATATCATGAGTAGGGTAGTTCAGCTCATGGACCATGAGCTGACGCGCAGCATACACCACTGACTTTCTAAGCTACATTAGAATAACACCCAAGCCAACTCTGGAGGCATCGGTAAAAATAACAAAACCATCACTCTCATCAAGAAGAGTGAGGATAGGAGTGGACATGAGGCGATCCTTTAACTCCACAAATGCCTCCTCATAGGCGTCACTCTAGATGAACTCGATGCCCTTCTACGTCAACTATGTCAGTGGTGCTACAATGCAAGAGAAACCCTCGATGAATTGTCGATAATATCCCGCCAAACTAAGGAAGCTACGGATCTCAGATGCTTTTGTGGGTTGACCCCATTGACGCACTGCATCAATCTTCGAGGGGTGCACAGAGACACTCTCCCTTATCACCACGTGACCAAGGAACTTCACCTCCTCCTTCTAGAACTCACACTTCTCCATCTTCACATACAGCTAATGGTCACGGAAGGTCTCAAGAAAAATCTGCAAATGCATCTCATGGTCCTCCTGGGTCCTCGAATATACCAGAATATCACCGATGAACACCACAACAAACAGGTCGAGGTAGGGTCAGAAGACCTCGTTCATCAGCTGCATGAACACGACAGGCGCACTGGTCACCCAAATGACATGACTAGAAACTCAAAGTGACCGTATCACATCCAGAATGTTATCTTCATAATGTCCTCCTCTTGGACCTGAATTTGATGATAACCAGAGTGCAAGTCAATCTTGAAAAAGAACTGAGCACCCTACAGTTGGTCAAACAAATCATCAATCCAGGGGAGTGAGTATCTGTTCCTAATAGTGGCCTTGTTGAGCTCACGATAATCCACGCAGAGCCTCAATGAACCATCATTCTTCTTCATGAACAATACTAGAGCTTCCCAAGATGAGCTACTAGGACAAATAAAACCCAACTCTTGGAGCTCATCCAACTGATCCTGCAGTTCCCATAACTCTATTAGTATGATCCAGTAGGGAGCCTTTAAAATAGGCGCAACACCGGGCACCAGATCAATTTGAAACTCTATCTGCGATGCGACGACAAACTTGGGATCTCCTATAACACATTTGGGAACTCACAAACTACTGATAACTGCTCAATACACCTTGCCACAGACTCCTCAACAATATAAGCTAACAAACATGACAACGGCTCTCATCTGGGACAGCAATGAACTGGAATATCAGCAAGCTGGGAATATGAAACGTGATTGTCCTTAAGACATAGTACAAGATGGCATGGTACTCGGTAAGCCAATCCATACCTATGATACAATGAGAAAAATACAGAGAAAGGGGGAGAGAAGAAGCAAAATCAGCCATTGGTGGAAGGTTCCGCACTAATGGACCTCTCATACCTAAATCCACACCATCCACTATGTTGTATGATACATACATGCTATAATACATTAAAGGAACTTGCTGAAGGGTAGGTGTCATGCCCCAAACTCGAAAACTGGGCTCATAAAATTCCCGATCACCGAATCTGGCACCGATAACCTCCATAGAACCCCATTCTCAGCTCTAAGCGCCCATTTGCCAGGTTCCAATCTTGGAATGCTACGAGGAGGATTTTCAACATTAGTTTGATTCGTAATAAGCATAACTAAAGGCATAACCCACAAAAAACAACAAAAAACTCCATTACATTTCTACTATGATCAAAAACTTTATGAGTATATGAGTATAAAGGGAAATATAATGATGATAGATCAAAAGCTTCAAAATAATTTGCCACGTGCTCAGGGTTCAGCGCTGCTGTAATCCAAAGTCACTTGCACGCAACGGTCATGCATAAGCTTATAGAAAGCTTAGAGGGTGATGAAAGTGTGTGCACAAGGTGGTAATGCAGATATGCAGTATCAGAGTAATGCAGAACATGCTAATGAAATCCAAGAATACTATTAGCCGGACCAAGGTCATGTGGTGCAAAGCATGAATGATGTCGGCCATACCAAGGCCATGTGATGTGAAATGTAACTCAATCATACAAATCCTCATCTAAGTCCACATATCAATACAACTCAACTTTGGAATATCATCGGGGTCTAGTACACTCTAAACCAGATCGTCGCCCGATCGCGCGCAATAAGGTAAGTGGAAGAGACCTCACTATCCACCTGCCAATATCGGGCTCGGATCGTCGATGACAGACCCATTCCTCGAGCTGGTCAGACTCAGCCTAGTTTTGCCCCCTACTCTCAGGTGGGTAAGGCCGCACCCCCTTCCAACTGACCACGACATAGTAGAGAGTGTGACCTCCTGGTAATCGGCACTCGGGGCTCCTATACCCACTCGGTTTAGAAGTTAGAGCAACCTCTTGGTACCATAAGTGTTTAGAGACTTTCACCTAGGGATATCTATAACACCCCATGTAGAATAAAATTTTCGGTATTCAATCCTACCAACCATGATACGCCTGTGGAGGCTACGGCCCAGATGTCGCTAGGGTGTACAGTAACCATGTCACACAATATGAAATGCATGAATCACACTATCCAATCATGCAACAATCCTGCGCATATCAGGCACTCATGTAGGGCAACACCGCCTAACCGAGAGCTCATAAATAATCTGCCCGAAGGCATATGCGATGATTAGTCACTTCTCATATGAAGTATACATATGATGCATATGATCATGAGTCATAGAACTATAATAAACATGTAATAAAGTAATGAACTATCCTTACAACGTAAATAGGCCTAGACGGCCACAACGAGTACGGGCCTATTAATGGGCCCTAGGGAGAGTCGTAATGCAGACATTTAACCTACATTATACTTACAACGTGGACATTAAACCAATATTACTCCCAAGGCATAGCCCGTCGTGAAACATCCTTATACAAACCATGGAGGAATCATAAATTGTAATGGACCCTAAGGGCATCCCATAGGGCCTCGACCCATAGGCCTTCGATACATCAAATGGGCTGCCTCATATGGACCTTACATAAATCAAGTAGGCTACATCAATGGGCCTCATGTACATTGTAATGGGCCATAACCATGGCCATAACCCCATGGGCCTTAGAGTACAACACAATGGTTCTCGACCCATGGGCCTTATATTTATCAAATGGGCCACACCGACTAGGCCTTATATATATATCAAAATGGGCTTTAACCCATGGGCCTTAGAATACATCAAAATGGGTCTAATCCCATGGGCCTTAAAATACATCAAATGGGCCAAATCCCATGGGCCTCAGAATGCATCAAAATGGTCTAATCCTATGGGCCTTAAAATACATTAATGGGCCACATCGACCTAGGGGCCCACTGTAATGTTTATTTCCCATCCAAACTGGTCAGGGGCCCACTGTAATGTTTATTTCCCATCTAAACTAGCCAGGGGCCCACTACAATGTTTATTTCCCATCCAAATTGGCGAGGGACCCACTGCAATGTTAATCTACCATCCAACTGTTCATGAGGTCACATGGACCTGGGGTCCACGGTGATGCCTATCTGCCATCCAACCTATTGACAAGGTCACACGGACCTGAGTGAAAGGAAAGCATAAATTTCATCTTGATCCAAAACTTTTGTGGCCCGTAAAAGGGTTTCAATGGCAGAGGTTCAATCCCACTGTTTCATGTAGTGTGGGCCACCTGAGCTGTGGATGGAACTGAAATTTGGAGGGGGCCCATTACTACCTTGTGAACAGTGTGGATGTAAGATATACATCATGGTGGGGCCCACTTGTAGGGCCATGGGACCCTGTCCACCTGCTCGCCCACCCGTGCGCAGCAGGCGCTGCCTGCGCCTCTGGCAGCAGCAGTGACTTGCTGCTATATATATTATTTATTTATTTATTTATTTATTTTAGGGGGTTTCTAGGGTTTTTCCCTAGTGGGGCCCGTATCAGGTGAATCTGACCCATCCGTTAGGTCTCATGGCTTAATACAAGCCCAACAAGCCCAATATTGAACATATTTTGTTGATTAGAAACAAAGGGCAATTTTTCAACGGTAACCACCATAGTTTCCTCTGTTATGGCCCACCAGATGCTCAGATCAACTTCATCCTTCGGCTCAACGCCTAAAATGATCCAAGGAATGAGATGGATGGCGTGGATTAAGTCCATATATCAAGGTAAGGCCTACATGAATGGCCCACCCAAATGGCCTTAACCAAGGCTAAATAATGGTATTTCACCCTCACGTTCAGAGAGTCTCTGGACTCTTTTTTTTCCTTTGTTTGGGCGTGTGGTAATCTTAAGGTGGGCCCTGCTTAGGTAGGCCACCTAATAATAGACGGTGTGGATACAACCCCTATATAAAGTGGGGTCTATCCAAGTGGCCACACAACTACATCATCATACAAAGAGAGAGAGAGAGAGAGAGAGAGAGAGAGAGAGAGAGAGAGAGAGAGAGAGAGAGAGAGAGACATGGGACACGTGTGATGGAGGGACTCTGACACTATGGGCCCTCCCTTGCATTCAATCATACACCAAGTGGATCCCATTACACATGGATTCATCGAAATCGAAAATTAATGGTGGAGATCCTTTCCCCACCAATATGGACGGTCTAGATGACTTATTTAATACAAGGAAATAAACATCATGATGGGGTCCATGGAGATTGGCCCCATCATAGAATGATCATGATGATCAAAGTGGGCCATCGGCCACATCTTAGGGTCCCAAGTGAGATTCATACCATTAATCGGCAGGTCTCACTTGGCCCATCTTAAAAACATGAAAATTACCCTATCAAAGCACCCACCGCTTGATCTTCTTACTCCCTTTGCTTTCTTTGCTCATTAGCTTCGATTCTAATAGAGAAGATGAGGTTTGAATGGTTGAGATGGGAGATGAAGGGGTAGGAAAGGTGGGCCACACTTGTAGTTCTCTTGGAGAGTTGGAGAGCTTGAACGTATGGAGCTCTCTTGCTTGGGTAAGGTAATGTGAAAATGAAGGAGAGAGAGAGTTGTAAAGGGAGAGAGAGAAAGAGAGAGAGTGATGGGTGTAAGAGACATTTTTTGACTTTTGTGGCAAATGGTGTAAGAGAAGTATGGGCTTTGTAAGAACTTTTTAACTTTTGTGGTTTCTTGGGAATGGGTGAAAGGTGATGTGTACTTGACATGATGGGATTGATTGATTGATATTACAAGTCGTAGAGATTCTCTTGGGATTCGTACGAGCGGTGTTTTCCTCGCACCGAACGCTGACCCACATCTCCTGGCCAGAGTATCGCCTTGGCGCGTGAGTCGCCGCATCTGAACTGCGGTGACGGCACGGTCGCTAGGGTACAAGTCTCAGGTTGAGTCGACTCAAGCTGACGGCATGTGAATCAGGGTCGCATGCAAATACTGGTTAAGGGTCAAAGGTTGCAGAAATTCGATCCGGAAGACAGCAGAAGTCTATGGAACCGTACGGTCTAGGATACGGGGCTTACAGTAGGGTTCCTTTTTTCCACATGCATGCAAGGTCTAGATGGCTCATGGGGTGTAAGAAATGAGGAGGAGAAAGCATCATGGTGGGTCCATCGAGAATGGCCCTCCATGGGTGGAAATATGGAGGATCTAGGCCCATGGCCTCATCCTAGCAGCCATGTAGGATCTCCACCATGGATTGGTGGATCCTACATGCCTCCATGCATGTAGAAAAAAAGAAACAAAGAAAGGGAAGTAGAAGAAGAGATGACGAAGCTTGATGGGGCACCTACCTTGAAGAAGGCTTCAAAACTCTAAGATCCAAGTTCTAGACTTCAAGAGGAAGATGATTGAAGGGTATAAATGGGTTACTAATGGCTAGATGGAGGGGAGATTAGGGAAGAACGGGCCGAAGGAGAGGAGAATGCTTGGAGTTTTTTTTTTTCTAAGGAGGAGAGGAACAATGGAAGAATGAGAATGAGAGAGAGAGAAGGGAGGGTATATCCATGCCATGATTTCTCTCCTTGCTAGGGAAGAGAAACCTTGTGATGTAACATTGGGGGTGGGGATCAAGGTAAATGATTACTCTCTAGAAAAGTAAACTTAAGTTAGGCTATGATGAGTGTAGCTAGGTTAGGTAGAGGCTAGGTATAGGCTTTCTAGGAAATTGCTGCTACGTGGCCCACCTTAGAAAATGTGTACGGCTAAGAAGTGGGCCCCACCATGTGATGAATGGCTAAGAAATGCTCAGGTTGAAATCACAAGATGTACATGTCAGATTTATGCATGAGATGTAGCATTGGAACCGCGGTGCCAATGCGGATGAAATGACATAGGTTTCGGGTCGATTCGGGTCGGTTCTACATGACGCGACTCAAGAATGACTGCAAATGCTATCCACAGATCGCAGGTCACCGAAATTCGACCGGTAGGACTGCAAGACCTAGGGGAAAGAAATGGATACTTGGGGTAGGGTCTTATAGTTTCATTCAGCCGTCCATTGCTTATGACCCACCTGGACGTAGTATTGTATCCACTCCGTCTATCTAGACAATGCTACTAGAGAGACTAACCGTGATATATCTGTTATATCCTAACCTTTCATTCAACAAACATGTGGGGTGTACCCAACACATGCAACACATGTGGGATGGGACCCACCTTGATGTCTGTATTTTGTATCTCCACTTTTCAAAGATCTCTTGACAGTGCTGTGGGGACCCATCATGATATATGTGGTTTATACCCACACTGTCCATCTGTTTGACATGGGGCAGGTGGGGCCCACTTTGAGGAATGTGTTGTAATCACCGTCCATCCATCTGGCTGTCCAGATGGTGGAGCCCACTGTCATGTTATATTTTACCCACCCTGCCAAGTAAATGCATACCCCACTGATATATTTTGTCTACACGGTCCATCTGCAGCACATGTACGGCCCACCTGCCGCTCGTGTGCCGCACATCTACTGTACGTGTAAAGCCTACCTACTACTTGTGCGGGGCCTACCTTATTGTATATACTCGTTGTCCATCCTTTTTCCAGCTATTGTTAAGGTCATGAGCCCTATTATCTTGTGAGGCCCACCATGATGTATGTGTTATATACATATTTTTCATCCATTTTCTTTTAGGCCTTATGTTGTCCATGAAGTCCACTATGATGTATGTGTTACACACACTACCCACCTCATGTGATGCGGGCCATTGTGGTGTATATGTGGCACATGTATGAGGCCCATTGTGATGTATTCAAGGCCTAGATGGTCAAGCCCAATGTGAAGTAATTGAGGCCCAAGTATTAGACCTAATGTGATCTATATGAGGCCCATGAGTGAGGCCCAATGCGATATATATAAATCCCTTGTGTGAGGCCCAATGTGATGTATACGAGGCCCATTGTTACGGCCCATGTGATGCGTCCCGCTTGATGTATATGAGGCCCATGTGATATGACCCACTTGATGTATATGAGGCCCATGTGATGTGGCCTACTTGATGTATATGATGCCCATTGTTGCGGCCCGTGTGAACGGCCCATTGTGATGTATATTAGGCTTGTGTGAGCGGCCCATTGTAATGTATATTAGGCCCATGTGAGTGACCCATTATGATGTATGTTAGGCCCATGTGAGAGGCCCATTGTGATGTATATTAGGCCCATGTGAACAGCCAAATGTGATGTATACGAGGCCCATTATTGCGGCCCATGTGATACGCCCCACTTGATGTATATGAGGCCCATGTGATGAGGCCCATTGTTGCGACACGTGTGAGCGGCCCATTATGATGTATATTAGGCATGTGTGGTGAGGCCCATTATGATGTATATGTGGCCCATGTGTGCGGCCCATTATGATGTATGTAAGGCCCATATGATGAGGCCCTACACAGAGTTTGGGTTACAAACTCTTACCCTCAATCTTACATAGGAAAAGAGTGCATGGACTCATACATGACCCTCATTGAAATGAACCCCTTTTATGTGTTGTCACGGGTTGGTAGATCGATGTCCCATAATAAGATCCCCCTTTACTCCCCCAATCATTGATGATGATGCATTACCAATACTACAGCTCCAAGATCAAACACCTTGTATGCGATGCTCCTTTATAGTGACAAAGGTCATGGGAGGTTGGGTGAATCTTATATAACTAATGGAAGGTTATCTTAGGGGATTCACATAGATGTGTGTTCTAGAGTATTTAGATAAATAGTATACCATGAAAATGATGGAGATTGAGTTCGTCTTTAATATTGAGGTTGTAATCGTCATTAGAGTGTTAAAGCTCAAGAAGATAAATCAAATCTCATGGGATTTGATGCTTAGGGTATGAGATAGAGTGGAGATTCACCTAAGCTTTTATTATACCAAAAACCCATAAAAAATGCTCAAAGATCGGATGCTTTATATAAAGAAATCAAGTTTTAACAATAATATAATGGGCAGAAACAGCTAGTTTTTGGTCCGATCGAACTGAACTTCGGTCGCACCGAATTAGATAGGAAAGCTACTGGACAAATTTTGGCACTTTCGGTGGCACCAAATATAGCCTTTGGTTAGACTGAACATAGTCTTTAGTAGGATCAAATGTGGCATTTGGTTGCAGCTATTGTTGATTTCGATGGGATGGAAGGTGGGTTCAGTGGTATCGAAGTTTACTAAAATTGTATAGATTTTCCTACAACTAGATAGCTCTAAAGACAATCTAAGTATGTTCAATTAAGGGTCCTAAGGTAAAGGGATGATCCACAAGGTATACCTAATAAGGTTGAGATCATCTAGTGGTTCAAGTGTTATATTGGGTCAAGGTTAGTGTCACCAATGCACCTCATTTACCTATTTTTTGCTCCTTGATGTTGATCCTCCATTTGTAACTTTGGTCTTAAGCTTTTAAAGGCTCAATCGAATCCTTTACACAATGACCCTAAACCTTAGACAAATAAGGTGCAAAAATCAATGCATTAACACAATGAACCTCATATACCTGTTATTTTCTCCTTCATGCTTTATGTCATCTTGTGTCTTCGGTCTTCAACTTCCAATGGTTTAACTAACTCCCTGACACATGGACTCATGTGATTGATAAAAAAGGTGCAAAAATAAGTGCACTAATGTTTAAGGCAAGTATAATAAATTTTGACTTCAAATTATGAAGCATTTGATTTTTGAAACAATGAAGGATGCAATGCTCGACATTAAGAATAAAAAAAAATCATGAAAAGAAAAAAGAAAACTGATTTAAAAAATTAAATAAAGTAGAGGAGAGTTCACTTTTGTACAATTAACTAACACATGCTGTAATAGCCAAGAAAATATTTGAGAGTACATCTCAAAGTTATTCGATGTGGCTTCAAAAATTCATGCATTGGCCCTAAAGATATAAGATGAAACTCTTAGTCTTTTTAGTTCTGAACTTTCACCCTTAATTTCAAAAATCAACTATAATACTCAAAAAAAAAAGTGAACATTAAATGAGTTAATCTCATGGTGCATTGAAAAGGAAAATAGGTTAAATAAGTAGGGAAAGGTACATAGTGAACATCTTATAACCTCTAGAAAAGAATACAATGAAAATAAGAAAATGAAATGAAATATTGAAAAATAAGCTTCAAGTTTTCTAACTACCAATGTCATGCCCCAAATCCAGTTTCCAACACCCATTTGTCTTAACCTAAACCCGGAGGTGACAACCTCCACAGTACCTCAATTTCAACTCCTACCTCGCATATGCAAAGTTTCAAAAGTGTGATCCCACAAGGAGGATTTTTAAGGGAAACTTAATAACTAAGCATAACCAATGAATTCCACAAGAAATATACATCTCCACTAAACAATGGTTCAAGGTACAATGCTGATAAAGTAAATACATGATATAATAAAAATTCAAAAGATTAGGTGCACGGTCCAGTCTTAACATTGCTGATATGCTCTAACATAGGCCACAATTTATGTCACGCCCCAAACCTGGGGACAGACAGCTTCCGTGATGCCCCAAATCCAGCACTCAACTTTCTTACACTAAGTCCCGAGTTCGGCGCACCACAAGGAAGATTTTTGATTGATTTTTTTTTTGCATATAATAATACTTGAGCATGAAGATCTATGATCAAAATACCAAGCGACACTCTTCATTATTAATCCTGATGGCTACAAGTATAATGCTTCCCAAAAGGCACATGACATCAACATTGCCAAATCGAAAAATAGATATAATGCATCGAGAAAGCTAAGTCTTCCAAGCTACTCCTACCCTAAAAAAAATGAGAAATGGGAAGCTTATGCAAAACGCCTAGTGAGTACACAAGTGTGTGCAGTGTGTCCTACATGTAAGCAAGATAAATATGCTACAAGAAAATCATATATGTGAAAGGCGTGTAGCACGTAAAGTGTGATTTCAATGTCAATGCAATGCATATCCATCATAGTGATACTCCGCGTCAATGCTACCAGCATCACTAAGTCATATTTTTATTTCTCCTATACCACAGCCATAACTATATTACACGCATCCATAATCACATCATCATCATCATATTGTCATACCATATCATAATTGTATATCTCAGGAAGCACTGTGGTCGATACCATGCACCAGACACTAGTAATTGACCTCACATACCCGCCCTATGGTGGACTTCCACTCGGCATGCCAGTAGCGGACTTCATTCGCACTTCTCCTCGCCGGCGAGTCAGACCGGTCCCTGTTTGCACCTCAGCCCTTAAGCAGGTTGAACCCACCTCTTCTCAACCCGACCTCATCAGTGGGAGTCAATTCCATGACCCATCTATCCACTCGGCTCGACGGTGAGGCAACCCTATCTATCATAGGGGTTTAGGGACTTTCAACCCAAGGGGCACATCATCCCCTACTATTTCCACACTTCCGGTGTCCCATTCATCTTCAAGGATAACCTGAGTCATCATCATAGATGTACATGTCATTGTTAAGATCCAACTCAGGTTATATGGCATGACTGTGGTATTTTAATCATCATGTATGTCATGATTATACATGAATTCAAGCAGCCATGAAATAACATACAATCATCATGTGCCACTATTAGCTATATTAGTCCATAGTCATGTGACTAAACTAAAGAGGACATATCTTACACATAAACAATTATATTAAAGTACACTTACACATACCATCATTCCATGGTGCATGAGTATGATCAATATCAACGTGATTAAGTAGATGAATTTAGCATGTTAGGAAATGAAACAAAATTAATCAAGATATTAAATTACATGCTTCTATTAACCACAATTACTGACATCACTAATATCATCCATCACTATCATAATCACGAGCATTAATTGTAATAAGAGTTACACCATATACTTCCTAAGATAAATATTTCATTAGTGGCTTTGGCCCGACATTATTGAAATCACATGGTTATACTCTAACTGGGCCTTATGGTTAATAAGTGGTAGTGATGCAAAGTACATGCACAAAGTGGTTATGAGATGACAGACATAATTATAACATGAGCCACATGATGGACGGTGCTGGTGAAACTCATATAATGTAGAGGGCTTCACCTTCAAGAGAGTTGTTAGTAGGTTGGATTTGCAAATAGTTATCGTACCAATTATACAATGGTTTGAAAGGAAGAGGTAAACCTCATAAGATACCGTGAGCTCTAAGTTGAACGGTTATGGTATATAATATACACATAAGAGTTAGTCACAGTTGGATAATGCGGGTTTATCTCATACAATGTAGTAGGTCATACTTTCAAGTGGTACTTTAAGCAGATGGGTTCACAAGTTTTCGAATGTTATAAGTTCAATTAACACTATTTCATATCAGTGGACTTATTTAGGATTTGGATCTAGGTCATTTTGTAATCATGTTCTAGAATTAGCTAGCCTAATGGATAAATGGTGAAATATGTCATACTTATATCAAGGTAGGATCCATAATCAATCTAGCACACATCCTAAATTCACATACCCAAGAGGTTACACCATCAGCATAGTTCATAAGTCTGAGTAATCACACAATTCTCACATGCCCACATGGTCTTATGGCCACTCCATCATCAGAAGTCCATATGGTTGAGTGGCCACACAAATGTCACTCTACTTGCCATTAATAAATGATTTAAGGTCACACAGTTACTTATCATATCTCATACATCAATGGATAGAGAGTATTGAGCAGCTTCCAGTTGTTTGTGAGTACCCGAATGTGTTTCAGGAGATTTTGGGTTTGTCGCCCCGTCGACAGGTGGAGTTCCAGATTGATCTGGTGCTCGGTACCGCGCCTATCTCAAAGGTCCCCTACCAGATAACACCGATGGAGTTGAGTGAACTACATGAGTAGTTGGATGAGCTCCGGGATTTAGGTTTTATTTGTCCCAGCAGTTCGCCTTGGGGAGCCCCGGTATTGTTTGTAAAGAAGAAGGATGGTTCGTTGCGACTCTGTGTGGATTATTGCGAACTCAACAGAGTCACCATCAAGAACCGATACCCACTTCCCTGTATTGATGACTTATTTGACCAGTTGTAGGGTACACAGTATTTTTCCAAGATAGACTTGCATTCTGGTTACCATCAGATTCAGGTCCGAGAGGAGGACATTCTGAAGACAGCTTTTCGGACACGTTATGGTCACTTCGAGTTCCTGGTCATGTCGTTTGGAATGACCAATGCGCCCGGCCGTATTCATGTAGCTAATGAACGAGGTTTTTAGGCCGTTCCTCGATCAATTCGTGGTGGTATTCATTGATGATATTCTTATATATTCGAGGACCCGAGAGGACCATGCTGAGCACCTACGGATTGTGCTTGAGACCCTTCGTGCCCACAAGCTATATGCGAAGCTGGAGAAGTGTAAGTTTCGACAAGAGGAGATAAAGTTTTTCAGCCATGTGGTAACGAGGGAGGATGTCACTGTGGACCCCTCAAAGGTTGATGCAGTGCATCAGTGAGGCCAGCCCACGAACTCGTTCAAGATTCACAGCTTCCTTAGTTTAGAGGGATATTACCGATGGTTTATCGAGGGTTTCTCCCGTATTGCAGCACCGCTGACCCAGTTGACTCGGAAGGGCATCGAGTTCGTCTGGAGTGACGCCTGTGACAAGGCATTTGCATAGTTGAAGGACCTCCTCACATCCACTCCTATTCTCACTCTTCCTGATGGGAGTGAGGGTTTTGTTATTTTTACTAATGCCTCTAGAGTTGGCTTGGGTCTTGTACTGATGCAGCATGGGAAGCCAGTAGCATATGCCTCGCGCTAGCCCAAGATCCATGAGCTGAACTACCCCACTCATGATTTAGAGCTTGCAGCAGTTTTCTTCGCACTAAAGGTGTGGAGGCATTATCTATATGGGGTTAGGTTCAAGCTCTTCTCGGATCATAAGAGCTTGAAGTATCTATTTGCGCAGTTTAAGTTGAACCTGCGGTAGACGCGATGGATGGAGTTACTGAAAGATTATGATTTTGACCTTCAGTACCACTCGGGCAAGGTGAACATGGTCGCGGATGTGCTCAGCCGTCAGCCACTAGGCCTGGTGTCACAGATGATGGTGTGAGAGTGGAAGATGCTTGAGGATATTTCAGAGTATGACTTTGAGTTTGGCCTACAGTCTTCCATAGTTCAGCTTTCGAGCTTATTAATTCAACCCTCTTTGGTGGCTAGGGTGATCGAAGCTTAGCAGACAGACGAGTCACTTCAGAAGTACCGAGCAGAGGCCGCCTCCGTGGAGCAGTCAGACTAGAAGATTGGTTCTGATGGTGGATTATGCTTCAGAGGCCGGTTGTGTGTCTCGGACATACCAGAGTTGCGTCGTGATCTGATGACCAAGGCACACCGATCGTGACTTACTATCCACCCGGGCTCCATGAAGATGTATCGTGATTTGAGGAGGCGGTACTTTTGGCAAAGGATGAAGCACCAGATTGTGAGTTTTGTGGCCGAGTGTGACACATGCCATCGTGTCAAGGAGAATCATCAGAGACCCCCTGGTCCCTTGCAACTGTTAAGCATTCCAAAGTGGAAGTGGGAGCACGTATCGATGGACTTCATCGCAGGTTTGCGAAGACTCAGCGCGGTCACGATACCATCTGGGTTATCGTCGATCGTCTGAAAAAGTCTGCTCATTTCATTCTAGTACGTGCTTCTTAGTCTATGAATTGGTTGTCGAGGATATTCATTGAGGAGATAGTGAGACTGCATGGTGTCCCAGTTTTGACTGTTTCAGACCGAGACTCCAAGTTTATGTCTCAGTTTTGGAAGAGTTTCTAGCAGGCGTTGGGTGTCACTTTGCATCTCAACATCGCTTATCATCCGCAGACGGATGGGCAAACCAAAAGGGTCAACCAGATCCTTAAGGATATGCTGAAGGCTTGTATGATTGACTTTTCGGGCAGTTGGGATGATCATATGCGCCTAGCCGAGTTTGCATATAACAACAGTTATCAGGTGACTATGCGCATGGCTCCTTTTGAGACACTTTATGGCAGATCATACAGATCTCCTATTTATTGGACCGAGGTTGGAGAGCGTCATCTCTTAGGTCCCGAGCTTGTGCTGTAGACTTCGGAGGTTATTGATGTTATCAGGCAGAGGATACGCACAGCTCAGAGCCAACGGGAGAGTTTTGCTGATCATCGGTGTCAACCCCTCGAGTTTGCTGTTGGGGACATGGTATATCTCAAGGTCTCACCTATGAAGGGCATGATTCGCTTTGGTGTAAAGGGCAAGCTCGCCCCAAGATTTATTGGACCTTTTAAGATTATCGAGCCCGTGGGCCCTGTGGCTTATACGCTTGCCTTACCTCCTGAGTTGTCTGCGATCCACAATGTATTTCATGTTTCTATGTTACGGAAATGTGGGTTGGACACTATTCTCGTGATTGATTGGCAGCTACTTGAGGTTCATGAGGATGCTTCCTACATTGAGCAGTCGATTCGTATTCTTGATCGGAAGGAGCAGGTCCTCAGGACTAAAGTCATTCCCTTAGTGAAGGTGCAATGGGGTCATCATTCGGAGGCCAAGGTGTCTTGGGAACGTGAGGCCGAGATTAGAGAGCGTTATCCTTATTTGTTTGATGATTGATTAATATATGATTGTTTGTATTGCCTTTCTTATATGATGATTGTCATATGATGGTGGTATTTTGTCTTTTATTTTGTCTTCGATTGGTCAATTTCGAGGATGAAATTTTTTTATTGGTAGGGAGAGTTGTGAGACCTAACCCAAGTTCGCATGTGTGCATGTGTCTGTAAGTGTGCATTTCATTTCTTGTTGTCCCGCAGTCCTACCAGTCGAATTTCAGTGACTCACGACCTTTGGATTGTGCTTACGGTCATCCTTGAGTCCAGTCACATAGACCCGACTCGGATCGAGCTAAGACCTATGCCATCTTGTCCACTTCATCGCCGTAGTTTCAACACCACATCTTGTGTATCCATCTAATGTGTGGATCATAAGTTGTGTGCATCTCATTTGTAGCTTTTGAGCATGATCATGTGGCCCACCTAGTGTGGAGGGTACATTTTTCAAGGTGACCACCCTCTTTTATGCAAGTTCCAACACACACCACGCATACACTACCTAAACCACTATGTCCTACACCACCCACTATCCACACTACCCATCCCTACCCTAAACTTATAAGTCTATGAACTTTGTTTATATTACCCTACTTTTTCATGATGGGTTTCCTTATCCATGGTGAGAGAGCTCATGATTACTCTCCCTCTCATTTCTCTCTTCTCTCTCTCTCTATCTCTCTCTCTCTCTCTCTCTCTCTCTCTCTTTCTTCTCATTTTCTCCCGCATTTGTAAAAAATTCAGCAACTTTCTCCTTCCATCCAGCCCCTTCTTTCCCTAATCTCTCTAAATCCATCCATTTCAAGATCATCTCATCCATTGATTTCCCTTCCTTGGAGCTAGAGGAGCAAGGGGACCTAGATTTTTATAAGGATCAAGGTGGGTGCTCTCC
The DNA here is from genome assembly GCA_037074715.1 of Magnolia kwangsiensis. Taxonomy (NCBI): domain Eukaryota; kingdom Viridiplantae; phylum Streptophyta; class Magnoliopsida; order Magnoliales; family Magnoliaceae; genus Magnolia; species Magnolia kwangsiensis. The sequence continues at coordinate 32,730,826 of CM073579.1, read as the reverse complement.
ATATCATGTAGATTTCTTCTTTATAATGTAGATCCTTCCCTCCTTCTTATTTTGGATGTGTAAGACCCACCAATCAATGGTGGAAATCCTACACAACCATCTAGATGTGGCCATGAGGCCCACATTGTACATGCATGTCCATGCATGGGATTCTTCCCTTGTGGACCCCTTGCATGTGGATTTTTCCTATTTTTCTAGGTATGATAGGTCATCTAGACCCTTGCATGTGGCTGGGATGGTATCCCAATCATTTATCTCAAAGATATAGGCCATGCATGATAATATCTATGTTGTACAATGTCTTTTAATTAATGTTTGTGGTTATGATTGTATGGGGACGGCTCAATAGTAGCGGAGCCCTCCCCTGATGGACAAATTCTCTTCCTTCTCCTTCCTTCTTTCATAATCTAATGATATTATGTGTGGTCCACTTAGTGGGCCTGGATTGGCTAGAAAAGCCCAGCAAGGAAGGGACATCTATACTCAACTTACACCATGGTTTAGATGCCATTTTTTTCTCTACCTTAAATGTTCTTGCAAGGGTGGGAATTTTGGGGTTTGTTCTAAACAATTGTGGGGCCCACTAGGGTAGACCATAGCACCCAACTTATGGGTCAATCCCTTTCTTAATAGGCCCATATATTTATTTTATTTCATGCATGTATTGTTGTCTAGAAATTTCTGGACAGATTTTTGTTGGACTTTGGGCTTGAATTTAGGACTGATTGGGGGAACTTTTGTATCCATAAAATATATTTTTCTAAAAGGTGGGAATCTCATTTTGATGTCCCTCAAATTTCAACCTCAACTGACCTTCATTGGGGTCCCAAAGGTATGGTTTAAGTGAGGTGGACAGTCTAGATTTTTTACATTGTTCCAGCAACATTTCACCCTGGACAAGTTGGAATTCCAAAATATATTAAAATAAATTTTGTTGTCTAAAAAAGTCTAAAACTTTACATGGGGTGGCCCACCCATGGTAGGACCCTCCTACAAAATTTTGGGATCAATGGACGCCTGTACACACCATGGTGGTGGTTGGACCGGCCAACTATAATATGGTGTCCAAATCAGTCCGATTTTCAGGATAGATTAATTTCTTTAAATGAATTAAAATATTTATAGATGTCCAAAAATTTTGAAACTTTTTTCGAGGTGTAATCCACTTATGTTAGGACCGCCAATGGACCCCTGTACACACCGTGACAAGGGCCGGACTGGCCCACCACATTGGGACGTCCAGATCTGTCCGATTTTCTAGAAAAATTATTTTGTTTAAATTAATTAAAATACTTATGAATATTTAAAAATTATAAAATTTTGTGGGGGTGTGGACCACCTATGATAGTGTCACTCTGTAAAATTTCATCCCCAAAGGACCCCATTTGGGCATCCAAAAGAATGGGCCAAGATGGTTGGACTACCAGATTTTTCTGCTGTGCAGTCTAGCAATATGCCTTGATAAAAATCATAATTCAAAAATATTTCCTCTAATGGTGGGCCACATTTTGGGTTTCCTATTATTTTATGCAAGACGAGGGACCTAGGCCCTCAATTTTTAGAATTTTAGAGGTCTTGGACCCACTCCAATGGAGTGCCAAAATTTAGGACAGCAACATGCATTGCAAAAATTTCTTGTACATTATTGTCCCTTGTTATTTCAGAACTTTTAGTGTCCAGCCCATTGGGCTTTGTGTATGATTAGTTGGGGACTCATCCTTGATATTCTAGGGCCCATTGGGGCCATGATTCTGGGGCCCACCATATTGAGAAAATTGGGTATTTATTGCTCCCTTATATTTTAGAATACTTTTGGGCTTAATTAATGCCTTTTCGGGTCTCCATTGATAATCATTTGTGGGATCCAAATATAAACCAGATTTTAGGACTTCCTAGTGGGCCCAGATTGGGCTGGAACATCCCAACTTAGCCTAGCCATATGTTGGGCTGACTTCCACCGTTTTGATGGACTTATGGGCTAAGATAAAGGTGGTATTAGGCCCTTGGTTTCCCACTTAGATTGCTAGTTGTTGGGCTGATGTAGTGGGGCCCATTTCACCCAAGTTAAACTTATGTTTAAGCCGTGTTTTTGTGCTCATGGGCCGCCCATTAAGTTCAACTAAATGTATGAGTCCTATGGGCATTGGGGCTTAGGCCTTGGGCCTTGATTCCTTTCCTTAGGCCCATGTTGTTGAAGGTACTATTGGACCCTTTTTCTCATGCCCTTTTATGGGGCTTATGTATATGGTTTGAATGTGGTCCTTGGGCCTTGAAGCTATATGGATTATAGTTGGTTATGCCTTGGGAAAATGGTGGTTGAATGTCCCCATTATGGACCCCTCTAAGTGTGGTTAAAGGCCCACCATAGACCCTTGTTAGGCCCGTTTCATCTATTTAGGCCCATATCATTGTTCTCCTTAGTCTCGTGGGCTACCCCAGGTAAATGGGCCCCCAGTAGAGTTTGCATTCCTTATGAGGAAGTGGTTAAGTACCTACACCCTTCATGGTTAGGTAGAGAGTTCATCTTCACCCCATTGGCACCCCTATTCATTTCATGGCTCACTCTCATACACATCATATGCATGCTTGGTTGATGTATGATTGGCCATGGTTGTGCCATTGAGTGGGACATTTTGGTATCTCCCCGAGGGATAGAGTTTTTCCCTATGGAGCACGATCGGTGCTTGGGACTAATGCATGGGTGATTGTGTGATTCATGCATTTGGCATTACATAGCATGTGGATATCTGCCCTTTTTCATCAGGGCCTTACCTCCACAGGGATATTCGTGGATGGCCGTATGTGTGGATACCAAAAATATTAGTTGAGTATACCGGGTGCGTAGGATGCCCATGAGTGAAATTTTCAAAACTTCCATGGTACCAAGGATCTACTCCAACACCATGACCGGAAGGAATACATAAGCGCACGAGGGCCTTATACGGTTAGGCCGCGACTCCCACTATCATGTAGCCGGTTGGATAGGGGTGTGACCTTACCTGTCTGGTGTGTAGGGGGCATTGCTAGGATGAGTCTAACCAGCTGGTAAATGAGTCCGCTACCGTCAGGCCTTGCTGGTAATTAGCTATCCACAGGCGGGTAGTGAGGTCTCTTATGATTGTTTGACTGTGCGGGATTTGTAGAGCGGTAATCATTCTATAGTGTAATGGACCCCAATGATTTCCTTATGATTGCAAATGTACTTGACATATGGTTTGATTATGAGCACTAACATTACTTGCATCGCATAAGCATTGGCTGTGTAAGCCCCTTCATGCATTGCCTTGGTATGACTCCCAATACTCTTTGCATCATATTCATGATAAGCCTTTGTAAGGCTAGTATATTCTTATTGAGCATGTTTCCCTTCTTGCACCTTCTACTATTCTTCTGTGCACCATTGTCGCATACTTACACCATTCTCTAAGCTTTTTTAAGCTAATACACGATTGATGCGTGCAGGAGATTCTAGGCAAGCATCATAGTAGTAGTGCGTGGAGTAGAGTTGAGCATTTAAGGACTCTAGTGTTGTCGACCTTTCTCCCTTTTACTTTTATCTCATGTATGTCCTTTTGGACCTTATAAATGGTTGTAAAAGTTTAAATTCTTAGTGAATTTTGTGATGTGTGTCCTTTGTTATTCTCAGATGTACTTGATGTGATCTTGGGTATGCTCGTATTGGTAATGATTATACTATTATGAAAATTCTCCTTCTAAGATCCCAGGATCGAAACCTGCCTCAAGAGCTAAGAATGGGATACTATGGAGGCTGTTACGGCCAGAACCGTCCATCGGGTTCCTTGTGATTCCGGTTACCAAGTCTAGGGTGTGACACTAATGGTGGATAACTTTTGTATGGTTTGGATGGCATATAAACATAATGGTGGGGCACACCAGCCCCAACAAACTTTGATGGTGAATAAACTTTATAGTGGGTCCCACATGGTGGGCCCACTTAGTTTTGGGTGAAAAATAAACATTAAAGTGACCCTAAGGAGGTTGGCCCTGTTGGAGGATTACAATCTATGCAACATAAATGGATAGGTTGGATCTCTCCTAAACATCAAAGTGGACCCTCGAAGGTCTCGACTATGGGCAATTTGGGCTTGTCCAAATAGGTGGGTCCCATTGATGTGGTAGGGCTACACATATTAGGTCTACAAAAACTGATAGCTAGTGTGGATCTAATATACATATTATGGTGAAATTCTAGGAGGTCTTAAGGACAGACATTAAAACAACATTGTTTCTTTAGCGCCAAAATATACAAATGGTTTGGATGTAGCTTATACATCACAATAGGTCCTGCAGTCTAGTGGGCCCTACATGGGTATCAAAACGAGCTCCTACTTATCCTCATTTATTTATTTATTCTTTTATTATTTTTTTTCTTAAGTCCAGGTTTACATATCCTTATTAACAGCTTAGATGTCAAGTGTAACAATATAGTGGCCTATTGGAATTTATAATGACGAACCTATAATCCACTACAATTGTGGTGTGATCCACCTTGACGCGTGTCGACCCTCAACACCATCAGTCAGATGCACCAATCCATTGTGGGCATGGAACTTAAAATCAAGTTAATATGTGGTTTGTGTGGGGCCATACCACATGCAAAAGTTGAGGGGATTACTCTCCATTCAAACATTTACAATTATTTGATGGGCCCACCAGGGCGTAGATCACAAATCCATCCCATCCATTATGTGTGTCTCACTTGGTTAAGGGGTCAGGCCAAGTTTCATATACATCCAAACTTAAGGTGGGGCCCTATCAAGTGCTTTTGGTCTCCAAGTTGTACCAACAATTTAAAGGAGATCATAGTTACATGGGTCCCAAAATGATGTATTTATTATGTCTACATTGTTCATCTATTTTTAGAGATTATTTTAAAGCATTATTTAAGGAATGAATCATATCCAAAGATTATTTGAACCATACCACATACAGCAGTGGGGATAACTATGCACAGGGCCCACATAACATTTATTGTCCATCCAATCTGTTCATTCGGTCATAAGGACTTGAATTAAGAGGAAAATGAAATTTCATATCGATCCAAACTTCTGTGACCACCAAAAAGGGCTGCAATGGTGGACGTCCAATCCCTTGCTGGTTTTTACAATGCGGATCACCTAATGGTTAGATTTGTCTTATTTTATTTATTTATTTCTTTTTCTCAAGCCTTAAGATAAACTTTCCAAATGAATGGACAGTTTGGATATAACACATACCTCATGATCAGATTTCAAATTTTTGTATTTTTATTTATTTATTTATTTTTAATGGTGTGGGCCACTTGAGTTTTGTGTACAACTAATTTTTAGGGATGACCCATTTTTAAACGGGACCCATCAAATGCACAGTGCTGATGTTTGACATACATCATGGTGGAGCCTGTGGTGGGTCCCACCATCTTTTAGTGTCAGCAGCAGACACTGCTTGCTGCAGTGTCAGGCGCTGACAACAACAGCGTCAATGCTGTTGTTGTTATTATTTTTTAAAAAAAATTATACTTTTTCAAATATGGGGCCCACAATAGGACGATCTAATCCATCTGCTGGGTTCTACGGCCCGAGACAGATGTAACAAGCCAATATTCAATATATTTTGACGTGTAGAAACATTTTAGTGGGCCCTAACAGATTTTAACAGTTAATATCACTATTTTCTATGATGTGACCCGCTAGAGATTTGTGTTGGCTTCATTTTTTGGCTCAATCCCTAAAATAAGTTATGAAATTTAATGGAGGGCATAGATTGAATATATACATCTTGAGTGGGGCTCGTTGTGGGCCCACAGCCCCTGCCCTTTTATTCAAAAGCAGTTGGGCGCTGTTTGCTGCAGCGTCCAGCGTCCATTTTTTTGTATATATATATATATATATATATATATATATATATATATATATATATATATTGTTTTAGGTGTTGTGTGCATAAGTGTGAGTGTGTGTGTGTTTGGCCAACACAGTGGGCCACACTTTGGATGATTTGGATGGCTTACAAAATTCTAGTGGGGCCCACAATCAATGGGTCCCACATAAAGTCTATAAATTATTATTATTATTTTTATATGTATTCTCTCATTAATCCACACCATTAAACACATCATTATCATCATATCATCACCATTTTTTTTATCATCTTATGTACTCTCCTATGTATCCACACCATTGATCACATCATTATCATCAACATCATCTCCACCATAAAAAAACACAACAAAAATAAAATAAGAATGAGTAGGGTTGGTGTACTCACCTTGATGGATTAGCACTACATCAAAATAGTGAAAAAAGGATGGTCAAAAATTGTCTCAAAAGACCATAAAGGACGGTCTTGGACCGTCGCAAGGGCCATCATATTTTGGGCCATCATATTACTTAAAGGATGGCCATAAACCGTCTCTAAAGAAGGACGGTCATGGACTGTCTATAAAGGTAGACATTATAGGTCTATTACGAAGCATAAAAGGACGGTCATGGATCGTCCTTAAAACGGACGGTCCATAACCGTCAGTAAAAAAGACTGTTATAGGCAGTCTCTGATGAAACATAAAACAACGGTCATGGACCGTCTTTACAATGGATGGTCATCGACCGTCCTTTTATGAACAGTCTCTGATGAACCTAAAAAGGACGGTCTTAGATCATCTTTAAAAAGGACTGTTTTGGACCGTCCTTTTTAAGGACTGTTATAAGCCGTCTCTGATGAACCTGAAAAGAACGGTTATGAACCGTCTTAAATTTGAATATTAAGGATAATATGAATGGCTTAAAAGCCGTCAGAAAATTTGTTGCATTAAAAATTAGCAACAATTTTCTTTTTGTGTCTTTCATTAAATAAAAAAATATTCAACTAATAAATAATCATAATTCATAATCATAAAGAATTACAGAAAGTTATTCAGATTTAGGTTTGGGTTTTTAAGTTTAGGTTTAGGTTAAGGAGTTGAGATTAGGATTAGGTGTAGGTTTAGGCTTAAGGATTTGAGAATACATTTAGGTTTTAGGTTTAGGTTTAGGTTTAGGTTTAGGTTTAGGTTTTAGGTTATAGTTTAGGTTTAGGTTAGGTTATAGGTTAAGGTTTAGGGAATTGAGTTTTAGGTTATAGGTAAAGGTTTAGGTTTAGGTTTAGGTTTAGGTTATAGGTTTTGAGATTTGAGAATAGGTTTAGGTTAAGGTTATAAGTTTAGGTTTAGGAAATCGAGTTCGGGTTTAGTTTTGGGTTTTCAAGTTTAGGTTTAGGTTAGGGAGTTGAGACTAGGATTAGGTGTAGGTTTAGGTTTAGGGATTTGAGAATATGTTAAGGTTTAGGTTTAGGAAATCAGGTTTGGGTTTGAGATCAGGTATACGTTTGGGTTTTACATTTAGGTTTAGGTTATAGGTTATATGTGTAGGTTTAAGTTTAGGTTATAAGTTTAGGTTTAGGTTATAGGTTATATGTGTAGGTTTAGGTTTAGGTTTTAGGTTTAGGTTATAAGTTTAGGTTTAGGTTAAAGTTTAGGTTTAGGTTATAGGTTTTGGGATTTGAAAATAGGTTTAGGTTTAGGTTTTAGGTTTAGGTTATAAGTTTAGGTTTAGGTTTAGGTTTTAAGTTTTAGGATTCGAGAATAGGTTTAGGCTATAAGAATAGGTATAGGTTATAAGTATAGGTTTAGGTTTTATGTTTAGGTTAAGGTTATAAGTTTAGGTTTAGGTTTAGGTTTAGGTTTAGGTTAGGTATAGGTTAAGGTTTAGGGAATTGAGTTTAGGTTATAGGTTTAGGTTTAGGTTTAGGTTTAGGTTATAGGCTTTGGGATTTGAGAATAGGTTTAGGTAAAGGTTATAAGTTTAGGTTTAGGTTAAGGTTTAGGGATTTGAGTTTAGGTTTAAGTTATAAGTTTAGGTTTAACTTTAGGTTTTAAGTTTAGGTATAGGCTTAGGTTATAGGTTATATGTTTAGGTTAAGGTTTAGGAAGTCGGGTTCAGGTTCAGGTTTGGATTCGGGTTTAGGTTATAGGTTTTGGGATTTGAGGATGGTTTTAGGTTATAAGTATAAGTTTCGGTTGGGTTATATGTTAAGGTTTACAGATTTGAGTTAAGGTTATAGATTTAGGTTTAGGGATTTGAGTTTAGGTTATAGGTTTAGGATTAGGTTATAAGTTTAGGTTTAAGTTTAAGTTATAGGCTTAGGTTATAGGTTGTATGTTATATGTTTAGGATAAGGTTTAGGAATTCGAGTTCAGGTTCAGATTTGGATTCAAGTTTAGATTTTAGGTTTTGGGATTTGAGAATAGTTTTAGGTTATAAGTATAAGTATAGGTTGGGTTATAGGTTAAGGTTTAGGGATTCGAGTTAAGGTTATAGGTTTAGGTTTAGGTTATGCGTTTAGGTTAAAGGAATTGAGTTTAGGTTATAGGTTTAGGGAAAGGTTAGGTTAAGGTTATAGGTTTTGGCATTTGGGAATAGTTTTAGGTTATAAGTATAGGTTTAGGTTAAGGTTTAAGGATTTGAGAATAGTTTTAGGTTATAAGTATGGTTTTAAGTTTAGGTGTAGGCTTAAGTTATAAGTTATGGGTTATATGTTTAGGTTAAGGTTTATGAATTCGGGTTCGGGTTCGGGTTTGGGTTCGGGTTTAGGTTATAGGTTTTAGATTAGGTTATAGGTTATAGGTTATAGGTTATGGTTTAGGTTATAGGTTTTGGGATTTGAGAATAAGTTTAGGTTTATTTTGGGTTTAGGTTATAGATTTAGGTTTATGATATAAGTGTAGGTTATAGGTTTAGGGAAAGGTTAGGTTTAGGTTATAGGTTTTGGGATTTGAGAATAGTTTTAGGTTATAAGAATAGGTTTAGGTTATAAGTATAGGTTTAGGTTTAGATTTAGGTTTTATGTTTAGGTTAAGGTTATAGATTTAGGTTTAGGTTTAGGTTAGGTTATAGGTTAAGGTTTAGGGAATTGAGTTTATGTTATGGGTTTAAGTTAAGGTTTAGGTTAGAGGTTATAGTTTAGGTTTAGGTTATAGGTTTTGGGATTTGAGAATAGGTTTAGGTTAATGTTATAAGTTTAGGTTTAGGTTGTAGGTTTAGGTTAATGTTAAGGGATTTGAGTTTAGATTTAAGTTATAGGTTTAGGTTTAGGTTTAGGTTATAGGTTTAGGTTTAGGCTTAGATTATAGGTTATAGGTTATATGTTTAGGTTAAGGTTTAGGAATTCGGGTTCGGGTTCGGATTTAGTATCAGGTTTAGGTAATAAGTTTTGGGGTTTAAGAATAGTTTTAGGTTATAAGACTAGTTTTAGGTAGGGTTATAGTTTAAGGTTTACGGATTTGAGTTAGGGTTATAGGTTTATGTTTACATTTCAGGTTTAGGTTAAGGTTTAGGGATTTGAGTTTATGTTATAGCTTTGGGTTTATGTTTAAGTTATAGGCTTAGGTTTTAGGTTACATGTTATATGTTTAGGTTAAGGTTTAGGAATTCGGGTTCGAGTTCGGGTTTAGGTTATTAGTTTTGGGATTTGAGAATAGTTTTAGGTTATAAGTATAGGTTTAAGTTGGGTTGTAGTTAAGGTTTAGGGATTTGAGTTAAGGTTATAAGTTTAGGTTTAGGTTTTAGGTTTAGGTTTAGGGAATTGAGTTTAGGTTATAGGTTTAGGGAAAGGTTAAGTTAAGGTTTTAGGTTTTAACATTTGGGAATAGTTTTAGGTATAAGTATAGATTTAGGTTAAGGTTTAAGGATTTGAGAATAGTTTTAGGTTATAAGTAAGGTTTTAGGTTTAGGTATAGGCTTAAGTTATAAGTTATGGGTTATATGTTTAGGTTACGGTATAAGAATTTGGATTCGGGTTCAGGTTCAGGTTATAGGTTTTGGTTTTGGTTTAGGTTATAGCTTTTGGATTAGGTTATAGGTTATAGGTTATAGGTTAAGGTTTAGGTTTAGGTTTAGGTTATAGGTATTGGGATTTGAGAATAAGTTTAGGTTTATTTTGGGTTTAGGCTATAGATTTAGGTTTAGGATATAAGTGTAGGTTATAGGTTTAGAGAAAGGTTAGGTTTAGGTTATAGGTTTTGGGATTTGAGAATAGTTTTAGGTTATAAGAATTGATTTAGGTTATAAGTATAGGTTTAGGTTTAGGTTTAGGTTTTATTTTTAGGTTAAGGTTATAGGTTTAGGTTTAGGTTTAGGTTAGGTTATAGGTTAGAGGTTAAGGTTTAGGTTATAGGTTTTGGGATTTAAGAATAGGTTTAGGTTAAGGTTATAAGTTTAGGTTTAGGTTGTAGGTTTAGGTTAATGTTTAGGGATTTGAGTTTAGGTTTAAGTTATAGGTTTAGGTTTAGCTTTAGGTTTTAGGTTTAGGTATAGGATTAGATTGTAGGTTATAGGTTATATGTTTAGGAAATCGGGTTCGGGTTCATATTTGGAATTGGGTTTAGGTTATAGGTTTTAGAATTTGAGGATAGTTTTAGGTTATAAGACTAGGTTAAGTAGGGTTATAGTTTAAGGTTTACGAATCTGAGTTAGGGTTATAGGTTTAGGTTCAGGTTTTAGGTTTCGGTTAAGGTTTAGGGATTTGAGTTTATGTTATAGCTTTAAGTTTAGGTTTTAGTTATAGGCTTAGGTTATAGGTTATAGGTTATATGTTTAGGTTAAGGTTTAAGAATTCGAGTTCGGGTTCCGGTTTAGGTTATAGGTTTTGGGATTTGAGAATAGTTTTAGGTTATAATTATAGGTTTAAGTTGGGTTATAGGTTAAGGTTTAGGGATTTGAGTTAAGGTTATAACTTTAGGTTTAGGTTTTAGGTTTAGGTTTAGGGAATTGAGTTTAGGTTATAGGTTTAGGGAAAGGTTAGGTTAAGGTTATAGATTTTGACATTTGGGAATAGTTTTAGGTTATAAGTATAGGTTTAGGTCAAGGTTTAAGGATTTGAGAATAGTTTTAAGTTATAAGTAAGGTTTTAGGTTTAGGTATAGGCTTAAGTTATAAGTTATAGGTTATATGCTTAGGTTAAGGTTTAGGAATACAGGTTCAGGTTCGGGTTTGGGTTCGGGTTTAGGTTATAGGTTTTCATTTTGGCTTAGGTTATAGGTTCTGGTTTAGGTTATAGGCTATAGGTTAAGGTTTAGGTTTAGGTTATAGGTTTTGGGATTTGAGAATGGGTTCGGGTTTAGGTTATAGGTTTTGGTTTTGGTTTAGGTTATAGGTTTTGGCTTAATTTATAGGTTTAGGTTTAGGTTATAGGTTTTGGTTTAGGTTATAGGTTTAGGTTTAGGTTATAGATTTTGGGATTTGAGAATAAGTTTAGGTTTAGATTGGGTTTAGGTTATAGAATTAGGTTTAGGATATAAGTGTAGGTTATAGGTTTTGGGAAAGGTTAGGTTTAGGTTATAGGTTTTGGGATTTGAGAATAGTTTTTGGTTAGAAGAATAGCTTTAGGTTATAAGTATAGGTTTAGGTTTAAGTTTTATGTCTAGGTTAAGGTTATAGGTTTAGGTTTAGGTTTAGGTTAGGTTATAGGTTAAGGTTTAAGGAATTAAGTTTAGGCTATAGGTTTAAGTTAAGGTTTAGGTTGGAGGTTAAGGTTTAGGTTTAGGTTATAGGTTTTGGGATTTGAGAATAGGTTTAGGTTAAGGTTATAAGTTTAGGTTTAGGTTAAGGTTTAGGGATTTGAGTTTAGGTTTAAGTTATAGGTTTAGGTTTAGCTTTAGGTTTTAGGTTTAGGTATAGGCTTAGATTATAGGTTATAGGTTATATGTTTAGGTTTAGGTACAGGGTTAGATTATAGGTTATAGGTTATATGTCTAAGAATTCAGGTTTAAGAATTCAGGTTCGGGTTTAGGTTTGGAGTTGGGTTTAGGTTATAGGTTTTCGGATTTGAGAATAATTTTAGGTTATTAAGTATAGGTTTTGGTTGGGTTATAGGTTAAGGTTTATGGATTTAAGTTAAGGTTATAGGTTTAGGTTTAGGTTTAGGTATAGGTTAAGGTTTAAGTTAAGGTTATAGGTTTAGGTTTAGGTTTTAGGTTTAGGTTATGGTTTAGGGATCTAAGTTTATGTTATAGGTTTAGGTTTAGGTTTAAGTTATAGGCTTAGGTTATAGGCTATAGGTTATATGTTTAGGTTAAGGTTCAGGAATTTGGGTTCGGGTTCAGGTTTAGGTTTTAGGTTTTGAGATTTGAGAATAATTTTAGGTTATAAGTATAGGTTTAGGTTGGGTTATAGGTTAAGGTTTAGGGATTTAAGTTGTGGTTATAAGTTTAGGTTTAGGTTTTAGGTTTAGGTTTAGGGAATTGAGTATAGGCTCTAGGTTTAGGGAAAGGTTAGGTGAAGGTTATATGTTTTGGCATTTGGGAATAGTCTTAGGTTATAAGTATAGGTTTAGGTTAAGGTTTAAGGATTTGAGAATAGTTTTAGGTTATAAGTAAGGTTTTAAGTTTAGGTATAGGCTTAAGTTATAGGTTATGGGTTATATGTTTAAGTTAAGGTTTAGGAATTCAGGTTTGGGTTCAGGTTCAGGTTATTGGTTTTGGTTTTGGTTTAGGTAATAGGTTTGGGTTTAGGTTATAGGTTATTTTTTATAGGTTAAAGTTTAGGTTTAGTTTATAGGTTTTGAGATATGAGAATGGGTTCAGGTTTAGGTTATAAGTTTTGGGATTTGAGAATAAGTTTAGGTTTAATTTGGGTTTAGGTTATTGATTTAGGTTTAGGATATAAGTATAGGTTATAGGTTTAGGGAAAGGTTAGGTTTAGGTTTTTGGTTTTGGGATTTGAGAATAGTTTTAGGTTATAAGAATAGATTTAGGTTATAAGTATAGGTTTAGGTTAAGGTTATAGTTTTAGGTTTAGGTTCAGTTTAGGTTATAGGTTAAGGTTTATGGAATTGAGTTTAGGTTATAGGTCTAAGTTGAGGTTTAGGTTAGAGGTTAAGGTTTAGGTTTAGGTTATGGGTTCTGGGATTTGAGAATAAGTTTCGGTTAAGGTTTAGGTTTAGGTTATGGGTTCTGGGATTTGAGAATAGGTTTAGGTTAAGGTTATAAGTTTAGGTTTAAGTTGTAGGTTTAGGTTAAGGTTTACGGATTTGAGTTTAGGTTTTAAGTTGTCAATTTAGGTTTAGCTTTAGGTTTTAGGTTTAGGTATAGGCTTAGGTTATAAGTTATAGGTTATATGTTTATGTTAAGGTTTAGGAATTCAGGTTCGGTTTCAGGTTTGGATTCGGGTTTAGTTTATAGGTTTTGGGATTTAGGAATAGTTTTAGATTATAAGTATAGGTTTAGGTTGGGTTATAGGTTAAGGTTTATGGATTTGAGTTAAGGTTATAGGTTTAGGTTTAGGTTATAGGTTTAGGGATTTGAGTTTAGGTTATAGGTTCAGGTTTAAGTTTAAGTTATAGGCTTATGTTATAGTTTATAGGTTATATCTTTAGGTTAAGGTTTAAGAATTCGGGTTCAGGTGCGGGTTTAGATTCGATTTTAGGTTATAGGTTTTGGGATTTGAGAATAGTTTTAGGTTATAAGTATAGGTTTCGGTTGGGTTATAGGTTAAGGTTTAGGGATTTGAGTTAAGGTTATAGGTTTATGTTTAGGGAATTGAGTTTAGGTTATAGGTTTAGGGAATGGTTAGGTTAAGGTTATAGGTTTTGGCATTTGGGAATAGTTTTAGGTTATAAGTATAGGTTAAGGTTAAGGTTTTAGGATTTGAGAATAGTTTTGGGGTATAAGGAAGGTTTTAGGTTTAGGAATTTGGGTTTGGGTTCGGGTTTAGGTTATAGGTTTTGGTTTTGGTTTAGGTTATAGGTTTTGGATTAGGTTATATGTTATAGGTTATAAGTTAAGGTTTAGGTTTAGGTTATAGGTTTTCGGATTTGAGAATAGGTTCAGGTTTAGGTTATAGGTTTTAGTTTTGGTTTAGGTTATAGGTTATAGGTTATAGGTTTAGGTTTAGGTTATAGGTTTTGGGATTTATGAATAAGTTTAGGTTTAGGTTAGGTTTAGGTTATAGATTTAGGTTTAGGATATAAGTGTAGGTTATAGCTTTAGGTTATAGGTTTTGGGATTTTAGAATAGTTTTAGGTTATAAGTATAGGTTTGGGTTAGGTTATAGGTTAAGGTTTAGGGATTTTTATTTAGGTTATAAGTATAGGTTTAGGTTATAAGTGTAGGTTATAGATGGGTTAAGTTATAAGTTATAAGTTTAGGTTTAGGTTTAGGTTTAGGTTTAGGTTATAAGTTTAGAGTGTGGTTTAGGTTAAGGGTGTGGTCCTTGCAAATACTGATATAAACACGGCCTACCCAAATGGCTAGGCCACTCCAATGCTGTCCATAGAAAATGGACAACTTAATCATGGTCATAACAGTGGTTCCCACTTTCCAGGAACCTCCGTTCATCCGGATAGCTCCGATGCACATCCAGGTCTACTTCATTAATTTCGAGCAAATATATAAACACGGCCTGTCCAAATGGACAGACCCCTCCAATATCATTCATAGGAAATTGACAGCTTCATCATGGTCATAACAGCGGTTCCCACCTTCTAGAGACCCTCGCTCAACATCCGGATAGCTCCGACGCACATCCAGGTCTACTCATTTAAATAAAATAGATTACCAAGATCATTTAAATAAAATCAGGTCCAATCAATAATCTAACCTGAAGGATTCTGTTAGCATTGTTGATGACACCTCGAACCTTGTTTAAATTCAGGTTGCAATTTGTGGCCACCAATGCTATTTATCTTTCTGTAAAGTTGGCGACGATTTCTACATCAAACCCGATGAAAGCAGCCCTAATGATAAAGAACATTTCTTTCCATGAATTCATTATCTCTCTCTCTTTTAAATTTTTAACTTTCCATTACAATAATAACTACCTGAAATCATGGCATTTTCTCAAGATAGAAGTCTAATCCATCCCAACTTGTGCACCTATTAGGATAAGTAATTCAAACAACGTCCTGCAACACATTTAAATGCCTAATCAGTCTCACTCCAGTCATATATATTGAATACCTAATGTACAGTCTCTTGAATTGGTGCAAACCATACCTGAATTGAGTGTAATGAATCAAAGAATGAAGAAATTCGACATGTAACTACATATAAGAATGATAAAGGATATGCATATTTGGAGTGCTGTTATTCTCACATCGTTGTGAGAGAGTAGGGTTTCATCATATATATTGATCGACCTATGGAATTTTATGATCATATAAAGTTGAGGCATGCATACAAACCAAAAAAGGCACTCCATAATCTAAAACAAGCATATAAAGCCTAGTTACAAAGGTTAGAGAATACTTTCTTCAAGTGATTTTATTTTCCCTTTTACTAATACATGCACTTTTGTGAAGAAATATATAAATGAAACTTTGTGTTGTTGACCTCAATCTCTCCTCATGCAAATCACTTCAACAGTTCTCTTTTGGAAAAACCAGATTCCTGGATTCTAAATTTAGATGGAATAGAACAAATACCATAGTCAAGTTCAAAACAATCACTGATAACTCTACTTGAACACCTAACAACATGCATGTGGGCCTCTTGGTGGGACCCCAAATGATGAAATCATCAAACAAAAATCTATTGCAAACTCGCTACTGTTGCATTCATTAGCTAATCCGCGTCCACAGACACCTCTCATAGACAAGCACACTATGCATGTGAAACGACATTTTCAAACCAAACTACACTCAACATTTTCAAATCTCACGCGGCCACTTCATTCCCCCACTCTCTCTCTCGATTTCCCCACTCTTACCTCTCCATCTCTCTCTCTAGAAGCAAAAAAGAAGAAGGAAAAAAAAATCTCTTTTATATTTTGTCAATCCCTCCTCCATTTTCTTCTTAACAAGAAAATCCATATTTACTAATATTTCCATTTTTCTTTTTTTCAAAAGAATGAGTTCAGACTCTGAAAGTGTTGGCTCTAGTACTCGTATTTTCAGCCAAAACCCTAACCAAGGACTCTAAAATTACCAAACTGCTGGGGTTCAGGGTTCTCTTCTAATAGTGTGATTACTAGGGATGCATATAAAGGGATTCATGAAATTGGTTTACCATTAAAAATTGCTGAAAAGATCACATTTGAAGAGAAGGTCACTACATACAACATGGATCATTTACAGAAACTAGTGGATGACAAATTATGTGTAACATATAGAAATGGTTCAACCACTTATGCAATTAGGGAAGGTTAAAAAGGACATACATATTTGAAAGTTGGTCAAATCATAAATAGGTGTTATTTATGGACGAAGACATTAAGTTGTGCCAACATGGAATCTGTGTCCAAACTCCACATGCTTGACAACAGTGGACACCACTCAAGACTAATATTTAAATAATGTATGTTACCTACCATTAAATGCTTGGTGACAAAAGCTTTTTGACAAGATATGCTACAATTAGTCATGTGCAAGTCATTAGTAGTCTTCTATTTTGGGAGATCCATGCCTTGAGGGATTTTTAATAGGATATATCACATAAGAAAGAGATAAGCATAAGAAAAACAAAGAAAGATAGAGATTTGGATCCATATTTGTGGCACTTTAGGATTTTCTTTTTTCGTGACAACTTGGAATAATAATGTTATTTATACGTCTTTTTTTTTTTTTACAATATATAAAAATAAGAGAATGTCTTAATTGCAAATGGTTGGACCATATCTTACCATCCATCTCAATTATTAGGATTTTCCTACATGAACTAATATTCTAAGAAACACCCAATTGATTCAATAAGATTATAATATCCAGTAGATCTTCACAATCACCTTAGAATCATAAAAAGCATGTTTATATATATATATACACAAGTCAGTGCAGATCCCAAGATAGCATTGGAAAATTACTTAGAGATAATATTAGACTGACTATTGCAATCATGATTTACTTCTAGTCTTAATCACAGTTTAAAATACATGTTTTAGGGATTTCTTTACAAAGATAATATCACTATTGAGAGATAATATCAGCAGCTACTAGCCAACATAATTGCAATCACTATTGCAATCATGATTTACTTCTAGTCTGGTCAGAACATATCTTGCCCTTCTTAACTCAACATGTCCCAAAAATCACCTAAAGCTTTGATGGTCCTAACCATCACATATCTTGCCCTTCTTTTACTCTTGAATGTTGAAATCCATGTATTTCTTTCCTTAAACAACCATCTACCAATCAGTGGCTCATGACTATCCCACCAAGGAGATATTGTAGGCACAGTCCACCCACTTTGGTGTCCGTCAGATCAGTTGTCTAGAGCACTGACCATGGACCCCACTTATACAAATGAAAATTGGAGATAACATGCATATCCTCAGGTCAAGGATCATATAATTCCTCCAATCAAAGATGGTCGTAACAAAGAATGCTTGTTAAATGTCAGCTATATGCTAAGTAACTGGGTTTCCTTTGGCCAACATCCCAGACACGGCCTGTCCATCAGTTTAACCAGTTCACATTAAGATAGGAGCACCCATCATTCAATCCTCAATAAAGTTTCAATGGTGATCATTCAATCCCCACTATTGGTTATAGTATGACCCACTTAACTTCAGAGCCACATGACTTTCAGGCTTAAATCCTAATATGAACTTGTACAAGAAATGTACAGAGCAAATTTCAGCCAAACATCAAGGTGGAAAGCACATAGAATTCAGTTGCACTAACTCCCTATAACAGAGGTAGTAGGAAATTCACATACCCTATTTTCTAGCTCTTGAAGGCCAATTCTACACAAACATTTCTCCATACTAGCACAAATCGACCATAAAATTAGAAAGAATCATACTGGACAACAAAAGAGCATTTCATTAGACAAAAAACAAACACCTACCATGCATATAATCTTTGCTAATACCCATCATACACAAAACCTAGAAAGAGAGTTGAATTTAAAAAAAAAACCATTTTAAATCCTCATTAGGAAAAAGCCCTAAAAACAGATCTGAAATTATGAAAAAGGGAGAGAAAAACTCGAAGAAAGCCAACCTTGTTCTCGACAAACACAAAGTATTGTAAAAAAAAAAATAAAACAATGACTAACAACAATGCTCAACAAGAGAGGGACCTGATTTCATAAAATATCACTTAGTAATTTTCCATTATTTTCAACAAATTCTGCAGTTATCAAAAGGAAACTAATCCCTACATCCCTAAATCTCCAAATCCCTAAATCCCCAAATTCCTAAATCCGCAAATCCCTAAATCCACAAATCCCTATATCTCCAAATCCCCAAATCCCCAAATCCCTAAATCCCCAAATCCTTAAATCCCTAAATCCCCAAATCCCTAAATCCCCAAATCGTTTCAATCGGTATTAAGATTGAGAGAGATTGAGAGAGAGAGAGAGAGATACCTCACGGTCAACCAAGCTTTAGAGTAAGAGAACAACTTGCGGCGGCTTGAGAATGGACCATTTTCTTCCACTTCTAAACCCATCACCCAAATCTTCTTAGAGCTTCAAGAGAGCTTATCCATAAACTCCCTAGGGTCCCTACGAACTGTCCCACACTGTCAGACTGAAGGGAGAAGTAATGGGAGAGAGTCCGCCATTAACGGCTGCCCTCTCCTCCGCTATTTTTCCCTTTACCACTAAGTTGGATTGGCTTAGTCAAGCTAACTGATTCCAACATTGTGGCCAGAACGGGACAAGAAAGAAATAGAAGAAGTTAAAGATAAAGAGGGAAAATAGGGAGAAAGAGAACAAGAGAGAGAAGGTGGTGCGACTGTGCTGCCGCACCCGTCTAAGTCAGGTTAGGTCGCAGGTCGAGTGGAGAATCCTTCCCTGTCTGGAGAGGAAGAAGAAGAAAGTGGAGAGAAGGAGAGCAGGAGGAGAGTGAGCACTGAGAGTGAGAGAGTGAGAGAGATTGAAAAAGTGAGAGAGGACAGAGAAAGAGACTTGAAGTCTCTCTCAGGAAACGGATTGGCTACTTGCGCTAACACCATCGCCAAGGGCTGGTGGTCGGTGCTCTGTGGGCCCCACCATGATGTATGTGTTTCATCCTTGCCGTCCATTTATTTTTGCACATAATTTTATTGTATGAGACAAAAAATGAGGTATATCCTAATCTCAACTGGACCACATTATAGGAAACAGTGTTGAATGAGTGTCGACCATTAAAAACCTTTTGGGAGCCATATAAAGTTTTAGATCAATCTGATATTTTTCTCCCTTCATCTGGGCTTGTATGACCTAATCAAAAAATTGGATGTTAAATAAAAAGTATAGTGGGCCTTCGGAGGGTTTTAATGGTGGATATCCAATCACTATTGTTTTCATGTGATGTGGTCCACCTGAGAATTATATCCTTCTCATTTTTTGTATCAAGCCCTAATATGATATTAAAAATGGATGGACGACATGGATGAAACACATACATCATGGTGGGACCCATAGAGTACCGACCAATATCCACAAAGTTTTGTGGGCCCCACTATGATGTATTTGTTATTCCACACCGTCCATCCATTTTGAGATATCATTTTACGTCATGAGCCAAAGAATGAGGTAGATAAAAATCTGTAGTGGACCCCACCATAGAAATCTTAGGTGCACCACACCACATTCATTCTATAGTAATTGGATATCCATCATTAAAATCCTCGTAAGGCTTACTATAGTGTTCATTTGACATCCAATATGTTGATTAGGTCATACAGGGCCAGATGAAGGGAAAAAAAAAAATCAGCTTGATCCAAAACTTTTATGGCCCTAAAATGGTATGACATCTAATATTATACTATTTATATATTTTTTTAGATGTCTTCATGTAGTTTTAGATGGTAATCAACACTTGAGTTTCGTATACGGATGCTTTTTGAGATATCTCATAAGCTAAAGGGGAGACATCAAATGCACGGTGTTGATGTTCGACACACATCATGATGGGCCCATTTTACATGTCTAGTCCATTCACTCTATTTTACTGATCATTACCCTCAATTTGACTAGTTACTCGCCTCGATCATACTATATATGAGAAAGATATTAGGCAAATAAGATTGATCAACAATTTGAGTGAATTTTGATTTAAACATCTGAAGTTATTTACTCTTCAATCCGGATTGATCAGATTGTCCAAAAACAATTAAAGGTTGTTCATAATATCAAAAATATATAAATGAATAGAAAACACAAACATCAGCTTGATCCAAAACATTTATGGCCTCCAAGAAATTTTAAATGGTAGAGGTTCAATCACACTATTTCCTGTGGTGTGGTCCACTTGATCTTTGGATATGTTTCTTTTTTATTCTTTAGACTTCAAATTATCTGTTAACATGGATGAATGGAGTGGATAAAATAAATAAATAATGGTGATCCCCACAGAGTTTACTCTGGTAAAGGTAACGAGTAACTCACTTAAATGTAGTGGAGAAAGGTTTCCTTAAAACATTCATAATCATATATTGGGCCTACCTAAATGTGATTCACATATCCAACCTATTCATTATGTGTTTCCCACTTGGATGAGGGGTCAGACCAAGTTTCAACAGCATCCAAAACTCATGTGGGCCCCACCAAGTGCTTTTATATTTTTTAGGATGTTTTCAAATAGTTTTAAATGGTATGGCCCACTTGAGTTTTGGATGCGGTTGAAACTTGGTCTACCGATGATTTTTGAGATATCTCATAACCTAAAGGGGATACATCAAATCCACGGTGTTGATGTTCGACACACATCATGATGGGGCCCACAAAACTTACTAACATCAATTCTTAGGTTCTCATGAGGTCAGTAACTTGGGTCATAATTTTAACCAGAATATTTGGCCCATTTTACATGTCTGGTCCATTCACTCTATTTTACTGATCAATACTCTCAATTTGACTAGTTACTTACCTCAATCAGGCTACATATGAGAAAGATATTGGGCATACAAGATTGATCAACAATTTCAGTGAAATTTGATTTAAACATTTGAATTATTTACTCTTCAATTTGAACTGATTAGATTGTTCAAAAACGATTAAAGGTTTAATTAGTGAATGCGCCTAATAATTTAGTAATTTTATTTTTCACAAATAAATGTAACATTTTTTTTCTTTCAAAATGTATATTTTTTTTTAACTCTTTTAACTAAATATCATTTTTATTATAAAATATTTCAAAAATATTTAAAATACAAATTTTGAATTTTTATTTTCAAAATCTCAAAAATTTTCTCATATTTTAATTTTTTCTCAAAAATTTCAAAATGCCAATTTTTTTTCTTTAAAAGCATTATTTTGTTCTCAAAATTTTTCTTAAACATAATTAAAATTTCTAAACTTTTCAATATTCTTTTTCATGTGATATTACAAATCATTTAAATATTACCTTTTAATTATATATATATATATATATATATATATATATATATATATATATATATATATATATATATATATATATTTACCAACAAAAATTTTTAAAAACTAAAACATTTTTACATTATTACCCCGCCCAAAAATGGGTTGGAGAAATATAAGGGCAATAAGGATATACAATACATCATCAAAATCTCACTTTTCTTATCTAACATTTCAAATTTTCTTGTAAAAATACAAAATTTAGTTTTCTTTTTTAAAATATATATTTTTTACAATTTGTAAATTTTTTCACAATTTTGTTTAATTTTTTAAATTTTCTTTTTCAAAATATCATTTTTTTATTAATTTTTTTTCCAAAATTATCAACATTATTCAAAGTTCTTAATTTATTTTTTTCAAAATCTAGATTTTTATAAAATCACAGTTTTTTTTTTCAAAATTTAAATTTTTCTTAAACATTGTTAATTATTTTTCTAAGCTTCTCAACTATTTTTGTTTTTCAAAATTCATAATTTTTGACCTGAGCATTATAGACGGTTTAGGACCATGTCTAATAGAGATGGTCTTTAACAGTCTCTAATAGAGACGGTCTTTAACAGTCTCTATTAGAGACGGCCTTTGACAGGGCTATAAGATGGCTAAGGACCGTCTCTAATAGAGATGGTCTTTGACAGTCTCAGATCACAAGTAAAACACGACAATTGACCGTCTCTAATACAGACAGCCAATGACTGTCTCAAATGACCACATATAAGACGGTCAACGACCATCTTAAATAATTTGTGGACGTTCAACATTTTAAGACAATATTAGGGACAGTCAAGAGCCGTATAAAATTTTAGAGACGGTTTACGGCCGTCTCTAAATCGTCTTTAAACCAAAGAATTTTAGAGACAGTCCACAACCGTCTCAAAATTCATTTTTTTTTTCTATTTTTCATGTAGTGCAGATGCAATGGTTGAGATGGATGGAGGGGATGGGATTGATGGATTTGATGGTCGACAAAGATCATTCCTCTCTCTCTCTCTCATGGGTAAAAAAATGGTGAAATGCTAAGGGATGGTGGGGTATTTGTAGAGAAATTCATAAAAATTTGGTTAAGTTAGGCTAATGTGATTAATATTAACTTAGGCTAAGATTATGAAAATTAATTTATAATTTGTAATTAATGGTGGGTTAAAGGAGCATGGGATGACATGGAATGATGATGTCACACATGAGGTGTCTCATGGAGAAGAGTTGACTTGAGGTGTACATGAGAGATGGGAGGTATGGGTGTGTGACATCACACACATGAGTAAAGATTCTCTCACCCATGTGTGGCATGTATATGTGTGTATGATATGTGTTGTGCACATGTGTGGAATGAAATACATAGCGCCATGCGCACATGATACACTTATTATTCTTCACGACGTATCTCACTAACGGAGTATCATACCGGCGTACGGGTGGTACCTCCACCATCGCGGCGATGGGGCGGTCGATATGAGATAGGTTTTGAGGTCTTGGGGTTCCGGTTAGTCAGGTATATACTATGAATGGCCAATCCAGGTCTAGCTAAGGGCATCAATCGTCGTATACATATGCATAGGAAATGGTACAGAATGGACGAGGTGTTACAATCTACCCTTCTAATAAAAATTTCATCCTCGAAATTTCTAGTCACAATACATTAACAAACTCATAACATGAAAAGCCAAACATACGTATCATCATACATATACAATACAATTATCTATCCCACAAGTGAGGGTATTGCTCACGGCTATCTGCCTAATGTCTGGGTTCTAAGTATAATCTCTACGTTCTCAACTAGGGAATCCTGTTTTGACTAGGTTCTTAAACTAGGAATTTTAGGTTCATGTCTCTAAATTCATACAAATCAGGGGTACGAATAGCATCTAGGTTCTCGATCAATGACGGTGGGAAACATAATTTAAGTTCTTTTATGTTTTTCAGTTACTGAGTTTGCTCATAAGTGATCCTAAATCTTATGCTTTGATACCATCTTCTGTCACGTCCCAAACTCGAGGACGGACAACTTTCGTGATGCCCCGAATTCCACAATCGACTTTCGTACACTAAGTGCCGAGTTTGGTGCACCACAAGGAAGATTTTTTATTGAATTTTTTTTTTTTGCATATAATAATACCTGAGCATGAAGATCCATAATCAAAATGCTAAGTAACACTCTTCATTATAAATCCTGACGGTTACAATTCTAATGCTTCCCAAAAGGCACACGATGTTAACATTGCCAAATCGAAAAATAGATACAATACATTGAGAAAGCTAAGTCTTCCAAGCTACTCCTGCCCTGAAAAAAAAAAGGAAAATAGGAAGCTTAGGCAAAAAGCCTAGTGAGTACACAAGTGTGTGTAGTGTGTCCTACATGCAAGAAAGATAAATACGTTGTAAGGAAATCATATATGTGAAAGGTGTGTAACATGTAAGGTGTGATTTCAATGTCAATGCAATGCATATGCATCATAGTGATACTCCGAGTCAATGCTACCAGCATCACCAAGTCATATTTTTATTTCTCCTATACCACAGCCATAACCATATTACACGCATCCATAATCACATCATCATCATCATATTGCCATACCATATCATAATTGTATATCTCGGGAAGCACTGTGATCAATACCATGCACCAGACACAAGTAATCGACATCGTATACCTGCCTTGCGGTGGACTTCACTCGGCATGCCAGTAACGGACTTCATTCACACTTCTCCTCGCCGGCGAGTCTGACCGGTCCCTGTTTGCACCTCAGCCCTTAAGCAGGTTAGACCCACCTCTTCTTAACCTAACCTCGTCAATGAAAGTCAAATCCATGACCCATGTATCCACTCAGTCCGACGGTGAGGCAACCTTAGCTAGTATAGGGGTTTAGGGACTTTCAACCTAAGGGGCACATCATCTCCTACTATTTTCACACTTCCAGTGTCCTGTTCATCTTCAAGGATAACCCGAGTCATCATCATAGATACACATGTCATTGTCAAGATCCAACTCATGTTATATGGCATGACTATAGTATTTTGATCATCATGTATGTCATGATTATACATGAATTCAAGCAACCATGATAAGGCATACATTCAAGTGTATATGGTATGCATATAATGCCATGAGT
The DNA here is from genome assembly GCA_037074715.1 of Magnolia kwangsiensis. NCBI lineage: Eukaryota > Viridiplantae > Streptophyta > Magnoliopsida > Magnoliales > Magnoliaceae > Magnolia > Magnolia kwangsiensis. The sequence goes on along the minus strand of CM073579.1, from coordinate 32,706,382 downwards.
TTAAGGTCTGCTTAACCTTTAAGCCAAAAATGACATACAATCATCATGTGCCACTATCAACTACATCAATCCATAGTCGTGTGACTAAATTGAAGAGGACATATCTTACACATAAACAATTGAATTGAAGTACACTTGCACATACCATCATTCCACGGTGCATGAGTATGGTCAATATTAACATGATTAAGTAGATGAATTTAGTATGTTAGGAAGTGGAATAACATTAATCAAGATATTAAATCACATACTTCTATTAACCACAATTACTGACATCACTAATATCATCCATCACTATCATAATCACGAGCAATAATTGTAATAAGAGTTACACCATATCCTTCGCAAGATAAATATTCTATTAGTGGCTTTGGCCCGAAATGATTGAAACCACATGGTTATACTCTAACTGGCCTTATGGTTAATGAGTAGTGGTGACGCAATGCACCAAGTGGTTATGAGATGACAGACATAATTATAATATAAGCTACAGGATGGATGGTACTAGTGAAACTCATATAATGTAGAGGGCTTCACCTTCAAGTGAGCTATTAGTAGGTTGGATTTACAAATAGTTATCGTAGCAATTCTACAATGGTTTGAAAGGAATAGGTAAACCTCAGAAGATACTGTGAGCTCTAAGTTGAACTGCTATGGTATATAATATACACATAAGAGTTAGTCACGGTTGGATAATGCGGGTTTGTCTCATATAACGTAGTGGGTCATACTTACGAGTGGTACTGTAAGCAGATGGGTTCACAAGTGTTCAAATGTTATACGTTCAATTAACACTATTTTGTATTGGCTGACTTATTTAGGATTTAGATCTAGGTCATTTTGAAATCATGTTCTAGAATTAGCTAGCCTAATGGATAAATGGTGAAATATGCCATACTTACATCAAGGTAGGATCCATAATCAATCTAACACACATACTAAATTCACATACCCAAGAGGTTACACCATCATAATAGTTGACAAGTCTGAGTAATCACACAATAATCACATGCCCACATGGTTTTATGGCCATTCCATCATCAAAAGTCCATATGGTTCAGTGGCCACACAAATTGTCACTCTACTTGCCATTAATAAATGATTTAAGGTCACATGGTTACTTATCATATGTCATACATCTATAGGCAACCACTTTATTAATCTCCCACAGGGTCAGGTTGCCAACGCCATAATTTCACTTGGTTGAGTAGAAATATAATTAGTGTCATAGTCTAGTGACCGCATCTCAAAGCATCCAAGGCACAATCAAAAGTGTACCCACTATTCCCGGTTACACTAACTCTTAAACTGTAACTGCTCAATACATCATACGGAGAATTACTCAGATTCGGTGTCACATGATCAAGAGGCCAAGAACTAGTTTTCATCACATCAGATATAGTTTAGTGGTCCCCGCATCTGCCTCACTTATGAACATAATTTAAAGGTTGTATTTATGTCACATGACACTGAATTGAAGGCCACTCCCTTATCAAGTTGTATAATCTAGCCTATATCATAATTCTCAGGACTAAGAGAACTTGCACATACAACCCAATTGTTCATGGTTTGGGTGAATATGGCTATGCCCATAAGTGCGTGGTCATGTCATTGGGTGGTCACCAATGCCACCTTATTTCATGTAATTGGTTGGTCTTATGTGCATTTCACAATCATACGGTTAGACGACTACATATACTCCACAATTACATATGATTAGGTGACCTTACATACATCACATGTCCACAAGATTAAGGGGTCAAACACTTATATCGCACCCTTACACTAGATTAAGCGATCATTCACACATCTTACAAGCATAAGATTAGAAGCTAAAAATCAAAATTTTTGTACAAGCGAATGGGTCATACAAGATCACAAGGTCGCACAGGTAAGTGGGCCGCACAAATCACCAGTTCATTGGTTTAAGTGTGCAAGGGAATTTCAGCTCAATTAATATCTTCATGTTTTCAGTTAATCTAATGGCGGATAACTTTTGTATGGTTTGGTTGGCATATAAACATAATAGTGGGGCACACAATAGCCCTAACAAACTTCGATGGCAAATAAGCTTTATAATGGGTCCCACATGGTGGGCCCACTTAGTTTTGGGTGACAAATAAACATTTAAGTGACCCTAAGGAGGTTAGCCCCGTTGGAGGATTACAATCTATGCAACACAAATGGGCAGGTTGGATCTCTCCTAAACATTAAAGTGGACCCTCGAAGGTCTCAACTATGGGCAATTTGGGCTTGTCTAAATAGGTGGGTCCCATTGATGTGGTAGGGCCACACATATTAGGTCTACAAAAGCTGATAGCTAGTGTGGATCTAACATACATATTATGGTGAAATTCTAGGAGGTCTTAAGGACAGACATTACAACAACATTGTTTCTTTAGCGCTAAAATATACAAATGGTTTGGATGTAGCTTATACATCACAATAGGTCCTGCGGTCTAGTGGGCCCTACATGGGTATCAAAATGAGCTCCTACTTATCCTCATTTATTTATTTATTCTTTTATTATTTTTTTTCTTAAGTCCAGGTCTACATATCCTTATTAACAGATTAGATGTCAAGTATAACAATATAGTGGCCTATTGGAATTTACAATGACGAACCTATAATCCACTACAATTGTGGTGTGATCCACCTTGACACATGTCGACCCTCAACACCATCAGTTAGATGCACCAATCCATGGTGGGCCTGGGAATTAAAATCAAGTCAATATGTGGTTTGTGTGGGGCCATACCACACGCAAAAGTTGAGGGGATTACTCTCCATTAAAACATTTACAATTATTTGATGGGCCCACCAAGGCGTGGATCAAAAATCCAGCCCATCCATTATGTGTGTCCCACTTGGTTAAGGGGTCAGACCAAGTTTCATATACATCCAAACTTAAGGTGGGGCCCTAGCAAGTGCTTTTGGTCTCCAAGTTGTACCAACACTTCAAAGGAGATCAAAGTTACATGGGTCCCATAATGATGTATTTATTATGTCTACATTGTTCATCTATTTTTAGAGATTATTTTAAAGTGTTATTTAAGGAATGAATCATATCCAAAGATTATCTGAAGCATACCACATATAGCAGTAGGGATAACTATGCATAGGGCCCACATAACATTTATTGTCCATCCAATTTGTTCATTCGGTCACAAGGACCTGAATTAAGAGGAAAATCAAATTTCATATTGATCCAAACTTCTGTGACCCCCAAAAAGGGCTGCAATGGTGGACGTCCAATCCCCTATTGCTTTTTGTAGTGTAGATCACCTGATGGTTAGATCTATCTTTATTTATTTTTCTCAAGCCTTAAGACAAACTCACCAAATGAATGGACGGTTTGGATATAAGACATACCTCATGATTAGATTCTAATTTTTTATATTTTATTTTTATTTATTTATTTATTTATTTATAATGGTGTGGGCCACCTGAGTTCCGTGTGCAGCTGATTTTTGGGGATGACCATTTTTAAACAGGACCCATCAAATGCATAGTGTTGATGTTTGACATACATCATAGTGGGGCCTGTGGTGGGGCCCACCATCTTCCAGCATCAGCAGTAGACACTGCTTGCTGCAGTGTTAGGCGCTGACAGCAACAACGTCAATGCTTTTGTTCTTGTCATTTTTTTTTTTTAAAAAAATTGTAGTTTTTCAAATATGGGGCCCACAATAGGACAATCCAATCTGTCCGCTGGGTTCTACGGCCCGAGACAAATGTAACAATCCAATATTCAATATATTTTGATGTGCAGAAACATTTTAGTGGGCCCTAACAGATTTTAATAGTTAATATCATTGTTTTCTATGATGTGGCCCGCTAAAGATTTGTATTGGCTTCATTTTTTGGTTCAATGCCTAAAATACGCTGGGAAATTAATGGATGGTGTAGATTGAAAATATACATCATGGGTGGGGCTCATTGTGGGCCCACAGCCCCTGCCTTTTTATTCAAAAGCAATTGGGTGCTACTTGCTGCAGCGTCCAACGTCCTTTTTTTTGTACATATATATTTTTTCATTTTAGGTGTTGTGTGCACGTGTGTGCATAGGTGTGAGTGTGTGTGTTTGGCCAACACAATGGGCCACACTTTGGATGATTTAGATGGCTTACAAATTTCTAGTGGGGCCCACAATCAATGGGTCCCACATAACCTCTATAAATTATTATTATTGTTTATATGTATTCTCCCATTAATCCACACCATTATTAACATCATTATCATCATATCATCACCATTTTTTATCATCTTATGTACTCTCCTATGTATCCACACCATTGATCACATCATTATCATCAACATCATCTCCACCATACAAAAACACAACAAAAACAAAATAAGAATGAGTCGGGTGGGTATAATCACCTTGATGGATTGGATGCAATAGTTGAGATAGATGGAAGGGATGGGATTGATGGAGTTGATGGCCCACCAAGATCACTCCTCTCTCTCTCTCATGGGTAGACAAATGGTGAAATGCTAAGGGATGGAAGGGTATTTGTAGAGAAATTCATAAAAATTTGTTTAAGTTAGGCTAATGTGATTAATATTAGCTTAGGCTAGGATTATGAAAATTAATTTATGATTTATAATTAATGGTGGGTTAAAGAAGCATGGGATGGCATGGTGTGATGACGTCACACATGAGGTGTGGCACGGAGAAGAGTTGCCTTGAGGTGTACATGAGAGATGGGAGGTATGGGCATGTGACATCACACATATGGGTAGAGATTCTCTCACCCATGTGTGGCATATGCATGTGTGTATGACATGTGTTGTGCACATGTGTGGAATGAAATACATAGAGCCATGCGCAGATGATACACTTATTATTCTTCACGGCCTATCTCAATAATGGAGTATCATACCGACGTATGAGTGGTACCTCCACGATCGCGGCGATGGGGCGGTCGATATGAGATAGGTTTCGAGGTCTTGGGATTCCGGTCAGTTAGGTATGTACTATGAACGACCAATCCAGGTCTAGCTAAGGGCATCAATTATCATGTACATATGCATAGGAAATGGTACAAAATGGATGGGGTGTTACAATGTAGACAAATGCGCATAAGCTCATATGAAGCTTTGTAGAGTGTCTTTGTGCATGCACGATGCATACTACACATATAGTGTATTAATATGAGAGTAAGTACCAAAGATGGAGGGCCAATCATGCTAGTGTCCATGTGTGCAACTAGCCATACTATGGCTATGCGAAAGACCAACTGGGCCCACATGTAGTTATGTGTGTAAGCGTGCTAATCTTGATGTCTAATACACATCTTAATATGGTTTCATCTGAAATCACTGAATACTCAAGCACTGGTTCTCATACCACAACTATTGTAATAGTAAGAGACCTCACTACTCATCTCGTTAATGGTAATGCCAATACCCACCTGGTTTGTTAGTAGCGGACCCATTTTCAAGCTGGTCAGACTTCACCTCAATTGCCACCACATAGTCTTGGAAGGAGAGGTCGAACCCCTTTCTAACCGACTACACAATAAGGGGAGATACAACTTACTAGTATTTGACACTCATGAGCTCATTTATCTACTTAGTCTCGACATTAGAGCATCATGCGACCATAGGGTTTAGGGCCTTTCACCCATGGACATCCTATGTGCTCAATATATTTATAACATATTTCTGGTGTCCATAATCATATACGCCAACCACAGCAAAGCCATAGAAGCTACAACCTTGATGTCGTTAGGGTGTTTACTACAACCTTGATGCTCTTAGAGTATTGATGCAAGTGCCTCATGCAAAATGTGTGTCTATAATCTGAGTCATGCAACCATGTCGTGCAAGCCATGCATTTATATAGGGCGGCCCCATCTCATATGGGTCCCCTAAAAAGCCTTAAACCTTAGGGTCATCAATTTAACATTGTCACGCATAAGCAAGCCAAAAATATGTCATGAATTCCAACCACGGTCCATTGTCTAGCAGGAGTGTCACCTCCTAGACAACGTCCCTAATTCGATTGTATTCAACCATAATCAACCATCATCCAATGTCATACACACATGATACAAATGGAGTATAATGATGTACAACCATATAGCCAACCATACATGTGGCGTGTAATTCCATGCCGCATCAAGTATAATGGTAACGTTATCTCAATCATATGAGTAAAGCTAAAACAAGCATAAGAGTAATGCTATGTCTAACATAGAGTAAGCAACGTATTAATCCCAAAGGAAGTACCATAGTAATACAAGTGTAAACATCCAACTAACATAAAGCATAACACTAAACCATCCCACAAGGTAGACATACCATTCACAAGTGGTGGGCCACGCTCGGAATCCAAGTCTAATAAGCCCTATAAGGCTATACTTGAGTGGGCTTTCATGGAAATGGGCCCACTCCAAGTAAGCATGTATGGAAACAGGCCCAAACATACTAATAACAATATTTAAAATGGTGACATAATGGTAGGCAATGGAAATGTTCCAATCGATGGAAATCATGGTAGGCAATGGAAATGTTCCAATCGATGGCCTTCTAGATTGGAACATTTCTCATATATATATATATATATATATATATATATATATATATATATATATATATATATATATATATATATATATATATATATATATATATGAGAAATGCTCACACACAACTAGTTGGACTATTCAAATTGGTCCAACTAGCTAATGTGCATTAAATATGAAAAATACTTCTCTTTATTCACGTGTACATGTGACATCTAGTATTACATAAGTACGATGAGAATATGTGTCACAGATCCAGTTTGTTCATCAAATAGAGTTCATTAATTAAATTTTATGTTTAAAAAATTAATAAATGAATCCCATCATTAGAGCCACACATGCCAGTTGAATTTGGACAGATGGAATGAATTTCTAACATATCATGTTTCTTGTAAAAGAATATCCTACTATTGATTACAAAAAAAAAAAAAAACATTTTATATTATTTACATACTTACAAAGTAACCTACCTGATGTACAGACCATATTTCTTACACATATGGTTCATTGTATAAATACATCGAACGTGTATGACATGTCCAATTATCTCATTTTATTTGAAAACAAACCTCCCTCTCCTCCAGCACATCATTTAATAACTTCTCTCTCCTTATTTAACAATATCTTTCCCTATTCTGAGGGGTGTACATCGAGTTAAACGAGTCGAACTGGCCTCAGCTTGAACTTGGCTCGGCCATTGGCCGACCTCAGATCAAACTCGGCTCGGCCACTAGCTGACCTCAGCTTAAACTCGTCTCAGCATAGTCCTCGAGCTTGACTGGACAACTCAGCTTGGTTGGGTCAGCAGCTCGGGCCTGCTCGGGACGAGTTTAAGCCAAGATTGAGCCAAGCTTGCCATTGAGGCATTTCCATAAACACCTGAACTGTAACTTCAAAATCCCACTATTTTACAAACAGAAGAAATGGTTTTACAGGTGTTTTATTAAACAACTTCTAAGTAACATAAAAATCAAGAAAAATAAAGAGAAAAAGGGTATTTGTTTCATATACATACCTTCCTTGCAACCAACCACATTTTGTTGAGTCATTTTATGTAACACCCTAAAAATCGGGGGTCGTGTAGAAACCCGACTCCCGAGTTCCAGACCATCACTTATGCAACAAATATGATTATGATTCAATGTTTTCTGAGTTAGAGCGTTCACATGAGCAAGATTATACCAAACTGCAATTCATACTCCAGATCCAGTGATAAAACGCAAGCGAAAGACTGAACAATACATATATCACTATATGAAAAACAAAATAATCTCGAACTGTCTCTAAAGTATGAATACATCTCTGAGTCACAAATACATGTAATAAACCAAAAATCAAAATTTCAAATGGTCCAACTACCATGTCCTGCTGATCCAGGCCACCTACGCAAAGCCGTCAGCGAACTGCATATACGAGAACTCGTCTTAATCCTCGTAGTAATCTGGCTCCACATCCTGAATCACCTCACCACCTGCATCTAAGACAGAGTCTGGTAGGTGTTGTAAAAACCGTCCCGTAACGTGGGAGTGAGTGATCAAATCAGTGAAATTATAGAACAAAGATTAGCATGTTATCAAATCAATCATGTGATAATAGTAAAGCAAACAAACAGACATTCCTAAATACCGTTGTTAATACAAGCATGAAATGACATGATGGATGCCATCACCGACATACTCCCTCATGCGGTACCATCTTACGTCCGCGGGATGCTTTCTTTCCTCAGTGCTCCACATCTTCCAGGCACATGCAGTGCGATATGGATAATGATTACCGAGTTGTTATTAGTCCATTCATACAACAGTATTGGGAAACTAAGGTACCTTCCTTATATCAATCCCAACAAAGATCCTGTCTAGGATCGTCACTCCTAGTAATCGCATACGATGTTATATTTATAGGTCGCTGCAAGGGCTGTTACTCGCACACGTTGCACCGCTCCCCCATCACCTTATCAATACAGGCCTATTTGTACTCTTGTCGCTACGGAAGGGTCGTCGCCTCCCGTAGACTCAGAATACACTCGAGGTCACTATAAAGGGCTCGTCACTAATCAGAGTAGGCCGACAGCTCGAATGTAGTGTCCCATACCACCACAATCGGCTCATGAGTTAAAGGTGCTCACTGGTCACTACGGGGAGGTTTGTGGCCCCAGCGTAGGCCGACAGCTCGACCACGGTGTCCCATACCACCATGCTCGGCTCATGAGTCTTTATGGATCAAGGTACCATGGTTATCAGGGTTTTCAAAGGTAAGTTCAGTACCCTAAGTTCAAGCAGTTATGACTCATACAGGGTGAACATACAATGGCCAGTCGGGTTACTTGACGGGCTTGACTAGTACGAGCGCATCTCAAGCTGAATGACATGAAGTGCATAAAACACTCCGTGTCGCCTAACCACTACCTCCAACCCAAAACACGACTCGCGTTCATCGACGCGTCCTTCATGGCAATTAGAAGCCAGCCACGAATTCCAAACTGTTACCGACTGCCTGGACTAGGATATAGCCCCAAGCACTTGTAATCTACATCAGTCATCATATGAGAGCAATAGAAATGAAGTTCAAACAATATAAGCATGTTGACACATGTTATAACATGCAACGTAAGCAAATCAACCAACACATGTATTCCATATATATGAGGAAATCAATTTATATAGCAAACATGGAGGAAATCATATACATCATCAGTTGATTGAGAATTTAATCTCAAAACTAATCTACAATAACATTGGCTCAATACATAATAATACAAACATTTATACAAACACTTAGTCTACACACTTTAGTCTACATAACGTATCTCGACCCAAAGTGCACATTAGGGCGAATCTCTTCGCCAAACAGATCATGCACGCATAACCAGCATAATAACACGACAAATAAACATGACAATCATTTTTGCAAAATACGGACGTATACAGTATTTTCTATAAATACCTAAAATGCCCTAAATCTCATATTTTTCGTATTGAGTCGAAATATAAAACAGACAGTATGTTCTACATGTCAAATGATATTCTTGTCGATAATCTACTATTAAACAACATTGAAAGCTTTAAAAATAGTCAATCTAAGCATTTATAATCCTCACCTTTTGCCTTAGATGTGTATTGGTTCGAATGGAAAGTCTACGCTTCGTCAACGACGATATGACGACCTATATTATAAGTTACATCAGCTACTTTTCTATTTGAATCGATGGAATCCCTAAAACAGGTTGAGGTTAGGGTTCTCTTACCTAGAAATACGTTGGAATCACCGGGAAAGTAATTTGAATGCGGTGATTAAACACGCGTAGAAGCTGTAGCAAGTGGCAGGAGGTTTCTCCCACAACTCTCTCACAATCTCTCACTTTCTCTCTCTTCTCTTTCTAGGGTTTATTGCAAATTCGGATGGGAGAGATATGAGAGGGTTTAAAGCCCTTATATAGGTTAAAAACTCACCCATTTAGACTTAAAGCCAAGGTATACTTGGGTTATGACCAAATCGGATCTTTTCTGATCCAAAAGTACATTTCGAGAGGTCCCCTGGCCAAACGCGGTCGGACTTAAGCTCATGGATACTGGATGTTGATCACCATAAGTTTTCAGTCTGGTAGTGTTCCCAGATCGCACGTGGTGGACCAGTTTCAGTTCAGCGGTTATCGAACCTAAATTAGGTCCACAAGTTTCATGACATGAAAGAGAAAATTTTCCTTATCCGAGGGTGAAATTTGACTGAATTCGGATGGTCAGAACGCTTAAAAATAACGGGCAACGACACGTGCCAGATTTGAATTATTTTTTCTAAATCTTTTCCCTTTTCTCACTCTCTTCACTCCGAGCTCAGTAAAATCGTGTCAGGACATCAGTTGGGCTTGATTTTCAAAACGATTGTCAAGTCCAGCTAAGCAGTCATAATGGTCTAAGATTGTAGATATCGGACTCCAGACACGCGGTCTAAATCCAATACGAAGTTTAAAAGGGTTCCTGAGAGCAAACGAGTTTAGAGTTTGATCCTAGATTTCAGGGTACTATAGCGTCATTGATTCTACAAGTTTTGGGTCTTGTAGAACGTATTTAAAGCGATCAGGGACGATTTCACAGCTAAAATAGCATAACGCTAGTTAACTTATGCTTAATTTCTAAAAGAATTAATCCTAAGTGATTTCTGATCGAGTTGGTACTCGGGTCTCTGTACGAATTTTTTCAAGGTGTTACAACTACCCCCCTTAAAAATAAATTTCATCCTCAAAATTTGTACATTTTCGTACTCCTTGAGAAGTTGTGGGCAGTTCTTTCTGATCTCGATTCCGTCTCCCAAGTAGCCTCTTCTTCAGAGTGATGCGTCCACAACACCTTCACATGGGGGATGACCTTGCTACACAGTACCTGATCCTTCCTGTCTAGTATACGCGCCGGTCGCAGTATATATGTAACATCCTCACCTAACTGTACCTGCTCCCATCTGATGATATGAGAAGGATCAGGAACGTATTTCTTCAGCATAGAAACATGAAATACGTTGTGTACGCTCGCGAGAGGTGTAGGCAAAGCCAGGCGACAAGCCACTGCACCCACACGGTCAAGAATCTAAAATGGGCTAATGAATCGCGGTGCTATTTTCCCCTTCTTCCCGAATCGAAGGACTCCCTTCATAGGAGAAACTCTTAAAAACACGTGATCCCCAACCGCGAACTCTAGCGAGCGCCGTCTCGTATCAGCATAACTCTTCTGTTTACTCTGCGCTGTAAGAAGCCGACGTCTAATGATATCAACCTTTTCTGAGGTCGCCTGTACTATCTCTAGGCCAATCAATCTGTGCTCACCGACCTCTGCCCAGTAATGCGGTGCTCGGCAAGGTCGCCCATACAAGGCCTCATAAGGTGCCATACCGATACTCGTCTGAAAAATGTTGTTTTACGCGAACTCTGCATATGGAAGACAATCATCCCAATTATCTTTGAAATCCAACATGCAAGTCTTGATACCAACTTGTAACACCCAAAAAATCAGGGGTCGTGTAGAAACCCGACTTTCGAGTTCCAGACCATCACTTATACAACAAATATGATTATGATTCAATGTTGTCTGAGTTAGAGCATTCACATGAGCAAGATTATACCAAACTGCAATTCATACTCCAGATCCAGTGATAAAACGCGGAAGACTAAACAATACATATATCACTGTACGGAAAATAAAATAATCTCGAACTGTCTCTAAAGTATTAATACATCTCTGAGTCATAAATACATGTAATAAATCAAAAATCAAAATGTCAAATGGTCCAACTAGCATGTCCCACTGATCCAGGCCACCTACACAAAGCCGTCAGCGAACTGCATATACAAGAACTCGTCCTGATCCTCGTAGTAATCCGGCTCCACATCCTGAATCGCCTCACCACCTGCATCTAAGAAAGAGTCTGGTAGGTGTTGCAAATACCATCCCGTAACGTGGGAGTGAGTGATCAACTCAGTGGAATCATAGAGCAAAGATTAACATGTTATCAAATCAATCACGTGCTAATAGCAAAGCAAACAAACAGACATTCCTAAATACTGTTGTTAATGCAAGCATGAAATGACATGATGGATGCCCTCACCGACATACTCCCTCATGCGACACCATCTTACGTCCGAGGCATGCTTTCTTTCCTCAATGCTCCACATCTTCCAGGCACATGCAGTGCGATATGGATAATGATTACTGAGTTGTTATTAGTCCATTCATACAACAGTATTGGAAAACTAAGGTACCTTCCTTATATCAATCCCAACATAGATCCTGTCTAGGGTCGTCACACCTAGTAATAACATACGATGTTAGATTTATAGGTTGCTGCAAGGGCTGTTACTTGCACTCGCTGCACCGCTCCCCCATCACCTTATCAATACAGGCCTATTTGTACTCTTGTCGCTACGGAAGGGTCGTCGCCTCCCGTAGACTCAGAATACGCTCAAGGTCACTATAAAGGGCCCGTCAGCAATCAGAGTAGGCCGACAGCTCGAATGTAGTGTCTCATACCACCACAATCGGCTCACGAGTCAAAGGTGCTCACTAGTCACTATGGGGAGGTTTGTAGCCCCAGCGTAGGCCGACATCTCGACCACGGTGTCCCATACCATCATGCCCGGCTCATGAGTCTTTATGGATCAAGGTACCATAGTTATCAGGGTTTTCAATGGTAAGTTCAGTACCCTAGGTCGAAGCAGTTATGACTCATAAAGGGTGAATATACAATGGCCAGTCGGGTTATTTGACGGGCTTGACTAGTATAAGCGCATCTCAAGCTGAATGACATGAAGTTCATAAAACACTCCGTGTGGCCTAACCACTACTGCCAACCCAAAACACGACTCGCGTTCATCGACGCGTCCTTCGTGACAATTAGAAGCCAGCCACGAATTCCAAACTGTTACCGACTGCCTGGACTAGGATATAGCCCCAAGCACTTGTAATCTACATCAGTCATCATATGAGAGCAATAGAAATGAAGCTCAAACAATACAAGCATGTTGACACATGTTATAACATACAACGTAAGCAAATCAACCAACACATGTATTCCATATATATGAGGAAATCAATTCATATAACAAACATGGAGGAAATCATATACATCATCATGTTGATTGAGAATTCAATCTCAAAACTAATCAACAACAACATTGGCTCAATACATACTAATACAAACATTTATACAAACACTTAGTCTACACACTTTAGTCTACATAGCGTATGTCGACCCAAAGTGCGTATTAGGGCGAATCTCTTCGCCAAACAGATCATGCACGCATAAACAGCATAATAACATGAAAAATAAACATGACAATCATTTTTGAAAAATACGGACGTATACAATATTTTCTACAAATACCTAAAATGCCCTAAATCTCATATTTTTCGTACGCAGTCGAAATGGAAAACGGACAGTATGTTCTACATGTCAAACGGTGTTCTTGTCGATAATCTACTATGAAACAATATTGAAAGCTTTGAAAACAGTCAATCTAAGCATCTACAATCCTCACCTTTTGGCGTAGACGTGTATTGGTTCGAATAGAAAGTCTACGCTTCGTCAACGGCGATATGACGACCTATATTACAAGTTACATCAGCTACTTCGCTATTTGAATCAAAGGAATCCCTAAAATAGGTAGAGGTTAGGGTTCTCTTACCTAGAAATGCGTTAGAATCACCGGGAAAGTGATTTGAATGCAGTGATTAAACACGTGTAGAAGCTGTTGCAAGTGGCGGGAAGTTTCTCCCACAACTCTCTCATAATCTCTCACTTTCTCTCTCTTCTCTTTCTAGGGTTTATTGCAAATTCGGATGGGAGAGATATGAGAGGGTTTAAAGCCCTTATATAGGCTAAAAACTCACCCATTTAGACTTGGAGCCAAGGTATACTTGGGTTATGACCAAATCGAATCTTTTCTGATCCAAAAGTGCATTTCGGGAGGTCCCCTAGCCAAACGCGGTCGGACTTAAGCTCATGGATACTAGATGTTGATCACCTTAAGTTTTCAGTCTGGTAGTATTCTCAGATCGCACATGGTGGACCAGTTTCAGTTCAGAGGTTATCGAACCTAAATCAGGTGCACAAGTTTCATGACATGAAAGAGAAGTTTTTCCTTATCCGAGGGTGAAATTTGACTGAATTCTGACGGTCAGAACGCTTAAAAATAACGCATAATGACACGTGCCATATTTGAATTATTTTTTCTAAATCTTTTACTTTTTCTCACTCTCTTCACTCCGAGCTCAGTAAAATGGTGTCAGGACATCAGTTGGGCTTGATTTTTGAAATGATTGTCAAGTCCAGCTAAGCGGTCATAATGGTCTAAGATTGTAGATATCGGATTCCAGACACGTGGTCTAAATCCAATATGAAGTTTCAAAGGGTTCCTGAGAGAAAATGGGTTTAGAGTTTGATCCTAGATTTCAAGGTACTATAGCGTCATTGATTCTACAAGTTTTGGGTCTTGCAAAACGTATTTAAAGCGATCAGGGACGATTTCACAGCTAAACTAGGATAGCGCTAGTTATCTTATGCTTAATTTCTAAAGGAATTATTCCTAAGTGATTTCTGATCGAACTCGGGTCTCTGTACGAATTTTTCCGAGGCGTTATAATCTACCCCCCTTAAAAATAAATTTCATTCTCGAAATTTGTACCTTTTCGTACTCCTCGAGAAGTTGTGGGCAGTTCTTTCTGATCTCAGATTCCATCTCCCAAGTAGCCTCTTCTTCAGAGTGATGCGTCCACAACACCTTCACATGGGGGATGACCTTGCTACGCAATACCTGATCCTTCTTGTCTAGTATACGCGTCGGTCACAGTATATATATAACATCCTCACCTAACTGCACCTGCTCCCATCTGATGATATGGGAAGGATCAGGAATGTATTTCTTCAGCACAGAAACATGAAATACGTTGTGTACGCTCGTGAGAGGTGTAGGCAAAGCCAGACAATAAGCCACTGCACCCACACGGTCGAGAATCTGAAATGGGCCAATGAATCGCGGTGCTATTTTTCCCTTCTTCCCGAATCGAAGGACTCCCTTCATAGGGGAAACTCTTAAAAACACGTGATCCCCAACCGCGAACTCTAGCGGGCGCCGTCTCATATCAGCATAACTCTTCTGTTTACTCTGCGCCGTAAGAAGCCGGCGTCTAATGATATCAACCTTCTCCGAGGTCGCCTGCACTATCTCTGGGCCAATCAATTTGCGCTCACCAACCTCTGCCCAGTAATGCGGTGTTCGGCAAGGTCGCCCATACAAGGCCTCATAAGGTGCCATACCGATACTCATCTGAAAACTGTTGTTGTACGCGAACTCCGCATATGGAAGATAATCATCCCAATTATCTTTGAAATCCAACACGCAAGCCCGCAGCATGTCCTCTAAAATCTGGTTCACCCGCTCTGTCTGTCCGTCTTTCTGTGGGTGGAAGGCAGTACTGAACTTCAACTTCACACCCATAGCCTCCTGGATGTGAGTCCAGAAAATAGAAGTAAAGTGCGTGTTTCTGTCCAACACGATCTCCAAGGGAACTCCATGCAGACGCATTATCTCTCTAATATAGATCCTGGCTAACTCGTCTGCAGAGTTCGTGACTCTGATCGGTAGGAAGTGCGCCGACTTCGTCAAATGGTCCACGATCACCCATATCGAATCATGTCCCTTCCTCATCTTCGGCAGTCCTGAAATAAAATCTATGGAAATAAAGTCCCACTTTCACTCAGCTATAGGCATAGGCTGAAGGAGACCAGGAGGTCGGCGATGCTCTGCCTTCACCTGATGGCAAATGAGACAACGGGACACGATTTCCGCAATGTAGGTCTTCATACCATCCCACCAATAAGTCCTCTTCACGTCACGATACATCTTCGTGCTGCCCGAATACATCGCAAGTCTTGATACCAACTTGTAACACCCTGAAAATCAGGGGTCGTGTAGAAACCCGACTCCCGAGTTCCAGACTATCACTTATGCAACAAATATGATTATGATTCAATGTTGTCTGAGTTAGAGCGTTCACATGAGCAAGATTATACCAAACTGCAATTCATACTCCAGATCCAGTGATAAAAGGCGGAAGACTAAACAATACATATATCACTGTATGGAAAACAAAATAATCTCAAATTGTCTCCAAAGTATGAATACATCTCTGAGTCACAAATACATGTGATAAACTAAAAATCAAAATGTCAAATGGTCCAACTAGCATGTCCCCCTGATCCAGGCCACCTACGCAAAGTCGTCAGCAAATTGCATATACGAGAACTCATCCTGATCCTCGTAGTAATCCGGCTCCACATCCTGAATCGCCTCACCACCTACATCTAAGACAGAGTCTGGTAGGTGTTGCAAACACCGTCCCGTAACGTGGGAGTGAGTGATCAAATCAGTGGAATCATAGAGCAAAGATTAGCATGTTATCAAATCAATCACGTGATAATAGTAAAACAAACAAGCAGACATTCCTAAATACTATTGTTAATGCAAGCATGAAATGACATGATGGATGCCCTCACCGACATACTCCCTCATGCGGCACCATCTTACGTCCGCAGGATGCTTTCTTTCCTCAGTGCTCCACATCTTCCAGGCACATGCAGTGCGATATGGATAATGATTACCGAGTTGTTATTAGTCCATTCATACAACAGTATTGGGAAACTAAGGTACCTTCCTTATATCAATCCCAACAAAGATCCTGTCTAGGATCGTCACTCCTAGTAATCGCATACGATGTTATATTTATAAGTCGCTGCAAGGGCTGTTACTCGCACACGTTGCACCGCTCCCCCATCACCTTATCAATACAGGCCTATTTGTACTCTTGTCGCTACGGAAGGGTCGTCGCCTCCCGTAGACTCAGAATACGCTCGAGGTCACTACAAAGGGCTCGTCACCAATCAGAGTAGGCCGACAGCTCGAATGTAGTGTCCCATACCACCACAATCGGCTCACGAGTCAAAGGTGCTCACGAGTCACTACGGAGAGGTTTGTGGTCCCAGCGTAGGCCGACAGCTCGACCACGGTGTCCCATACCACCATGCCCGGCTCATGAGTCTTTATGGATCAAGGTACCATGATTATCAGGGTTTTCAGTGGTAAGTTCAGTACCCTAGGTCCAAGCAGTTATGACTCGTATAGGGTGAACATACAATGGCCAGTTGGGTTAGTTGACGGGCTCGACTAGTACGAGCGTATCTCAAGATGAACGACATGAAGTGCATAAAACACTCCGTGTGGCCTAACCACTGCTGCCAACCCAAAACACGACTCGCGTTCATCGACGCGTCCTTCGTGGCAATTAGAAGCCAGCCACGAATTTCAAACTGTTACCGACTGCCTGGACTAGGATATAGCCCCAAGCATTTGTAATCTACATCAGTCATCATATGAGAGCAATAGAAATGAAGCTCAAACAATACAAGTATGTTGACACATGTTATAACATACAACGTAAGCAAATCAACCAACACATGTATTCCATATATATGAGGAAATCAATTCGTATAGCAAACATGGAGGAAATCATATACATCATCATGTTGATTAAGAATTCAATCTCAAAACTAATCTACAACAACATTGGCTCAATACATACTAATACAAATATTTATACAAACACTTAGTCTACACACTTTAGTCTACATAGCGTATGTCAACCCAAAGTGCGCATTAGGGCGAATCTCGTCGCCAAACAGATCATGCACTCATAACCAGCATAATAACACGACAAATGAATATGACAATCATTTTTGCAAAATACGGACGTATATAGTATTTTCTACAAATACCTAAAATGTCCTGAATCTCATATTTTTCGTACGCAATCGAAATGGAAAACGGATAGTATGTTCTACATGTCAAACGGTGTTCTTGTCGATAATCTACTATTAAACGACATTGAAAGCTTTGAAAATAGTCAATCTAAGCATTTACAATCCTCACCTTTTGCCGTAGATGTGTATTGGTTCGAATAGAAAGTCTACTCTTCGTCAACGGCGATATGACGACCTATATTATAAGTTACATCAGCTACTTCACTATTTAAATCGAAGGAATCCCTAAAACAGATAGAGGTTAGGGTTCTCTTACATAGAAATGCGTTGGAATCACCGGAAAAGTGATTTGAATGCGGTGATTAAACACGCGTAGAAGCTGTAGCAAGTGGCAGGAAGTTTCTCCCACAACTCTCACAATCTCTCACTTTCTCTCTCTTCTCTTTCTAGGGTTTATTGCAAATTTGGATGGGAGAGATGTGAGAGGGTTCAAAGCCCTTATATAGGCTAAAAACTCACCCATTTAGACTTGGAGCCAAGGTATACTTGGGTTATGACCAAATCGGGTCTTTTCTGATCCAAAAGTGCATTTCGGGAGGTCCCCTGACCGAACGTTGTCGGACTTAAGCTCATGGATACTGGATGTTGATCACCTTAAGTTTTCAGTCCGGTAGTATTCTTAGATCGCACGTGGTGGACCAGTTTCAGTTTACCACTTATCAAACCTAAATCAGGTCCACAAGTTTCATGACATGAAAGAGAAATTTTTCCTGATCTGAGGATGAAATTTTACTGAATTCTGACGGTCAGAATGCTTAAAAATAGCGCGCGACGACACGTGCCAGATTTGAATTATTTTTTCTAGATCTTTTCCCTTTTCTCACTCTCTTCACTCCGAGCTGAGTAAAATGGTGTCAGGACATCAGTTGTGCTTGATTTTTGAAACGATTGTCAAGTCCAGCTAAGCGGTCATAATGGTCTAAGATTGTAGATATCGGACTCTAGACACGCGGTCTAAATCCAATACGAAGTTTCAAAGGGTTCCTAAGAGCACACATGTTTAGAGTTTGATCCTAAATTTTAGGGTACTATAGCATCATTAATTATACAAGTTTTGAGTCTTGCAGAACGTATTTAAAGCGATCAGGGATGATTTCACAGCTAAACTAGCATAGCGCTAGTTAACTTACGCTTAATTTCTAAAGGAATTAAATCCTAAGTGATTTCTGATCGAGTTGGTACTCAGGTCTCTGTACGGATTTTTCCGAGGCATTACATTTTATCAAACAGTTAGTGAGCAACATCAATGGCAAAGTAACCGAGTCATCGAACTGGTTCGATCTGAGTTCGATTCGAGTTCGATTCGATCCGAGTTGAGTCGAGCTGGGGCCTACTCGAACTTGGCTTGAACTCATTTTCGAGCTAAAAAAATCAGCTCGACTCGGCTTAAACTCAGCTTTTAACTGAGTTGAATTGATCTTTTTCGAGTAAAGTTGAGCGAGCTAGCTGAGCTAGCTTGGTTCGTGTACACCCCTACCTATTTTATTGGAAACTGGGGAATTGCCTCCAAAAGCTAGGTGGGCCTTCTGTGATGTTTATGATAAATCCAAGCCCTTTATCATTTTTTATAAGATAAGTTAGGACATGGATAAAAATGAGTTAGCTCCAAAAATCATGTGGGTCACATAAGAAAAGGTAAGAATTGAACGTTTACAGTGAAACATTTATGAGGCCATAGAAGTTCATGATTAGGTTAACATTTTTGTATTTTTAATTCATCTTAAGTTGGAAGGACCTTATAAACGGTATAGATGGTATTTAAACATCAAGAACGTATTACCCAGGGAGGTTCAAATAGTAGCATTCTCACTTTTTTCATCTTGTGGCCCACATGATTTTTGGATCTGCCTCATTGTTTTGTCCATTTCCTAGCATGATCGGAAAAAACATGCGGTGTGTATTTGTCATAAACATCACTGTGGTCCCTCTTAGCTTACTGTCTCTGAAAGTTCCAACCAAAGGCGATGATCGACATTCTGCATCCATTGGATACAGATGGAGTTTTAACCCAGATGGGGAGCCGGGTTCAACAATGATTCATCTGCTACTGATGTAGGTGTTGTTCGGTGATCTATGGGCATCATCATGATGCAAGTGTTTTATCCACACCGTTCATTAATTTTTATATCTTATAGTATAGCTTGTGCCCAAAATCGAGATAGATCAAAATCCCAGGTGGACTACACCACAATAAATAATGGTGATTGAATGCTTACCATTGAGAACTTCATATGGCCTATTGTAATGTTTAATTTCCATCCAACCTGTTCATTAGGTCACACAGACCTGGATGAAAGGAAAACACAAATATGGGGCCAAAACTCATTTTCTATTTATCACTATTTGAATGCTATTTTAAAGGGTGTGGGGCATTTGATGTGTAGATTTTAATGATCATTTAAAAATACAATTCAAATTATGGGGCCAAAATTTTGAAAGGGCTGGATTTGATATAAATATCATACTTTATAAGTTATCATATGATGGGTGTAACGTTTACTCCAACCAGTTGAACTTAAAAGTTTCCTGGAAATGTAACCACAAATAGGGGTGTACATCAAGCCGAGCCAAGCCGAGCTCGGCTTGGTCACTAAGCACACCCTGCTCAAACTTGGCTCGGCTCGATGATCGAGCCAGCATCTCCATCTTGGCTAGGCTCAGTTAGCAATCAGACTAGTTCAAGACAAGTTTGAGCCAGCTTCGAGCTTTCGAGCTTTCAAGCCGAGTTCGTGCCGAGTTCGATCAAGATCGTTGAAATCCTCGAATCCTATTATCTATCGATTTCCAGTACAACAAGAAAGGCACAAACCTTTTGATCTTGCAGAGCTTGGTTTCTTCTTCTTCTTTTTGTTAGCTTGTTAGTACACCCACTGTCAGTTCACACATCACTATTAGCCACCTCCACTCAGGGAATCGATACTAAGGCCTCAGTGTTGAAACGAGGTATCTTTTGCTCACTCTACCACTTAAGCTATGGATCTGGGTGTTACAGAGCTTGGTTCCTTGCACGAGCAATTCAGAGCGGAATCTTCTAGCTCATGCTACGAAGATCATCGAGAAGAACAAGATCTGCAAGCGGAAAGACGATTGTATAAGGATTGTCACCAACGGTATTTTAGCTCTCGGATATAATGCTTTCATCTGTAAATCTCGTTGGGAGAAATCCCCTTCGTTTCCAGTAGCTCTCTCTCTCTCTCTCTCTCTCCATCCATCTATTGTCTAGAAAATCAAAACTCAAAAAGAAGATTAGGGGCGTGCCAGACAGGGCGAGACAGAGAGGAGGAAGAGACTAGAGAGAGAGAGAGGGAGGAAAAGGAGTAGTAGAGATTAGGGTCACCAAACAGCAAGGGAAATGGGTTAGGGTTTAGCGGCGCCAGTCGTGCGGGCAAGGAAAATGGGTTAGAGCAGTAGGGTTTTTTTTTTAAGGGTATAAACACTCCTGCATCGAGTCGAGTTAAATTCGAGTTGGATTCGATCTGAGTCGAGTTGAGTTGGGGCAAGCTTGAACTTGGTTCGAACTCGTTTTTGAGCTCCAAAAATCAGCTTGACTCCATTCGAACTCAGGTTTGAGTCGAGTTTATTCGAGCTTTTTCAAGTTGAGTCGAGCGAGCCAACCGAGCTAGCTTGGTTCATGTACACCCCTAACCACAAATGTGGGTTGTTACGGTATCTTAGTAGTAAAAGGATTAGTGTGTAACCTTTGTAACATAAAACTTGGTGTTCCCTAGCCATGGGGTCCGCCCTACCTATGTTAATATTTAAGTTTTCCCTTCATACAGATTTGTTTTACATTATCAATAGGTTAGATGGCAAATAAACATAACAATGGGCCTTAGGAGCTTTTAATGGTGGACATTTAACGTCCACTGTTTCCTATAATGTGGTTCACTTGATATTTGGATTTGCTTCTTTTATAGAATCATGCACTAAAATGATCTGTGAAAAAATAATGGACGGTATGGATATAAAATATATACTTTAAGGTGGGCCCCATGGTCAAGAAGTCACCCCTGTTACGAGTAACAACTAATACAGTCTCCACCATTCTTTGTAAGGTAATTATGAGGGATTAGCATGCTGGAAGCCTTAACTTTCATTAATTAAGTGGGATTGCTTTCTCTCTCTCTCTCTCTCTCTCTCTCTCTCTCTCTCTCTCTCTCTCTATATATATATATATATATATATATATATATATATATATATATATATATATATATATATATATATATATATATCAACTAATGATGACGCTCAATATACTCCACTGCGACCTCGTCTAGCTCTACAACTACCTGATCTTTTCCAGCAACCATGCGAATAGCACCGGCTTGCTCTACACGTGCATCAACTGATATGTTTTGATAGCGTTAATGGCAATTGTAGTGAGAAATACCCTCTAAGATTATACACTCAATATTCATAATCAAGTATAGTTTGCAGGACATAGAAAGAGATATATTCAACAATGAAATTCTAACTCATGATCATATACACAAAGAATATAGCCAATTCCACCATTAAGAAAATGTGTTGGAAACTGCAATACGAGTGAACATACCAAGATAATCAAATAGATCAACATGTGACATTCCTCTTCACTCAGAGAATCACATTATATGTGAACTCCGCAAGATGACTACAAAATCAACAATTGAACTTTAACTTCACCTGAAAATCATACGGAACTCCGCTAGGTGACTAGAAAATCAACAAGTGAACTTTAGCTTCACCTAGAAATCATATGGAACTCCACAAGGTGATTAGAAAATTAATAAGTGAACTTCAGCTTCATTAGAAAATTACAATGCAAGTGAACTCCACAAGGTGAATAGAAACTCAACACGAGAACTTCGACGTCACTCGAAAATCATTAAGAACTCCACCTAATAACTTGAAAATCATCAAGCTTATACAAAATAAACCATCAAAGCCATAAAAAGGCAAACATTCCATCAAAGTCACATAGGGAAAATAATTCATCCAAGGATGCAAAAAAAAAATGATTATCCTCAAAGCCACATAGACATGAATGACCCACAAGACGGTAAGTCCACAACAAATTCCATTTAATTTATTAGACAAAAATATCTAATAATTCAAGGACCTCCAAAAATATCATCGAGTAATCACAAGTGGTGTACATCTAATTGATTAACCAATTTCAATTTGAGATAACATGTGGCAATCAAATCATTCATGCTTACTAAAATTAAAGAGGCATGTCAATCATTCAATTCAAGAGTCAATTGCACAAAACATTAGCATATACACGTAGTGAGACACATAGATTAATCAAGAACTCAAGAGATTCAAAATACAAGAAATTAAAACATCATCCATAACAGGATTAACAAACTTAAGTGGAAAGCTTTAAGGGGAAAACCTCACATTAGATTAGATTTTCTTCTTGCTTAACTTTAGATCACTACGGAATCAAAGCACTTGATTTTTCTACTTTAAGTAGCTTAATGTACTCCCGATCTAAATCCAATGGAACACCACCTGCTAGACTTAAATGCTATTCTTTAGGGTAAGATCAAACACTCGAATCCAAGTTAACTTGGTAAGACTCAATTTGACTCAACATGACTCCAACTCAATCTTAAGCACAATTGTGGATCAATAAGACCTCGAATGTCATAGACCAACAACCATAAAGATGGGCTTAAATGAGTGACCTTAGATCAACCACAACCTTGGAGTTGATGGACTCAACTGAGCCAACTCAATAAGACATTAAATTAACTAGAAAATGCCACAAACTTGCGTTGAATAAATGGAACTTACAAGAGGCATTTACCTAATGCAATGCTGCTAACCCAACCAAACTCCACCTGTAATTGACACGACTCATCCTAGAGATGAGTGAGTCGACTAACTAAGTCAACATAGCCCTCAACTCTCTTCTCCTTCCACACTCTTTTTCTTCCTTTCTTTTACTTCCCTTCTTCCATTTTTTTTTTCTCTCTGCAACCCACATCCAATAAGATAGCAGGATTAAAAATCAATCCAACTTATCCTAAGCGAGTCAAAATGCTCAACTTGACAACAACCAGAACTAGAACTCAGAGCACCTCCTCCCTCTCTTTCTTCTTATACTTCTTCCTTCTTCTTCCTTTCCTTTCTCTTCTCTTCCTCCACATCTTGACCAGGAAGGATGCTGGACCTAAATAGGTCTAAGCCAAGTTGAACTCAGCCTGATTTAAAGGTAGCAAGTCAGCAACTCAGCTAGACTCTCTGCTTCTTCTCTTCTTTTTCTTTTCTAATTCTCTTTCTTCTTCTTTTTTACTCTTATGGTCTCTCTCTCTCTCATTGCTTTCTATATCTCTCCTTTTTCTCCTTTCTCTCTTTTGTCTTCTCTTCTCTAGACCAAACTCGAGTGGACTTGCTCCACAACCCAATGACTCGATGTGAGACTCGAGCGAGCCACTTAGTGCGACAAAAGGAGAAACAACACTCACTAACTCTCTCTGTCTTTCTATTTTGAAAGAGAAGCCCTAAAAGATGGCCTTTAATAGGGTTCTCTAATCCTTTTATAGATGATTCAAACCCAACTAATTGTTGGATTAATTACACCTGATCAAGTGTAAAAATTGATATATCTCTTGCCGAATGTCGACGTGGCCTTATCTAACTGTATGGTTTTAAACAACTAACATGCAAGCTTTTCTAGAACTATGGGCCACCTGATGAATGTTCAAGATTAGTAAGTGGGCCCCATCACCAGTTGATGGGTTTTTCGAATGAATGAAGAAGATAACCTCCTTATTAATGGTGTATTTGGATCCAATAGATAATATTCTGATCCAATGGTCATGAATGACATGGATTTACCTATTGATCATTATGGGACACACAATTTGAAGAAATATCACTGAAATCTTGGTGGTGTGTGAGAATTTTAATGGCGGGCGATAATGCCTGACATAATGAGTCCTCCTATGAGAACTCGTAATTGACCTAGAGGGCTCTCAAAAATCATAAATCCGATGATATAAATGGTTGCAGAGATCTTCCAAAAGTCTTCGAATGGTCCATATTCAATCTCAGATCTGAATTTTCTAATAGAGAGAATTCCTCCAGCTGCAGCTCTTCTATTGCAATGAAAACCCAAAAACCATCTTGGGCTATAAGGGTGAGATTCAATGAGGAGGGTCGAGATTTTAAGAGGAAAGCGCATGTGTATTTCCAGCTCTATACTCCAAAATGACTTTCATTTTTGGAAACACAACTCTGGCCTGCATAAAAAATTTTATGCATGCACACATATGTCAGCATGAGATGCCCCACATGATGGACGGTTTCGATCATCTAAAAAATAGCAGATGGTGCGCCTTCTGAAGATCAAATGGTCGTTTGTCCATTTGAATCTTCACTGGTGGGAACAAAGAAAGATATAAAATCTCTTTTCTTTGAATTCGTTGGTTCAACCCAAATTTGACCGGGTTCTAGGTAGAGCTGGGCACGATCCAACCCAATCTGACTCGAACCAAAGGCCAGGATCGGGTCAGATTGAGTAGGCCCACTAAAATCTGATCGTACATCGAGTAAAGTTTGGGTCAATGGCCAATCTAGACTGATATGATTTGATTCGGTTAGGTCCTATATATATATTTAAATTTTTCTTTAAAAAAATAATTATTACCCTCTCTACTCGAACAAGCCCTAAATCCCTAAACCCTCTTCTTTACTCGATCGAGCGGCGCCGCACCCACCCATCTTGATCCAGCCACTCAGCAGCCCTAACCCGGCAAGACATCTTGACCATTCATCCACCTCTATGTAAGTTTCATTTATTTATTTTTATTTTTTGTGTATTTTCGAGCAATGGCCACCTTGGCTCGCTGGTGGACTGCACTGGCTCGCTGGTGGTCCGACCATGGCTTGATGTTAGTCCGGCCATGGCTCGTTGTTGGTCCGAACCTAGCTCACTAGTGGTCTAGCCCTGACTCGTTGTTGGTTCGAACCTGGCACGCTGGTGGTCTAGCCCTGGCTCGCTATTAGTTCAGACCTGGCTCGCTGGTGGTCCGACCCTTTGCTCGTTGTTGGTCTGGACTTGGCTCACTGGTGGTCCAACCCTGGCTTTCTGGATGGTATATAAACATCATAATGGCAGTGAATAACTGAATATTGGTAGTGAATGATATATTACTCAATACACCAAATTTCAACCTTAAAATGTCATTATTACTTAATCCTATCCCATTTGATAGACATGTAAGGAATTTTGGTTAAAGTTGACATGCAATAAGTATTATTAGTTATGTTTATTGATTCTTACTTAAGTATGCAGTGTGATTTTGATCTTGCCTTGATAGCATATATTGGCTGTTAGATTTTCTCTTCATATATAATGTACTAAAAATGTATGATGGGCATTTTTGTTTTGTTTTATTGGTTAGGTCGGGCTAGATTAGATCATTTGGACTCACCCATTGATGCATTATATGGGTCGTTTGGATAGGGTTGGGCTAAAGCCAAGTTGTACCCCTTTATTTGAATGAGCTAAATTTTTTGCCTGAGCCCAACCAAACTAGAAGCAGGCTGGGTTAATTAACTTGCAATTCAACCTAACCTATGCCAACCCTAGATATGTATAACATAGATAACTAAAAATTGGTATGAATGGAGGCTAATCCTAACCCTTAACCCTACCCTAGCCTAACCGTAAACCCTAACCCTAAATCCTAACCATAAACCCTAAACCTAATCCCTAAACCCTAATTCATAAATTATAATTAGTAGTTAATTTGTTGGAATTACCATTTACATTACTTTTTAGTATTACCATTTACACTACTTATTGCTTATTGCCTACTGCTTAATATGCTTGTAAAATTGTATTACACCAACTTTTTTGCTTATCTTGTTTTTGTGCTTTGTATAATTAGCTTAATATGTATTACATTGCTTATTTTACATAGTTTATTATTATGACTTGTGATTGTGAGTTAGATAATTAGTTGCCCATTAGAGGATTTTTGTGGCCATACATAGATATAATGTGTTTTTAGTGGCATAGAAATCGCTCAAATTGTCCCATTTTGGACAGTTTAAGGTTAGTCGATAGTATGCTTTCATATAACCTATTTAAATGTTCATGCCTAATCTACGGTCTATTTTCTCATTTCTCTCTAGATATATTTCTTTCGTTTCATTTTCAATAACAAATATCTTCACATTGCTTATATATTTGGTATTAGAATGTAACAAAAGATTAACTTATCTAGAGGGGTAGGGGAGATACTGTAGGATTTTTGGCGTAGGCATTTAAATGAGAATATGAAAGTATTACAATCTATCTAATGTTAGAAGAGTAATTAATTTAAGATTTAGTATAACTCTTTTAGCATTGCCATTAGCTTTCTAATGTTAATATGATTTAATATATTTCAACTATTAGAGGGAAACTGAGGGTCTTTCCAATACCCCAGGTGGTTTGTCAGTTACATCGCTGATGATCCGAGAAGATAAAGAATTAAGTCTAAAAGATGAAGTGGTGCCCATTGATACTAGTACCTCACAGTCACATATTGGGGGAAAAGTAAAAAAAAAAAGATCGGTAGTGTGGGACGATTTGGAAGAAGTAACCCTGAACAATGGCACTGTAAAGATACAATGAAAGTACTATAAGACTCAATATGCTAAGCAAGTAGATGGTTCGACCATAACTCTAAAGAAAACATAGTTTGAAGTGTTATAAAAAAAGTGAGAACTCAGACCTCAGGGTAACAAACATTTACATTTACCCAATCTTTAGTGGGTTCATCGCAGGGTACATTGTCCATCTACAAGCATAACAAAGAGCTGGTGAATGAGTTAACAACCTAATTAATTATTACCGATGAAAGACCATTTCAACTGGTAGAAAGTCCTACTTGTATCGAATTAGCCAGATGCCTTAACCCCAGATATGAGAAGGTCTCTCGTATAACAATAAAGATAGTGTGCATGAAGATGTATGAAAGCGAGAAGCTCAAGTTGAAAGGAGAGTTGGAACCAATTTTTCAAATTAGCCCAACATTAGATTTGCGGACGACATCCAATCAATGAAAGGGGGTATATGTCACTAACTTCTCACTACGTTGATGCCAAATGGAGGCTCTTCAAGAGAATCATAAACTTCCATTATCTTGCGCTCCTCATACTGGATTGTTGATTTCAGACTACATATACAATTGTCTTGTGGAGTCGGGAATTGAGAAGAAAATCTCCTCAATAACTCTAGACAATGCCTCTACAAATGATAGCGTAATAATGAATTTGCAGAACCAGTTTAGGGCCATCGATGACCTGTATTTAGGTGGAAAGATATTTCATGTTAGATATTGTGCCCACATCCTAAACTTGATTATACAAGATGGCCTTAAAGCAATTGAGCCAATGATAAAGAACATAAGAGAGAGTGTAAAGTACATACATGGGTCACCTTCATGATTACTACGTGGAATGGGATCGTGAAGCGGTTGAATTTTTCAACATAGAAAACGATGAAGTTGGACGTCATGACACGTTGGAATTTAACTTTTAAAATGTTATATTTATCAATAGCTTTTAAACATGCATTCTCTCACTATGTGGAGCGTGATAGTGCGTATCTTTGGTTGCCTTTTGAAGATGATTGGTCAAGATCTGAATCAATTCTTAAGTTCCTTACAGTTTTTTACAACAGTATGAAGAAATTTTAGGGAAGCAAGTATCAAACAACAAATATATTTTTGCCAGAACTTTGGAAGGTAAAAGATACCTTGCGCAAAAGCAATAGTGGACTAGACTTTTTACAATTAATGAACATGGGTATGCAGGTAAAGTTTGATAAGTATTGGTCTGAGTGTAGTCTGGTAATGGCTGTTGCAGTCGTTCTTGATCCTCGTTACAAGATGATCATGGTTGAATTCATATGTAGTAAGTTGTATGGTGCGCTAATTTCTCCTAAGGTTGATAAGATTTGTGATGCAGTTAATGATTTGTACAATTTCTATGTGTGCGTCACAAAAGAAAAATCTTCTCAAGCGAGTTCTAGTTCTACTGTTGATGAACCGCCAGAAAAATGATAAATAATTTCATGTCTTTCGTGGCACCTATATCAGAACTTAAAAACTATCTTAAGGAGCCACTTGTAAAATTCAAGGGAGATGAATTTGATGTTTTGGACTGGTGAAAGATGAAATCTCGTAATTCATAATACCCTGTGTTCTCATTAATGGCACGAGATATATTTTCAATTCCAATTTCAACCGTGGCTTTAAAATCTGTTTTTAGTACATGGCGTATAGTCGTGAACAAGTATTAAAGTTGACTTATACCTAAATCGATTGAAGTGCTTATTTGTACATAGGATTGGCTACGTCCGATATGGGGGGAAGGAAACTCCGTTGATGAAGAGTTTAAGGAAGAGGAGAGTTACAAGCAAGATGAGACAGTACCTACAGTACAGGACAATGCATTTTATTTCTCTTACATTTGCTTATACGTTAAATGAGGATATTTATAATTATTTTTTGATGGCTTAAATTGTAATAGTTTATGGGTGGATAGGTATTTATCTTTTTTCATTTGTACTATTAAATTTTAATATTGCTTAAATCTCATATTATATTATTGGGTAATTATGTTCATTAATCACTATAACTTATTTTTTTATGTTGCCTTAACTTAACCAGATATACACCTGTAGATATGTCATCAGAAGATGATGCATAGATAAATATTTAGGGTTATGGAATCTAAGTCTACTCCCAAGATATAGAAAGATAAAGTTATAATGTAAGTTATGTGGAAAGTAATTTGTAAACAAAACAAATCAGCTAAAATTACATTTAGCTTGTTAGGGAGGAGACGCCGCACCATGTAGCAAAGCTCCTTAGAAAGTCTGGGATTTATTTCGAGTTATTTTTTACTCAAATATAAAGACTTTCTACACCCCTCCCTCTATAACTACAACCAATACAACTAGCCACATAATATATACAAGTATGCCTATTATAAATGAAGAAGGGTTAAGAAATGGAACTAACTCAGGTTCCATGCCTTCCATAGTTAGTAGAGAAGAAGAATGAGAGATAATTTTAAGGGAACAAGAACAAGATGATTATAAAGAAATCGTAAAAGAAAGCTTAAAAATGGCATCTAGATTAAGGAGAACAAGACAACAACATCCACCTCCAAGACAACATGATGCTAAACAAACATAAGTAAACCATTAAAGTTTCATAAAAGTTTTGTAGTATTTTATAGGCGATTGGGAATCCCGTACAAATTGGATCATAAAAAGTGGTTAAAAAAACTTGTTGCATCTATGAATGAGGACGATGGAAAGGCATCTCTACCATCCGATTCAGCCGAGGTGAACAACCATCTTTTGAACACCTTCAGCTCAAAGTCGGCCCAGAGTTCTCTTGCAGTTGAAGCCGTAAAAAAAGATAACAAAAGGATGATTTTGGCGATGAAGGTGGAGGTAGAGGAGGGGGTTACTATTATGGTTACGGACAAGGTTTATCTGGTTACATGCCACAAAGGCATTCATCATATAAAGGTCATTAAATGTATGAAAGTATTACCTAATCTGTATGTGCATGTTAGGTTTATTTACTTTTGATTTTGAACAGGGTTTATTTACTTTGTTTGTTTTATGGATGTAGTTTATTTACTTTGGAAGTTGGATCTGTGATATTTTATGTTTTTAACAGTTGAATGACCTAGCTAAATGGTCTAACATATTGATATATACAAATGTATAATTATGGCATATGTGATTTGACACAAATGCCATGCATATGCTATGTATGGACTCTTAATCTCTTTTTCTCTCCTCTCTCTCTCTCTCTTATATTTTCACTCCAAGTGGTCTTAATCTCTCTTTTAATTTATTTTATTTCTCTCAAATACATTTTAAATATGAGGCTCATTGTGATGTATATGCAGCCCATGTGATGAGCTAATGAGGCCCATTGTGATGCATTTATGGCCCTTATATGAGGCTCATTAGGATGTATATGCCACCCATGTGATAAGGCCCATTATGATGGTATGAGGCCTACCATAATGTACATGTTATATATAAACTGTCCATCCATTTTAGGTCATGGGCCCCGCAGCCTTATACAGGCCCACAATGTATGAATGTCAAGCTCACTTGGCCTATCATGCCCCAAACTAGCTTGGGTCTAAAACACATCAAAGGCGGATCCACAATGGACGGATAGTTTGGATCTAACACATACATTGTGATGGGCCCCTAGAACTCGCTGACAACAATCACAACACCACTGTGCTATGTGAGACCCACCATCCCTTATTTGGATGGACGATCTGGATGAGTCAAGGTGGGTCCCACATGTGAGTCGTACGCCCAGGCCTGAAATGATCTGGAAATGGGACGGGCGGTGAGGATAAATCTCAAACATCACGTGGGGTCCCATGGTCGGATGACCTGGATGAAATCCATGTCCTAGATGGGTCCCACCATCCAGATGCTGACATTGTGGATGAATCACATATGGCATGGTGGGCTCACGTGAGTTTGGATGGTCCTATGCATTGCAGCGGGCCTCACCAGCTGGATAAAACAGATACATCAGGGTGGTGTTCCACCATCCAGTTGCTGGACGGCTGGGACAAAACATATAACATCAAGGTGGGCCCCACCCCACACATGCAGCACATGTGGGTGGGTCCCACGTCCATCAAAGGGACAGACAACGTGCATAAAACACACACATTACAGTGGTGGTCCCCACAATCCACACCACTAGACGGTGTGGATGTAAAACATATATATATATATATATATATATATATATATATATATATATATATATATATATATATATATATATATATATATATATATATATATCATATGGGGTCCAGTCCACATCCAGGGACTGGAGGGCCCTTGGATAAAACACATCTATCATGGTGCGTCCATGTGGTGGCCCACCACTGTTTCGATCAAGCTGACATTTGTCTTTTCTCTTCATCCAGCAAGGTGGGTACCACCGTCTAGTACATTTGGATGGTGCAAGTTAAATACATAAATCAAGGTGGGTGCCACGGTTGGATGGGTGGATCAAAACATACATCATGGTGGTTACTCAAAGCTCCTGCCCATCCCAGGTAAGTGGATGGACGGTGTAGATAACACCATACATCACAGTGGGTATCCACCATCTAGATAGCTGGACAGTGTGGATAAATCATGTACTTCTAGTGGGTCCCACCGTCAAGACGGTCCAGATAAAATACACATATCATGTGGATCCCATGTCCTTCCACTGGTTGGTGGTGGATTAAAGCATACGCTAGGTGGCCCTGCAGCTACTGGACGACAGTCCAATAGCATGTACAGACGGACAGTCGAGGAGGTCCTACAGCTTCCCACAATCAAGCTAATATTTGTTTTCCTCGTCCAGGCCCCACCATCTAGATGGTTTGGAAGAGGCACGTCCATCAGGTGGGGTCCAAATAGGTGGACGACATGGATAAATGCATAAATCATGGTGGGATTACAGAACTTGCGGGCATCAAATGCTGCCATAGCTGCTGGTCGTATAAACAATCTAGATAAGGCATGATCATGAGGTGGGTCCACATGCGTGGAACCCACCAAATATAGCTGATATTTTTTTCTTCCCTTCATCAGGTTCTGTCTAATCAGAGCACCAGATGGGTCCCACTGTCCAAGTTGGACGGTGGATGAAACCGGTACATCATGGTGTCCCTCATCCAACACCACCTAACAGGGATGCAATACATATATCAAAGTGGGGTCCACGTCCCACATGGCTAGGCCGGACGACGTGGATGCAAAAACACATACATCTGGTGGGTCCACACATGTGGCCCACCAGCTGGCCGATCGAGCTGATGATTATAGGCAGTCCGATCATGGATAGGCAGTAATGGTTACTGCTGGACAACAAGTAGGGTGGCCTTGCTGAACGGGCAACGTGGATAAAATCATCACGGTGGGTTGCTCCTTGGACATCAGTGAGGTGGGCCCCACAAATGGGACAACACGGATAAAATCATGGTGGGCCACACATCAAAAGAGAGAAAGAGAGAGAGAGAGAGAGATATCGTAGAAGTGAAGGGACCTCACCACTATGGGCCCCTCATACAACACATACATCAAGATGGGTCCCACCACTAGTGGGCCCTAAATAAAAAATGAGATGATGAACAGCCACCATTCAATCTTCTTGATCCGATGGAAACTTTAGCTCCTCGTCTTCAACTTTGATGGAGGATGATAAATTTTAGAGGGTTAAGATGAAAGATGTGGGGGTAGGAAGATGGGCCACATCAAGCTCTTCTCATGGAGAGCTTGGACGGTTGGGTTGCTTGGAGAATGTGAGAGAGAGAGAGAGAGGTTTTAAGAGAGAAATGGGTGAGTGATGGGGTGTGATGTGTACTTGACATGTAAGGGATGGGTTGCTTTAACTTTGGGGTTGCTTTGGTAAGGGAGTGATGGGATATGTACTTGACCATTGACGTATATTTGATTGATGTGATTGATTGATTGATTTGACATGTTCTCTTGGATTTTTCAAAGAACGGCGTTTTCCTCGAACTAAACGTGGACCGACATCTCTTGGGCGTGGGCATCGCCTCAGTGCACGGGATGCAGTGTCAGAATGCAGTAACGACGCTGTCACTAAGGTACAAGTCTTGAGGAGTTGACTCTGGAATATGGGATACGACCTGGGGTGTGTGTAAATGTTATCTACGCATTGCGGGTCACCAAAATTCCACCGGGAGGACAGTGGAAGACTATGAAATAGTACAGGCTAGGATACGGGCCTCACAGCATGACCCACTAGATTTAAGGATGAATTACACACATAACCTTACCATTTCCTAAGGTGTAATTGGGCTTCATTTGTGCACAATTGGAGGCCCACCTTAATTGAATTTTATTTTGGATTTATGCTCATAGTTTTGGTTGGACTTTGTAGGCCCATTTATCTTGAAATCTTCTAGTTAGGTCCCTTGACCTTTGGGCCTATATCTCACTACTTATTGTGATGGGTTTGAGGGGCATAATGTGCAAGTAGTTGGGCCCTTGCTTACCCACCAAAATAACCTTGTACTTGGGCCAAGATGTGAGACCCAACTCACTTGGATAAAGCATAGAAATTGCCCATATGGTTGGATTGTCGGGCTGCCCAATAGGCCCACCACAATATGTGGGTTTATGACCTTGATGGTTGGGCCCAAACCTTACTTGAGGGCCCACCATATTGTTTATGTGTTGGGCTTGGTGCATAGCCCACTAGGTCATGGATTGTTTAGGCTTTGGGCCTTGTTTCACATTTGAGCAGTGGCGGGCTACCTTTTGGGACCTAGTTGAGGTTGGATGTCCTCCTTGGTGGCCCTAAGGTAGGCCCATGGGTTTCTATGGGTGGTTTAAGGCCCACCATAGACCCTTTTTAGGATCGTTTATTCCTCTAGGCTTATGTATTATCCGCCTTAGATTTATGGGCTACCCCAAAGTATTGAGCCCCACTAGAGGATTGTTCCTTATATTAATTATCTAAGTATCTAGACTTGATTCCCTCCTTGGGAAAGAGGAGTATGTTCTAACTCATCCTCACCGTACGACTCACCCTCATGACCCATATGCATCATGGAGTGTTTGGATTACATTTATGTGTAGTCATTGGGTTGATATGATAGAGGGATGGAGTTTTCCTCTTGTGCACATTGAGTGCTTGGAGCTAGTGCATGATTGGTATGCGTGACTCATGCATCTGGCATCGCATCTCATAGGTATGATCACCCTTGCTTCACCAGGGCCTTGCCTCCACAGATAGCTTGTGGATGGCCATGATTGGACATCGAAAATGTTACCTGAGCATATGGGGTGCATAGGATGCCCTTGGGTGAAAATCTCAAAACTCCATGGTACCAAGGATCTGCCCTAGTGCCGTGACCAAGTGAAAACTATGTGCGCATAAGGGATGGGGTGTCTCCTTACTCGCTTGTGAGAGGGGGCAATAGTTAGGATAAGTTTGACTAGCTCATGAATGGGTCCTCTACCATCGAGCCTCTCTGGTGATTGGTTGACCACGAGCAGGTAGTGAGGTCTCTAACGCTAGTTGGATTGTGCGGGTCTAGAGGGCGGCAGTCATCCTATAATGCACTTGACCCCGGTAGATTCCTTATGATGGAACTATACTGATATGTGGATTAGAAATGAGGGTGGGCATCACTTCACATTGCATTTACATCAGCTGTATAAGCCTTATATTGCATCGCCTTGGTATGACGCCCTATACTCATTGCATTGTATAGCCTTGGCATGGCTTCATGCATTCATGACAACCTTGGTAAGGCTAGTGCTATTGGAATTGATCATATTTCCCTTCTGTATCTCCTATCATTCTTCTATGTACCATTGTCACACACTTTCACCACCCTCGAATCTTCCTATAAGTTTATGCACGATTGATGCGTGCAGGAGATCCTACGTCAGTGTCTTAGCAGCGAAACTTGGATAAGAGTTGAGCCGAGGACCCTAGCATTGCAGATCCTTCCCTCTTTCTTCTGTTATCATATGTATTTCCTTCAACCATGTATCTAAAGTTCAAATTTATAGTGGATTTTGTTGTGTGTTCCTTTGTTATTTTTGAGGTTTACTTATTGTGATCTTGGGTATGCTCATATTGGAATGGACGTATACTTATGACAATCCTTCTTGTAGGGTCCCAGGATCGGAACCTACTTCAAGAGCCAAGAATGAGGTACTACGGAGGCTATTGTGGCCAAAACCGGCTATCGGGTTACTTATGAGTCTGGTTATAGAGTCTGGGGTGTGACAACAAACCTATGAGTTGAATTTCAAAATTTCTAAAAGCAAATCCATAGCCCTAAAATCCTCAAAATCTAATTCAAAAGATTTAGATAATGATGAAAATGAGGATAACATGTCCATGCTTGCTAAAAAGTTTTACAATATTTTTAAAAATAAAAATAGATGCGATTTTATAAAACTAATTGACAATAGAAAAGGAAATTGGAAATCTAAATCTAAAGACTCTTAACATTTAAATTGTTTTGAATATAGGCATCTACCTGCAAAATGTCCTAAGAAGAATAAATCTAAAAGAAGAGGCATGATCGCCACATGGGATGAATCGTCTAAATCTGAATCTGATTCAGAAATTGACGAATCAGATCATGAAACTGAAAATGATCAAAAGACGTTTATGACCATAGCTAGAGTTGCTTCCTCAAATGAAGATGAAACACTTGATTATAAAATGTTAGGAAGTGATGTCGAAAATGAAGAAGATCTTCAAGTAGCCTATGATGCCTTATATAAAGAAAGTTGTAATATTATAACAAAATTAAAAAAATCAAAAGGATAAATTTATAGATTTAAAATTAGAATTTGAAAAATCTGTTTAGGAGAAATCACATTTTTCTAACTATTTTGAGAAAACCAAACTTGAACTCAATATAAAAAATTCTGAAATTGAAGACCTCAAAATTGAAAATAAAAATTTATAATTAGAAATTACTTCTCTAAAAAATTCTAAAGAGACCTAGATATATACCCATGGTGACCCAAGACTTGAAAATCTATTATCTGCGTCTCGTCGAAGTAACAACAAATCTGGTTTAGGTTATATCAAGAGTCGTTCAGAAAAAATCTAAAAATACTGCACCTATATCTGTTAAATGTGAATCTTCAAAATCTAAAGAAGAAACTAAAAAGGAAATAAAGAAAAAACCTTGTCAAAAACCTTTTTATCCAAAAACTAAGTCCAATTATCAAAAGAAAAATTATAATCCTTCTCTTGCAGATAAGATAGCAGACTTAAGGAACTTCTAAAATCTAACTCTAGAACTATGAGAGTAAGTGAGAATAAGAAAAATTATTGCTCTCAAACTAATCATATAATCATTGATCCTCCTAAACACAAAACCATATTGAAATGGGTTCCAAAAAATAAGTGTCTTGTCATCCACATAGCTTTCAAAGCTAGTAGCCATTCAAGATGGTACCTAGACAGTGGACGCTCTAGACATATGACAAGTAATAAGGCGATACTTTCAGACATCAATCACATTGATGGAGGCTAAGTAACATTTGGAGATGGCAGTAATTGCAAAATCAGTGGAAGAGGTAATGTAAGACTTCCCAATCTTCCTGTTTTTAAAGATGTTTTATATGTTGAAGGTTTAAAACATAATTTACTAAGTATATCTCAAATCTGTGATAATAATCAAGGTCATATAATATTAAATGATTGAAGAACCTCTGAAAATTGTTATATCATTAATGAATCATGTTCCACAAGTCACTCTTGCTATATGGTCTAAATAGATGAAATTGAATTATGGCATCAATGACTTGCAATGTGAATTTTAAAGATCTATACAAACTTAGCAAGAGAGATCATCTTCGAGGCTTACCTAAGTTGAAAAAGTTAGAAAAGAAAGTATCTGGTGCCTGTTAAATAGGAAAACAAATCAGAAGTAGTCACGAAAAGCTGAATCCTTAGCCACATCCAGGCTCCTCGAATTACTCCAAATGGACCTTGTTAGACCAACCCGAATAGAGAATAGAGGAGGTAAAAAAAATACTTTTTAGTTATAGTTGATGACTACACTAGATATTCATGAGTAACCTTCTTTAAAGAAAAGTCGGATGTTTTTAACGAGGTCAAAAAGTTATTTAAATGCATCTAGACAGAAAAGGAACTGCCTGTGAAAAAGATAAGAAGGGATCATGGAGAAAAATTTTAAAATAGTAATTTTGAGAAGTTTTGTGATGACCATGGAATATTACATGAATTTTTACCCCTGAAACTCCTTAACAAAATGGTATAGCTGAAAGGAAAAACAGAGTTTTATAAGCAAAAAATTAGCAAAAAATTTATGAGCTGAAGCTGTTAACACTGCTTGTTATATTATTAATTGAGTATATGTAAGAGCAGGATTAAATAAAATAACTTATGAACTTTCGTCAAACCAAAAACTATCAGCAAAATATTTTCATACTTTCGGAAGAAAATGTTTCATTTTACGAGATAGGGAATATTTGGAAAATTTTAAATCAAAAAGTAAGGAAGGTATTTTTCTATGGTATGCTCTGAATAGTAGAGCATATCACATCCTAAATTAAAGGACCAAAGTGATACAAGAATCCATAAATGTTGTAATTGATGATCAAACAATCACTCTAGCTAATAAACACGATGATGAGGTTATTATATATAATCAATCAGAACCTTCATCAAAATCTAATACAACCGAGATAGAATAGTCAAAGACCATCTGACTAATCAAATTCTTGATAACCCTCACACTGGTGTTCAAACCATAAGACAAGTTGAAAACATTTGTAATCATGTATGCATCACTTCACAGATAGAACCATCAAATGTAAATGAAGCCTTGGATGATAAAAAATGGATTTTAGCTATGTAAGATGAATTAAATCAATTTGTCATTAATGATGTTTGGTATCTAGTACCTAGACCATCTGAAAAACATGTGATTTGAACTAAATGGATATTTAAAAATAAATCTAATAAATTTGGGAATATCTTAAGAAACAAAGCGAGATTAGTTGTATAAGGGTACACCCAAATTAAAGGAGTCGATTATGATGAAAATTTTGCTCAAGTCGCTCGTCTTGTATCCATCAAACTATTTATCTCCATTTCATGTCATAAAAACTTTAAAATTCATCAAATGGATGTTAAAAGTGTTTTCTTAAATGATGATCTAAATGAAGAAGTTTATGTAGAACAACCTAAAGGTTTCAAAGATCCTAAACTTCCTAACAATGAATACCATCTTAAAAAGGTCTTGTATGGATTAAAACAAGCTCCTAGAGCTTGGTATGAAAAATTAAAAAAATTTCTTCTCAGTCAAAATTTTCAAATGGGTAGTGTTGATAAAACTTTATTCATCAAAAGATTAATGAAGAGCTGTTGATTGTTAAAATAAATGTAGATGATATTATTTATGGATCAACGAATGCTAACCTTTCTTTTAAGTTTGTAGAATCCATGAAATTAGAATTTGAGATGAGCATGGTGGGAAAGCTGAACTATTTTCTTAGACTTCAAGTGAAACAACTTGAAGATGAAATTTTCATATCGCAAACCAAGTATGAGATAAACTTAGTTAAGAAATTTAGGTTTGAGAATAGTAAAAACTTTGCTACTCCCATAGCTACAACACTCAAATTATCTAAAGATGACACAGGTAAAAGCATTGATCCTCATCTTTACCATAGTATGATTGGTAGTCTCTTATATTTAATAGCTAGTAGGCCTTATATCTCTTTCAGTGTAGGCGTATATGCTAGATATCAATCTAACCCTAAAGAATCTCATCTATCTACAGTAAAAAGAATAATTAGATACATTGTTAGTATTGTTAATTTGGGTTTATGTAACTTCATGATACATCTTTACAAATTCATGGATATACTGATGTTGATTAGGCAGATAATACGGATGATAGAAAATCCACAAGTGGTGGATGTTTTTACATCAAAAAATGTTGTCTCTTGGATGAGCAAGAAGCAAAACTCAGCATCTTTGTCCTCTGCTGAAGCTGAATATATTACAGTAGGAAATGCATGCACACAATTAATGTGGATGAAAATGATGTTAACATACTATGGTTTGATCAAGAAATAATGCATTTATACTGTGATAATACCAGTGCAATCCTATTTAACATTCTCACACTAAGCACATTGATATTCAATATCACTATATCAAAGAATTAGTTGAAAGCAAGTTTGTTATGCTTGAATATATTAATATTGAAAAACAACTTGCAGATATTCTGACAAAGCCTCTTGTTAGTGTCAGATTTTTTAATTTAAAAAATGATATTGGCTTATGCAGTGTTTCTTAATTAATTATTCTATATTGCAGTTTGTTGTTTTATGTTATTGCTTTAATAGAATAATGTGCATTCATTCATTTTTAAAATTTTCTTTATATAAAATATTTTTGGCTAACCATGAACTGACTAAGGCTCGTGATTATGATAGTTATGGATGATATCAGTGATGTTAATTATTATGGTTAATAGAAGTATGTGATTTAATATCTTGATTAATGTTGTTCCATTTCCTATCATACAAAATTTATTTACTTGACCATGTTGTTATTGATCATACTCATGCACCATGGAATGATGGTATGTGCAAGTGTACTTCAATACATTTGTTTATGTGTAAGATATGTCCTCTTTAGTTTAGTAACATGACTATGGATTGATATAGTTGCTATTGGCACATTATGGTTGTATGTCATTTTTGGCTTAAAGGTTAAGCAGACCCTAAACTCATGGCATTATATGCATACCACATGCACTAGAACATATGCCTTATCATAATTACTTGAATTCATGCATAATCATGGGATACATGATGATCGAAATACCACAGTCGTGCCGTATAACATGAGTTAGATCTTGACGATGAAATGTACATCTATGATGATGACTTGGGTTATCCCTAAAAATGAATGGGACACTGGAAGTGTGGAAATAGTAGGGGATGATGTGTCCCTTGGGTTAAAAGTCCTTAAACCCCGATGCTAGGTAGGGATACCTCACTGTCGGGTTAAGTGGATACATGGGTTATGGATTTGACTTCCACTAACGAGGTCAAGTTAAGAAGAGGTGGGTCTAACCTGCTTAAGGGCTGAAGTGCAAACAGGGACCAGTCTGACTCACCGACGAGGAGAAGTGTGAATGAAGTCCGCTACTGGCATACCGGGTGAAAGTCCACCGCAGGGCTAGTATGTGAGGTTGATTACTAGTGTCTGGTGTATGGGTATCGACCACGATGTTTCCCATAATATACATTTGGTAGAAGTCCATTGCAGGGCGGGTATGCGAGGTTGATTACTAGTGTCTGATGTATGGGTATCGACCATGGTGTTTCCCATGATATACATTTGGTAGAAGTCCATTGTAGGGCAGGTATGCGAGGTTGATTACTAGTGTTTGATGCATGGGTATCGACCACGGTATTTTCCTGAGATATACAGGTATGATATGACATGACAATATGATAATTTTGATGTGAATACGAATGCGTGTAATACAGTTATGGCTGTGGTATGGGAGAAATGAAAATATGACTTGGTGATACTGGTAGCATTGATTCGAAGTATTACTATGATGTATATATATTGCATTAGCATTGACATCATACCTTATGTACTACACGCCTTTCACCATACATGAATTCTTTGTGGCATATTTATCTTGCTTCCATATAGGACACACTACACACACGTGTGTACTCACTAGGCTTTTTGCCTAAGCTTCCTATTTCTCATTTTCTTCAGGGATGGAGTAACTTGGAAGACTTAGCTTTCTCGATGCATTGCATCTATTTTTTGATTTACTAATGATGACGTTATGTACCTTTTGTAAAGCATTATACTTGTAACCATTGAGATTTATAATGGAGAGTGTTGCTTGGTATTTTGATCATGGATCTTCATGCTCAGGTATTAT
Organism: Magnolia kwangsiensis; assembly: GCA_037074715.1. Lineage (NCBI taxonomy): Eukaryota > Viridiplantae > Streptophyta > Magnoliopsida > Magnoliales > Magnoliaceae > Magnolia > Magnolia kwangsiensis. Next base: position 32,664,980 of record CM073579.1, on the reverse strand, counting down.
TATATTTTTAAAATAATTCATTCAAAATCTTCCTTGTGGTGCACCGAACTTGGGACTTGGTATATAAAAGTCGAGTGCCAGATTTGGGGCATCACGGAAGCTTTCCATCCCCAAGTTTGGGGCGTGAAAATATGTATGATAATATGCTTTATGTTTAGTTAAAATGCTCAAATGAGATTTACATTGATATTGTTGTTAAATACTGTATAAATATCACATGTATCCACATATTGTGTTTGAGTATGATTGAGACTAATACGTAGTCCAGGCAATCGATAACGGTTTAGTATCAGTGGCTGAACTAGTTTTGCCACAATGCATACGTTCAATGAATCCGAGTCATATAATGATTATCGACAGTGGTTAGGCCACGAGGAGTGCGTATGCGCTCCAGGTCGATTAATTTAACGTGAGCTCATACCAATCGAGCTTGTCAAGTAACTCGATTGGCCTAATGTGTGTTCACCATGTATGGACGCTACTGTTTGAATCTAAGGTACCACTTACCATTAAAAAGCCCGTTTAACCTTGGGACCACTATCCCCTAAGACTCATGAGCCAGGCATGGTGGTATGGGATACTGTGATCGAGCTGTCAGCTTACGCTGGGGAGTGTCCAGTGAGCAAACCAAACTCATGAGGAAATACGGTAGTATGAGACACTGTATTTAAGATGTCAGCCTACGCTAAGGTGACGAGCCTTTCCCGTAGTGACTTCGAGAATAAACTAGGCCTGCGCAAAGGTGACGAGCCTCCCATAACGACTTGAACTTTCCTGTCCATTACTTTTAAATTTGGGGTGACATTGCCTGATAACTTTCCTATCGTATGTGCTTAACTAGGATTAACGACCCTAGATGGATCATCGTTTGGGTAAATGATACAAAGGGAGGTACTTTAGCATCCTGAATCTGCTGTGAGAATAAGTCTAAATAAATTACTTGGCTAACACGACCATGCACCGCATTGCATGTGCTTTGGCAAGGAAGTGCACGTTTAAGGAGTTTGTCATGCGTGATCGTGAGATGATGTCGCTGAGGGAGTGCAGGCGAGGGCATGTATCATTATAACATACCATTCCTGCCTTAACAAGAGTACTTAGGATATGATTGTTGTATTGCATTATCATTACTGCTTGACTGAATTGATAACATGTTAACCTTTGCCTTATAGCTCCACTGAGTTGATCACTCACTCCCACTCTGGGATGGTATTTTAAAACACCAACCTGACTCTATTTTAGCTACAGATGATGGCGATGATTACGAAGCGGAGCTTGACTTTTATGATGATGAGGAGGATCTCTCTTACATGCAACTCTCTAATGGGTCTATGTAGACCTGGAGTTGCGTCGACGAGGTTACAGGGTGTAACATCCCATATTTTTGTCAACTTAGAAATAAACTCCCTTGGGCAATGAGTCAATCATAACACCTTAATTAACTTCTCGAAACTTAGTTCAAAAGTCTCAAATCCCTTTTTACCCATTTTTTTCAATTTTTATCCGACTTCAAAAAGTCATAGCTCCCTCCTTATAACTCCAATTTAGGTGATTTAAAAGCCAGATTGAAGCTTGATAAGTCTAGTTTCATATAAAAATAATAAAAAAATATAATAAAATATTTAATATAGTTAAATATAGGTCATTGTGACAACTATCCAAAAATCATTAGTTTGGACAGCTGCTGCTTCTAGAATTTTTTTATGACATGAACTCTAATAAAATTTGGTAGGAATAAAGTAGACTTGATGAAGGACTACTAAAAAAATAATTAAAATAATATGCCAACTAAAAGTTTCAGAAAGGGACGTAGAACTACCATAGGACCTTATTATGTCGTAATTAGGGCACGATTTAGATAAGTGTTAAACTGAAAAATCAATAGAATTATCTCAAACCACTTTAAATATGATCTGTAAGATCTAAAATGTATAGAATCATTGATTCTACATTACCCTGAAACTTAGGACCCATCTCAAAACCCGGTTGATCTTAGGAGCATGCCGAAACTCTCTATCGGACCTGGACTGTATGTCAAAAGTCTGATTATCCCAAAGCTATACATTTATGATCACCTTCTTGGGCTTGAAAATCATTTCAGAAATCAAATCCAGATAGTATCCCTAAGCTATTTACTTGGGCCCGGAGCGAAGTGTGTGAGAAAACGAGAATACCCTTAGGAAATGAACTGAAACTTAAGTGAATTAAATTAGTTCGCTTGCAGGAAAAATTAAAGGATTTAGACCATCAGAATCTGACCCATTTACACCCTCAGATCAGGAAAAATTTCCAACACAGGTCAGTGCACTTGTGGCCCTAATTAAGTACCAGTGACCGTTGAACTAAAACTGGTCCCCCGCGGCCGATCCACTGATCCGATCGGACCAAAAATTTAGTCTGATCTAGATCCATAGTCAGAGAGCTTAAGTCCGACCGCATGTAGAAAAGTGGCCATCAGAACATCTCTGTTGGACCGAAACGACCCGTATTTGGCTATAACCTAAGTATACCATGGCCCTGGGGCCATTGAGATCAGTTGTGGGCCTATATAAAGGCCTAAACCCACCCCTCTCTCATTCCATACGAATTTGGAAACCTAGGAGAGAGAAGAGAGTAAAGAGAGAGAAAGTGAGAGAGAGAGAGTTGGAGTTATTCCTGAGATTCGATCCCTGCCACTTCTCGTGCTTAACCATTGCTTCCGTATCGCTATTCCGGGGATTTCCACTCTGTTCTTAGGTAAGAAATCCTAACCCTAACCTGTTTTAGGGATTCAAATAGAGTAAAGGGTGAAGTAGCTAACCTATTTCATGATGTAGGTTGTCATTTTTCCTTAAACAAAGACATCGTAATCAAACCGAGCTCGTTACGAGTCTACCTGCGAAAGGTTTGGACTATAAACATTTTGATTATGGTTTTCAAGGCTTTCAATATTAGTAATGGTTTATGACTGACTTGATTTATCTCACATATGCTTAGATACGATATTTTTCTTATTTTACATATATATGTAAACTATGTTGATTTTAATGCATTCTACGTATTTGTTGAAATGATTAAATAAATATGGAATGATTATTTGTGCTTGTTATGATTGACATTTGAGAATACATGATTGTTGTACATGTGGCAACTCCCTTGTGAAAGGATTTGCTATAATACGTGTTTTAACAAATTTCTTATATGTTTGTGAAGTGTGTAGCCTAAGTGTTTGATAAAATGTCTGAATGAGTAAATGCTTGCTGAAATGTATTTAATAAGGCCATTGAGATGGGTTTCTCAATTACCTTGTATATAGTTACTATTTCCTTTATGTAATCTATCTTACTACTATATAATTTTTGGATGAATGCTTATGTATGGTAACATGTACTCTATGTGTTCGTTAACATGCTTATATGAGATTTATAGTTGAATTGGTTGCTACATGCTGCTTTGATTAGTACATAGGAATGCCTATTGCATTTGACTGTGATTGGGACTACGACGTAGTACAGGCAATCGATAACAATTTCGGTTTGAGTGGTCGAGCTAGTCTCACCACATTTGACGTGTTTGGTGAATCCAAGTCATACTATGATTATTGACAGTGGTTAGTGCTCCATGTCATTAATTCAGTGTATGCTCATACCAATCGAACTTGTTAAGTAACCCGATTGGCCTGTTATGTGTTCACCATGTATGGACGCTATTGCTTGAATCTAAGGTACTAACTTACCAGTGAAAATTCTGTTTAACCCTGGTACCTCAATCCGCTAAGGCTCATGAACTAGACATGGTGGTATGGGACATCGTGGTCGTACTATCGGCCTATGCTAGGGTGATGAGCCTCCCCATAGTGACGAGTGAGCAATCCAAAATCGTGAGCTAAATATGGTGGTATGGGACACTATATTCGAGCTGTCGGCCGACACTGATCAGGTGACGAGCCCTTTGCAGTGCCCTCGAGCATACTCTGATGCTGCGTTGAGGCAACGAGCCTTTTCGTAGTGACTAAAGTATAAACTAGGCTAACACTGATCAGGTGACGAGCCCTTTGTAGTAACCTAGAACCACAACATTGTATGAGATTTACTAGGACTGACGACCCTAGAATGGATCATTGTTTGAGAATTGATATAAGGAAGGTACCTTAGCTTCCCAATCCTGCTGTATGAACAAACCTAAGTAAGAACCTGGCTAATCACATGCATGCACCGCATTACTTGTGCATTTGGCGTAGTAGGTCAAGCACTGAGGAAGTGTTCCATGCCATAATCATGAGATGAAGTCGCTGAGGGAGCGTAGGCGAGGCCATGTATCATTATTTCATATCATTCTTGCATTAACAAGAGTACTTAGGACCTGATTGTTGTATTGCGTTATCATTACTGCTTGACTAAATTGATAACATGTTAACCTTTGCTTTATTATTCCACTGAGTTGATCAGTCACTCCCACGTTACGAGACCGTGTTTTAAACACCTACCAGACCCTGTTTTGGTTTCAGATGATGGCGATGCTTACGAAGCGGAGCCAGACTTTTATGATGATGAGGAGGGTTTCTCCTATATGTAGCTATCAGGAAAGTCTATGTAGGCCATGTTCTGATGATGGGGTTACAGGGTTGCTGATTAGATGCCAATACACCTGTTATTTTATACTTTTGGAACACCCATGTATATTCATTTTGTTCATTTGTGGAGTGTACATGGATATATATAATCTGGTAACATGTTCACACTCTGGAGACTTACAACGGTTTATATATTTTATATATCTATCACAGTCTTCCGCTTGTAAAATTTAACTGTCTCTGGAGTATGATATGTTGTTTTGGTATAATGTTAGTCATGTTTAATGCACTAATAGGAACAACATTCAATCATCATTATCTATGTTGCATAAGTGATGTGTTAGAACTCGGGAGCTAAGCTTCTTCTCGACCCTCGATTTTCATGGCGTTACAAGATGGTATCAGAGCATGATTTGGATTAAACTGTACCTAGGTTATGGTAACATGACGTACACTGACGCACTTTGACTTAGGAGGGAGCGATGTAATCTAGAAACCACATTAGAATCCCAAGTTTCCCCAACGGGCGAGATGGACTATTGTAGTTTAGCCCGTATGTGTCTGAGATCATGTGAATTGATCTCAATCACATTTAGATCGATAGTCGACAAGTTGGAGTTGTACTTGACAATTTTGAACTCCTTCCACCCCTCCACCCTTTCACACCCATATGAGCACAAGACCCATCTTTTGTGTCTCGTAACCTTCCAAACCCACAAACCCATCTCATCCTATAAGATTTTTCAACCCAATGGCTCTTTTTGAGCTATCTACAGCCATCTTCTCTATCCCTACGCTCCTTTCCCTCATGGGAAGGAAGAGAGCGGCCCTGGATGAGGTCGGGCCTAGCCGTTCAAGCCGTTCTAAGAAGAAGACAAGTGCCGAGACAAGTGCAAGTGCCAAGACAAGTGCAAGTGTTGAGCGAAAGTCGAAAATGGATCTCGACCCGTGAATTCTGTTAGAATAATCTCTACTGATGGGTGAGACCAAACACTGTAGTTTAGTCCATAAACAGTGACCATCAAGTGCTGGGACATTTAGAGTTATGGACCTAGAGTTGGTGCTCTTACATTTTGAAAGATCTGACAGTATAAGAAATCCAATAAATTAATTACGTGAATCCTAGGACCTCCTTAGTTGGTATGAGCATATGTGTAGTGCTCGAGCGTAGTTAAATCAAGTCCGGGCAGCTTAATTCCAATTAGACAACTTTGACCCTAAGCGATAAAATAACTTCTTGTATTAGAAATGGTATGAAATCATCTAGTGTATGAACATTAACTTTGAATTATAAATATTGGATTACCGCTACTCATAAGTTAAGGTGAGGTTATTGGTTAGACTAAGGAATGTAAAAAACTGACTATGCTAAGATAATCGAAAAGTAAACTTAGTTAGTTGGCTTTATTAGGTTAGAGTGAGACCTCATCCCTTCGTCGAATCCCCTTAATACTTAAGGGCTTCTTTAGTAACTCTTAGGAAGCTTGTTTTGACTTAGAAACTATTCATGCATAGAGAAACTTATATATATCTTAGATTGAACGTTAGGTCGAATCAATACGCCCTTTTAGAATTACCTTCCCAAGTTCTTGTTACAATCGGGAACACGGAGTAGAGAAACTAAACATAAGCGAAGTATTCACGGTTTGAATCGAATTCTCAATCCTGGTAGTTATCAATGAACTCTATGCTCTGATCAAGTAGAAGATCAGGATCAACTGGGATTAAAAACTGATACGATAAATTTTCTGTCATAATTTGGGCAGAAGGTCTATATATCTGGTTCAAACCCACTACATAACTTTCCTTCCGTGTTGGCCCAACCACTTATAACCAAATGTTTATTACTTCGTCTTTGAGAAGTGTTAAGAATATATAGCTAATAGAGATTTTCCTTTTTAGGCCCAAGAAATTTCTCAAATGGTTAACAGATAATTAGGAATTAGGTCTCGAATCACAGACCATTCTAGCATACATTTAAATTTAAAAGGATAGTCTGCCCATTAACTTATTTTGTCCAAATTTCTTATGTACTAATAATGTATAGATTATCTTACAGTATTAAACTAGACATGATTAAAGAGGGTAAGTTTGGACCGTGAAAAAACTCCTTGGTAGAATTAGGCATCTTGTCACAAACTCACACCCGTCCCTGAAATCAACCACAACACCCATTATTTTTAGCTCCTTTCTATAATCATGTGTACCAATGCCATAATACATGTCATCATTGAAAGGAAGACCCATGTACTAAGAGATCGTTTCCTATTTCGTGCCAAGGATAGTCCTAAATTACACTTTGGTCCGACATACGGATCAGGATATAGATTCTTGAGCCCTGAGAGTAGAAATAATTTTTAAGGGGGGTAGAACAGTATGATCCCAATCTAGTTAAGTTAGTCTATACATCCATTGTATCAAAGTGGCACAGCGGAAGCATGGTGGGCCCCTGCCCCACTGGCGCAGAATCGAAGGAAATTGATCCAAGCTGTGCATAAGGATAGGCCACTAAATAGAATTTAAATGTTTCTTAGAATGTCAATAATGAAGTCTTTGAAGGGAAAATAATTAGGGTTCAAGTGTTAAACTGATTCACATTAAAGAATAGGCCTAGCAATGGGTACGAGCTGAATTACAATAACCAAGGTCAGTGTATTTATAATGTGCTCATGGAATATAGACCCAATAGGAGCCATAGTCAATTTCAAGGCAAAAATGTTTTAAGGAGGGTGGGCTAAAGTAATCCAGACTTGTATAGATAGTATACACCCTACCACACATATAAACTTGAAGTCAATAAAGCTTAGGCAAAAGGAATCATAAAATCTTCACATATTCCCTTAGACAATTTCGGGGGCAAAATTATTTTTAAGGAGGGTAGATTGTAACATTCTGAATTTTTTTTCAACTTAAAAATAGACGTCCTTGGATAATGATTCGATCATAACACCTTAATTGACTTCTCGAAACTCAATCTTAAAGTCTCAAATCCCCTTTTTACCCATTTCCTTCAATTTCTATTTGACTTCAAAAAGTCATGTCTCCCTTGTTATAAATTTGATTTAGGTGATTTGAAATTCAGATTGAAGGTTGATAAGTATAGTTTTATATAAAAATAAGTAAAAAATATAATAAAATAATTAATATAGTTAAATATGTCATTGTGACAATTATCTGAAAATTATTATTTTGGACAGCTGCTGCTTTTGAAAGTTTTAGAATTTTTTTACAATATGAAATGTAATGAAATTTGGTATAGATGAAGTGGACTTGATGATGAACTACTAAAAAAATAATTAAAATAATATATTATCTAAAAGTGTCAGAAAGGGACGCTGAACTACCCTAGGACCTTATTCTGTCGTAATTAGGGCATGATTTAGATAAGTGCTAAACTTAACAATCAATAGAATTAGCTCAAACCACTTTAAATATGATCTGTAAGAACCTAAATGTGTAGAATTATTGATGCTACATTACCCTAAAACTTAGGACCCATCTCAAAACCCATTTGCTCTCGGGAGCACGCCGAAACTCCGTATCAGACCTGGACGGCATGTCTAAAGTCTGATTACCCTAAAGCTATACATTTATGATCGCCTTCCTGGACTTGAAAACCAACTCAAAATGCAAGTTCAAATAGTATCCCTAAGCAATTTACTTGGGCCTGGAGCGAAGTATGTGAGAAAACGCGAATACCCTTAGGAAATGAAATAAAAATTAAGTGAATTGAGTTAGTTTTCTTGCAAGACAAATCTAAGGATTCAGACCATCAAAATATGACCCAATTACACCCTCAGATCAGAAAAAATTTTCAACATAGGTCAGTTCACTTATGGCCCTGATCGAGTACCAGTGATCGTTGAACTAAAAATGGTCCCTTGCAGCCATTCCACTGATCTGATCCAACTGAAAACTTAGCCCAATCTAGATCCATGGTCAGAGAGATTAATTCTGACTGCATGTAAAAAAGGGGCCTCCAGAACATCTGCGTTGGACTGAAACGGCCCGTATTTGGCTATAACTTAAGTATACCATGGCCTTGGGGCCATTGAGATCAGTTTTAGGCATATATAAAGGCCTAAACCCACCCCTCTCTCATTCCATACGAATTTGGAGACCTAGGAGAGAGAAGAGAGCAAAGAGAGAAGGAAAGAGAGAGAAAGTGAGAGAGAGAGTTGGAGTTGTTCTTGGGATTCGATCCCTGCCACTTCTCACGCTTAACCACTGCTTCCCTATCGCTATTCCGTTAATTCCGACTCCATTCTTAGGTAAGAAATCCTAACCCTAACCTATTTTAGGGATTCAAATAGAGTAAAGGGTGAAGTAGCTAACCTATTTCATGCTGCAGGTTGTCATTTTGCCATAGACAAAGACATCGTGTTCAAACCAAGCTCGTTGCGAGTCTACCGGCGAAAGGTGCGGACTATAAATATTTTGGTCTGGTTTTCAAGACTTTCAATGTCAGTAATAGTTTATGACTGACTTGATTGATGTCAAATATGCTTAGATACGATGTTTTCCTTATATTAAATATATATATGTAAACTAAGTTGATTTTAATGCATTCTAGGTGTTTGTTGAAATGATTAAATGAATATGGAATGATTATTTGTTCTTGTTATGATTGATGTTTGAGAATACATGATTGTTGTACATGTGGCAACTCCCTCATGAAAGGATTTGCTATAATACATGTTTTAACTAATTTATTATATGTATGCGAAGTGTGTAGCCTAAGTGTTTGATAAAATGCCCGAATGAGTAAATGTTCGCTGAAATGTATTTAATGAGGCCATTGAGATAGGTTTCTCAATTATCTTGTATATAGTTACCGTTTCCTTTATGTAATTAATCGTGCTAATACATAATTTATGGATGAATACTTTTGTATGGATACATGTACTATACGTGTTCATTACCATGCTTATATGAGATTTATAGTTGAATTGGTTACTACTTGCTGTTTTGATTAGTACACAGGAATGCCTATTGCATTTGACTGTGATTGGGACTACGACGTAGTATAGGCAATCAATAAGAATTCCTGTTTGAGTGGTAGAACTAGTCTCATCACATTTGATGCGTTTGGTGAATCTGAGTCCTATGATGATTATCGATAGTGGTTAGCGCTCCATGTCATTAATTCAGTGTATGCTCGTACCAATCGAACTTGTCAAGTAGGCCTACTATGTGTTCACCATGTATGAACGCTACTACTTGAATCTAGGGTACCAACTTACTAGTGAAAATTCTGTTTAACCTTGGTACCTCAATCCGCTATGACTCATGAACTAGACATGATGGTATGGGACACCGTGGTCGAACTGTCGGCCTACGCTAGGGCGATGAGCCTCCCCGTAGTGACCAGTGAGCAACCCAGAATCGTGAGCCAAATACAGTGGTAGGGGACACTGTATTTGAGCTGTCGGCCGACACTGATCAGGTGACAAGCCCTTTGTAGTGCCCTCGAGCATACTCTGAGGCCTACACTGATCAGGTGACGAGCCATTTGTAGTAACCTAGAACCACAACATCGTATGAGATTTACTAGGATGAAGACCCTAGAATAGATCATTGTTTGGAAATTGATATAAAGAAGGTACCTTAGCTTCCCAATCCTGCTGTATGAATAAACCTAAGTAAGAACCTAACTAATCACATGCATGCACCGCATTACGTGTGCGTTTGGTATAGCAGGTCAAGCACTGAGGAAGTGTTTCATGCTGTGATCAGAAGATGAAGTCGCTGAGGGAACATAGGCGAGGCCATGCATCATTATTTCATATCATTCTTACATTAACAAGAGTACTTAGGACCTAATTGTTGTATTGCGTTATCATTACTGCTTGACTAAATTGATAACATGTTAACCTTTACTTTATTATTCCACTGAGTTGATCACTCACTCCCACGTTACGAGATAGTGTTTTAAACACCTACCAGACCCTATTTTGGTTTCAGATGATGGCGATGCTTATGAAGCGGAGCCAGACTTTTATGATGATAAAGAGGGTTTCTCCTATATACAGCTATCAGGCGGGTCTATGTAGACCATGTTCTGATAGATGGGGTTACAGGGTTGCTGATTAGATGTCAATACACCTGTTATTTTATACTTTTGGAACACCCATGTATATTCATTTTGTTCATTTGTGGAGTGTACATGGATATATATAATCTGGTAACATGTTCACACTCTGGAGACTTACAACAGTTTATATATTTTATATATCTATCACAGTCTTTCGCTTGTGAAATTTAACTGTCTCTGGAGTATGATATGTTGTTTTGGTATAATCCCACTCATGTTTAATTCACTAATACGAACAACATTCAATCATCATTTTCTATATTGCATAAGTGATGTGTTGGAACTCGGGAGCTAAGCTTCTGCTCGACCCCTAATTTTCAAGGCATTACACAGGGATATGGATTAGATGCTATTACATTGTATTATTTTGTGAATTTTAAAACTATACATGTAATTATTTTACCCGGCGACATGTTCATACTCTAGGGACTTACAATCACTTATATACTTTATATATCTATCACAATCTTCTTCTTGTGTAATCTAATTGTCTCTGTAGTATGATATGCTGATTTGGTGTAATCTCATTCATGTTTAATGCACTAATACGGATAACATTTAATCATCATTATCTATGCTGCATAAGTGATGCGTTGGAACTCGGGAGCCGAGCTTCTGCTCGACCTCCGATTTTCAGGGCATTACACAGTTCCTTGTCTGTAGGACCTGCCCATGTTTGGGCCATGTTCTAAAATGATATCTCCACTTGGATGGTGTGGATACAACACATATATTGTGGTGGGTCCCACTGTCCACTTGTTGAAGCATGGAAAAAACACATACATCGTGGAGTCCCACACCCAGGCCCCAAACGAACGGCCTGTATATAAAACACATATCTCACCTGGATCCCACTATCCACGTGTGGATGGTGGACTGTATGAATGATAAACATACATTAGTGGTGGGTCCACACGTGTGTCCCACCAGCTCAAATCAAACTGACATTTGTGGTTTCCTACATCCAGTAGGTCAACGGATGGACAATCCTGCTATTTGCTATCGAGCAGCCCATGAAGGTGCTGCATCTAGGCCATGTAGATCGATGGCTGGAGATATAGAATACACATAAGTTAAGTGGGTTCCACTATGTGGACGGTGTGAATGTAACACATCCAGCAAGGTGGGTCCACGTGATGGCCCACCAGCAGCTAGATACAGCTAATATTCATGTTTTCCCTTTCATCAAGCGGTACAGCACTTGTTACTGCTATGGCGTAGCCCACAAGAGCTCTGGATATGCACTGTTGCAGATGGAAGAAAAGGGTATAATACACCCATCAAGGTGGGCCCCACAGACGGCTATGGAGCTGGAATCCAGCTTATATTTGTTCATTTCCACCATATAGACCGTCCAACTAGACAGTCAGTTCAGCAGGGTGGACAACAAAACTGTCCCACCTGTTGGACGGTCTAGATCATCCATGCATGTATCCAATAGGTGGGCCACACATCATCAAAGAATAGTGAGAGAGAGAGAGAGAGAGATAAAGGCACCCACCTTTGATCTTGTAACACCCTGAAAATCGAGGGTCGTGTATAAACTCAACTCCCAAGTTCCAGACCGTCACTTATGCAACAAAAATGATTATGATTCAATGTTGTCTGAGTTAAAGCATTCACATGAGTAAAAGTATACCAAAACTGCAATTCATACTTTAGATCCAGTGATAAAAGTAAGCGGAAGACTAAAGAATATATATATCACTGTATGGAAAAAAACAAAGTAAATCTCAACTGTCACTAGAGTATGAATATATCTCTGAGTCTCATATACATGTAATTAAACAAATCAAAATGCTAAAAATAGTCCCACTGAGGAGTCCCGTCAACCCAGGCCACCTAAGCAAAGCCGTCGTGGTACTGCATGTGTGAGAACTCGTCCTGCTCCTCATCAAAGTCCGGCTCTACCTCCTGGATCTCAGCATCACCTGCATATACAACAGGGTCTGGTGGGTGTTGCAAACACCATCCCAAAACGTGGGAATGAGTAGCTAACTCAGTGGAATAATAGAACAAGGATTTACATGTTCTCAAATCAATCATGCGATAATAGTAAAGCAGTAAATCAAACAATCCTAATACTGTTGTTAATGCAATATGACATGACGTGATGTATGCCCTCACCGACGATCTCCCTCATACGGCACCATCTTACGACCGCGACATGCCATACTCCCTTAAGTGCTCAACATCTTCCAGGCACATGCAATGTAATGGTGATATGATTTCTGAGTTGTTATTAGTCCATTCAAACAGCAGGATTGAGAAACTAAGGTACTTCCCTTGTATCAATCCCAACACAGATCCTATCTAGGGTCGTCACTCCTAGTAATCTCATATGAGGTATATTTTGCAGGTCGCTGCAAGGGCTGCTGCTCGCACTCGTTGCACTGCTTTCCCATCACCTTATCAATACAAGCCTACTGTACTCTATTGCTACTGAAGGGTCGTCGCCTCCCGTAGACTCAGAATATGCTCGTGGTCACTACAAAGGACTCGTCGCCTAATCAGTGTAGGCCGACAACAAGAATATAGTGTCCCATACCACCATAATCTGCTCACGAGACTAGGTGGTCATTGGTCACTACGGGGAGGTTTGTGGCCCCAGCATAGGCCGACAGCTCGACCACGGTGTCCCATACCACCATGTCCGGCTCATGAGTCTTCATGGATCAAGGTACCATGGTTAACAGGGTTTACAATGGTAAGTTCAGTACCCCAGGTTCAAGCAGTTATGACTCATGCAGGGTGAACATACAGCGGCCAGTCGGGTTACTTGATGGGCTCGACTAGCATGATCGCATCTCAAGTCGAACGACATGAAGTGCGTAAAACACTTCGTGTGGCCTAACCACTGCCGCCAACTCTAGAACACGGTTCGCGTTCATGGACTCGTCGTTCGTGGCCAAGATAAGCCAATCACGAATTCACTCGGTTACCGACTGCCTGGACTAGGTATAGTCCCAAACACATATGAATTCACATCAGCAATTCATATAAGAGTATTGAAAATGAAATACAACCATGTGAGCATGTTAACACATGTTATAACATACAACTTAAGTAAATCATCAAGCACATACATTTCATGCATATAATGAAATCATGCATATAGTCAACATGTAGGAAATCATTTACGTCAGCATATTAATTGAAAAATCAGTCTCGAACTAATTCATAACACCATTTAATTCAATACATACTAATACAAGCATTTATACAAACACTTACACTACACACTTAAGTCTACATATAGTATGTTGACCCGAAGTGCACATTTAGGCGAATCTCTTCGCCAAACTAATTATGCACGTATTCCTAACATTCTAATGCGACAACAAATCATGTCAATCACATCAGCAAAATATGAATGAAAACAGTACTTCCTACAAATGACTAAAATGCCCTAAATCTCATATTCTTCGCCGGTTTACGAAACAGGAAACGGACAGCATGTTGTACATGTCAAACGGCGTTTCCGTCGATAATCTACTATTAAACAACATTGAAAGCTTTGGAAATTGTCAATCAAAGCGTCTAAAATCCACACCTAATCTCTTATAGATGTGTGAATTCGAACGGAGCGTATACGCTTCGTCTACGGCGATTAGAGGACCTGTTTTACAAGATCTATCGGTTAACAAGCTATGGATCCTAGTGAACCTCAAATCAGTGACTTCTTAGGGTTATTTCTTACCTGAAAATGTGGAGGAATCACCGGACAAATGATTGAAGTGTGTTGCTTAGGCACTTGCAACAGGTGGTGCAACGGCGGGAAAATTCTCTCCTACTCTCTCTCACAAACTCTCACCTTTTCTCTCTCCCAATCTAGGGTTTTTCTCAAATTCAGATGGGAGAGAGGAGTGAGGATTTCATCCCCTTTTATAAGCCCAAAAATGCCCGGAATAGGCTCGGGAACAAAGTTTACTTAGGGCATATCCAAATCGGGGCTGTTTCGGTCCAAAAGATGATTTCTGGTGGTCCCCTGGCCGAACGCGATCGGACTTAAGTTCACGCATACAAGATCTAGCACGCATCAAGTTTTCAGTCCGGCAGGGTTCACAGATCACATGTGGCAGTCCAGTTTCAGTTCAGCGGTCACCGCACGTAGATCAGGGCTGCAAGTCTCATGATATGAAATAGAAATTTTTCCTGATCCAAGGGTGTAATCTGGCTGAATTCTGACGGTCAGAACGCTTAATACTGACATGTCAAGTCGTGTGCCAGATTTGAATTTCAAATTCCAAATCCGTCCCTATTCGCACTCTTTTCAGTCCGGGCTCAATGAAATAGCCTGTGATTATCGGTTGGACTTGATTTTCGAAATGATTGTCAAATCCAGCTATGCGGTTCTAATAGTCTAAGATAGTAGGTATCGGACTTTCGACACGCGGTTTAGATCCAATACAAAGTTTCAAAGTGGTCCAGAGAACAAACCTGCTTAGAGTTTGATCCGATGTTATAGAGTTTTATAGAGTCATTGGTTCTACTCGATTTGGGTCTTGTAGAACATATTTAAAGTGATCAGGGACTATTTCCCAGCTACTCTAGCGTTGCACTAGCTAACTTACTCATATTTTCTAAAGGAATTAATCCTACGCGATTTCGGGTCGAGTTGGTACTCGAGTCCAAGTATGGATTTTTCACGGGCGTTACAATCTACCCCCCTTAATAAATAATTTCATCCTCAAAATTTGTACCTTTTCGTACTCCTCAAGAAGCTGTGGGTAGTTCTTTCTGATCTCGGCTTCTGTTTCCTAAGTAGCCTCTTCCTCGGAGTGATGCGTCCACAATACCTTCACAAGGGGAATCACCTTGCTACGCAGTACCTGCTCCTTCCTGTCTAGGATACGTGTCGGTCGCAGGATATAAGTAACATCCTCTCCTACCTGCACCTGCTCCCATCTAATGATATGGTAAGGATCAGCAACGTACTTCTTCAGTATAGAAACATGAAATACGTTGTGAACGCTCGCGAGAGGAGTGGGTAAAGCCAATCGATAAGCCACTGCTCCCACACGATCGAGGATCTGGAATGGACCAATAAATCGCGGTGCTAGCTTCCCCTTCTTCTCGAACCGAAGGACTCCCTTCATAGGGGAAACTCGCAAGAATAGATGATCCCCAACTATGAACTCCAGCGGCTGTCGTCTCGTATCGGCACAACTCTTCTGTCTGCTCTGCGCTGTGAGAAGCCGACGTCTAATAATATCAATCTTCTCTGACGTCGCCTGCACTAACTCTGGGCCTATCAAGCTACGCTCACTGACCTCTTCCTAGCAATGCGGTGCGCGACAAGGTCACCCATACAGCGCCTCGTAAGGTGCCATACCGATACTCGCCTGATAACTGATGTTGTACGCGAACTCCGCATATGCAAGACAATCATCCCAACTGTCCTTGAAGTCTAATGCGCAAGCTCGCAACATATCCTCTAAGATCTGGTTCACCCGCTCTGTCTGTCCGTCTGTCTGTGGGTGGAAGGCAGTACTAAACTTCAACTTCACACCCAAAGCCTCCTGAATGCGAGTCCAGAAAATAGAAGTGAACCGCGTGTCTCTGTCCGACACGATCTCCAACGGAACTCCATACAGACGCACAATCTCTCTGATATACAGTCTAGCCATCTAGTCTGTAGAGTTCGTAACTCTGATCGGTAGGAAGTGCGCCGACTTCGTCAGACGGTCGACAATCACCCAAATGGAATCATGTCCCTTCCTCATCTTCGGCAACCCAGAAATGAAGTCCATGGAAATGAAATCCCACTTCCACTCTGCGATCGGCATAGGCTACAAAAGTCCAGGTGGTCGGCGATGCTCTGCCTTCACCTGCTGACAAGTGAGATAACGGGACACGAACTCTGTTATATAGGTCTTCATACCTTCCCACCAGTAAGTCCTCTTCACGTCACGATACATCTTCGTACTGCCTGGATGCATCGCGAGTCTGGTACAATGCGCAGCCTTGAGAATCTCTCGTCTCAAGTCAGGGACATCTGCGACGCATAGGCGGCCACGATAATGTAAGTTTCCATCCATACCAACTCGCCACTCGGCGTTTGCATCATTATTGGCCTGCTCTCGAAGCTCAGTTAGATGCGCATCGTCCCTCTGCATCTCGATGACCCGGTCATCGATCTGAGATCGTACCTGCACATGTGCGATGAACTCATACGGCTCCTCAACGGTGAGTTTCTGATCAAAGTCTCGTAAAAACTCAACCATATTCCACTTAACAACCATCAGCGGAGCCGCAAACTCTATCACCTTCTTGCGGCTCAACGTGTCAGCCACAAGGTTTGCCTTCCCAGGATGGTAAGAGACTTCAAACTTGAAGTCCTTCAACGCCTACATCCATCGCCGCTGCCTCATATTCAAGTCTCGCTGCGTGAATATGTACTTGAGGCTCTTGTGGTCGCAAAAGAGCTCGAACTCCTCTCCGTAGAGGTAATGTCTCCAGAGTCTCAGTGCGAATATGACGGCTGCCAACTCTAGGTCGTGTGTAGGGTAATTCTCCTCGTGCTTCCTTAATTGTCTCCAGGCATACGAAATTACCCTGTCCCTCTGCATAAGGACACAACTAAGACCAACGCTAGACGCGTCAGTGTATATAGTATACCTAACCCCTTGCTCTGGCAATACTAGCACAGGGGCGGACGTAAGTCTATCCTTCAGCTCCTGAAAAGCTGACTCTGTCTTGTCATTCCAGGTGAACTTCACGTCCTTCCATGTCAACTGAGATAAGGGTCTTGCGATCTTCAAGAAATCCTATATGAAGCGCCGATAGTAGCCAGCGAGACCCAAGAAACTCCTCACCTCAGTGACAGAACCAGGCTGCTCCCAGTCCTGAACTGCAACTACCTTAGACAGGTCAACTGTCATGCCATCCTTAGACACCACGTGTCCCAGGAACTTCACTTCCTGCTTCCAGAAGTCGCACTTCTTGTACTGTGCGAACAACTGATGCTGTCTGAGCGTATCCAGGACCAAACGCAAGTGCTCCTCATGCTCCTCTCGACTCCTGGAGTACACCAAAATGTCATCAATAAACATAACGACGAATCGATAAGGGAAAGGCCGAAATACCTGGTTTATCAGATCCATGAACACGGCTGGTGCATTCGTGAGACCGAACGACATCACAAGGAACTCGTAGTGGCCAAAATTGGTCCTGAATGTTGTCTTCTGCATGTCCTCATCCCTTACGCGCAACTGATGATATCCTGACTGAAGATCAATCTTCGAGAAGT
Organism: Magnolia kwangsiensis; assembly: GCA_037074715.1. Classification (NCBI taxonomy): domain Eukaryota; kingdom Viridiplantae; phylum Streptophyta; class Magnoliopsida; order Magnoliales; family Magnoliaceae; genus Magnolia; species Magnolia kwangsiensis. The sequence goes on along the minus strand of CM073579.1, from coordinate 32,647,082 downwards.
ACTGCGCTCCTCTCAACTGATCAAACAAGTCATCGATCCTGGGTAAAGGGTACTTGTTCTTCACCGTGATCTGGTTTAGCCTGTGATAATCAATACACAATCGCATTTCCTCACGAACAGAACCGGTGCTCCCCAAGGAGACACACTAGGCCGTATAAGGCCAAGCTCTAGCAAATCATCAATCTGCGTCCTCAACTCCTCCATCTCACATGGTGCCATGCGATACGTCGGCAGTGAGACGAGCACAGAAGCAGGAACCAGATCGATAGTGAAATCAATCTCTCGTCTAGGCGACAAACCAGGGATCTTCCTGAACAGATCCCCAACTCGCAAATGACTGGCGTATGCTCAAGTATCTGGGCATCAACGTCTCGCAGTAAAGTAGCGTAACTAAGTATGCGGAAGGGGAGATTTATCCGCACTGGAAATGTGAAGGATGCACCCTCTGGCTCGTACGCAGTGACTATACGAGTCTCGCAGTCAATCTCGGCCCTCGCTGTAGTCAACTAATCCATGCCAAGAATGACATCGAGATAAACAAGAGAGGGGTCGATGACAAGATCAATAGCCATCGTCTTGCCTCCCAGATCCATCAAACAACCCTCACACATTTGGGTGACATCTGAATAATCCCCATGAGCTGCAAGGACTCGCACCCTATCCATAGTAATAGTCTGTAACCCAATGCGTCTGACTATGGCACGTGATATCAAAGAAATCGTGGAACCTGTGTCCACCATCACGAGAATAGGAATACCTCCAATGTGGGCAGTGACCTCGAAGGCTGAATACTGAGAAGTCTGTGTCGCAGCTGCCTCAGCTGTCAAGGCATGAACCCGTGCCTGCTGTGACCGGTTCGGCCGCTGAACCGTGGGCCGTGGAGGCTGCCTGATCTGCGATACCGGAGGTCTGAAGGAAGGGTGCGTAAGAGCCAACCGTATAGGCGGTGCTGATATCGCCTGTGAGCGTGTACGGTCGATCTTCTACGGCGGCAAGAACCCACTGTCCCACATCCTGGCAAAACAACTCTGCGCCAAGTGGCCCGTCTTCCCACAATATGTCCATAGCAAATCAGGGCACCGAAATGGTGGTACTGGCGCTGTAGCCCTAGTAGGAGGGTCGACGCGAGGCTCTTGCCCGCAAAGGGCCTGTCCTGCATCTCTGGTCGTGGCCTAGGAGCAACAGGGCTACGAGATTGCGCAAGTCGATCCACATCTTGCTCTGCCAGCATGGACATGTGAATCAACTCTGCATAAGAGGGAATGCTCACGCAGCACATCTTCGACCGAATATCCGGTCGCAAACCCTCTGAAAAGCGCCATATGCGCATCTGCTCATCTGTCAAAATAGTTGGGACGTATCTGCCCAACTCTGTGAACTGATGCTCATACCTGTGACTGTCATGCCTCCCTGTCTGAGGCGGAGAAACTCATTCTCCCGATCATGCCTGTATGTCTGGGGATAATATTTCTTATGAAAACGGAACTCGAACGCTGCCCATGTCCATATGTAATCGGCGACAACGGTCCGCAATACACTGTCCCACCACAAGCTGGCCTCTCGCTCAAACAGGAATGTAGCCAACTCTACCTGCTCGACCTCTGTACAATGAAGCATCTGCAGTATCTTCGACACATGGTCGAGCCAATACTCTGCCTCCTCGGGTTTATGAGAACCCGTAAAAGTGGGAGGCCGTAAGCGGTGGAATCGCTCTAACGAGCCCCGTGTATCTGCGGCATTCCCTGAAGGGTAAGCAGGTGGTACAGGATGAGCCATGCCCTCATCTTGGGCATAAGTATTAGCATCCTCAGTTGGATGCGCAGGTGGTGCGGGTGGAGGCACACTCCCACCCTGGGCTAATGTCCCCACAATAGTAGTCAGGAGCTGCTGTTGCTGCTGCATCATGGCCATCATCTACTCAAATCTGTCAGGAGGTGGAGCAGGCTGTGGCATGTACTGCGTCGAAGAAGACACACAGTAAGGCTCTCTGACGGGTGGTGTGAACGGCGGTGGTCCAACTGTAGGACCAACAGTAGGCTGAGACGCACGCACTGTCTTAGGAATCGGGCCCACAGCAGGGTCCGCATGGGTATCAGACTGCGAAGGAGCCTGATCCATAGGCTCACTCAATGCAAGATGATCCGTGCTCCGTATAGTCTTCGGCGCATTCCCTATATTCAAAATAGGGCGCAACCTTGTCAGTCTCAATAGCACAAACACCGCAATCATTCACACAAGAGCCATAAGCATTCTATGCATTTCATTTAATCAAAATTGTCACAATACAAGGGATATATCCTTACAAGCATCATGACGAGAAATACATGGGAACTAAGACAGTTAAAATTTTACAACAGCAACATAAGCAAAGCACTAGCCTTAACAGGCTTACACAACTTAAAGTAGAAAATGACTAACTACTAACAACAACATCTACAATCATCACTAGTCTAGTCGGGTGACGGAGGAGGAGCACCCTTATCCTGCAAGCAGCACAGAATCGCCTTCAAGGTACGAGTCACCTTGTTGAATTTCTTCTTCGTAACGGCCTTGGCATCCTCGACTTCAGCACGAAGTTCCTGCACTTCTCTTCGTAAGGCGACCTGGCTCTCCTCAATTCGGGCAATGCGATCATCGCCAGTTGCCTAAGCAGAAGGAGGAGGGCTCTCATTTATATCCTGAGCCTCCTCTTCTACCTCTTCCTAGACTTCTTCCTCAACTTCTGCTCCAGGTTCTCCTTCACTTGGATCTCTTCATCATCAAAGTCATCCTCGCTATCCTCCTCAAGATGATTCTCATGGTACTGAGACCCAATCCTCATCTTGACCATAGTTGACTCATCAATGCTGTGAATCGGAACTGGCAATTCCTGCCCAAGTCTGTAAGCAAACTCAAGCGCGATCTTGCATATAAGTCGGCCAAAAGGAAGCGATTCAGACGTTCTTCTTGATTTTTCTATGAGGATAATCTATCGCAAGATGAAAGTGGCCATACACACATTCTCTCCCTGGGCCACCAGATACAAGAAATCAACTATAAGGCGTGTACACTCAATGCGATTTGTCGACCTGGGATACACGTTGAACGTACAAATGTGGTGCAGCAGGCGTAAATCATCAGACATAAGAGTCGCCTTGAGGCTATTATTAGGCTGCCATGGAACCAGTTTACCACATAGAAACCTGGTACGGCGATCTCGATCACGCCTACTCCTCAGATTCTTCTCACTAGGATGAACATCACCAAGAGGCACGTTCAGAAGTAACGCAATCAACCGAACATCGATCTTAACCATCCGGTCTCTACCAAAAGGAATTTTGAATTGCAATGGCTCCAGTGTAGCATTCTGAATACGAGCGTAGAAGGCACGAACGGTGCTCACATTAGCACGAGCACGATCTTCAAAGATCGGACCCCAATGCGTAGCTTCAATGCGCTCGAACAACAGAAATTTGTCGAATAGTGGTCCTTCCACATCCGCCTCAAATAACACTTTACGGTCAGTGTATTGGCCGTGAGGCATTTCTGCTAGAATCACTCGACCAAGTTGAGTATAGGGATCCAAATCCCTCTTTGTATAGAACTCTCGGGCTGTGGTTGGACCTGTGGCTGCCCTTGAGCTAGCGGCGCCACCCCGCGGCCTTCTTGATTGAGCAGGGCGACTTGGCCCAGCCTCATCTGCTGCGGTCTTTCTTTTACCTATCAAAGATAGGATGGTGGAGAGTGATAAAAGACCCAAAATGACTTCAACGAAAGCCATAGAAAATAGGGAAAATGCGAAGAAGTGGCTGTTCAAACTGGAAAAGGGAGATCTAGGAATTATAGAGGGATGCTTCAAGCTCCCCTAGGATGTATTTTCAGAAAGAAAAGAGGATGAAAAAGGGGATGGAGCACCTCACGATTTCAGCTCGATTTGGGGGTTTTAAGAGCTCCAAACGACGAGATCTTCTAGAGGGAGGGCTGTAATCTTCAATGAAATGATGGAGTGTGGTCGTTTTAGGCCAAAAATGGATTTGGGGATGGTTTGGAACCACGGTTTGGAGGTAGGGCAGCTAGAAAACGTAAATGGGGCTAGGGGAAGGGCTGTTTGTGAAGGAAGTGCATCTTTTTAGGGTTTTCTACGGTTGGGAACTACATGGAGGGAGTTTATTACCCAAAATACCCCCACATACCAAAGATCACATCAAGTGGGCCACCCCGGGCGGCGATGGCATCGTCGACCGATCCTTGATCTGGTCGGTGGGACCACATGGGTCTGGTCCCCCATGGTCCAGGGACACTAAATAACTATGGGCCCCACCTTAGTTCATTGTAAATTGCCCTATATTGGTCCAAACATGAGTTCGGGGTTTTCTGAGGCCAATCTGTAAACCCGAATATAAAACCCTATCATGCAGCATATGATTTTGGGGTATAAGGAGCTAGTACATCCATCTAGCTCATTAGTTACTAAAGAAATTGAAGTTAGAATTGCCTTATGGCCATTTTTCATGAAATTTTACTATTCACTGTAAAATTTTGTAAAAGTATGATTTTATGTTATTTTCACATTAGGATTGATGCCTAATATGAAAATGATAAGAAGGAATTGAATATTGGAGTGCTGAGAGGAAGAATTTTGAAGATTTTTGGTGAAACGGGGGTTTTAAGCCCTGGCGATTGAACACAGGGGTTGTGGCTGCCCCACAGCCCAATGATTCACATTTATGGGTTTAGAATCATTCAAATAACGTCTCAACCAACTTACCTACAACCTATGAGCTACTCAGGTCGCTTCATGCGACCCAAGATGCGTTACGGATTCGATCGCGCGATCGATAAGAATAGTCTTCGCCTATTGACGAATCTGCGATCCTATGAGTGTTTCTAGACCCTTCTCGTACCCACTTAAGTTAAAGGAAGCGACAGCGTACGTCGCATGACCATAACCCAGGCCCAGTATACTCTTATTCACGCTCTGATACCAACTTATAACACCCTGAAAATCGGGGGTCGTGTATAAACTCAACTCCAGAGTTTCAGACCGTCACTTATGCAAAAAAAATGATTATGATTCAATGTTTTCTGAGTTAAAGCATTCACATGAGTAAAAGTATACCAAAACTGCAATTCATACTTCAGATCCAGTGATAAAAGCAAGCGAAAGACTAAAGAATATATATATCACTGTATGGAAAAAAATAAAGTAAATCTCAACTGTCACTAGAGTATGAATACATCTCTGAGTCTCATATACATGTAATTAAACAAATCAAAATGCCAAAAATAGTCCCACTGAGGAGTCCCGTCAACCCAGGCCACCTAAGCAAAGCCGTCGTGGTACTGCATGTATAAGAACTCGTCCTGGTCCTCATCAAAGTCCGGCTCTACATCCTGGATCTCAACATTACCTGCATCTACAACAGGGTCTGGTGGGTTTTGCAAGCACCATCCCAAAATGTGGGAATGAGTAGCTAACTTAGTGGAATAATAGAGCAAGGATTTACATGCTCTCAAATCAATCATGCGATAATAGTAAAGCAGTAAATCAAACAATCCTAATACTGTTATTAATGCAATATGACATGACGTGATGTATGCCCTCACCGACGATCTCCCTCATACGGCACCATCTTGCGACCGCGGCATGCCACACTCCCTTAAGTGCTCCACATCTTCCAGGCACATGCAATGTAATGGTGATATGATTTCTGAGTTGTTATCAGTCCATTCAAACAGCAGGATTGGGAAACTAAGGTACTTCCCTTGTATCAATCCCAACACAGATCCTGTCTAGGGTCGTCACTCCTAGTAATCTCATACGAGGTATATTTTGTAGGTCGCTGCAAGGGCTGTCAGGGCTGTTGCTGCACTCGTTGCACCACTCCCCCATCACCTTATCAATACAGGCCTACTGTACTCTACTGCTACTGAAGGGTCGTCGCCTCCCGTAGACTCAGAATACGCTCGCGGTCACTACAAAGGACTCGTCGCCTGATCAGTGTAGGCCGACAACAAGAATATAGTGTCCCATACCACCATAATCTGCTCACGAGACTAGGTACTAACTGGTCACTACGGAGAGGTTTGTGGCCCCAGCATAGGCCGACAACTCGACCACGGTGTCCCATACCACCATGTCCGGCTCATGAGTCTTCGTTGATCAAGGTACCATGGTTAACTGGGTTTACAATGGTAAGTTCAGTACCCTAGGTTTAAGCAGTTATGACTCATGCAAGGTGAACATACAACGGCCAGTCGGGTTACTTGACGGGCTCGACTAGCACGATCGCATCTCAAGTCGAACGACATGAAGTGCGTAAAACACTTCGTGTGGCCTAACCACTGCCGCCAACTCCAGAACACGGCTCGCGTTCATGGACGTGTCGTTCGTGGCTAAGATAAGCCAACCACGAATTCGCTCGGTTACCGACTGGCTGGACTAGGTATAGTCCCAAACACATATGAATTCACATCAGCAATTCATATAAGAATATTGGAAATGAAATACAACCATGTGAGCATGTTAACACATGTTATAACATACAACTTAAGTAAATCATCAAGCACATACATTTCATGCATATAATGAAATCATGCATATAGTCAACATATAGGAAATCATTTACGTCAGCATATTAATTGAGAAATCAGTCTTAAACTAATTCATAACACCATTTAATTCAATACATACTAATACAAGCATTTATACAAACACTTACACTACACACTTAAGTCTACATATATATGTCGACCCGAAGTGCGCATTTAGGCGAATCTCTTCGCCAAACTAATTATGCACGTATTCCTAACATTCTAATGTGACAAAAAATCATGTCAATCACATCAGCAAAATATGAATGAAATCAGTACTTCCTACAAATGACTAAAATGCCCTAAATCTCATATTCTTCGTCGGTTTACGAAACAGGAAACGGACAGCATGTTGTACATGTCAAACGGCGTTGCCGTCGATAATCTACTATTAAACAACATTGAAAGCTTTGGAAACAGTCAATCAAAGCGTCTAAAATCCACACCATATCTCTTATAGATGTGTGAATTCGAACGGAGCGTATACGCTTCGTCTACGGCGAATAGAGGACCTGTTTTACAAGATCTATCGGTTAACAAGCTATGGATCCTAGTGAACCTCAAATTAGCAACTTCTTAGGGTTATTTCTTACCTGAAAACGTGAAGGAATCACTGGCCAGATGATTGAAGTGTGTTGCTCAGGCACTTGGAACAGGTGGTGCAACGGCGGGAAAATTCTCTCCTACTCTCTCTCACAAACTCTCACCTTTTCTCTCTCCCAATCTACGATTTTTCTCAAATTCGGATGGGAGAGAGGAGTGAGGGTTTCATCCCCTTTTATAAGCCCAAAAATGCCCGGAATAGGCTCGGGAACAAAGTTTACTTAGGGCATATCCAAATCGGGGATGTTTCGGTCCAAAAGATGATTTCTGGTGGTCCCCTGGCCGAACGCGATCGGACTTAAGTTCACGCATACAAGATCTAGCACGCATCAAGTTTTCAGTCCTGTAGGGTTCACAGATCGCACGTGATGGTCTAGTTTCAGTTCAGCGGTCACCGCACGTTGATCAGGGCTGCAAGTCTCATGATATGAAATAGAAATTTTTCCTGATCCAAGGGTGTAATCTGGCTGAATTCTGATGGTAAAAATGCTTAATCCTGACACGTCAAGTCGTGTGCCAGATTTGAATTTCAAATTCCAAATCTGTCCCTATTCGCACTCTCTTCAGTCCGGGCTCAATGAAATAGCCTGTGATTATCGGTTGGACTTGATTTTCGAAATGATTGTCAAGTCCAGCTAGGCGGTTCTAACAGTCAAAAATAGTAGGTATCGATTTTTGAAATGATTGTCAAGTCCAGCTAGGCGGTTCTAACAGTCTAAAATAGTAGGTATCGGACTTTTGACGCGCGGTCTAGATCCAATACAAAGTTTCAAAGTGGTCCAGAGAACAAACCTGCTTAGATTTTGATCCGAGGTTATAGAGTTTTATAGAGTCATTGGTTCTACTCGATTTGGGTCTTGTAAAACATATTTAAAGTGTTCAGGGAGTATTTCCCAGCTACTCTAGCGTTGCGCTAGCTAACTTACTCATATTTTCTAAAGGAATTAATCCTACGCGATTTCGGGTCAAGTTGGTGCTTGAGTCCAAGTATGAATTTTTCATGGGCGTTATAGATCTCTTCTTCCTTCTTCCACCAACGCATCCTAGAGCTCCAAGGGATGCGATTCAATGGTTGAGATGAAATTTGGAGGGTTGGGATGGGGGAGATGGTGTATGCGATGGGTTGAAATGGGGTAGAAACCATAGACGTCTAAGCTTGCTAATGGAGAAGGGAGATGAGAGAGAAAGGAGATGTAAGGAGAGAGGGATGGGTGTGATGGGTGAAAAGTTGAGTGATGTGTACTTGGCATTAAGGGTGTGTGTGAGAGAGAGAGAGAGTTGACTTTGGAGGGGTTGCTCGTACTTGACATAATGTATACTTGATTGATGGGATTGATGTGATGTTCTCTTGGGTTTACAAATGTGCTGCTTTTTCTCAAACTAAACGTGGGCCTACATCTCCTGGCCTGGGTATCGTCTCGGCAGGTAATACGCAGCATCAGAACCTCAGTGACAATGCAGTTACAAGGGTACAAGTCTCGGATCCAGCCAACTCTGATATACGATACATAACTCAGGATCACACACAAACGCCGATAACATATCGCAGGTCACTGAAATTTGACTGGGAGGAAAGCAAAAGCGTATGAAACAGTACAAGCTAGGATACGGGTTTCACAGGGGATAATATCTAAGTTGAGTTTGACCAACTTGAGGAATGGGTCTACTATCAACAAGTCAGGCTTGATATTGGCAGGTGGATAGTAAGGTCTCTGCCACTTACCCAGTTATGCACTCAGATAGGGGTAGCAAGCTAGCATAAAGTGTACTAGACCCTAGTAATTGTCGAGCATGAGAACTGTACTGATATTTGATGCTCTAGTGATGAGATGCATTGATATGTGAATTCGGGTGAGGATTGATATGCTTTATTTGCATATCTCATTGCATGGCCATGGTATGGCCAACATCATTAACGCCTTGCATTGCATGGCCTTGATATGGCCGATAGAATTCATGCCTTGCATCACATAGCCTTAGTATGACTGATAGTATTCATGGATTTTCCAGCATATTTCGCATTGCTAGGATATTGCATTTTGAGCACGCTTATATGGCGCACACACTCTCACCACCCTCTAAACTTTTCATCAGCTTATGCACGACTGTTACGTGTAGGTGACGCTAAGACGCCACAGCAGCATTGAGATTGGAGCGTGCAACGGACTTCTAGAGCTTCCGATTCTGTTATTGTATTTCCCTTTATGTGCATTATACCTTAAAGTTTTTTTATCATAATGGATTTTATGATAGTGTTTTAGTTATTATTCGTGGGTTTTGCTTATGGTTATGCTTGTTACGAAATAAATTCATCCTGAAAAAAATTCTCCTTGTAGGATCCCAGGATCTGAACCTATTATATGGGTGCTGGAGCAGAGAATGGGCTACTATGGAGGCTGTCGGCACCGGATTCATCGATCAAGAATTTTGTGAGCTTGGTTCTCGAATTTAGGGCGTGACAGAAGTTAATATCAGAGCATAACTTGGGAATAACTCAAGATAATGTCACATATCTACTATAAGTTTAGGACAATTAGATCCCGATTGCGTAACCTTCCGATTTACTTCCCTAACATGTGTGCCTTCAAGAGTTCTCAAGGTTTATAGGCACCTTTATTCTTTCCTATAGGACATGCCTCCCAGGAGAGTGACCCTATCGACTTTCACTACGCCACCTACGACTCCTGCTCTACCACCAACGACTCCCACTCCACCACCAGAGAACCTTACTCCCCATCTTGAGGATAAAACTCCTCCACCTGAGACCAGTGTAGATCCGACTATACCCGTGAGTACCTCCCAGTTACAGCAGATGTTGCATGATGTGACAGCCACCCTCCAGGTGTAGGGCAAACACCCCACTGTTACACCAGCCCAGGAAAAGTAGGAGCGCGCGAGAGTTCTGATAGCTCGATCCATCGCGTTTCCAGGGAAAGTTAGACCCGACAACAGCCAAGAGATGACGCTCTAAGGTGGAGAAGATTTTTTATACAATGGGATGTGCGACCAAGCAGTTGGTCCGGTTAAATATATTTCTTCTCCAAGGTGAGGCCGAGCACTAGTGGACCTCCGTTACCTGTGTTGCAAGGCCTGATTTCTTTTATACATGAGAGGATTTCGTATATCAGTTGTTTCGATAAGAAAACAAATGCGTTTAACTTAGGGGATTCATTCAATGATAACAAAGAACATGTTGAGAGAACATTCATCACATTTATCTGAGTTCATTTACATCCTCTGATTCCCTTGATTCTGAAAATAAAGTACAATTAATGTAATGTACTAAATGAAAGAAAAGATAGCTCGATGGAAATTTCGGCAGCATTCCGACGCTATTTCGGTCATCTCCTAGATACTTAGGAGGAATTGATGAATCGATCAACCAGTCTTCAAGGAGATAGAAATTTCAGCAGCATAATAGCGCCTGTTTCAGTCATCCCCTAATACTTAGGGGGAATGTCAACCCGATCGACTAATCTTTCTCCTATAAACTTGTCAATAGAAGAAGGCCTAAAGAAGGAAAGCCTTGCACAGAGATTTCGACGGCATAACAGCCCCTCATCTTCTTACAGTCTGGTTGCGGGACCTAACTGATATCGGTTGCACGGTCCAGCGCAACTGATAAGAAACTCCTCTTCTACCTTCAGTCTTCTGCTCCCCTCTGCTCTGCTCTACTCGTCTTGAAAACCTTCAATTCCCCTTAATGAAGGAGGGGACAGAGTATTTATAGACACTCGCACGTGTGCAAATCCTGATCTTAGCAATGTGGGACAAATCTTTTAGTATTTTTGATCACTTCAGCAGTGTGTTTCGGGGTCCTGGGCAACTAACATTTACGTTGGGTGGACCCACATAACGAAACTTTGGTTGTGCAGACCCACACAACAAAACTTTGGTTGTGCAGAACTTTGGTTACGCAGACTCGCACAATGGAACTTTGGTTGTGTAGACCTACATAACAGAGCTTTGGTTGCACGGACCCGCACAACGGAACTTTAGTTGCACGGACCCGCACAACAGAACTTTGGTTGCACGGACCCATACAACAGATATCATTTGCGCGGTCCCGCACAACCAATCTTAAAGACTCTTCTCTTTCTTCTTTTATTCTTCATTCGAGTTTCTTGCTCTCCAATCTTCTTCTGCTTCAATCCTTTCATCACTTTTCATGCTTCAACAGATACCCCTAGAGCTAGAACTTTACCAAAATACCTAAACTACCCCTGGAAAAGATCACCACCATGAGATTCTCTGGCCACTGCAATGAGATATTTTTATGCCTCAATAGATGCCCCCTCGATCCTTCTTTGATTGATTCTTGAAATCAAATGGAGGGTCGATCTTCCTCTGCCAGAAGAACTTGAATGAATTGTAATTGAAGGATGACCAGATGATTATACTTGCATGGAAGATTGGATGATCATACTTGTATGGAAGACTGGATGATCATACTTATATGGAGACTAGATGATCATACTTGTATAGAAGACTGGAATGCTCGTGCTCAGACGAAAGATTTGAATACTCACGTTTAAATGAAAGACTTGAATGATCACGCTTGAACTGAAGATTTAGATGATGACGTTCAAATAGAAAACTTGATGATGGCCCTTAAATGGAAAACTTTAATAATGGCACTCGAACGGAAGACCGGAAGGCTCATGCTCTAACGGAAGATTTGAATGATTGCGTTTGAACAGAATACTTGAATGATAGTGCTTGAACAAAAGACTAGAATGCCCCCAGCCAGCAGTGTCAAGCAGATGTTTCACTAGAGAGGATAAAATTCTCTTTTCATTGAAGCACGTCTCTGCAACAGCTATGGCGACTTCGTCTTTGAGTGATTTGATCAGAGAACTATCTTTCAACACCATTGCTGTTGTAACGGTCTCTTTGATCAACTCCAGCGATTCTTTCCTTCAACTCTGTATCGGGGTTGTTCTTTAATGTTGCTCCTATCACAACACCTTTTTCAATTGTTTCCTTTATTCATGATCTGTATAACCCAAGCTTTCAAATGATGATCTTTCTTATCAAATTAATCGAAATTAGTATCTCAATGCATTATAATAAAAATTCTCTTTTTTCAATTTAGCTTTATGTAGTATTAATAATTTTTTAAAATAGATTGAGAGTTTCTTCTCTTTTTAAGCCGATTGTGATATTCGCAATATGATTTAATCAATCTTTGCACTTGACATAGTTCTTCACATTATATTCTTTATGTTCTTTATATTGCACTCTTAGAGATTTCATCTTTAGCTCTAAAGGTTCAACAGCTGAGTCTTTTTACTGAGTCTTCTCTGGTTTATGCTCCTTAACATTTCTTCATAGACTTTTCATTTGATCTCTACTGATTTGATGATGATTCCGTTTGTTCTTTGTCTCCATCAAATTCGATACATGGAGTCTTGCAATATTATTATTCATAATACTCAGCATATGAATTTCTTCACCGCGTATAAAAGATTATCAGAAAGACCAAGGCATAGATTATTTTGAAGACATTAAATCCTGCCCCCTTTCTAGGTCAATGTCGCATAAAGATTTCTTCAAAAGATAATATTTCTGAAATGAATCTTGTTGATACCATTAAAGGATGGATAATCTTTACTGCTCCTTTAACGAATCCAGAGAATATATTTGAATCCTTATACTGTCCGGTAAAGAATGATAATTCTTCACTAGTTTATTCTCTGCCCCCTTTTTGAGAACCTTGTGCAATACTATGTCTCTATTTATTAAGAAGGCGAGAGACGGAATGACCTCACAGCTCTTGTCAATATATTAATTGACCTTGGAGACTTGAGCTTTTGAGTATATAATCGCCAATATCTTGAAGGCATTTACTGTTGATGTAATTTGAACCTGATTCAAGAGAAATACATTTTTTCATGTTGTCTAATCAATATTTAAAATTTTCATTAGGCAATTGCATATTTGAGTATATCTAAATTGAAATATGTATTTGTAGCATTTTAAATGCTAAACTTAGTTTATGCTTTTAAGCACTGGTGCCAATGTACCTTGACTGACCATACCTTAACTGGACATGTCTTGACTTGACTGAACTAGTCTAGATTGAACTAGACTAGATTTGACCGGACTAGTCTAGATTGAACTAGACTGGACTTGACACTAGGCTTAAGGAGCAATTTTAGTTTATCGCCGATAGTTTCCCGCCGATTTCAGGCTTTATAGTTTACCACCGATTTCAGGATTTTTAAATCGTTGAAGCTTTATAAGTCTTATGCATAATTGGCCATATAGGCTTGACTAGGCTGCCTTAAATAATCATTTTCCATTGCTACATTGCCATCGCTGTTGTAAGATTTGTGTGGTCGACCATGTAGGTTTATTCCACTGCTTATTTCATTATCATGAATGGTGAATCCATAGCTGATATTTTGCCAGCTGCTGATATATTCTGAGAATCAATATTTAACATTTCTCCATCACTGATATATTCTAAGAATATTCAGGTTGTATTTGAAATAGTTTATCAGCTTGGTGATGACAACAATTTTGATAAGATAAGCTTGCATGAGCCATTGATGACGACAGTGATAGTTGCTTATTTTGGTGACGATCATTGGCGCTTCGCATTTGACGATGACTTGATATGCTTGAAAGCCTGTCTTTTATTCAAATACAAAAGAAATACATTCTATAGTGAGAGATACATTGTGTGTTTTTTTTTTTACTCACCTGTCTTGCCCCCTTTTGATTTTGGAAGTATCATACCGATATCTTTTGAAATCAAAATAGCAGTCCTCTCCTGAACTGGCAAGTATTACAATTTATATCTGCAACAAATATGCTTTGTATTGCGGCTTTTCATGTTTTGCCTCACTCACTTCTTTTCATTCGAGTATTTAGGCTATGACAACTTGATCTTATCAACTACTGATGGTTCACCATACGAAGCATGTTATCGTCTTTTAACACGGATGCCCCAGAATTTCCTTTATCGAGTTTCTGTCATTTTTCTCTTTCTGTCAAGCTCTTTTCATTGCAACTTCTCCCTTATCAATCATCTTTTGTAGCTTTTTCCTTAGGGAATTACAATCTTCCGTATGATGCCCAAATTTACGGTGACAATTGCAATAATCCATTCCTTTTGTATTTTTAATTTCTTCGAGGTGTCTTAGCCAAGCTAATTCAATACTCTTCATAACCAACAATTGATTCAACATTGGAAGCATATCTTTTCTTGCAAATGAATACTTTGTATGATTTTTATTTTGCCTGGACCTTTTATATGTCATTATAATTGCCTAGCCATCTCTATCTTCTTCATCGCTGTCTTTTTCCACATCCTGATAATCTTCTTTAGTTTCTTCTTTCTGAATTACGTGAGCTGATTTTAACTGAAAAGCAGACACTCTTCTTATTATTTTTTCAAGAGCATAAGCCTTCGTAGAAAAATTTTGAAAAGTTTTCCAATCTTTACTAATCAGATGGCATGCCAATTCTGGTCTCATGCCTTCTAAACATAGTTCTGCTTGTTCTGATTCCCCCAGAGGATGTCGACATGATATTGCCAAGCCCATCCATCGACTGATGAATTCTTCAACTGATTCATTTTCTTCTTGGTGAATAGAGGCTAATTCAATCAAACTAACTTCTCGGCCCGAAGAGAAAAAGTTTGACAAAAAGGCATTTGTATCTGTTCCCAGGTATGAATAGATCCTGGGATTAAACCTGAATACCATCTGAAAGCTCTTCCTGCCAGAGAAGATCCAAATAATCCTAGACAATATTGAGGAATTCTAGAGAAATTTTCCATCTTTTCTATGAAATGCATCATATGCTCTTCTGGTGACCCTTTCCCATTAAATTTCTGGAAATCTGGGTGTTCGAAGTCAGCGGGAAATGAGATTTCTTCTATTTTAGGGGGATACGGTGTTTGATATCAAATTTTTTTATTCTAACTTCGTTCATTCTCTAGATGAATAGATTCAATAACCATCTGCCAAATTTCTTCCTATGTTATATTCTGAGTACTATTAGGCTTGGCATTAGGCTTGGCTCTTGAAATCTAACTGCTTGCGGTTGTGACCTTTCTACTTGTGGTTCAATGTTGTTTACGACAGTCACTATCAGCATATTAGGGACTTCCTCAACCACATGCTCATCTAGTGGAAACTAATCAGGATGCTTAATATCTGTCGATGAGCTTTCTATTTCTTTATACTTTGATTATTTTAATACCGAAGAAGGAAGCGAGCGCTGCGTTGCTGATGCTGTTGAAGAAGATGGACTATTATTTGATTTGAAACTAGAGTATTGTCGCTTCGAAGGACTAGTTGACGCAAATCGTGGCATTCTCAATGCATGAGTTTGCTTGAAATCTTTTGTAGGAGGTGCTGTGAGTGGACATTCACTGGTTATAGTCACCTTCCCCTTATTTTTCTGAACCCATAATGATTTTGTGGAAGATGTCTTTACGGTTATAGTTGACGATATTGAAAGACCATTTGGAGTGATGGGCCTTTCTATTTTTCTTGAATGAGATGATCGTATAACTGAAGCAGGACTATGTCTTACAACACTTCGCATAGTTGACCTAGTACTTGGTGAGATGCTGCTTCTTGCGGAAGGAAATCGAACTTTTCGACTTTTGGATGTTACCATCTTCCGTTCTTCCTCATCTTCTTGAGCTATTGACGAAACAGAGATTGTTCCATCCATTGCAAGAAATCCACTACTCTTGATCACAACAGACTTTGCTTTCTCTGACGCTTCTATTTACCTTCAAACAAAATATAAAAAAATACAATTAGGCATCTAATTGATAAGACATTCTATCTCAAAGAAAGCATGGAAGAGTATTAGTTAATTTATTAAATAAAATCGTGCTTCATTTTCAGAGATGAAGGGGAGGACGTTTCCGTTGAGAGTCGTCATTTTGACATCTATACGGAAGCCAAAACGTGATAAATGTTCTCAGAATATTTTCTAAGTTACCATCAAATAATAAGTATTTCTCAGTGGAGTCGCCATTTTGTTTCGACAAGAAAACAAATGTGTTTAACTTGGGGGATTTATTCAATAATAACAAAGAACATGTTAAGAGAACATTCATCACATTTATCTGAGTTCATTTACATCATATGATTTCCTTGATTTTGAAAATAAAGTACAATTAATGTAATGTACTGAATAAAAGAGAAGATAGCTCGATGAAAATTTCGGCAGCATTCTGACGCTATTTCGGCCATCTCCCAGATACTTAGGAGGAATTGACAAATTGATCAACCAGTCTTCAAGGAGATAGAAATTTTAGCAGCATAATAGTGCCTGTTTCAGTCATCCCCTAATACTTAGGGGGAATGTCGACCCCATCGACAATTTTTCTCCTTTGAACTTGTCAATAGAAGAAGGCCTAAAGAAGGGAAGCCTTGCACAGAGATTTCGGCGGCATAACAGCCCCTCATCTTCACAGACTATAGGGCAGTCTGGTTGCGCCGACCCGCGCAACTGATATTGGTTGTGCGGTCCTGTGCAACTGACAGGAAACTCCTCTTCTACCTTCAGTCTTCTGCACTCTCTGCTCCTCTTGAAAACCTTCAATTCCTCTCAATGAAGGAGGGAAAGGGGTATTTATAGACCCTCGCATGTGTGAAAATCCTGATCTTAGTGATGTGGGACAAATCTTTCAGTGCTTTTGATCACTTCTACAGCGTGTTTCGGGGTCCCGCGCAACTGACATTTACGTTGCGCAGACCCGCACAACGAAACTTTAGTTGTGCAGAACTTTGGCTGTCCAAACCCGCAAAACGGAACTTTGGTTGTGCAGACCTGCACAACAGAAATTTGGTTGCGCGAACCCACACAACGAAACTTTGGTTGCGTGGACCCGCACAACAGATATCATTTGTGCAGTCTCGCACAACTAATCTTAAAGACACTTCTCTTTCTTCTTTTATTCTTCTTTCGAGTTTCTTGCTCTCCAATCTTCTTCTGCTTTAATCCTTTCATCACTTTTTCATGCTTCAACAAATACCCCTGGAGCTAGAACTTTACTAAAATACCTAAACTACCCCTGAAAAAGATCACCACCATGAGATTCTCTAACCACTGTAATGAGGTATTTTTGTGCCTCAACATCAGTTTGACTGACAGTATTTTTCTGACCACATTCGATAACAGCTTGCGCTAAAGTTGGAGACTCTAATGCAGGGGGATATGACAGTCGCTCAGTATGTGGTTTATTTTGTAGCGCTGTTCAGATTTATGTCATATTTGGTTAATGATGAGGAGTAAAAGGATCACTGTTTTAAGAATGGCTTATATTACGGTCTCCAAGGCCGTGTTTTTAGGCATGAACTCCTGACCTTTGAGGCGGTAGTATGGAGGGCCTAGAGTGACCGTGATCAGAGGAGAGACTAGAAGAGGCAAGCCCCCTCCAGTAGCTCCCACCAGCAGCAGCGTCATCAGCAATAGAGGTGTACAAGCCACCCAGAACACCAGCGTCGTCTAGAGCACTGTAGCAGCCTCTGTAGCAGCAGCTGAGAGCATCGTAAAAGCCACCGCAACAGATCCCGCCACTAAGGCCCCCTCAATAGTAGCATCAACACCAGCCTCCGAGACCTTAGCAGCAGAGGTAGTAGTTTCGATCGCCTCAGTGACATCAGTAGTAACACCCTTAGAGAGGACATGCACCTCCCCAGCTAGCTCAGGTTAGGTTTTATGTGGCTCAACAGGACCCGTAGTCATCTGGAGGAGTCGTTGAGGGTATTCTTCCTGTTTTTGCATGCATTGTATGAGTTTTATTTGATTCCGATGCTTCTCATTCTTCTATGTCCAAGGGATTCTATCATTTGACTGGATTGCCGACAGAGTCCGTTAAAGAGGGATTGATAGTGTCAACGCCCTTGAGAAAGACTGCAGTGTTGGGTTGCTTCTGTTCGTCTTGCCCCGTGTTAGTGTGAGAGATTTTGTTGCCTGCTGACTTGTTTATGTTGCCGATGTCAGATTTTGATGTTATCCTAGGCATGGATTGGCTTACCAAGTACCATGTCATGTTGGACTGCTCCGTGAGGATAGTCATGTTCTGTAAACTAGGCTTACCATAGTTCTAGTTCATCGCTAAGCTGAGAGGAGAGTCGTTGTCTTGTTTAATGTCATGTGTAGTAGAGGATCCTGTAACAGTGAGCATTGATCAGTTGCCAGTTGTTTGCAATTTCTCTCACATGTTTCAGGAGATTCCGGGGTTGCCTCCATGCCGGAATATTGAGTTTTACATTGATCTTGTACCCGGTACCGTGCCTATCTCAAAGGCCCTATATCGTATGACACCGATGGAGTTACGAGAGGTGCATCGGCAATTAGATGAGTTGCATGAGTTGGGATTCATTCGTCCGAGTAGTTCACCATGGGGAGCACCGATACTCTTCATCAAGAAGAACGATAGCTCGTTGAGGCTCTTCTAGATTACCGTGAGCTTAACCTGGTCACGATTAAGAACAAGTATCCGCTCCTGATGATATACGATTAATTTGATCAGCTGCAGGGTGCACAGTTCTTTTCGAAGATTGACCTGCATTCCAATTATCATCAGATTCGAGTCCGAGAGGAGGACATCTCGAAGACAGCTTTTAGGACGTGTTATCGCCATTTCGTGTTTCATGTCATATCCTTTGGACTGACCAATGCACCCTCGGTCTTCATGCAGTTGATGAATGGGGTCTTCGGTCCTTATCTCAAGCAGTTTGTTATGGTCTTCATCGATGACATTCTGATATATTCGAGGACCTGTGAGGAGCACGAGCAGCATCTGGAGATTGCATTACAGACCCTCCGTGCTTACCAGATGTATGCGAAGCTGGAGAAGTGTGAGTTCTGGTAAGAGGAGGAAGTTCCTCGGTCACATGGTGATGAGGGAGGGCGTCGCAGTAGACCCCTCGAAGGTTGATGTAGTGCGTTAGAGGGGCCAACCCATGAACGCGTCCGAGATCCATAGTTTTCTTGGTTTGACGAGATACTACTAGAGTTTCATTGAGAGCTTCTTCCATATTGGAGCCTCGTTGACCAGGTCGACTTGCAAGGGCATAGAGTTTGTTTGGAGTGACGCTTATAAGCAACCATTTATGGAGTTGAAGGATTGCCTCATGTCTGCTCATGTCCTCACTCTTCCCTCTTGGAGTGATGGATTTGTTACATCTACCGATGCCTCGCATATTAGTTTGGGTGCTGTCTTGATGCAGCACGAGAGGCCAGTGGCCTTTGTATCTTGCCAGCTCAACATCCATGAACTAAACTACCCCACATATGATTTGGAGCTGGTAGCAGTTGTCTTCACACTAAAGGTGTGGAGGCAGTATCTCTATGGGGTTAGGTTCTAGATCTTCTCTGACTACAAGAGCTTAAAATACCTATTCTCTCAATTCGAGCTAAACATGAGGTAGAGGTGTTGGATGGAGCTCCTGAAGGATTATGATTGGATCTCCAGTACCACACATGTAAGGAAAACTTGGTGATAGATGCCCTTAGCTGTCAGCCACGAGGCCTGGTAGTGTACATGATGATTCAGGAGTGGAGGATGCTTGAGGATATAGTAAATATGACTTCGAGTTTGGTCTGCAGTCTTCTATCTTTTAGCTATCGAGTTTGTTGAATCAACCCTCTCTTGTTACAAGGGTGGTCGAGGCTTAGCAGATAAATGAGTTGTTACAAGGCTACCGAGCAGAGGCAACATTTGAGAGTCAGTCAGATTAACAAATTGGTTCTGATGGTGGATTTCACTTTAAAGGTCAATTATGTGTCCTGGATATTTCAGAGTTGCGCAGAGATATTATGACTGAGGCACATCGATCGCAATTTTCTATTCACCCTGATTCGTCTAAGATGTATCGTAATATGAGGCAATAGTATTTTTGGGTGGGGATGAAGGGCCAGATCACTAATTTTATGGTCGAGTGTGACACATGCCAGCGTGTTAAAGTCGATCATCAGAGACTCCCTGGTCCAGTGCAGTCGTTGAGGGTCCTAGCGTGAAAGTAGGAGCATGTGTCAACCTATTTCATTATGGGCTTGGCGAGGACTCAGTACGGTCATGACACCATCTAGGTTGTCATGAATCGCCTAACGAAGTCAGCGCATTTTCTCATGATTTATGTAACTTGGTCTTTGGACCGGCTTGCTAAATTATCATCGAGGATATTGCGAGACTGCATGGTGTTCCAGTCTCGATCATTTCTGACTGAGACCCGAGGTTCATGTCTCAGTTTTGGAGGAGCTTTTAAAGAGCGATGGGGTCTTTTTTACAGCTCAACACCACCTATCATTCACAGATCGATGGGCAAATCGAGAGGGTTAAGTAGATCCTTGAGGCTATGCTTCGAGCCTGCGTGATTGACTTCAAGGGTAGTTGGGATGAGCATTTGTAATTAGCTGAGTTTACATACAATAATAGCTATCTGGTGACCATTAATATAGCTCCTTTTGAGGTAGTATATGGCAGACTATACAAATCTTTGAGTTGTTGGACTGAAGTTAGAGAGCAGCATCTCCTAGGTCCCAAGCTTGTGCAGAAGACGTCAGTGGCTATCAATATCATCAGGCAAAGGATGCGCATAACTCAGAGCAAAAAAAGAGTTTTACTGATCCCCAGCATTGTCCCTTGAAATTTACTGTAAGGGACAGAGTGTATCTCAAGGTCTCGCCATGAAGGACATAGTTTGATTTGAAGTGAAGGGCAAGCATGCCTCGAGATTTATAGGACCTTTCGAGATCATTAGACACATTGGCACAGTGGCCTATCTGCTTGCCTTGCCATCTCAGTTATTTGGCGTCCACAATATTTTTCATATATCTATGTTATAGAAGTGTGGGTCAGATGTAGTTCTTATTATTGATTAGCAGCTGTTGGAGGTTTATGAGGATGATTCTTACATTGAGCAGCCAGTTCGTATCCTTGATTAGAAGGAGCAAGTCCTTCGGACCAAGGTCATTCCCTTAGTGAAGGTGTAATGGGTCACCATTCTGTTGATAAGGCATCTTCGGAGCTCGAGGCTGAGATTCAAGAGCGTTATCCCCATCTCTTTGATGATTTATTATATGTTGTATCTTGTATGCTATCTCTGATTTTATATGATGTTATGTTTCCTCTTTCCTTATAAGTTATGTCTAGTTGTGATGATTGTGTATATTTTGAAGATGAAATTGTTATTAGGAGGGAGAGCTGTAAGACCCGTATCATCGATAGTATCGTTCCGTAGGCTCCTGCAATCATTCTCCTCAAATTTCAGCGATCTGTGACTTATAACCGGAGTTTGTGCGTGACTCTAAGTTGCATCCCGTATATCAGAATCGGCTTGACCTGAGACTTGTATCCTAGCGACCGGCCATCGCCGTGGTTCCAATGCCATGACTTTCGTACCGATGCAATACTTAGGCCAGGAGTTGTGGGCCAGCATTTATTTTGAAAAAAATGCTGCACATTATGAATTCTGAGAGAATCTCTACTACTTTTCACATCAATTAATCAATCATAAGTCAAGTACACAACTCATCCCTCTCTTACACAAGCATTACCCAAAGTCAACTCTCTCTCTCTCTCTCCACCCATCCCTCTCTCATCCAAAATTCAACCAAGCCCATACCCTCCATATCACTTTCTTACAACATCCATTCATCCCATCTCATCTCTCTTTCAACACCCTCTCCTCTCTCATTATCTCTACCATTTTCCAAGCTTCCATGAGAGAAAAGCTCTAAGGAGAGAAAAGATCAAGGACCACTTCTTACCCCCCTCATCTCACCATCCAACCTTCAAACTTCATCATCCACTCTTAAAGAGAAAGCTTAGGAGTTAAGGAGTCTAAGGAGCTAAAGAAGAAGACTATCGGTGGATTTTTTTTTTTAATATTAGATTGTATTTTGATGATTGGCTAAGTGGGGCCTACCAATTGATTGGCTAAGTGGGGCCCACCATGATTCATAAGATCATCACATGATGGGGCCATTCTCCATGGACCCCATTATGATGTTTATTTTCCCATTGTGAATGGTCATCTAGACCTTGCAATCTTTGGTGGAAAGGGATCTCCACCATTGATTTTTATGATGTAAGGCCTTCTTGTGATGGGACCCATTTTGATGTATGTGTTGTATCAAAGAGGGGCCCATAGTGGTGGGGCCCCTCCACTACACTATCTCTCTCTCTCTCTCTCTCTCTCTCTCTCTCTCTCTCTCTCTCTCCATTTTGTGTTTGATAGCCCACCTATGATGTATGTATTTCATCCATGCCGTCTAATCAAGTGAACCAAATCAAGGCCCACCTTGCTGTTCACCTGTTACTAGTCTTAAACAGCCTTGTTGAGGGGAAGTCACAAATAACAACTTGATACAAACACATGTGGCCCACCAATGTGGGACCATTGTGATGTTTGTGATTTATCGACACTGTCCATCCTCTTGGACAGTGTGACCCACCTCAATGTATGTATTTGCATCCATGCCATCCAGGGTTTAAACCCTGGATTGTATTAAAATAATAAAATATATATATATATATATATATATATATATATTAATATATAACATGATATATATCTAGCCACACGTGGGATCCACCTACTATGGGGAGATGGCTGGTCACATAGCTATATAGCTGCTGTATCACGTTAGCAAGGTCCATGGGCCTCCATCATGAGGTATATCTTATATCCCAAACTGTTCATCCATTTGTATGGGCCCCTGCACATGTGGTGCATCCACACCGTCTAGACCTTGGATGGTGGGACCACCCTATACGTGGGGCCTACCTTTATGTTGAAAGCAAATTGGTTGGTGAACCTCATACTAGCACTATATGCTACCGTCATCAAGTTCTGCTAGTATGATCATGGGATATGTGTATATCCGTGCCATCCAACCCACACATGGGACCAACCTTTAATGCATACATTCTATATCAGCACAGTCCATTTAGATGGTACCATGTGAGGCCTTGTAACACCCTGAAAATCGGGGGTCGTGTATAAACTCAACTCCCGAGTTCCAGACCGTCACTTATGCAACAAAAATGATTATGATTCAATGTTGTCTGAGTTAAAGCATTCACATGAGTAAAAGTATACCAAACTGCAATTCATACTCCAGATCCAATGATAAAAGCAAGCGAAAGACTAAAGAATATATATATCACTGTATGAAAAAAATAAAGTAGATCTCAACTGTCACTAAAGTATGAATACATCACTGAGTCTCATATACATGTAAAGAAACAAAATTAACTGTTCAAAAGAGTCCCACTGAGAAGTCCCGTCAACTCAGGTCACCTAAGCAAAGCCGTCGTGGTACTGCATGTA
Source organism: Magnolia kwangsiensis (assembly GCA_037074715.1). Classification (NCBI taxonomy): domain Eukaryota; kingdom Viridiplantae; phylum Streptophyta; class Magnoliopsida; order Magnoliales; family Magnoliaceae; genus Magnolia; species Magnolia kwangsiensis. Next base: position 32,623,587 of record CM073579.1, on the reverse strand, counting down.
TGAGAACTCGTCCTGGTCCTCATCATAGTTCGGCTCTACCTCCTGGATCTCTGCATCACCTGCATCTAAGACAGGGTCTGGTGGGTGTTGCAAACACCATCCCGTAATGTGGGAGTGAGTGATCAACTCAGTGGAATCATAGAGCAAAGATTAGCATGTTCTCAAATCAATCATGCGATAATAGTAAAGCAATAAATCAAACAATCCTAATACTGTTGTTAATGCAATATGACATGACATGATGGATGCCCTCACTGACGTTCTTCCTCATACGGCACCATCTTATGCCCGCGGCATGCGTGCATCCCGCTCAGTGCTCCACATCTTCCAGGCACATGCAATGTAATGGTGATATGATTGCCGAGTTGTTATTAGTCCATTCAAATAGCAGGATTGGAAAACTAAGGTACTTCCCTTATATCAATCCCAACACAGATCCTGTCTAGGGTCATCACTCCTAGTAATCTCATACGATGTATATTTTGTAGGTCGCTGCAAGGTCTTCCAGGGCTGTTGCTCGTACTCGTTGCACCGCTCCCCCATCAGCTTATCAATACAGGCCTACTGTACTCTCACTACTACTGAAGGGTCGTCGCCTCCCGTAGACTCAGAATACGCTCGCGGTCACTACAAAGGACTTGTCGCCTGATCAGTGTAGGCCGACAGCAAGAAATAGTGTCCCATACCACCATAATCTGCTCACGAGACATAGGTGCTCACTGGTCACTACGGGGAGGTTTGTGGCCCCAGTGTAGGCTGACAGCTCGACCACGGTGTCCCATACCACCATGCCCGGCTCATGAGTCTTCGTGGATCAAGGTACCATGGTTAACAGGGTTTACAATGGTAAGTTCAGTACCCTAGGTTCAAGCAGTTATGACTCATACAGGGTGAACATACAACGGTCAGTCGGGTTACTTGACGGGCTCGACTAGCACGATCGCATCTTAAGTCGAACGACATGAAGTGCGTAAAACACTTCGTGTGGCCTAACCACTGCCGCCAACTCCAGAACACGGCTCGCGTTCATCGACGCGTCGTTCGTGGCAAATATAAGCCAACCACGAAATTTCTCGGTTACCGACTGCTTGGACTAGGTATAGTCCCAAACAATTATAGAATCACATCAGCCATCATGTTAGAGTAATGGAAATGAAATACAATCATGTGAGCATGTTAACACATGTTATAACATACAACTTAAGTAAATCATCAAGCACATGCATTTCATATATATAATGAAATCATGCATATGGCTAACATGTAGGAAATCATTTACATCAGCATATTAATTGAGAAATCAATCTCAAACTAATTCATAACACCATTTAATTCAATACATACTAATACAAGCATTTATACAAACACTTACACTACACACTTAAGTCTACATATAGTATGTCGGCTCAAAGTGCGCATTTAGGCGAATCTCTTCACCAAACTAATTATGCATGTATTCCTAATATTCTAATGTGACAATAAGCCATGTCAATCACATCAGCAAATTATGGATGAAAACAGTATTTCCTATAAATGACTAAAATGCCCTAAATCTCATATTCTTCGTTGGTTTACAAAACAGGAAACGGACAGCATGTTGTACATGTCAAACGGAGTTGCCGTCGATAATCTACTATTAAACGACATTGAAAGTGTTGAAAACATTCAATCAAAGCGTCTAAAATCCGTACCTTTTCCCTTATAGGTGAAGTGATTCGAACGGAGTGTATACGCTTCGTCTACGGCGAATAGAGAACCTAATACACAAGTTCTATCAGCTACTTCGCTATGAAACCAAGAGAACACTAAATCAGCAACTAAATAGGGTATTTTATTACCTAGAAACGTGGAGAAATCACAGGCGAAGTGATCGGAGCGTGTTGCTAAAGCACGTGCAACAGGCAGCACAACGGCAGGAAAATTCACTACTACTCTCTCTCACAAACTCTCACCTTTTCTCTCTCCCAATCTAGGGTTTTTCTCAAATTCGGATGGGAGAGAGGAGTGAGGGTTTTAACCCCTTTTATAAGCACAAAAATGCCCGGAATAGGCTCGGGAACAAAGTTTACTTGATGTATATCCAATTCGGGGCTGTTTCGGTCCAAAAGTACATTTCTGGTGGTCCCCTGGCCGAACGCAATCGGACTTAAGCTCATGCATACAGGATCTAGCATATATCAAGTTTTCAGTCCGGCAAGGTTCGTAGATCGCACGTGGTGGTCCAGTTTCAGTTCAGCGGTCACCGCACGTAGATCAGGCCTGCAAGTCTCATGATATGAAATAGAAATTTTTCCTGATCCGAGGGTGTAATTTGGTTGAATTCTAATGGTCAGAACACTTAATACTGACGCGTCAAGTTGTGTGCCAGATTTGAATTTTAAATTCCAAATCTGTCCCTATTCTTACTCTCTTCAGTCCAGGCTCAATGAAATAGCCTGCGAATGTCGGTTGGGCTTGATTTTCGAAATGATTGTCAAGTCTAGCTAGGCGGTTCTAATGGTCTAAGATAGTAGGTATCGGACTTTCGACGCGCGGTATAGATCCAATACAAAGTTTCAAAGTGGTCCTGAGAACAAACCGGCTTAGAGTTTGATCCGAGGTTTTAGAGTATTATAGAGTCATTGGTTCTACTCGATTTGGGTCTTGTAGAATGTATTTAAAGTGATCAGGGACTATTTTCCAGCTACTCTAGCGTTGCGCTAGCTAACTTACACTTATTTTCTAAAGGAATTAATCCTAGGCGATTTTTGGTCGAGTTGGTACTCGAGTCCAAGTATGGATTTTTCCAGGGCGTTACAGGCCTGTTGTAATGTATGTGGTTTATGAACAGATTAGATGAAAACTAAATGTTATGGTGGGGCCCACCTTGATGTATGTGTTGTACATCCATGTTGTTCATTTGGTGGGCCCATTTGGAATGTGCAGGGCCCACCCCAATATGATGTATATGAGGCCCATTTGATGAGGCTCGGGTGATGTATTTTTGACCTATTTGGTGAGGCCCAATATGATGCATTTGAGGCCCATTTGATGAGGCCCGATGTAATATATGTTGGCCCATATGTTGAGGCCCAATATGATGTATTTGTGGCCCATTTGGTGAGGCCCGATGTGATGTATGAGAGGCTGGATGTGGCCCATTGTGATGTATTCGAGACTCATGGGATGTGACCCATTATGATATATTTGAGGCCCATGGATGTGGCTCATTGTGATGTATTCGAGGCCTATGAGACATGACCAATTGTGATATATTTGAGGCCTATGGTGTTGGGGATTTGGCCTGCAAAATCACACAGATCTAGATCTAGGATAGCAATCCAATGGCACTAAGCACACAAGATAACACAGAGAACACCCAGATTTAACATGGAAAACCCTTTCGAAAAAAAACCACGGCACAAAGCGACAGATCTCCACTATGAAAATAGAAATTACAAAGAGAAAGGACTTACCTGATTCGAATAACCTCGAATCTCACCCTTCCTACACCCTTTAATTTTCCTAAAACCCTTTAGAAAGCTTTTTTCATACCTAGAAAAGCCCTAAGAACACCTATTTATAGTTTAGGTAACTTTCCTTTCGCATCCCAGTTGCGAAAGGACCCTTTCGCATCCCAGTTGCGAAAGGACTCAGATTTAAGACATCTCGCAACACATGGAATGTGGCCCAATGTGATGTATATGAGGCCCATGAGTGAGGCCCATTGTGATGCATATGTAGCCCATGAGTGAGGCCCATCGTAATGTATATTAGGCCCTTGAGTGAGGCCTATAGTGATGTATGTTAGGCCCTTGTGTGAGGCTATGGACCCACTATACATTTGGCTCTATGTGGGCCACTTCTTGGGAGTAATGTTGGTTAAATGTCCACATTGATCGGCGATGATGGTTAAATGTCCACATTGATAGGCGATAATGGTTAAATGTCAACATTGTGACCTTTTCTTAGGCCATTGTTAAGTCCATTCTCATTATTCTGGGTCAACCCAATCATTAGGCCCCATTGATATGTACATGACCCATCTATTCATATTTGGATAACTCAAAATTTTAGGCCCCCATTGGTTGTTAGCAAGATTGTTTTAATCTTGGAGTCCATCTATGGACCCCAAGTTGTTAATAGGCCGGTTGTCGATATCGATTACGAGCATACTTAGAATAATATCATAATACATGCCCTTATGCATCATCTGCATGCTTGTGATGAGATGCGATTGACCATTGCATATGCTTTCTGACAAGTTATTTATAGGACTCCCTGATAGGCGATGTTGTCCCTCATGAGCGCACTGTACGCATGGGATTGATGCATGACTGGATTGTATGACTCATGCATCTTACATTGTGTGATGTGGTTACTATATGCCTTAGCAATATTAGGGCCATGGCCTTCATAAGCACATCATGGAGGGCCAGCTTGCCAAAAATATTATTATTAGCATCGGGGTGTCATAGATGTCCCCGGGTGAAAATCTCTAAACCCAATGGTACCAAATGATGACTCTAATGTCGAGATCGAGTAGATACATGAGCGCACGAGGTTCGTATACCAGTAGGTTGTGTCTCCCACTGTGTCGTAGTCAGTCGGAAAGGGGTGTGACCTTACTCGCCTAAGTGAGGGGGCAATATCTAGGTTGAGTTTGACTAGCTTGAGGAATGAGTCCACCATCAACAAGTCGGGCCTGATATTGGCAGGCGGATAGTGAGGTCTCATCCACTTACCTAGTTATGCACTCGGATAGGGCGGCAAGTTGGCGTAGAGTGTACTAGACCCCAGCAATTGTCTAATGTGAGAACTGTACTGATAATTGATGCTCTATTGATGAGATATATTAATATGTGGATTCAGATGAGGACTGGTATGCTAGAGTTGCATCTCGTAATGTATGGCCTTAGTATGGTCGATATCATTTACGTCTTGCATCGCATGACCTTAATATAGCTGATAACATTCATGCCTTGTATCGCATAGCCTTGGTATGGTTAATAGTATTCATGAATTCGCCAGCATATTTCACATTACTCTAATATTGCATTTTGAGCATGCTTATATTGCGAACACACTCTCACCACCCTCTAAGCTTTTTGTAAGCTTATGCATGACCATTGTGTGCAGGTGACGCTAGGACGCCGTAGCAGCATTGAGATTGGAGAGTGCAGCAGACTTCTGGAGCTTTCGATTCTGTTATTGTATTTCCCTTTATGCACATTGTACCTTAAAGTTTTTTATGAGAGTGGATTTTGTGATGGTGTCTTGGTTATTGTTTATGGGTTATGCTAATGGTTATGCTTGTTATAGAATAAATTCATGCTGATAAAAATCCTCCTTATAGGATCCCAGGATCGAAACCTAGTATATGAGTACTGGGAACCGTGAATGGGGTACCACGGAGGCTGTCAGTGCCAGATTCGCTGATCAAAAATTTTGTGAGCTCGGTTCCTAAGTTTGAGGTGTGAGAGCACCTTCAAAATCTCATTGTATTTGAGAAAGCAGTAGTGGTTTTACAGGTATTTTATCAAACCCCTTCTAAGCAACATAAAAATCAAGAATAAAAGGGTGTTGGTTTCATATACATATCTTCCTTTCCACTAACCACACTACTTTGAGTCATTTCATCGAACACTAAGTGAGCAACATCAATATCAAAGTAACCAAGTCACCAAACTAGTTCAATTTGAGTTTGATTCGAGCCGGGTTTGATTCGAGTTGAGTCGAGCTGGGGGCAGCTCAAACTCGGCTTGAACTCATTTTCAAGCTCAAAAAATCAGCTCGACTCAGCTCGAACTTAGCTTCGATCCAAGTCGAATTGAACTTTTTCAAGTCAAGTCGAGCGAGTTAACTGAGTTAGCTCTGTTCGTGTACACCTCTACTCCTCAACTAGTGGCTAATCATAGTTTAATAAGTGGGACTTACTATCGTAGGGTTGTACATGATTAATCCATCAAGCCACTTAGGGCAAATATCAAATTAAAGACATAGAAGGCAAATGTCAAATCAAAGGCACAGAGTGCATAACAATCCAAAAGATGGTAAGTCCACAACCAAATCTCATTTAATCCATTAGGCAAAAATGGCCACTAGGTTGAGGGTTCATTATAATGACAATCAATCAAGCTACATCCCAGTCTGAATATATATAATTAAGTGAAAAATAATTTTTCACTCATAGATTTAACAATTGAAGTTCCACAAATAATTCACAAGTACGAGAGCATTGAACTTTGAGAATCAAATCCAATAACTAGCGCAAGTAATCGTGAAATAGAGATATCAATTATCAATAAAAATTAAAATAAAAACTATTACTTAAGCTAATATGAAAGCGGAAAGCTCAAGGGAAAAAGTCACCATCTTACGAGTCGAATCGCCTACTAATGTTGCTAGGAAGCGCATGCCCTTTTAATCGAATCCTCACTCAACTGTGTCAATCTGATCCGAGACTTGACCCAACCTTGATTTGAATTATGTACTCTAATGCCACTTGACTAAATTCGGTTGAACTTGTCCGAACTCAGCCGAACTTGGATGAACTCGTTGAGTCAACCTACCATAGTCAATTCTCCTTCTTCTTCTTCTTCTTCTTCTTCTTCTTCTTTTCTCTAATTTCTTCTTTATTCTTCTTAGCCACTCGCCATTCCTAGCTAAAATCGAACAACTCAACTCGACTCCTACTGAGTCAAGCTAGTGACTTTCTCTCAAACTCGGTCCTCACTCCCTCTCTCTCTTGTTTTCTTCCTTCCCCTTTTTATTTATTTGGTGTACCAACCCACCTAGGATGGGATAGGTCCTACCCAATTAAGACTCAATTAAACTCGAAGGGTAGTGAATCAACCTAAACGATTTGATCTCTCTCTCTCTATCTATGTATCTCTCTCTCTCTCTCAACCAGGACAATTAGTGATGTCTGGATTTAGACAGAACTTGCCCGACTCGATGTCCAATGAGTCAAATCCATTCGACTTGGCGACTCAAGGTGACACGACACCGCACATTCTCTACAAGTTTCTCTCCCTCTTTTTTTCTTCCCTTCCCATCTCTTTTCATCCCTTCTTCTTGATGGAAAAGGTCCAACAATGGCCTCCAGACCTGTCCTGAATCAGCCCAACACCCAATGCCCAATGAATTGACTTGGTAGCTCAATTGGACTGGTTGCACTCAAGTTGGAATCTCGTGCTTCCTTCCTTTTCTCTTTCATCTTCTCTTAGCTACACCCATTTGGAGTCTATACCTAGCCAGGACTTGCCCAGACTTGACAGCAAGTTGAGACAACCTGGCTTGATAGCATGGTGCAACAGATTCTCTTTTTTCTTTATTCTTCCTTTCTTTCTCTACCTTCTTTCCCTCTCTAACAACTGTTACACCAGCCCCTCTACAATCGAGCAGACTCGCCTGATAACCTAGCAGATGTGGCAGAGAAGAAGACTGCCATTAAGGACATTTTCTTTTGCACTGCTTCTTTATTTGTTCTGGTTCTTGTGGATGGTCGAGTTAAGCTCCAGTGCATACAAACATGTGTTTTTGAAACTTAGTGGAGATTTTGGTGGTGGGTTTAATGGTTAAAGGTTTCGATCGGATTTTCTTATGCGGCCACAAGGGATGGAGAAAGACCCAATGCCATCTAATGCTTTGATCTTAAATCAAGACCTAAACTCCCTTAAAGTTGTCGGATGAAACTAGAAGCCAGGGATTCAACCTAGGGTTCATTGCTCGCAAACTCTCCTACAATAGATTTTTATTATTTTGGTTGAACAACTAGCAATTGTACGGTTAGTTTTAAACGGTCGGGATTGACTCCCATAGATGGCTAAAATCCCACGAGGATGACTCATATGGATTGCCAGCTTGGTAGAGAGAACGATTTCCATTTACACTGACCCATAGTTCAAGTGGTAGATTGAATGAAGATACCTTTTTTTAACAATAAGGTCTTGGTATCGATTCCCTAGTGGGGTTGGCTACTAGTGGAGTGTGTACTGATAGTGGGGTGTACTAACAAGCTAATGAAAAAAAGAGATCAATTTCCATTTTTGAAAAAAATTCACCGCACACCAACAATGTGCAGAGGTTGTTAGGTTTCTTTGGGAACTCCCTGGCTTAGATGATGAACAACTTTGATCATCAAAATGACCATGGGTGGTGGGCCACAACATAGCCAATGAAATAGTCTATTTGAACTATTTTCAAGCGGGAAAATAAAAAAGGGAGGAAAAATCCTTTTCTTCATTTGAAAATGTTGGGTCAACCCGACGTTGACTAGTAGTGCAGTCTAGTGCATCTCATGTGTACACTAGTAGTGCATATGCACTACTTAAAGAGGGGTCCACCAAGATGTGTGAAGAAATCCATGTCGTTTATCAGGTTCTGCTTGCCTTATTGGGACATCTAACCAATGATGAGGCAGATCCAAGGCTCAGGTGGGCTATACTCCTACATTTTAGTTCCTTATGGAATTATGTTGATCTAATAGTCAGAGCACTCTAAATTTGAACATCAACGGTCAAATGGGTCCTAGGGCTTGTTTAAGTGAGTTTCAACACTATATTCAGTTACCTGAATCTAAGATAGGGATGATCAAGTAGGGGGATGTGAACTTGAGTGTTGTAGGCTTCATAACAATGGATCTGGTGAATTGGATCCAAATTTTGGGATGATTTAAGTTCAGGACCTTCCATAGTCCATATTGAACAATTTTAATGGTTTCGAGGATTGTCTGGTTACAACCTAAGGGTTGATTTTACAAATCGATGGTTGAATTTGGGGAATCAAGTGTTAGAGTGATTGATGGAACATTGTGGATCTGAAGAATGGTGGATCTCGTGGTTTAGACTTCTAAATATAAGATGAATGATTAGATTTATCTATCCAAGAGATGGAAATCTAAAAGTAGTTCTCTCTATTAATGTGGGGGTCCATATTGGAAATAATTTGGTTGGATGACTTGACGTATGCATGAAAAGTGTTATTGATGGTTAGATTAATGTAGGATTGAGTTTATAGATTGATCTCGATGTTGATTGCATGGTTGCCCTCGCATCATGGTTATGATGATGATTGCTCATGTTGATTTAGAGCCAAAATCAATCTAAGGTATTTTAGGTACGATATCACATGCCTTGATCGTGAGTTGAATAATCATTGATGGTATAATCCCATGTTGAGAAGTCAAGGGTTGATCAAGGGCAGGTTAATCTCGAATGAACTGGTCAAGATGGGAGAATTGTGGGCAATCAAGCGATGTGCTAGTTATAGATTATGTGTTCTCACATGTGCTTGTGCTGAATTTGATTTAAATGGTAATACATAAATACTGAAAGGTATGAGGTGTTACAATCTACTCCCATTAATGAGAATTTCATCCCTGGAATTCATCTATGAATGGGAATGACAATCTGTTTCATGGTTCCTCTATGCCATCATTAGTTTTCCCATTAAGTTTATGTGTATGCGCAAGTTCTCATGGCTGACTGCAAAGACATTGGTCATTACAATATATCCCCCCTTAAAGAAAATGTTTCCATCAAAATTTGATAATGTACGTCCCAACCATTAAGATTACGAGTCATTCGATTAACCCAAAAGTGTACTCTATCTTGGATATGTCTAAGTGTGAAATCACATCACATACATTCTTAATAAGTTACATCTAAATTTTCCAGAACCCTTAAGTTTTCAGTCTAGAAAATCAACTAAGGTGTTAAGTCCCCCTAAAGGTTAGGAATCATTCCCACATTAACCATTTCTAGGGAATTATTTTAATGCTTATCAACATCAGAATTTCTTATAGTATTTACTAATGTTACCAATTCATTTAGGTAGAAACTAATAATATTATATCAATATTTTTATTATAATTCCCTGCTATCTAAAGTACAATAATTTTTTTTACCATTATTCGAGTTAACACGAATAGATGGTTACAATAGGTTTGAGCTTGATACATCGATCATTTGCCTACACAAAGCAGTGGATTCATTAGTATCATTTTCTAATCCTAGCAATTCTCGATCTTCTGCTTGATCAGGGCATTGAGATCATTGGGATTTGCTAGGATTTGGGATTTTGATCAAACCTAGTACACCTTGCCTAATCATGATTCCATTAGTCTATGACCCGGATTATTCTAGACTCCTAGGGAGTATCATGTAATCTTCTATTTTCATAATAAGAGTGCTCCAAATCTATGTAAATAGACTGAATTACCATCATGCTTCCACTATGAACTTGCCCTCAGTTATGTGGGTAACTACATGGGTCTTTTCAACATTAACACAGTGTCACCTTTCTTCAAGAAGCAATACTTGACTTTCTTAATGAAAGCCGCAGATATTTGTGCTTGATATAGCTTTATCCGTTGTTGTGCTGCCAATCATTTTTCATCCAAAGCATCCAATTCCATAAGCCTTATCTTGGCATTTTCATCATCAGTTATTGACTCATGTATTGCCACCCTAAGAGATGTGACCTGCGTTTCAATTGGGACAACGGCTTCGACACCATTCCCCATAAACCAATGAATAAGATGTGGCTTTCGTTGTTGTTTGGTGAGCTGTCTGGTAGGCCTACAAATCTTCTTGTAACTTTTCATCCCAATCGTGCTTATTTTCCATGATGATTGTCTTCAAGATTCTAACTATCATCTTATTAAAAGCTTCCACCAATCCATCGGCCGATGGATAATTGGGCATTGAGAAGAAATACTATACTGAATTTCTAACATAGCTTTTCCATGTTTCTGTTTTTAGAAAGAGTAACATGATCTGTAATAGTTTTCTTCAGAATCTCGTGTCGGTATATAATCTCATGGTGAATAAAATCGACGTCTCTTTCCTTGATGATGTGCAGGGCAATCGCTTTTGTCCACTTGGAGAAATAATCTTTCACTACTACAATATATTGATGTCCCTTGGACGATGGTGGATTAACAGGATCAGTAATGTCTAGTCCCCAGGTTGCAAATGGCCATTAAGTTACTAACTGATGCAGATCTTCGAGCGGCATATGCATGACATCGTCATGTACTTGGCATTCGTGGCATCATTTTTGTAAGTGCTAGGATGTTGAACACACATAGGTTGTCAAATTTTATGAGAAAAAATTACTTCAAGGTAGAACTTCAAGATCAGCTTATATTCAAGAGAAGATCAAGCTCAAGATCAGTCTATGTTCAAGAAACGATCAACCTCAAGATCGGCTTATGTTCAAGAAAAGATCAAGCTCAAATTCAAGATGAAGTCCGAAACAAAGTTCAACTCAAAGTGAATTAGATATTTGATATATCTTAGGTGGTATAAACCCTAGAAAAACCTTAAGACTAGGTGCTTTCAAAATGTTTAATCATGGGTTTTTTACATTTATTTCTGCCTAGAATTCGACCAGCCTAAGCTTCCTTGGCAAGCCTAACTTAAAGCCCAAAGTTAATAACAACTTTTGTTGAAAATTTGGCTAGCCCAAGTATTAGTTCGGCTAGCCCGAGAAAGTTCGGGTCAAATTCAAAGAAGATCAACTTTTAAAATTCACAGGAATTCGGCTAGCCAAATTCAGCTGCTTGGCTAGCCGAATTTTGGATAATTCTTATCTTGCGCAATCCAAAATCCATTAAACAGAATCCACCGAACTTGGGTTAGTCAAAGCCTATCTCGGGCTAGTCAAAATTCTAACTTCTTTGCTTATAAATTGAGGTTTTCTCTCATTTTGAATTACACAATTTAATTATCAAAATTCTTCAGCAATAAAGACAGAAGCTCAAGTCATTGGTAATCTATTAGTTGGTATTTATAATTTATTTTAATATCTTATTCAATTCCCTTTAGTCTCAGATCTTTTAAGTTTAATCTAAGAGAGTAAACTATACTCTTTGAGATTTAAGAGAATTGAATTAAGTAGTATTTGGGTTTAACAAAATTAAAATCTATAGAACCTTAGAGCCTTTTTATCTAACTGAACATGACACCATCTACATTCAAGAAAGAGGTTCTTCTGCTACATTTTCTATGGTTGACGATAAATACACCTACTAAAACTCTTTTTAGGTTTTTTTTGAGATCTCTTGTGAAAATCTCAGTTAAGGTTTTGTCTAAGATAGCCTGTGAAAATCTTAGTTAAGGTTTTGTCTAAAATAGCCTGTGAAAATCTCAGTTTGGGTTTTTATTGTGATACCCCATGAAAATCACAAGGAATTATATTATGTTATTAAGGTGATCCTATGAAAACCTTTTTATAGTAAAAGTCAAAATTACGAGGGAAGTAATTTTGGGAGTGGAGTAGGTGTGGCTATTTTTAAAGCATCGAACCACTATAATTCTTCATGTCATGTGGTGAATGCCTTATTTTTATTTTTAGTAGATTGGATGTATTTAATTATTTCAGTTGTGTGGTGAATGTTGTAATTCTTTAATTTACTCTTGCTAGTTTGAAGTTTTGATTTTGAAATCATTAATGAAATAAGGTTGTTTTGCCTAAAATTTTAGGTGAAGGTTGTCCTACGAATTATTTGGAATCAACGTTTCAATACTTAAGAAATTCAGATCTTTGTATTATTTACATATTCAACATTTGTTTCGATTATTTAGCATTTTCCTATTCACCCTGCTCTAGGACATCGCAAGCTCTTCATTTCAATTTTACATAAGTTATTGCATCTTTGAACATAGAAGGCCAGTAATACCCTATGCGATGTATACGGTGGAATAAAATTTGGTCAGTTTAATGGGCCCTACATTCCCCTGAGTGGGCTTCTCGTAGTACGTAATTGACCACTTCTATATCTAAACAACGCAACAATATTTCATTATAAGATTTTTGATACAATACCTCATTATGCATAACAGACCTCTTCGACCTCTAGTTAATCTTTAACTTCAACGATTGTTCTTTTAGTAAAATTCTGTATTTAAGGTAATCAATGAAGGGCTACTGCCAATCATCAATAGTAACTTTTAAGCAAGATACCAGCTGTGCTTTAGAGTTCTCGCTCAAAAGCTCTAGCAATGGTGAAAATCTTCATTCTTCAATCGTTATCTGGAGAGGTCCTATCATGATAGGAGAGAGTTGTGGCGAAACTAGCTAATGCATCTTCTTCTCATTCTCATAGCGTGGTATATGTTTAATTTTGACATTATGAAAGCCTTCCAACAGTTGTTGTTCTCATTAGCAATAGGGTAATAATTCTAGTTTTCTTATCTCAAATTTTTTCGTCAATTGATTTATCACAAGCTTGGAGTCCCCAAAAATCTACAAGACTCGTATTTTCATCTCATGAGCTATTTTCAACCCTATAATGAGGGCATTATATTTAGCTTCATTGTTTATGCATGTTGTTCCTAACATGAAGGAATATGGTAATAAATCACCTTAAGGACTGATAAATATTGCACCAACACCTACTCTTGACATCCAAGAGGAACCATCGAAGTACATTTGCCAAGAACTAAGCGATTCGACCAGCAAACACCTATTCAACTAGCAATTTATCAGAAATCTCCTCATTATCTGGGACTGGGTGAGCCACTAGGTAATCAGCAACTTCCAGCCCTTTTATTGCTTTCGATGGTTCATAAGCGATTGTAAATTTATAGAGAAGTAGCATTCATTTGGCTAATCTTCCTAACAACATTGGTCTTGTCATTAAATATTTTATTCAATTTGCTTGTGAAATAAGAGTTATTTTATGGGAGAGACAATAATGTCACAACTTTTGTACCGTTAACACTACGTCCAAGCATAGTTTTTTCAATGGGTGAGTAATTGCATTTTGCACCTATCAAAGTCCTGCTCACATAATAGAGGGCGCTTTCCTTTCCCTAATAGTTACATTGGGCTAGCAGAGCCCCTAAAGAGTTCTCACACACGACAATGTATAGAATTAAAGGTTTTCCCTTGACTGGCATTGTTAGCATTAGAGGTTGCTTAAGCAATTCTTTGATGAAGTCAAATGCATTCTGGCATACTTGGTTCCATATAAATTTTGCTCCTTTCTTCAATAGGTTAGCAAACGGCTGGCATCTTCCAGCTAGATTTGATATAAAGCAGTGGATGTAAGCTAATGTTTCTTGCAAACTTTTCAATTCTTTTAATGTCTTTAGGGGAGACATTTCTTAGATGACTCCGATCTTTCTTGAATTGATTTCGATTCGGTGATGCCTGATAACAAATCCTAGGAATTTACCCAATGACACACTGAATGCGCACTTTGTCAGGTTCATTTTCAACTCCTTCTTGAGACGTCCAAAGCTCAATGATACATGTTTACGATGCTCTTCATGGTTGTCAGACTGAACCACTAAATCATCAACATAGCATTCAACATGTTTATGCATCGTTTCCTAGAAAATATTCTACATTACTCTTTGATATATAGCCCCGATGTTCTTGAGTTTGAACAACATAACTTTATAACAGTAGATCCCTAAAGATGTCCTAAATGTTGTAGCCTCTTAGTCCTTGGGTGCCATGCATATCTGATTATATCTAGAGTATCCATCCATAAATGACATGACCGCATACCATGTCGTACTGCTGATTAATAACTCTGTTATCAGTAGTGGAAAATCATCTTTTGAGCTTGCTTCGATCAAATCTTTGAAATCGACACATACTCTAATTTGTCTATTCTTTTTCTTCACAGGGATAATGTTAGATATCCATCTACGATATTTGACTTTTCTTATAAAACCGACTTTAATTAGCTTGTTCACTTGTTCTTCTATCAAGGGTATTAAATTGGGATGAAAACTTCTTTGCGCTTGTTTAACCGATTTTCTATCTTTAGAAATATTAAGTCGGTGCATCACCACTGTCAGTTCTATACTAGGCATTTCTGCATACGTCTATGTGAACATGTATTTGTTCCTTTTCAACAATTCAATATACTAACTTACTTCTGATTCTGACAGGATAACAATTATATACATGTTTTGAGGTTCATCCTCTATTCCTAGATTCACTTCTCGTAGTGCATCAATTGTCGGCTGCCCCTGTCTTCCATTTGTTTGAGTGCTACTTCAGGGTCCTTTATTTCTTTATTATTTCTTTCAACTATTTTGAGATCCATCCTTTGAGCTTACATGAACCATATTTGCTTGCACATATATAGGGATGCCCCTAGCCCGCAAGACTTTTTCCATTTTCTTCATGCACACTAATCAGGACTTGGATGCCATTGTTGTTATTCAGTCTTGTCGGCTCATCACAGTTGAATACCATATTTTGCATAATTTTTCCATTGATTGGACTGTATCTTTTCATATCTTCTAGCAAAGAGGTTTTCGCACATTGCAGATTCACATGTCTCTTCTCTTATCTCTTTCTCCGGTGGAGCATAGAATACTATTGGCTTCGGATTATTAGGACTGGACCATATGCAAAACCTACTTGGCATGGTAGCGAACGGTTTGTTTCTTTCAACTCGTGGTGCTGGTACTATGTAATTTGATTGCAGGATTTTCATCTGTTTCGATGATAACAAAGTTAAAGGGGCTGGCCAGGTTTCCTTAAACGTTTCGAGACAAAGTAAAATTTTTTCTCCTTACCAATCACTGCATTTGGTCCTCGATTTTCTAACTTTCTACTGACTATTTCTTTAGACAGCTTCACTTGAGTAACTTTCTTTTCTGTCTCCTGAGTTTTCTTATCTTTTAATATTTTATCTCTCTTACCTTCTATTCCATCTTCTTTTGTCACAAATTCATTGTAATAGCTTACATCTGCGAAGAAAGATTTTGCCACTCTATATGGCTTTGAGTCGGTCATCACTTTATATCAGAGACCATCCTTACAATATTTGAAACATTGATGCAAATTGGATGGTACGATGCCATATCGGTGCATCCATGGCCGCGCCAAAAGGAGATTATACATTGTCATTGCATTGATTATATGACACAATTCTTGTGACCAAGTCACCTATTTCTAACACCAATGTGATCTTCCCAAGTGTTCTCTGGCCATCCTGATTAAATCCTTGAATCATCATTCCACTAGTGCGCAGATACAAACAGTGATATCCCAACTTATTGAGCATATTCGACGGTAATAAATTTTCTACGGAATCATTATCTAACATTATTTACTTGACCTATTTCTTATGGATATAGCCGACGATCATCAACGGCCTATTTATTCCTTTTCACCTAATATTCAATCGTCGTCAAAGAAGATGATAAACATGCAGTTATTTTCCTCCCTTCCATGAGGTTTTTCACTCTGTATGTGAAATTACAATTTAGACTGCTGATATTAAAGTATGAATGTAAGACTAAGGTCCTAGAGGGGGGTGAATATGACTTTTCAATAATTATGCCAATTTAAAAATCCTTATTGCAAAGCTTAAACTAATCTCCAATTAAACTAAGCAAAATAATCTAACTCTAAAGGCTTCAAAGCCATTAGAGCAACCAATCTCATAGACTTCTAAAGATATATCAATCAACCAATTAGTCTATAGCATCGTGAACATGTGTGAATGGAATATGCTACTTATCAATCCTAAGCATTCATCTTATCATGCATACATATCTAAGCATTCAACATATAAACATGAATTAAACTGATACAAAAATGTCAATCCCAAATACAAGCATATATAGTGGTTCGGCTATGTGCCTACTTCACTCCTAGATGACTCACTCTCTCCTAGAGTGTGCCAGATTTCACTATGAAAAGGTTTTAAATTAGATTTACCTCAAACCTTTACAACCCTACACACAGACTCTATGATTTGTGCCCTACACCAGAGCAAAGGTCCTATACAAGAACCGAGACTTTATGTCCTACAGACGGACAAGGGTCCTAATTTTGAGCCCAACAAGCTAGGCCACACAGGCCAAATTTTACACAAGAACCTGGCAGTTTATGTCCTACACAAGGACACACCTGGGAGCCTACACAAGGCATTAGGTCCTACACAATGACACTATATATTCTCCCGTCGGAGGCCTAAAAAAAGTCTTAGTGAGTTTATAAATAAAATCTGAAACCAAATACTACACAAGGAAGAAGTTTCAGACTCTTTGGACTCTTGTACTTACTTGTAAGTGGATAAGCCCTTCTTGTTGCAACTTGTGGGTTGCCTGATTTTTTCTTTATTGAGCTTCAATCAGCTCCTGGACACTCCCCCAATCATGATGTTGTAGTTGTTCTAATCTTTCAGCTTCAGGATCAATTTCCTTGCATATGATGCTCCTTTAGGGTCAACAGGGTAATGGGAGTGGGTTGAATCTTCTATAACTAGATGATAAGTGGATTTCCTAGGAGATTCAACTGATAGATGTTCTAGAGTATTATAAAGACTAAGAATATACCAATAGGTTTGGTCCCAATACTCTAGAGAAGGCTTGAGATCATGTTCTTCACTAATAGGAGCATTGAAAGCTCATTAAGGTGAAGAATCACAATGATAAGAGCATGAATCGCATATGGATAAAGTCTTAAATGATTTAGTTAAGCTTGGGATGCAGTAAGGACTATAAGATGCCTTATTCCATAGTTTCTACAAAGATCCGGATACTCTTTTTATGGGAAAAAGGTTCCAATGAATTTATAACGACTATATTTCGGTCCTATCAAGGAGTCCTTTAGTTGGAATGAATTAATGCTCGGTCGGACTGAATAAAGTCCTCAGGTTGCTGGACACTTTTGGTCACTTTCGGTCTGACTGAGGCTTATCTTCAATTGCAGTCAGTCAGACCAAATTATAGCTCGGTTGGACCGAATTAACTCTAAATCTTGCCATGCTCAGTCCCGTTTAAGTTTTTATCCTACAATAGCCATGCTCAGTCGGACAGAAGTTATGATTGGTCAAACTGAAGGTTGTTGTTTTTCAATTTTTTGTTTTAGCAACTTAAAACTTCAAAGGCCAAATCTATGAAGATAGGAATTATGAGATTTTATAGCTTAACGGATGATCGAATTGAGGTTTTCTATTTGTGTCAGGATCATCTAAAGGGTATAGGTTTGTTTTGTTTTGAGGATTAAAATTATAGGAGCATCTTTTTACCTTGTGAGTGTTGCTTGATGCTTCTGCTCCAGTTGCGTCTTTAATCTTCATTTTCTAAGGGCTCACCGGATTACTTAACACAACAATTCATGTGATTGACAAACAAGTGTGCATGAATGGGTGCACTAACAATCCCTCCCTTTGTCAATTATGTGACAAAACAAAATATCCTAAAACAATGTCATGGTCTATACCAATGACATACCTAAACAGTTTAAAAATTACATGCCAATATAGAAGTTTACAAGTTTAAAATACTAAGACATGCAATAATGACCCCTAAATTTCTTCCATGATCAACCTGTAACATAGGATATACAAGGCACAAATACAAAAAAATAGGGAGTATGGAGCATACATGTGGTTCTCCCCCCTTTTTGTCAATCATTGGCAAAGGTAGTCAACAAAACAATCCAATACAAATTGAAGTATGGAATTGATAATTAAACTCAATTTAGAGGGAGAATAGGAAAATCACATAAGTTCAAAATGTAGAAGCAGAAAATATGTGAACCTTATGTGAAAATATCATGTTAGGAAAGAGATATAACAATTAATAGAATAAATGACACAAAAGTTATCATCATTAAACCACAAAAGTTAATCAAAATAACTACCCCAAGTTTGGGTAGTATCATCATCATCATCAAAATAAATAAATAAAAATACACCCTTATGGGCATAAAAATCTAAAATAAAGAGTAGCATGATGTAGCATCAACATGGATCTCTTTAGAACATCATCTTGAAGGCCTAACCTCATAAGAAGGAATATGAGAGTAGTGAGTAAGGAATAGTTCCGTGATGTGCTCCCCAGTGTGTTGAAGAGTGTCAAGATGTAGTTTAATCCTAGAGAGACGATTCTCACATTGCCGGAGGCGATCTTCCACATTAGATTGTCCTTCAAGAAGATGACAAACAAGATCATTTTGGTGAAGAAAGCACCTAATGCTGACTGAGATTAGACTTGGAGCAGGCACTAGGGTGCAACACAAGTCCCAGGAAGTGGCCATGGGAGTGTTTTGAGCATCTTCGCCACTCTTGCATTCATGGTTGTCCTCAAGTGTAGGTGCAAACACATTTAACTGGATTAGGGTTTCTTTGGTAAAACATACCGTAAGATATACTGTATCATGGGTAGGTGGCAATCCTAAGAATTTGGAGAGTTTACAAATGACACTTGGAAAGGGAAGGCTAGTGCAGTGAATGTCTTTGATAACTAGGATCAATTGTCTCAAAATGAGAGTGTGTAGGCATATTTCAACTCCCTAAAAGATATTGTATAAAAAATTCAGAACAAATGGAGAGAGCATATCTCCTGAAACTTCACATGGATAAGCATTGGTACTTAGTATATTATGGAGCATTTTCATGGTTGAGTCCAAATGTGAGGAAGATAGGTAGTTTCTTTTATTCCTGGGAATCATTGAGCCATCACACAGGGTTCTAGTCACTTCACCCCAAACACCTAGATGATTTAATGAACGTTCAGTTGGTGAGATGTATGTGACTTTAAGGATCAAAAGTTGTCTTAGCATCGAAGGAGTGATCTCCTTGGTTGTATTTATGTAATGGATGCTGATTGATGGAGGATCATCTCGAGTATCGTGATAAGAATTCAAAAATTGATGAATGAGATCATATTCAACCTCTCCTCCTAGGTAAAGTATATTATGTCACCCAATTGATCCTAGATAGAGGTCAATCCCGTATGGTTCTATGAGGAGAGATCTGACCAATCAATCAAAGATGGTTTCATTTGACATAGCCATGGCAGTAGGATTTAAGTAAGGAAAGGGATGATTGTTAACTCTTCTAGAGGAGGTTTCTCCTCTTGCATGAGCCTTGCCTTTGTCCTTAACCACGTTGTGCTAAAATCATATGTTAGAAACAATAAGCAAAAATAAGATAGTAAATGCAACTAAGAAAAGGAAACTAAGAGCATATACATAATCGATACAAAGTAATGAGGCTGTAGATCCTCAGATATAACAATAAATTCAAGTGGGCTTCTAAGACAAGAGTTAGACCACACACACTCCAACAGATTTTTGAAGGTCTCCAATGGTTTTGTCAGTATATCGGCTAATTGACGCTTTGTATGCACATGCTTTAAAATGAGGATGTTATCTTCAATAATTTCACATATGAAGTGATGTCGAATATCAATATGCTTGGTTCTAGAGTATTGTACTGGATTTGTTGAGATTTTAATGGCACTAGTATTATCGCAATATAGTGTCATAGTAGTTTGAGTAATACAATAATCCATTAACAGTTGCTTCATCCATAAAAGCTATGCACAACAACTACCAGTTGCAGTATATTTGGTCTTAGTAGTAGATAGGGATAAAGATTTTCCAATAAAATCTTACACTAACAAGGGTTAGGGATGCATATTGACATGTAGGTATGGGGCATTAAGGTCATTCAAAAGATATACTAATGAAAACATGAATGATCAAGGATAGGATAAGCTAAAGAATGTGATTTAAAGTGCAACAACTTTAAAGATTAGATCACCTTAATATGAAATGAGGCTTAAACCTCAGATTTTCCAATTATGAACAAAATGAGGCTAGAGTCCTCTGATTTGCCTACAGAATGCAAAATGAGCTTGTTTCCTTAGATTTCTACTCTAAAGATCATACAAAAACTAAATAAAATTTTATCTACTATTTATGTCCAAAATATATATTGAGTCATAAACTTTAATATTAAAAAATTCATAGCATACACACAAAGGTACCCTAACACTGAATTGATCTAGAGGGGCCACGCTCTGTGACGTTATCCTGCTGGCATGATAGATGCCCCGCAATCTGCTACACTGACCTTTGAAGTGAGTGGAGTGCCTCTCCCATGGATTGCATCATTTTCTCAAGTCGGGACTGTTACTTCAGAATTTGCACCTATTGATCCCTAATGTGTGGAATAATATTATCCTTAGAGGTAGGGGTTGTAGGGACAGTGGGTGGTGGCTGAGTGTCGGTAGCTTCCTTAGCAGTTTCATCTACCTTGTCTTGAATTTATTCTTCTTCTAATATCGGACCACCAGCTTCATGCGAAGAGATTCATCTTCCTAATACTTTGCATAGTGAATTTTGAAGCTGATAGAGATGCACCCTCAGGTTCTTTGAATCCACATTGATGAGTTAATTTACACAACAAATTCCCAAATGGTATTCCTGTGGAGTTTGACTCGAAAGCGGAGACTATTTGTTCATATATCAGTGTGTGTAAACACAATGGCTCCCCTTTTCCAATGTTATAAAGGGTTTTCACCATGAATGGCATGAGTTTAGTGTGATTATCATATCGAGGATAGATATTTAAAATGCAAATGAGATGGAGAATACGGTAATCATGAGATATGTTGGTGGCCTATAGTGCATTTCCATGATGCCAAGGTATATTTTGTCCATTACATAGAAATTGGGTCCAAAAAACCTGTTTTGCTTTCGTAGGCAAGTGTAGTTCATCAGGTTGTTCGGAACATAGTGGTATCCCTATTATTGTTGATATACGGTATGGAGTAATCTTAAGCATTCGACCCTCAATTAACTTCAAAACCCAAGGAATCCTTGTGCACATATTATATGTAATGTGATAGAAAGGATTGGACCAAAATTTCATTTACGGGGCCCTACAATGACAGAACGGGTAGCCATCCTCAGCGAGAAAGAATGTACCAGACATTAAACCTTTCAAGACAATCCAAATCCATACTCCTTTCAAAATAATCTTCCTTTTCAAGAGTCTAGCTGCAATAGGTCTCAGTGGTATTGGTCTGGACGAGCTAGGGTTTAAGGAGGCTGTAGGTCTAGAGGTTTGAGGAGAGGTTCGCCCTCATTTAGGAGCACAGATTTTCTGTCTAGACCCAAATGATTCTCCAATCTCATGTTTTTTCTTAGATCGGGTTTCTCTAGTAGGAGATGACTCCGGATTCCCCATTTTAGAGGAAAATGAGACTGGAATGGCAAAATCTACCAAGAGAAAAACAAACCTAAGAAAAATGATCACTAGTATTTGGGATTTGGAGAAGAGAACTAGGAAATACCTTGGATTTGGCCGATTTCAGTCGGGTAGCCCTCCAGCTGAACTTAGGAAAGAAAAGAAGAAGAAGAAGAAGTGATAGTCTAAAAGGAAATAGTGTAGTGAGGATATTTAAATAACCAATTGTAGTTTGATTTTGGTCTAACTGAAGGTAAGTTCGGTCAGATCGAGATATCCCTGGAACCTAAAAATTTGTAAAAAAAAAAAATCTCTTTTTTGTGTGTGTGTGTGTCTATTTTGTTCTAAGGTAAGATTCCATGATATAGGAAGGAGTGAAAATCTAAAATGGAATCACCAAGATGAGTAAAGGCTAAGAATCCTCAATTCTAACATTTAGAGCAAACATAAGGTTTAATCCTTTGATTTAACTATGTTCAAGTATGAGGCAGAAATCCTCTAATTCAACAATAGAGCTCATATAGAAGGCATGGTACTTTGATATACAAATTCAACACAAATGGACCTCTAGGATCACCTCATTGTGGTGTTATGGTCTCCTAAAATTTTGGGAGGAATGGTGTGATGTGAGCCAATAGACTGCACATTTGGCTCTTATCTTTCATGTTAGGCGAGTCATACAAAGTGGATTCGGATTCCTCTGTATCATCCCATGTTGTCGTCATTGCCTTACCTTTAGACTTTGTTTCGCACAGGCAATTAGGAGCAAGATGTCCATACTCTCCACAGTGGTAACATTAGACCTTTTTGTATGGTTTAGTTGGTTTTCCTTTATGCATATCCATTTTCTTGTCATTCTTTTCACAACTCTTCCTGCTAGTAAATTTGAGAAATTTTTTGAGTGTATTAGCTTATTCCTCTTTGTCCATATCATCACTATCACTTTCAAATTCTACTTCTTTATGTTTGTGTGAATGCCTATATGATGATTTGAGGATGGATAGTTTCTAACCTTTAGAGGAAGGCCATAAGTATTTTTAAAGACTTCTGGTCTCCATCACTTTCAGAATCACTGATTTCAGAATTGGATTCTTCAGTGTCATCCCATGTGGCTGTCATAGCCTTTCCTTTTGATTTCTTAGTAAGACATTCAGTAGATAAATGACCATACTTCTGGAAATTATAACATTGAGGTTCTTTGGACTTTCTAAAAGATTTTCCTAGTTAGCATTTGTCGTCCAATTATTTTCACTTATTGTTGAATGGTCTACCACAGTTCTTGTTGAAGAATTTTTTGAACCGTTGAGCTAAGAGAGCCACTTCCTCATCAACATCTTCATTTTCACTTTCCTCTTCCTTTATTATAGTTATGTTCTTAGAGGCCTTGAGAGCATTACTTTTGGATTTTGTTGGTGGTTTGAAGTGTAGTTCAAAGGTTTGTAGGGAACCTACTAGTTCTTCTATTTTCATTTCATCGATGTTCTTGCATTCTTCAATTGTGGTAACTTTGGAGTTAAAACGTTCGAATAAGGATCTTAAAATTTTCCTACAGATTTTAGATACTAGAATTTTCTCTCCAAGTCCACCCATGGAGTTGCATATGATATTTAGTTTTATGAAAACTGCATAAATGAGTCATGTTCCTCCATCCTGATGTGTTCAAATTGTGATGTTAAGAGTTGTAGCTTAGATCATTTTCTATGCTAGTTCCTTCATGGGTTATTTCTAACAAATCCCATGCTTCTTTTGAGGTTCCACATATGCTAATCTGATTAAATACTTCTTGTGAATCTATACAATAGATAACATTCATAACTTTGGCTTCATAAGTTTTCTTCTCTTTATTAAAGGCAGTCCACATCTCTTTTGAATTTGGTTTGGTTATAGTTGTGCCATTTTTTAGTACCACATGTTCGGTTAGTGGCACATATCTATTCTCAACTATTTCCCAAACATCATGATCTAAAGATTGCAGAAAATAGTACATTCTTGCTTTCCAGTATGTATAATTTGAACCATCAAATATAGGAGGTCTAAAAATGGATGTTCCATCTCCTTTAGCCATAACTTTCAAATTCAGTCAAGATCTCTCTAAGTTGTTAAACCCTTTCAAGAGGAACCTTCTCTGATACCAATTGAAATTGCGGTTTAAACCGCTGATATTGAAGTATGAATGTATGACTAAGGTCCTAGAGGGGGGCAAACAGGACTTTTCAATAATTATGCCAATTTAAAAATCATTATTACAAAGCTTAAACTAATCTCTGATTAGATTAGATAAAGCAATCCAACTCTAAAGGCTTCAAAGCCAATAGTGAAACCAATCTTATAGACTTCTAATAATATATCAATCAACCAATTAGCCTATAGCATAATGAACATGTGTGAATGGAATATGCTACTTATCAATCTTAAGCATTCATCTTATCATGCATACATATCCAAGCATTCAACATATAAACATGAATTAAACTGATACACAAATGTCAATCCCAAAAACAAGCATATACAGTGGTTTGGTTATGTGCCTACTCCACTCCCTACAGATTCACTCTCTCCTAGAGTGTGGCGGATTTCACTATGAAAAGGTTTTAAATCAAGTTTACCTCAAACCTTTACAGTGCTACACATAGACTCTATAATTTGTGCCCTAAACAAGAGTAAAGGTCCTACACAAGAGCCTGTCCTACACAACGACAAGGGTCCTAATTCCGAACCCAACAATATAGGACACACAGGCCAAGTTCTACATAAAAACTGATAGTTTATGTCCTAAACAAGTACACACTTAGGAGCCTACACAAGGCATTAGGTCCTACATAATGATACTATACGTATTCTCTCGTCGAAGGCCTACAAAAGGTCTTAGTAAGTTTGTGAAACAAACTCTGAAACCAAATCCTGCATAAGGAAGAGGTTTCAGACTCTTTAGACTCTTGTAATTACTTGTAAGTGGATGAGCCCTTCTTGTTACAGCTTGTGGGTTGCCTAATTTCTACTTTAGTGAGTTTTAATCGGCTCCCGATCGCTCCCCCGATCACGATGTTGTGGTTGTCCTAATGTTTCAGCTTCATGATTAATTTCCTTACATATGATGCTCCTTTAGGGTAAACAAGGTAATGGGAGTGGGTTGAGTCTCCTACAACTAGATGATAAGTGGATTTCCTAGGGAATTTAACTGATGGATGTTCTAGAGTATTATAGAGACTAAGAATATACCAATAGATTTGGTCTCAATAATCTAGAGAAGACTTAAAATCATGTTCTTCACTAATAGGAGTTTTGAAAGCTCATTAAGATGAGGAATCACAATGATAAGAACATGAATCTCATATGGATAGAGTTTAGAATGAATTGGTTAGGCTTGTGATGTAATAGGGACTCTAGGATGCCTTAATCCATAGTTTCTTTAAAGATTTGGTTGCTCTTTTTATAGGAGAAAGGTTCCAATGGATATATAACTGTTATATTTTGGTCCTACCGAGGAGTCCTTTGATCGAACCGAACTATCGTCGGTTAGACCGAATTAATGCTCGGTCAAACCGAATAAAGTCCTCAAGTTGCTAGACACTTTTGGACACTTTCAGTCAGACCGAGGCTTATCTTTGATTGCAGTCAATCGGACTAAATTATAGATCGATTGAACCGAATTAACTCTAAATCTTTTTGGACTGTTTTGCGCTATTTCGGTTAGACCAAAGGTGCTATTCGTTCGGACCTACTCCGACCGAAGTACAGACATATTTTCCTGTTTAAGTTTTTGTCCTGTAATAGCCATGTTCGATCGGACCAAAGGTTGCTATTTTTTAATTTTTGTTTTAGCAACTTCAAACATCTAAGGCCTAATCTATGGACATAGGAATTATGAACTTTTATAGCTTAAGGGATGATCTAACTGAGGTTTTCTATTTGGGTCAGGATCATCTAAAGGGTATGGGTTTGTTTTATTTTGAGGATTAGAATCATTAGAGCATCTTTTTACCCTGTGAGTGTTGTTTGATGCTTTTTCTCTAGTTGCGTCTTTGATCTTCATTTTCTAAGGGCTCACCGAACTACTTAACACAACAGTTCATGTGATTGACAAATAAGTGTGCATGAATGGGTGCACTAATAGTATGTAGAGTCTCGATTCATTAGCCAATTATACGCGCACCTAGACATAATATATCTACCTTACGAGTAATACATTGAAAACTTAATCACAATGAATTAATGAGGATGGTAGAAGTAATTTTGGATAGTGTATCAGATAATTAGAGTACACAGTGAAAGATTAATGGGCCACATAAAATTATCCCTTTCGAGAATATACGAATTTGTGATATTCCCCATGAGTTTAGAACAATCGAGATTGTGGACTGATGTAACCATGTTTATTGAAATTTTCATGGTTTGACTCAAATTCTAAGTCCTAGAAAATCTCAAATTATCTTAATACCTTGATCAAGCAAAGGATCGAGATTTAATAGGATTATGAATTGATACTAGTAAATCCTATATACTGTGCAGGTGAAGGATTTGTGTATTGTGCGCAAACCCACTACAACCATCAATTCATATTACCTCGAACACAGGAAGTAGGGAATCCTTAGAGGCATGGAAAATGGCTTATATAATAGTACTAAATTTTAGGGGTGAAATCATGTTTAAGGGGGGTAGATTATAACACCCTGAACATTTTAATACCCGAATATTGAAAGTTCTCTAGTGTTACCTTGGAAAGTGATATAATATGTACATGTGTACAATACCAATCTGACTATCCTAACCTTACATCTATTCCCTGACACAAATTTAACCGTTGAGAATGATCTCCATTTATAGGTCAAGCCATCTAGAAGTTAATTTTAAAAAGACAAGGCTAACCATCAAGTGATTCAATGTATACACCTTCCCTTAAATGAATCGACGAATAACCCTGTATCTATAATGATTTAGATGAAAGTAAGTTTGCAAGAGGTGTTTAGAAAGGTGCATATCAACATTTAGAACCATTAGATCTCACAAAACACTTAGATTAACAAAATCTGTAGCCAAGACAACAACTCACTCGATATGGACCTCATAACGACCATGATCGCCTGATATTTTAGACGAGCCATACTTATAACTGACGAAACACATGAATGGGGTAGATCTCACCAAAACGTCATCGTGGACCCCACATTTACCATGAGTGTGCAGAACGCATGTGCACTAGCGGCGTACTAAATAGGAAGTCGGGTCAAACAAGGTTTGACTCAACAAATCTCCAAACAATTCAGAAAAAAAACCTCCCGCGTCCGGAAATTTAAATGGATAACGTCCGTTTGAGGTTTCAATGGCCCACTTCCATGATCGTCCAAGATGATCAACACCGTTGATCATGACCAAGGGGAAAAATTGATCAAACCTTAGGGTCCCTTTCACCTCCAACTTAATCACGAAGCCAAACAATCCTCACCTGATTTCCCTCTGTAAATAGCGTAAAAGAAAAACCCACGTGATTCCATTATTTGTGCAAGGGAACCCAAAGAAAGATATTTAAATTGATCAAAACCTTTCAAAACTAAGGAGAAACATTTTTGATCCCATCCAAGATGTCCAAAGGAAAGAAATAGAACAAAAACAGAGGCTTTTTGCCATTTTTCACACAAGAAATGCATTCACGGAACTCACGTTCGTAAGCACTCTGCATGTTTTGTTCACAATGTGATTAGACCATCAATTCGGTGGGCCAGGAATGATCAAACGTTGCCCTAGACCGTTCAAAGGGACAGACGCAATTCATGAAGGGCTAGGAACCAACTTGCTATTGAAACAAAGGATCAGCCATCTGATCATACACCCAGTGATGGGACCAAGAACGTTCATTTAGGGGATAATCAAGGAATTCCATCTAACAGCCCTTCGCTGAAGAAAATTCTCCCCAGCGCTGTGATCATGATGAAGAAAGGAGGAATCTAAGAGGATACAATCGGAGAGAGAACATTAGCCTTGTTTTTCGGTTGCATAAGGTTTTACGTCAGTTTTCCTTGTTATGTAAACAAGCTTACGCTAAGGGACTTCTAGGTTCAGACCAGCTATAAAAGTGTCCTGCCATTCCGCAAGATCGAAAACAAGAGAAAGAAAATAAAAGAAAGGAAAAGAAATGTGTGTGAGAGAGAGAAAGCTCTAGCCAACTAGCGGCAGCAAGGAGATGCCTCAGCAAAAAGAGAGAGTAGGAGAAAGAAAGAAAGAAAGAAAAGAAGAGAAGAAGAAAGGTGTGTGTGTATGAGAGAGAGAGGGGTCTTCGGCAACAAGAAGTGGATGTCGGCCCTATTCGAGTCTAGTGACTTGCGAAGCGGCGAGTTAAGGTAGGTCCATGCCCAACCTCTTCCACACCTAGATTTCTCTCTTTCCTTTCCTCAACATTTTGATCTAAATTATGTCGAAAACCAATGAGTTTAAATCAAAACTAACCACTCAAACGAAATTATTAATACTAGATTAGAGACCTAATCCTTCGACGCTCACCTACGTTCAAAGAAGGAATAACATTAGAGGTGAGGGTTTTATCATTTAAGCTTACCTTAATTTAAGTTGATATGAATTTTATTGCCCTTTACCTATTCTCATGTTACTATGAATCTCTCTCTGTAATTGTTAATTTACCATCAACAATTATTTATCATTTGGGATCATAATATGATGTTAATTATGAGTGATCTTTATGAATTTATGTGGGGCGATGGATACAAGCCTTGCCCTTTCCTTTACCAATTTGTTGAGTTAGCCCTTTCTACTCTACTCTTTAGAGTTGGTCATTATCACTCTCTTTATTATTAAGTTGGCATTGCCACTCTTTTTTTATTGAGTTAGCCATTGCTACTCTCCGTGTTATTGAGTCAGCCATTGTCACTCTCCTCTTTATTGAGTTAGCCATTGCTACTTTCTTTTTTGTTGAGTTGGTCATTACCACTCTCCTCTTTGTTGAGTTGGTCATTGCTACTCTTATCCTTATTTTGTTAGCCTTGTGCTATCTACCTTTATGGCTTAAGCATATGTCATGGGATTCCAAAACCCTTATGATTCAAATTATCTCACTATCAATGCAAGTGATGAGTTAAAGGTATCAAACTAGTGATTCAAATATTTATCGTGGATGTAATGCGTTACGGGTAGCAACCCTCTTAGTCAGCACATAATTCCATGGGTTAGTTGACATGGTGCATAATCAATGTAAGTAAATCGCCATGCATGTTACATCACTTTTCAGGATTGAATGTCGCGAATGGTCACTCTATTCATGCAAATCCCCAACTGCATTATTTTGTTGCCTTTAGATATTCGTATAAATATACTTTAATGTTGGACACGCTGACGAATCTCTGTAGTTATGGGATGTGGGGTGAGTCGAGTTTTCAATAAATTATATTCCACATTGTGATGATCACTACGTATGATGAGTTGCACATACTTTGCTAGGCATGCATCTCATATAGGTTGTTCGCGCATGTTGGTACCCCTTATAGTAGTGGAGTACGAGACATATCAGAACCCTTACATTACTTTTATGAGCCTCTTAAATTATTATATTAAAGGATAACCATCTCTATGAGCAGGGTATTAACCCACTCCAACCGTACAGATGATGCACGTGATGTACATATTGAAGACCTAAAGAACCATCTCCTTATGGAAGATTATACTAAAAGAATAAGAAGATAATTTTATGATTTAGTTTTATATTTTCACTGCGAACTCGATAATGGAATAAGCTCCCATTGAGAGGGCAATTGATAATTTTCTAAACTCTCTTACTTTGATGAAATAATAAATACAGTGAATTTTATTCTCGTGTATGGTTACCTTCATAAATGCGACTGGATGTCATATAAATGAAAAAAATTATATATGGTGTGATTATTAAAGCATCAAATTCATTCAATTAATAACAACCAGTTTTCTCGAGCACGAGTATAAACTCTGGCTGTGAAAATTTGAGATGTTACACTATTCCATACGGTTTTCCTTTTCTATCCCCGTACTTTCCATTTCAACAAGAAGTGCTTCTCTCATGATAAAGCATGGATTAACATCTAGTGGAAGTTCTTTGACAAATGTTGTCACACCCCAAACTTAGAAAATGGGCTCACAAAACTCCCACCCCATTCTCAGCTCCCACCACTCATATGCTAGATTCCAATCTTAGAATTCTACAAGGAGAATTTTCAGTATGATTTTTTTTGTAATGGAGCATAACCAAGTCACAAAACAACATCACCACATATCCACTATAATAAAAACTTTAAGTACAATGCGGAAAAGGAAATACAAGATGATCAAAAAAGCTCCAAAGTAATCTAATGTGCGCTCCTGCCTCAGCGCTATTGCTATCCAACGACACCTGCACACAACATTCGTACATAAGCTTACAAAAGCTTAGAGGATGGTGTAAGTATGTGCGCAGGTAAGTGTCAAGTATACAATATCAAAGTAATATGAAAATATGAAGGTAAGTCCATGAATACAATCAGTTGTACCAAAGATATGTGATGCAAGGCATGAATGTTATCAGCCATACCAAGGCCAATGCGATGTGAGGCCAATGTAGCCAAATGTTATATGCGAGATGCAAAGCAAGCATGCCTATCCTCATCAAGTACACATGTCAATACAGTTTCTCTCTGGGATATCACCGAGGTCTAATACACTTCACATTGACTGCTGCCTACCTAGTCGTACAGTCCAGCAAGTGGAAGAGACAACACTATCCACCTGACCAGTAGTCTGCCAATACTTACTCGGCCCGTCAATAACGGACTCATTTGTAAGCCGGTCAAACTATGCCTATCTTACAACCCCCTCACTCGAGCGTGTAAGGTCACACCCCCTTCCAACCGATCACGACACAGTGGGAGACGCGGCCTACTGGTATTTGGTAATCAAGCACTCATGTATCCACTCAGTCTAGATATTGAAGCATATCCTGGTACTAAAAAAGTTTTGAGACTTTCACTCAAGGACATCCTAAGTGCCCATAATGCTAGAACCAAGTATTTTCAGTATCTTATACGGCCATCCACGATGTGCTTGTGGAGCCACGACCCTGATGTCACTAGAGTGTACAATGATCATGACATACAAATACGAGATGCATGAATCACACTGTCCAGTCATACAAAAATTCTGCGCATATCACGCGCTCATGTGGGTAACTCCTATCAGTGAATCCCATAATTAATCTGCCCAATGGTATATGTTATGATCAGTCACTCCTCATATCAAGTATACATATGATGCGTATGGGCATGAGTCATGAAGTTATACTAAGTATATTATATAGTAATAAAATATCCTCACGACGAAGATGGGCTTAGACGGCCTACACATAACAAGTATAGGCCTATCAATGGGCCCTAGGGAGAGTTACAATGCGGACATTTAACCAACATTATACTTACAATGTGGGTGTCAAACCATCATTGCTCTCAAGGCATAGCCCGCCATAAACATCATTACCTAAACCATGGTGGAATCACACATTGCAAAGGACTTGTGTACATCCCATTGGGCCTCAACCCATGGGCCTTAGATACATCAAATGGGCCGCATAACATGGGCCTCATATATATATGAAGGTGGGCCTCAACAGACGGCCACAAGTACATCAATATAATATATATATATATATATATATATATATATATATTAATGAATCATATCAAAAGATCAACTGGACCGCACTCCAAATAACAGTGGTGACAATGATTTCCACCATTAAAATCCTCAAGGGCCACCATAACATTTATTTTCTATCCGATCTGATCATAAGGTCACACAAACCTGAATTAAAAGGACAACAAATTCCCTATTGGTCCAAGACTTCTGGAATCCAAGGGTTTCAATGGTAAATGTT
Organism: Magnolia kwangsiensis; assembly: GCA_037074715.1. NCBI lineage: Eukaryota > Viridiplantae > Streptophyta > Magnoliopsida > Magnoliales > Magnoliaceae > Magnolia > Magnolia kwangsiensis. The sequence continues at coordinate 32,591,758 of CM073579.1, read as the reverse complement.
CAATCCCACTGTTTTTATAGTGTGGTCCATGTGGTACTAGATCTGTCTTATTTTTTTTATCTTAAGCCTTAAAATGAGCTTTTAAAATGGTTGGACGGCTTGGATGCAACACATGCATCATGGTGGGTCTCACCATCCCAAATCTGGACGGTTGGCTAAAACATACATCATGGTAGGGTCCACATGGGAGGACAGTATAGATATAGCACATACCTCGTGTGTGGGGCTTACATGGACTAGGGATGTAAATACAACAGCTATTATGTTGTTGTATGCGTGCACTAGCTAACCCTCTTATAGGCAGGTCCCATGTGGAGCCCACCATAACGTTTACCTGACATCCAATCTGTTAATAAGGTCACATAGAACTTCTATGACAACCCAAAAGGGTTTCAATGGAAGACGCTCAATCATCGCAGTTTCTTGTAGTGTGGACCACCTGAGTTTCCCATACAGCTGATTTTTGAGGGGCTCACTGCTAGAAGGTGGGGCCTACTAAATGCACGATGTTGATGGTCTACACACATCAAGATGGGGACCATGGCTGGCACCCACGGTCCTTGCCTCTTTACCTGTCACAGCGCAGGACGCTGCTGCATCCTCTAACGGTCAGCAGCAGCAGCGCCTGCTGCTACTCTTTTTTTTAAAAAAAAATTCGTGGGGTTTTTTGTAGGTGGGGCCCTCATCAGGAGAATCCACCCCACCCATTCAATCGTATGGATTAAGATAGTCTAAATGAGCCCAATATTCAATGTGTTTTGGTACATGGAAACATCAGTGTGGGCCCTTAATGGATTTAAACGGTAACAATCATTATTTTTTAAGCTATGGCCCGCTAGAAAATTGGATTGGTTTCATTTTTTGGCTCAACCCCTAAAATGAATTGGGGAATGGGATGGACGGTGTGGATTAAATCCATACATTAAGGTGGGGCCTGTATGAGCGATCCACCCAAGTCTTGGAATCAAACTGATATTTTTATTTCACTGAACGGTACACCACACTGTTAGTTCACACTTTATTGATGTCCAGCGTCTAGGGATGCTGGACAGTTTTGGATACAACACATATTAAGGTGGGCCCCACCTTCAGACGTGATGTCCAGGTGGGCCACCATATGCATGGATGGTGTGGATAAGACATACATCAAGGTGGGGTCCATCCGAGTGGGCCACATAGCCACATCATCACACGAAAAAAATGAAAAAGAGAGGGATAGAGAGAGAGACACACACACGTGCAATTGAGGGACCCCGACACTATGGGCCCTCCCTTCCATGCATTCAATCGTACATCAAGTGGGTCCCAATACATGTGGGCCCACCAAATTAAAAATCAATAGTGAAGATTACTTCTCCACCAAAATGGAAGGTCTAGATGACCCTTATTAAACTAGAAAGTAAACATCATGATTGGGTCCATGGAGAATGGCCCCATCATGGAATGATCATGTGAATTATAGTGGGCCATCGGCCACATGTAGGGTCCAAACTGAGATCCATATCATCAATCAATAGGCCCCACGAATGAAATCTAAGCCTATTGAAGCACCCATCGTTCAATCATCTTGGTCCGATGGAACACCAATCTCGTTGTGTCACTCTTTGATGGAAGATGATGAGAAATGAAGGGCTAAGATGATGGATCTTGAGAGAGGAAGTGGGCCACACACACACACACACACTTTTCTCTCTTGAAATGCTTGGACGTCCACCACTTCTTTGTTGCTAGGAAAGTGTGAAGAGAAAGAGAAAGAGAGAGAGAGAGAGAGAGAGAGGGAGGGGGGGGGGGGGGGGGGGGTTATAAGAGGTGATGGATGTGAGTAATGGATGTGAGGTGATAGTATACTTGACTTGAGGGTTGACTTGGTAGGTTGGTTGACTTGGGGGGAAAGAAAGCATAGGTTGTGTACTTTGATTGATTGATTGATTGATTAGACATGTTGTAGAGATTCTCTTGGGATTACAAACGCACGGTCTTTTCCTTAAACTGGACGCTGGTCCACATCTCCTTGCCAGGGTATCGGATCAGTATGCAAGACGCGACGTTGGAACCGCGGCGACGGTACAGTCGCAATAGTATAAGTTTCGGATTAAGCTGACTCAAATATACAGGATGAAATGGCCAAGTTATATGTCCTAGAGGGGAGGGGGAGGGGTGAATAGGACAATGCCAAATTTAAAATAAATATAGTGGAATTAAAGAAAGATAGCCAAATAAAGAAATTAATTCACAATGCTGGAAGAGAATGCAACCTCAAAATTCAAGTCTTGAGAGGTTGATACAAATGTCGTTCTAAGGATAACCTTACACCAAAACCTAGAGTTTATGGTAGAACAACCTTATTTCTAGAAAGGTCTTTGTATTAAAAACTCAAATCGAAAAGGAATAGGATGAAACTGAAATAAATTGCCGGAATATAAATCTAAATTATTACAACACTCCCCACTGAGCTCGAAATGAAAATATTATAACATTCACATCCACATATACATACCACAAATGAATAATCAAAGATACGAAAATAAACCACATAACCATAAAACACAAGGGATTATAGTGGTTCACCTGTGTGTACACCAACTATTAATAAACAGCCATACATCTACTCTACTCCTAATATCCTCATACAGTGGATATTAGCGTTCACTATCAATATAGGATTTCCAGGTTTACCTAAAACCTTCACAATTATGTTTTTTTGTGGGCTTACACAATCAAAAAAACCCCACTTCTAAGTTTTATTAGCTTCCTCAGATAACTAAAGAATGAGATTTTTCTAGCAAATCTCAAAAGAAAACTAAATAAAGTAAATTACACAAAATGTAAAATACTTGAATCTCTCCTTTGTTGTAGCAGCCCAGAAGAACTCGAATGACAAAGTTCAGTATCCAATACTCACTTTATAATGGTTCTAAGTTTTAATAGATTTTAAATTAAACCAATTGGGCTAGCTTTAATTGATTTTGATTCCAGAAAAAAGAAAATTAAAACTTCCTCTTTTCAGCTCAAATTGGAATACAAGAAACAAAATCAATTTAAAAAGCTAAAGAAAGAGAATATTAAATATGCACACTTAGCATAAATGGAGAACAGACTTACTTTCAGAAGGCCGGATTAAACTTGCTCGAGTTATCTAAAATATTCTGAGATTCGTGCTCTATTTATAGGTGAGCAAATCGCATCTTCGACTGGTCCAGAGGTCGCTAGATTGGTCATAGGACCAAACAATATGTAAAAATTTGAGCGCGATAAGATAAGGCAGTTTCACGACTAGCCGTAGGTAGTCTGCAACTGGTCAAAGGTCACCTTCGACTGGTCGTAGGTTGTTCACAACTAGTCGAAGCCAAGAGAAATTCAACGTTGTAGTTTGAGTCGTAAGTTCACAACTGGTCGAAGGAGCAGTCGATACTATTCATACGACTGGTCAAATAGACCCCAAGACTGGTCGAAGCTTAACAAAAAATTCTAAATTTTTATAACAAACTTACGACTGGTCCAGAAAAATCTTAGATAGATTGAAGCAGTGCTAGGACTGATTGAGTAAGGTTCAGGACTACTAGTAGAACAGACCAAATTCTCAAATATAAAACATTTGGATTATGTATCCGAAATGACCTACTCTAAAGGTCATCCTAAGGTCAAACATACCTTAATAGTGAAGTAAGGACATTGAACCCTTAAGATATGTATCCTTTAAAGAAAGTGAAGCTTGAAATCTTGATATAGCTTGTCCATAAAAGCTTCAATTAAGAAATCTTAAATCTTGACTTGTAACTTGTGAATTCAGTTGAACATTCTCGAGTCTTGACTTATAAACTTGTCTTGTCTTTCGAAGTCGATCTTGCGAGGCAATGTTGTGGCTTGACATATCTTGAGTTGAGCATTGTGCTTCACTAATGTAGTCAACATCTATACACTGTGACTCACTTCATCCATACACGCTTCATCCATACTGTGTCTCGAACATGTATGCAATTTCACAAAGTACAAGCAGTGTTTTTGGCACCACAAATTTGACAACATAAAGGGGCTTTTAACCATAGAAATTACACAGGAAATGACTTAGGGTCACATGCAAATATTGCTTATAAGTCGCGGGTTGCCAAAATTCATTGAGAAGGATCGTGGGAATTGACGAAATAGTACGGACTAGGATACAGGCCTTACAATGTGTCGTATATACTTAGTCGAGTAGGGATGCCTTTTAGGTGGTTTACGACACCGTATGCTACTTTATTAGTTAACGAGGTCTCAGCAACTGACACTTTGTTCCTTTGGTCCTCTTTATCATATGGGGGTATAACACCCTAAAAATCGAGGGTCGTGTATAAACTCAACTCCCGAGTTCCAGACCGTCACTTATGCAACAAAAATGATTATAATTCAATGTTGTCTGAGTTAAAGCATTCACATGAGAAAAAGTATACCAAAACTGCAATTCATACTCCAAATCCAGTGATAAAAGCAAGCGGAAGACTAAAGAATATATATATCACTTTATAGAAAACAAAGTAGATCTCGACTGTCTCCAAAGTATGAATACATCTCTGAGTCTCATATACGTGTAAATAAATAGAAATCAAATGTCAGAAATAGTCCCACTGAGAAGTCTCGCCAATCCAGGCCCCCTAAGCAAAGCCGTCGTGGTACTGCATATATGAGAACTCGTCCTGGTCCTCATCATAGTCCGGCTCTGCCTCCTGAATCGCTGCCTCACCTGCATCTAAGACAGGGCCTGGTGGGTCTTTCAAACACCATCTCGTAATGTGGGAGTGAGTAGCTAACTCAGTGAAATAATAGAGCAAGGATTAGCATGTTCTCAAATCAATCATGCGCTAATAGTAAAGCAGTAAATCAAACAATCCTAATACTGATGTTAATGCAATATGAAATGACATGATGGATGCCCTCACGGACATTCTCCCTCATACGGCACCATCTACATCCGCGGCATGCTTGCGTACCGCTCAGTGCTCCACATCTTCCAGGCACATGCAATGTGATGTTGATATGATTACCGAATTATTATTAGTCCTTTTCATACAGCAATATTGGGAAACTAAGGTACTTCCCTTATATCAATCCCAACACAGATCCTGTCTAGGGTCGTCACTCCTAGTAATCTCATACGTTGTATATTTTGTAGGTCGCTGCAAGGGCTGCCAGGGCTGTTGCTCGCACTCATTGCACCGCTCCCCCATCACCTTATCAATACAGGCCTACTGTACTCTCACTGCTACGGAAGGGTCGTCGCCTCCCATAGACTCAGAATACGCTCGCGGTCACTACAAAGGACTCGTCGCCTGATCAGTGTTGGCCGACAGCAAGAATATAGTGTCTCATACCACCATAATCTGCTCATGAGTCATAGGTGCTCACTGGTCACTACGGGGAGGTTTATGGCCCCAACGTAGGCCGACAGCTCGACCACGGTGTCCCATACCACCATGCCCGGCTCATGAGTCTTTGTGGATCAAGGTACCATGGTTGACAGGATTTACAATGGTAAGTTCAGTACCCTAGGTTCAAGCAGTTATGACTCATACAGGGTGAACATACAATGGCCAGTCGGGTTACTTGACGGGCTCGACTAGAACGAGCGCATCTCAAGTCGAACGACATGAAGTGCATACAACACCTCGTGTGGCCTAACCACTGCCGCCAACTCCAAAACACGGCTCGCGTTCATCGACGCATCGTTCGTGGCAAAGATAAGCCAACCACGAATTTACTCAGTTACCGACTGCCTCGACTAGGTATAGTCCCAAACGTTTATAAATTCACATCAGCAATCATGTAAGAGTAATGGAAATGAAATACAACAATGTGAGTATATTAAAACATGTTATAACATACAACTTAAGTAAATCATCTAACACATGCATTTCATACATATAATGAAATCATGCATATAGCCAACATGTAAGAAGTCATTTACATCAACATATTATTTGAGAATTCAATCTCAAACTAATTCATAACACCATTTAATTTAATACATACTAATACAAGCCTTTATACAAACACTTAAACATCACACTTAAGTCTATATATAGTATGCCGACTCAAAGTGCGCATTTAGGCGAATCTCTTCGCCAAACTAATTATGCACGCATTCCTAGTATCCTAATGCGACAGGAAGCCATGTCAATCACATCAGCAAAATATGGATGAAAACAGTATTCCCTACAAATGACTAAAATGCCCTAAATCTCATATTTTTCATCTGCTTACGAAACAGGAAACGGACAACATGTTGTACATGTCAAACGGAGTCGCCGTCGATAATCTACTATTAAACGACATTGAAAGCGTTGAAAATAGTCAATCAAAGCGTCTAAAATCCACACCTTTTCTCTTATAAGTGTATTGATTCGAACGGAGCGTGTACGCTTCGTCTACGGCGAACTGGGAACCTATTTTATAAGATGTATCAGCTACCATGCTAAGGAACTAAAGGAACCTTAAATCAGCAAGTATTTGGGGTATTTTCTTACCTAGAATCGCGGTAAAATCGCCGGGAAAGTGATTGAGGCGCGTTGCATAAGTACGTGCAACACAAAGTGCAAGCAGCAGGAAATTCTCTCACTCTCTCTCACAATCTCTCACCTTTTCTCTCACACCAGCTAGGGTTTCTAACAAATTCGGATGGGTGAGAGAAGTGAGGGTTTAAGCCCCTTTTATAACCTAAAACTTGCCCAAAATAGGCTTGGGAACAATGTTTACTTGATGCCTAACCAAGTCGGGGCTGTTTCGGTCCAAAAAGATATTTCTGGAGGTCCCCTCGCCGAACGCGATCGGACTTAAGTTCAAGCACGTCGGATGTCGCTCACATCCTATTTCAGACCAGTAGTGTTCGTAGATCGCACGTGGCTGTCCAGTTTCAGTTCAGCGGTCACCGCACGTAGATCAGGCCTACAAGTCTCATGATATGAAATAGAAATTTTTCCTGATCCAAGGGTGTAATTTGGCTGAATTCTGACGGTCAGAACGCTTAATAATAACGCATCAAGTCATGTGCTAGATTTGAATTTCAAATTCCAAATCTAACCCTATTCTCACTCTCTTCACTCCAGGCTCAATGAAATAGCCTGTGAATGTCGGTTGGACTTGATTTTCTAAATGATTGTCAAGTCCAGCTAGGCGGTTATAACGGTCTAAGATTGTAGGTATCGGACTTTCGACGCGCGATCTAAGTCCAATACAAAGTTTCAAAGAGGTCTTGAGAACAAACCGGTTTAGAGTTTGATCCGAGGTTTTAGAGTATTATAGCGTCATTGGTTATACTCGCTTTGGGTCTTGTAGAACGTATTTAAAGTGATCAGGGACTATTTCCCAGCTACTCTAGCGTTGCGCTAGCTAACTTACACTTATTTTCTAAAGGAATTAATCCTACGCGATTTCTGGTCGAGTTGGTACTCGAGCCCAAGTACTGATTTTTCCAGGGCGTTACAATCTACCCCCCTTAACAAAAAAATTTTATCCTCAAAATTTGTACCTTTTTGTACTCCTCGAGAAGCTGTGGGTAGTTCTTTCTGATCTCGGCTTCTGTCTCCCAGGTAGCCTCTTCCTCAGAATGATGCGTCCACAATACTTTCACAAGGGGAATCACCTTGCTACGCAGTACCTGCTCCTTCCTGTCTAGGATACGTGTCGGTCGCAGGATATATGTAACATCCTCTCCTAACTGCACCTGCTCCCATCTGATGATATGGGAAGGATCAGAAATGTACTTCTTCAACATAGAAATATGAAATACGTTGTGAACGCTCGCGAGAGGCGTGGGTAAAGCCAAACGGTATGCCACTGCTCCCACACGATCGAGGATCTGGAATGGACCAATGAATCGTGGTGCCAGCTTCCCCTTCTTCCCGAACCGAAGGACTCCCTTCATAGGATAAACTCGTAAAAACACATGATCCCCAACTGTGAACTCTAGCGGCCACCATCTCGTATCGGCATAACTCTTCTGTCTGCTCTGCGCTGTGAGAAGCCGACGTCTAATAATATCAATCTTCTCTGACGTCGCCTGCACTAACTCTGGGCCAATCAAGCTACACTCACCGACCTCTGCCCAGTAATGCGGTGCGCGACAAGGTCGCCCATACAACGCCTCGTAAGGTGCCATACCGATACTCGCCTGAAAACTGTTGTTGTACGCGAACTCCTCATATGCAAGACAGTCATCCCAACTGTCCTTGAAGTCCAATGCGCAAGCTCGCAACATGTCCTCTAAGATCTGGTTCACCCGCTCTGTCTGTCCATCTGTCTGTGGGTGGAAGGCAGTACTGAACTTCAACTTCACACCCATAGCCTACTAAATGCGAGTCTAGAAAATAGAAGTGAACCGCGTGTCTCTGTCCGACATGATCTCCAACAGAACTCCATGCAGACGCACGATCTCTCTGATGTATAGTTTAGCCAGCTCGTCTGCAGAGTTCGTGACTCTGATCGGTCGGAAGTGCCCCGACTTTGTCAGACGGTCGACGATTACCCATATGGAATCATGTCCCTTCCTCGTCTTCGGCAGCCCTGAAACGAAATCCATGGAAATGAAGTCCCACTTCCACTCTGCGATCGGCATAGGCTGCAAGAGTCCAGGTGGTCGGCGATGCTCTGCCTTCACCTGCTGGCAAGTAAGACAACGGGACACGAACTCTGCTATGTGGGTCTTCATACCTTCCCACCAATAGGTCCTCTTCACGTCGCGATACATCTTCGTACTGCCTGGATGCATCGTGAGTCTGGTATAATGCGCAGCCTCGAGAATCTCTCGTCTCAAGTCAGGGATATCTGGGACGCATAGGCGGCCACGATAACGTAAGCCCCCATCCGTGCCAACTCGCCACTCGGCATCCGCATCATCATTGGCCTGCTCTCGAAGCTCAGTCAGATGCGCATCATCCCTCTGCGCCTCGATGACCGGGTCATCGATCTGAGATCACCCCTACACATGTGCGATGAACTCATACGGCTCCTCTACAGTGAGTTTTTGCTTAAAGTCTCGCAAAAACTCAACCATATCCCACTCAGCAACCATCAGCGGAACCGCAAACTCTATTGCCTTCTTGCGGCTCAACGCGTCAGCCATAAGGTTCGCCTTCTCAGGATGGTAAGAGACTTCGAACTTGAAGTCCTTCAAAGTCTCCATCCATCGCCGCTGCCTCATATTCAAGTCTCGCTGCGTGAATATGTACTTGAGGCTCTTGTGGTTGCAAAAGAGCTCGAACTCCTCTTCATAGGGGTAATGTCTCCAGAGTCTCAGTGCGAATATGACGACCTAGTAGGGTAATTCTCCTCGTGCTTCCTTAATTATCTCGAGGCATACGAAATTACCCTGTCCTTCTGCATAAGGACACTACCCAGACCAACGCTAGACGCATCAGTGTATATAGTGTAACTAACCCCTTACTCTAGCAATACTAGCACAGGGGCGGACGTAAGTCTGTCCTTCAGCTCCTGAAAAGCTGACTCCGCCTTGTCATTCCAGGCGAACTTCACGTCCTTCCGTGTCAACTGAGATAAAGGTCTCACGATCTTTGAGAAATCCCGAATGAAGCGTCGATCATAGCCAGCGAGACCTAAGAAACTCCTCACCTCAGTGACAGAACCTGCTGCTCCCAGTCCTGAACTGCAGCTACCTTAGACAGGTCAACTGCCATGCCATCCTTGGACACCACGTGTCCCAGGAACTTCACTTCCTACTTCCAGAAGTTACACTTCTTGTACTGTGCGAACAACTGATGCTGTCTGAGTGTATCCAGGACCAAGCGCAAGTGCTCCTCATGCTCCTCTTGACTCCTGGAGTATACTAAAATGTCGTCAATGAACACAACAACGAATCGATAGAGGAAAGGCCGAAATACTCGGTTCATCAGATCCATGAACACGGCTAGTGCATTCGTGAGACCGAACGACATCACAAGGAACTCGTAGTGGCCAAAGCTGGTCCTGAATGCTGTCTTCTGCACGTCCTCATCCCTGACGCGCAACTGATGATATCCTGATTGAAGATCAATCTTCGAGAAGTACTGCGCTCCTCACAACTAATCAAACAAGTCATCGATCCTGGGTAAAGGGTACTTGTTTTTCACCGTGATCTGGTTCAGCTTGCGATAATCAATACACAATCGCATCGAACCATCCTTCTTCCTTACAAACAGGACTGGTGCTCCCCAAGGAGACACACTAGGTCGAATAAGGCCAAGCTCCAACAGACCATCAATCTGCGTCCTCAACTCCTCCATCTCATACGGTGCCATGCGATACGTCGACAGTGAGACGGGCATGAAACCATGCACCAGATCGATAGTGAAATCAATCTCTCGTCGAGGCGGCAAACCAGAGATCTTCCTGAATAGATCCCCAAAATCACAAACGACTGGCGTATGCTCAAGCATCGGGGCACCAGCGTCCCGTAGTAAAGTAGCCTAGCTAAATATGCAGAAGGGAAGATTTACCCGCACTGGGAATGTAAAGGATGCGCCCTCTGGCTCGTAGGTAGTCACTATATGAGTCTCGCAGTCAATCTCGGCCCTCGCTGTAGTCAACCAGTCCATGCCAAGAATGACGTCGAGATAAACAAGAGAGGGGACGACGACAAGATCAAGAGCCATCGTCCTGCCCCCCAGATCCACCAAACAGCCCTCACACATCAGGGTGGCATCTGTAAAGGACCCGTGAGCTGTATAAACTCGCACCCCATCCATCCTAATAGTCGGTAGCCCAATGCGTCTGACTATGACATGTGATATCAATAAAATCATGGATCCTGTGTCCACCATCACAAGAATAGGAATACCTCCGATGTGGGCAGTGACCTCAAAGGCCGAATGCTGAGACGTCTCTGTCGCAGCTGCCTCAGCTGTCAAGGCATGCACCCGTGCCTGTTGTGGTCGGTTCGGCCGCTGTGCCGTGGGCCGTAGAGGAGGCCTGAACTGAGATACCGGAGGTCTAAAGAAAGGGTGCGCAGGAGCCAACCGTAAAGGCGGTGCTCATATAGCCTGTGGGCGTGTACGGTCGATCTTTTGCGGTGGAGAAAACCCACTATCCCGCATCCGAGCGAAAAAACTCTATGCCGAATGGCCCGATCTCCCACAATAAGTACATGATAAATTGGGGTACCGCATCGGGGGTACTAGCGCTATAGCCCTAGGAGGAGGGTCAACGCGAGGCCTCTTGCCCTTAAAGGGTCTGTCCTGCAACTCTGGTCGTGGCCTAGGAGTAATAGGGCCACGAGATTGCGTAAGTCGATCCACATCCTTCTCTGACCGCATGAACATGTGAATCAGATCTGCATAGGAGGGAATGCTCACGCAACACATCTTCGACAGAATATCCAGTCGCAAACCCTCAGAAAAGCGCCGTATGCACATCTGCTCATCTGCCAGTATAGTCGGGACGTATCTGCCCAACTTAGTGAACCTATGCTCATACTCAGTCACTGTCATGCCTCCCTGTCTGAGGCACAGAAACTCGTTCTCCCGATCATGCCTATACGTCTGGAGATAGTATTTCTCGTGGAAGAGGAACTCGAACGCTGCCCATGTCCATATATAGTCAGCGGTAACGGTCCGCAACACACTGTCCCACCATAAGCTGGCCTCCCGCTCGAACAAGAACGTAGCCAACTCAACCTGCTCAGTCTCTGAACAATGTAGCATCCGTAGTATCTTTGACACACGGTCGAGCCAATACTCGGCCTCCTTGGGTCTATGAGAACCCGTAAAAGTGGGAGACCATAAGCATTAAAATCTCTTTAATAAGCTCCGTGTGTCTGAGGCATTTCCCGCAGGGTAAGCAGGTGGTACAGGATGAGCCATGCCCTCATCCTGAGCATATGTATCGGCATCCTCAGCTAGATGCGCAGGTGGTCCAGGTGGAGGCACACTCTCACCCTGGGCTAGAGCCCCCACTATAGTAGTCAGGAGCTGCTGCTGCTGCTGCATCATAGCCATCATCTGCTCAAATCTATCTTGAGGTGGAGCAGGCTGTGGCATGTACTGCATCGAAGAAGACGCACGGTACTGCTCTCTGACGGGCGGTGTGAAAGGCGGTGGTCCAACTGCAGGACCAGTAGTAAGCTGAGACACACATGCTGTCTCAGGAATCGGGCCCACAGTAGGATCCGCATGAGCATCAGACTGAAAATAAACCTGATCCATAGGCTCACCCAATGTAAGCCGAGCTGTGCTCCGTGTAGCCTTCGGCGACATTCCCTATATTCAAAATAGGGCGCAACCTTGTCAGTCTCAATAGCACAAACACACCGCAATCATTCACATAAAGAGTCAAAGGCATTCCATGCATTTCATTTAATCAAAATTATCACAATACAAGGGATATCTCCTTACAAGCATCATGACAGGAAGTACATGGAAACTAAGACAGTTAAAGCTACAACAGCAACACAAGTAAACTACTAGCCTTAACAGGCTTACACAATATAAAGCAGGAAATGAGTAACTGCTACCAACAACATCTAAAATCTCATCGCTAGTCTGAGTCGGGTGACGGAGGAGGAGCACCCTTATCCTGCAAGCAGCACAGGATCTCCTTCAAGGTCCGAGTCACCTTGCCGAATTTTCTCTTCATAACGGCCTTGGTATCCTCAACCTCAGCCCGAAGTTCCTGAACTTTCCTTCGCAAGGTGACCTGACTCTCCTCAATTCGGGCAATGCGATCATCACTAGTAGCCTAAGCAGAAGGAGGAGGGCTCTCATCTGTATCCTGAGCCTCCTCTTCTACCTCTTCCTGGACTTCTTCCTCTACTTTCGCTCCAGGTTCTCCCTCACTTGGATCCTCTTCATCATCAAAATCGTCCTCGCTATCCTCCTCAAGCTGAGTCTCACGGTACTGAGACCCGATCTTCATCTTGACCATGGTAGACTCATCAATGCAGTGAATCAGAACTGACAACTCTGGCCCAAGTCTGTAAGCAAACTCAAGCGTGATCTTACATATAAGTCGGCCAAAAGGAAACGACTCAGATGTTCTTCTTGATTTCGCTATGAGGATAATCTGTCGCAACACGAAATTGCCCATACACACATTTTCTCCCTGGGCCACCTGATATAAGAAATCAACCATAAGGCGCGTACATTCAATGCAATTTATCGACCTGGGATACACATTGAATGTGTAAATGTGGTGCAGCAGACACAAATCATCAGACATATGAGATGCCTCGAGGCTATTGTTAGACTGCCATGGAACCAGACTACCGCATAGGAACGTGGTACGGCGATCTCGCTCACGCCTACTCAAATTCTTTGCACTAGGATGAACATCACCAAGGGGCACATTCAGAAGTCGCGCTATCAACCGAACATCGATCGTAGCCATTCGGTCTCTACCAGAAGGAATCTTGAACTGCAATGGCTCCAATGTAGGATTCTAGATACGAGCATAGAAGGCACGAACGGTGCTCACATTAGCACTAGAACAAGCTTCAAATAGCGGACCCCAATGTGCACCTTCAATGCGCTCGAACAATAGGAATTTACCGAAGAGTCGCCCTTCCACGTCCACCTCAAACAACACCTTACGGTCAGTATATTCACCGTGAGGCATCTCTGCTAATATCAATCGCCCAAGTTGAGCATGGGGATCCAAATCCAGCTTTGTATGGAACTCTCGGGCTGTGCTTGGACTTGCGGCTGCGCTTGAGCTAGCGGCGCCACCTCTCGGTCTTCTTGATTGCGCAGGGCGACTAGGCCCAGCCTCATCCGCTGCGGTCTTTCTCTTTCCCATCAAAGAGAGGATGGTGGAGAGAGAGAAAAAACCCAAAATGGCTTCAACAAAAGCCATGGAAAATGTGAGAAATGTAGAGAAATGACTGCCCAAACAGAAAAAAAGAAATCTAGGTGTTATAGAGGGATGCTTCAAGCTCCCCTAGGGTGGATTTTTTAAAAAAAAAAAAGAGAAGAAAAAAGGGAAATAGAGCTCCACACGATTTCAGCACGTTTTGGGGGTTGTAGGAGCTCCAACGGATGAGTTCTGAAAAAGGAGGAGTAGCAAATCACTATGAAGGGATGGGATAGGGTTGGTTTTCGTAAGAAATGGGATTGGAAGGGATTTGGAGCTGCGTTTTGAGATAGGGCAGCAAGAAAAATGAAAATGGAGGCTTGGGAGGGGCTGTTTGTGAAGGAAGTATCCTTTTTAGGGGTTTTTAACGGACGGACGCTATGTGGGAGGGATGTACTAGCCACATAAGGGCGTGCACCCAAATTTTACAGTAAGTGGGCCCCACTGTACGGCGATGCATCGCCAGATCGGCGATGGCATTGCCGACCGATAGTGGGTCCGACCGGTCTGGACTAGTGAGCTGGGTCCCCCCTACCCTAGAGGTCCCAGATATATATAGGCCCCACCCTAGTTCATTGTAGATTGGCCTAGGGAGGCCCAAACATCCATTCGGGGCTTTCCAGGGCCAATCTATAAACCTGAATGCAATCCCCTATCATGCAGCATATTATTTTGGGATAGAAGGAGTTAATACATCTATCTAACCCATTAGTTGCCAAATATTACAAACTTAGAATGGCCTAATGGCCAGTTTCCATGAAATTTTACTATTCACTGTAAAATTTTATCGAAGTATAATTTTATATTATTTTTATATTAGGATCAATGCCTAACATGAAAATTTAGAGAAAGAATTGAAGAATGGAGCGGTGAGAGGAAGAATTTTGAAGAAATTAGGTGAAACGGGATTTTTAAGCCCTAGCGATTGAATGTAAGGGTTGTGGTTGTCCCACAGCCCAAGGATTCACATTTACAGGTTTAGAACCATTCAAATAACGTCTCAACCCACCTACATACAACCTAGGACCTACTTTGGTCGCTTTACGCGATCCTAAATGCGTTACGGACTCGATCGCGCGATCGATATGAATAGACCTCGCCTATTGGCGAATCTACAATCCTATAAGTGTTTCTAGACCTTTATCACACCCACCTAAGTCAAAGTAAGTGACAGCGTACATCGCGTGACCATAACCCAGGCCCGGTATAATCTCATTCATGCTCTGATACCAACTTGTAACACCCTAAAAATCGGGGGTCGTGTATAAACTCAACTCCCGAGTTCCAGACCGTCACTTATGCAACAAAAATGATTATGATTCAATGTTTTCTGAGTTAAAGCATTCACATGAGTAAAAGTATACCAAAACTGCAATTCATACTCTAAATCCAGTGATAAAAGCAAGCGGAAGACTAAAGAATATATATATCACTGTATAGAAAACAAAGTAGATCTCGACTGTCTCCAAAGTATGAATACATCTCTGAGTCTCATATACATGTAAATAAACAGAAATCAAATGTTAGAAATAGTCCCACTGAGAAGTCCTGCCAATCCAGGCCCCCTAAGCAAAGCCGTCGTGGTACTGCATATATGAGAACTCATCCTAGTCCTCATCATAGTCCGGCTCTGCCTCCTGAATCGCTGCCTCACCTGCATCTAAGACAAGGTCTGGTGGGTGTTGCAAACACAATCCCATAACGTGCGAGTGAGTACCTAACTCAGTGGAATAATAGAGCAAGGATTAGCATGTTCTCAAATCAATCATGCGATAATAGTAATGCAGTAAATCAAACAATCCTAATACTGTTGTTAATGCAATATGACATGACATGATGGAAGCCCTCACCGGCATTCTCCCTCATACGGCACCATCTGCGTCCGCAGCATGCTTGCGTACCGCTCAGTGCTCCACATCTTCTAGGCACATGCAATGTGATGTTGATATGATTACCGAGTTATTATTAGTCCTTTTCATACAGTAATATTGGGAAACTAAGGTACTTCCCTTATATCAATCCCAACACAGATCCTGTCTAGGGTCGTCACTCCTGGTAATCTCATACGATGTATATTTTGTAGGTCGCTGCAAGGGCTGTCAGGGCTGTTGCTCGCACTCGTAGCACCGTTCCCCCATCACCTTATCAATACAGGCCTACTGTACTCTCACTACTACGGAAGGGTCGTCGCCTCCCGTAGACTCAGAATACGCTCGCGGTCACTATAAAGGACTCGTCGCCTGATCAGTGTAGGCCGACAGCAAGAATATAGTGTCGCATACCACTATAATCTGCTCACGAGTCATAGGTGCTCACTGGTCACTACGGGGAGGTTTATGGCCCCAGCGTAGGCCGACAACTTGACCACAGTGTCCCATACCACCATGCCCAGCTCATGAGTCTTTGTGGATCAAGATACCATGGTTGACAGGGTTTACAATGGTAAGTTCAGTACCCTAAGTTCAAGCAGTTATGACTCATACAGGGTGAATATACAATGGCCAGTCGGGTTACTTGACGGGCTCGACTAGAACGAGCGCATCTTAAGTCGAACGACATGAAGTGCATAAAATACCTCGTGTGGCCTAACCACTACCGCCAACTCCAAAACACGGCTCGCGTTCATCGACGCATCGTTCGTGGCAAAGATAAGCCAACCACGAATTTACTCAGTTACCGACTGCCTGGACTAGGTATAGTCCCAAACGTTTATGAATTCACATCAGCAATCATGTAAGAGTAATGGAAATAAAATACAACAATGTGAGCATATTAAAACATGTTATAACATACAACTTAAGTAAATCATCTAACACATGCATTTCATACATATAATGAAATCATGCATATAGCCAACATGTAGGAAGTCATTTACATCAACATATTATTTGAGAATTCAATCTCAAACTAATTCATAACACCATTTAATTCAATACATACTAATACAAGCCTTTATACAAACACTTGAACATCACACTTAAGTCTATATATAGTATGTCGACTCAAAGTGCGCATTTAGGCGAATCTCTTCGCCAAACTAATTATGCACGCATTCCTAGTATCCTAATGCGACAGGAAGCCATGTCAATCACATCAGAAAAATATGGATGAAAACAGTATTCCCTACAAATGACTAAAATGCCCTAAATCTCATATTTTTCATCTGCTTACGAAACAGGAAACGGACAGCATGTTGTACATGTCAAACGGAGTCGCCGTCGATAATCTACTATTAAACGACATTGAAAGCGTTGAAAATAGTCAATCAAAGTGTCTAAAATCCACACCTTTTCTCCTATAAGTGTATTGATTCGAACGGAGCGTGTACGCTTCGTCTACGACGAACCGGGAACCTATTTTACAAGATGTATCAGCTACCATGCTAAGGAACCAAAGGAACCTTAAATCAGCAAGTATTTGGGGTATTTTCTTACCTAAAATCACGGCAAAATCACCGAGAAAGTGATTGACGCGCGTTGCTTAAGCACGTACAACACGTAGTGCAAGCAGCAGAAAATTCTCTCTCACTCTCTCTCACAATCTCTCACCTTTTCTCTCACACCAGCTAGGGTTTCTAACAAATTCGGATGGGTGAGAGAAGTGAGGGTTTAAGCGCCTTTTATAACCTAAAACTTGCCCAAAATAGGCTTGGGAACAATGTTTACTTGATGCCTAACCAAGTCGGGATTGTTTCGGTCCAAAAAGACATTTCTGGAGGTCCCCTCGCCGAACGCGATCGGACTTAAGTTCAAGCACGTCGGATGTCGCTCACATCCTATTTTCAGACCAGTAGTATTCGTAGATCGCACGCGGCGGTCCAGTTTCAGTTTAGCGGTCACCGCACGTAGATCAGGCCTACAAGTCTCATGATATGAAATAGAAATTTTTCCTGATCCAAGGGTGTAATTTGGCTGAATTCTGACGGTCAGAACGCTTAATAATAACGCGTCAAGTCATGTGCTAGATTTGAATTTTAAATTTCAAATCTAACCCTATTCTCACTCTCTTCACTCCAGGCTCAATGAAATAGCCTGTGAATGTCGGTTGGACTTGATTTTCAAAATGATTGTCAAGTCCAGCTAGGCGGTTATAACGATCTAAGATTGTAGGTATCAGACTTTCGACGCGCGGTCTAGATCCAATACAAAGTTTCAAAGAGGTCATGAGAACAAACCGGTTTAGAGTTTGATCCGAGGTTTTAGAGTATTATAGCGTCATTGGTTCTACTCGCTTTGGGTCTTGTAGAACGTATTTAAAGTGATTAGGGACTATTTCCCAGCTACTCTAGCATTGCGCTAGCTAACTTACACTTATTTTCTAAAGGAATTAATCCTACGCGATTTCTGGTCGAGTTGGTACTCGAGCCCAAGTACTGATTTTTCCAGGGCGTTACAGGGGGTTCTCTCCCCTATGATACTCATGGGGTCTTATTTTATGCTGTCACAAGTTCTTGCCTCCTAGGAGGGCTAGGTATTTTCATACCAGAATGCAACATGACTACCTCTGCCTTACATGTACTTGGCAATGATGATCTAGCTAATTCATTAGATGACTTAATGACAATCATGTTGTAACTCTTACTTTTTTGACCACCATATATGTACGGAATGTGCGACTCTTATTCTATCCTTTTATGTTCAACCTTCTTATAAGCAGTGCTCCATGCGGACACCGTGCTTGCGGTTGCCTTTCTATTACATTCCTTATCTCTTTCCATCACAATCTCGCTCCTATTCATCATTTTCTACAATATATTCTTTGTCGTGAAACAATTTTTAGTCGGGTGTCCAAGCATGTCACGATAGTGATTTTAATTCTTTTTCTTTCGTTTTCTTCACTTTGTCCAAATGCTTTAGTTGGGGCAATTCGATTGTTCTAGTGGCCAATAACTAGTTCATCATTGGGAGCACGTCCTCTTTTTCGAATGTGAATCCTTCATGGTAATCGTATTTCCTGGGTCGTTTATCGGTTATTCGACCTCTGTAATGATCTGTCTTCTATCCTATTTGTCCTTTAATGATTGTGAGGGTCCTCCCTCCTTTTTCTTAGTCGGTAACATTCGCTGCTACTCAACTCGAGCCTCGACATATTGTTTCAGCCTGGAAGGTGGGCTTCTTTCAGGTCATGGCTTCAAGCGCATAAGCGTTTATATCAAGGTCCTGGAAAGTCCATATATCGGCACTGATTAGTCCGAATGCAACTCCCATTTTCATAGAATTTGAACACATTTTTACCTATTCGTTTTCCCCATGGAGATGTCAACACAATGCCCTCAAAGTCTTCCATTAGCTAATAAATTTTTCTCTTGGTTCACCCTCCTGCTGCCAAACAAAAGCCAGTTCAGTGATAATAACATCCTTGTCAGATGAGAAGAAATTTTCCATAAATGCATCCTGCATCTAGTACCATGTACATATGGATTCTAGTGTTAGGGTAGAATACCATTGAAAGGCTTTTCTCGTTAGTGATGACCCAAATAGTCACAAGCGATACTGTGCGACCATGGAGAATTTGCCCATTGTCATGATAAAGTGCATCGGATGCTCTTCTAGTGATCCATCCCCATTAAGCTTCTTGAAGTTCATATAATTGAAGTTCGTTGGAAATGGCATGTCCTCAACTTTGCAGGGGTATGGTGTTCTGAAATGGAACCTCCCTGGGTGTTTCTGCTCTCTTTGTCCTGACAGTCTTAGCCACTACCTGTCGTATTTCATCTTGTGTTATCATAAAAACCGCGGGTTGTTCACAACCCCAAGTGTAAGGTCGTGATGCAATAATAATCTCGTTGAGACCAAGGTTGAATCCACAGGGACTAATCTTGTGTGTATTTTGAAAGCAACAAGAAGTAGAATTAGAAAAAGATATGAATCTAAATCTGTAATTAAAAGAGAGTAATTGTGAAGGATTTATCAAATATCAAAAATGAACTAGAGCGCCGACGATCCACTTGTAGCTATCAAGATGCTACATTACTTGATTCAATAAACACAATTGGAATTGGAGTCCTATCCTATCCTATCCAGTTGGAAGATAAAAGAATTTAAATCAAATATGAACTTTTCATTGAGAAAATTCTTAATGGAGGAAAACTGTGAAGATTGAAAGGGATTCCATCACCAAACCATGCCCATGGGACGATGGCTGACAAAAGGATTTACCAATCTCATAACCTCAAAGTAAGGAAAAGAATATACTCAAAGCTATTGTAGATCTACTGTAATTTAAGTCACAATAAATCATTAAAAACTGAAAGTATTCCTTTAAAATCAAATTAGAATCAAAGAAGGATCAATATAAACATGAATTAAAGCAAGAGAAACATCCCATCATGCTACAGGCTTCACCTCTTAGCCCTAGCTAAGAGGTTTAGCCAACCATAGACATGATTGGACAAAAGTCTCTTAAGAAAAACATGAAAACAACTAAGGAAGAAGAAGAACTCTTGGCGACAGCTTCTCCATCCTTTTTCTCCACTCCTTAAACCCTAGAAGATACCCAAGAACATCCTAGGGAGTTCTATTTATAGCTGTAGAACTCCAACTTATGCACCTAGTTGAAAAACTCTAAAAATTACTTCAAATTTACGTAGTTTATTAAAATAGACTTCACTCTGTGTAGTTTTTCAAAATAAACTTCTCTCTGCGTAATTTCACAGAATGATTCAGAGTTTCAGAATATGCTTTTTCAGGATGATTTCAGAATTCCTTTTCTTCTCTTCAAATATTTGATTCTCTTCATTGCTCACTTGGTTTTCTTGAATCTTTGGCAGTGAATTCTTCAATCTTGGTCTCCTATTATCCATCCCTTGCCTTAGTGATTCTTGAGCATAAAATCCATTCTTTTGACATCCTTTTCAATCCAAGCTCTTAAATTCACCCTGCAACACAAACATAAGTAAAATAGAATATTAAACATTATTATGTTCATAAAACCAAGATATAAATGGGGAATAATATGCAATATTTGACCCTTAGCACAATCCCCAACTAGCATTTTGTTAGTCCCGAACAAAGTATGTATGAAAGAAATCTCAATGCTTAATGTTCAAAACCTCTCTAGGAAAATAATCTTTTATACACTTAAGTATGAATGGGTATAATTAAGATACAAAAGTGGAGTTTTAAAAACTTAGAGCCAAACCACATAAGCAACCAATCAGGTAAATTCTTTGTCCATTAAATCGAGAATAATTTTCATATCAAGTTTTTCAATGTGCTCAGGAAAAATCAACTCACTTCCTATACGAATACTATTAGTTCATCATGCTAGCCATACTCATCACTTTAAAATCAGTTTGAAACTCAAGTACTAATTCTAAACTTATTCTCTTTTCCTTCTTTTTCCAGTCTTTGATTTTATATTGACAATCAATTTTTTTATTTATTCTTTTCATTTTTACATTCTTTTCCATATTTTTCATTCTTTTTATTCTTTTTCTTTGTCGATCTCCTATTTTTTAAACTGGTTATTTTCTTCTTTTAAGGTGGTTAAAATTCTCCAAACTCGATTCTCATCATCTATCAATGATTCACATTCTAACAATCAGAACTTCTAGCATATCTTACGGAAGACAAATTGATTGTGTCTTACGATTTAAATTAACATGATAGTCAAACTATCTCTTAATCAATTGAGCGTAAGAACTTAGGTGATAGATTACTTAGTTGATCAAACTCCAACAATCCAAAATTTAATCTCTATTTTTATCATACCCAACACATTCTTAAGTACACAATTCATCGCTTCCCAAACAGATTTCAACTTGAAACATTGAAATTTTTAAAATTTTTGCTCAAAACTGAGAAAGCATTGATTAGTTCACCTAATCCTCCATCCCCAACTGAAAAATCTACATTGTCCTCAGTGTAAAAGAAATAAGCATGCAATGCAAAAGTTGTAATGAAAAGAAAAGGGAAGTAATAGAAAGGTAATACTTGAAAAAACAATTTTGAGGTTTTTCGAATGGTCTCAGTGTGAAGATGGGTTAACACAAGAATTAAACCAACAGAAAGAAAACTATCCTAAACAGTGGAAAGAAAACTATCCTAAACAGCGGAAAGTAAACTATCCTAATCTTAAATCATATGAAAGCAAATAAATCTACATATACCTTCGTTAGACTAGGAGGTCAATCTTGGTAAATAGGGTCTATCAGAGGTATTGACATGTCCTTCAAATCAAATTTTTCAACAAATGATTTTAAACGATGTCCATTTACTTTGAATTCATTGTCATTGTTTGGATTCCGAATCTCGACAGCCCTATGAGGATAAACATTAGTAATAGTGAAAGGACCAGTTTCACGAGATCGGAGTTTACCCAGAAAAAGGTTAACCGAGAATTATACAAAAAGATTTTCTAACCTGGTGTGAATGATTTTCGAAGAATGTGTTGGTCATAAAACACCTTCATCTTGTCCTTGTAAATTCTTGAGTTTTCATATGCATCATTCCAGATTTCTTCAAGTTTATTTAACTAAAGTTTGTGTAGCAAGCCAGCGTTGTCCAAATTGAAGTTTAGATTTTAATCCCCCAGTAGGCCCTATGTTCCAACTCCATAGTTAAGTGACAAATCTTTCCATAAACAAGTCTAAAGGGAGATGTTCTAATAAGCGTCTTAAATGCAGTATGGTAGGCCCATAAAGCATCGATCAATCAAATTGACTAGTCCTTATGGTCAGGGTTAAACATTTTTTTCCAACATATGTTTAATTTTCCTATTGAAAATTTAGGCTTGCCCACTTCTTTGTGAGTGGTATGGAGTACTCACTTTGTGGGAGATGTCATATTTCTTTATTAAGTTCGCAAATGGCCTGTTACAGAAATGTGAACCTCTATCACTATGATGGCTCGAGGCGTACTGAACCGAGAAAGGATGTTCTCTTTTCAAAACTTAATGATCGTTTGATGATCATTATTTCAGCACGGGATGGCTTTTACCCATTTAGTGACATAGTCTACCGCTAGAAAAATATACGAATTTCTAAAAGATTGAGGAAATTGTCTCATGAAATCGATGCCCCAGCAATTAAATGCTTTAGTGATCAGAATGGGGTTTAAAGGCATCATATTTTAATGGGACAATGCTCTCAATTTCTGATAATGATCACAATCTTTGCAAAACTCATGAGTGTCCTTGAACATAGTGAGCTAGTAAAAGCCGCATTGTAGATTTTTACTGCGGTCTTTTTAGTAGAAAAGTGACCACCACGGGCCTGAGAATGACAGAAGGAATGATACTTTGGTGTTCATTTTCTATCACACATCTCCTTAAGATTTGGTCTGAGCAATATTTAAACAAATACGGATCATCCCAGAAGAATTTGCGTACCTCGGCGAAAAATTTCGTCTTATCTGGCACAATCCAATGTGTCAGTGTGAAACCTGTGGTAAGATAATTAGCAATATCCGCAAACCAAGTGAATGGGTGACTTTAAACAGTTGTTCATCAGGGAACATGTCATTTATATTCGTCGTCTTAAGGGAATCAGAGAGTCAAGGAAGGAAAGATGGTCAGCCACTACGTTCTCTACTCCCTTCTTATCTTTTATTTCCAAATCAAACTCTTAGAGTAGGAGGATCCATCTTATCAAGCGAGGCTTAACATTATTCTTAGAGAGAAGATACTTAGTACCGCATGATCTGTGTAGATGATGATTTTGGATCTTATCAAGTAGGACCTAAATTTGTCTAAAACGAATATTACAACTAATAGTTCCTTCTCCGTAGTTGAGTAATTCACTTGGGTAGGATTTAGACTTCTACTTGTGTAGTGTATAACATAAGGCTTCTTCTCTTTTCTCTAGTATAACACTGCCTTCAAAGTATAATCGGACGCATCACACATAATTTTAAAAGGAATGCTCCAGTCGGGTGGCTACATGATAGGTGTAATTGTTAATATGCCCTTGAGCATAGAAAAAGCTTCATGTCATTGCTCATTCCACTCATATGATACATCCTTTTGTAGTAGACTATATAAAGGATGAGAGAGGTGACTAAAGTTCTTTATAGATCTCTTGTAAAATCCGGCGTGTTCTAAAAAAGATTACGTCTCGTATGTTCTTGGCTGGAGGCAAGTTACACTACATAAAAAATTGCTAGGTTTAATGACGGATTTAATCTGTCGCTAATGAAAAATGTCCGCCGCCAGTCCCGTCTTTCTTAAAAATCCACAGTTTAAACGTCATGAAATTTCGCGACGGACCAAAATTCGTTGCTAAAATCTGATTTACGACGAATTTTGGTCCGTTGTAAATTAGCGACGGACTAAATTGTGCAAATTCCCGCCCAAAATACCAATTGGTGACGGTTTTCAGTTTCTTTTGCAACGGATCAAGGTCTGTTATAAAAGGACTTTTGCCCTAAACATTAATTTTTTTTTCATTTTTTTAGAATATGGTGGAAAAATATGTTTTTTTGTAGTCTAATAATTATTTTTAATAGAATTTCGGTGGTTTAATTGTACATATTTGTATATAAGATTATTTTTTAACAATTGATTAAATGCAAACCAAAAAAATAATATTTTGTTTTTATAATAAATGACGGGATTTTTTTTAATTATAAAAAAAATATTTAAATGATTTGTAATATCATATGAAAAAGAATATTAAGAATAAAAAATTTAACAATGTTAGAGAAAAAAAATGAGATTTTGAATAAATAAAAATCATGATTTAATAAAAATCTATTTTGTGGGAAAAAAAAAGAAAGAAGAGAGACAATATTGAATAAAGTTGATAAATTTGAAAACAAAAGCATTTGATTTTGAGAAAAAAATAATATCCTGAAAAAGAAAATTAAAAATATTTTAAAAAATATGAATTTTTTGACAATGTTAAAAAATGAAAATATTTTGAAAAAGAAAATGAGAGTTTGTATCTTGAAAAATAAAATAAAATTCAGAAGTTCAATAAAAATTGACAAGTTTGAATAAAATTCTTTTTTTTTTTAAATGGAGAAGTTAAAAAGAATTGAAAATTTTAAAATAAAACGATATTAAAAAATTGATACTTTATCAAAAAAATAAACATTTTGAAATGAAAAATAAAGAAGTTGAAAAAATTTGTGATTTTGAAAAATAATTGAAAATGTTCAAAATTTGAAATTAAAAGAAAAAAGTTATTTATAAAAACACTAAGATTTTGAAAAAGAAAATTGAATAGTTAAAAACAAAATGATGCTTTTGAAGAAAAAAAAATGGCATTTTGGAATTTTTGGGGGAAAAAAATAAAATTTGTGAAAATTTTAGAGATTTTGAAAATAAAAATTCAAAATTTGTATTTGAAATTTTTTTAAAATATTTTATAATAAAAATGATATTTTGTTAAAAGTTTTGAAAGAAAAATTAAGAGTAAAAAAATAGACATTTTGGAAAAATGTTATTTTTAAATGGAAAATGAAATTTATCTATGAAAAAAATAATATTTTTTAATAAATTATTAGGCACAACCACTAATTGAACATTTAACCATTTTTGGACAATCAAATTAGCCTAGATTGAAGAGTAAATAACTTCATATGTTTAAATCAAATTTTACTCAAATTGTTGATTAATCTTGTATGCCTAATATCTTTCTCATATGTAGTTAGCATGATTGGGGTGACTAACTAATCAAATTGAGGGTATTGATCAGTAAAATAAAGTGAATGGACCAGACATGTAAAATAGCCCAAATATTCTGGTCAAAATTGTGACCCAACCTATTGATCTCGCGAGAACTTAAGAATTGATGTTAGTAAGTTTTATGGGCCCCATCATGATGTGTGTCGAACATCAACACCATGCATTTGATGTGTCCCCTTTAGGTTATGAGATATCTCAAAAATCATCCATATACAAAACTCAGGTGGGCCATACCATCTAAAACCATGTGAAGACATCCAAAAAAATATAAAAGCACTTGGTGGGGCCCACATGAGTTTTGGATGCAGATGAAACTTGGTCTAACCCCTCATCCAAGTGGGACACACATAATGAGTGGTTGGATATGTTTTGGATAATGAGTGGTTCAATCACACTACATTTGGGTGAGTTACTCATTACCCTTACTAGAGTAAACTCTGTGGGGTCCACCATTATTTATTTATTTTATCCACTCCATTCATCCATGTTAACAGATAATTTGAGGTCTAAAGAACAAAAAGGATCCATACCCAAGGCTCAAGTGAACCACTCCACAGGAAATAGTGTGATTGAACCTCTACCATTGAAAAATTCGTAGAGGCCATAGAAGTTTTGGATCAAGCTGATGTTTGTTTTTCTCTTCATTCATATCATTTTGATATTATGGCCCCACCATGATGTATGTATATCATCCATTTTTATAGATCATTTTAGAGTTTGATCCAAAAAAAAAATAAAAAAATGATAGGGATATAAATCTAAGGTGGACCACATCGTAGGAAAACAATATTGATTGGATATCCACCATTAAAATCCTCCTAAGGCCCACTGTATTGTTTATTTGACATCCAATCTATTGATTAGATCATATAGGCCCTAGTGAAGGGAAAAAAAAAAAAGATCAGCTTGATCCAAAGCTTTTATGGCCCCCAAAAGATTTTTAATGGTTGATGCTCATTCAACATTGTTTCCTAAAATGTGGTCCACTCGATATTGGGATATATCTCATTTTTGGTATCATACCATAAAATGATTTGGAAAAATAGATGGATGGCATGGTTGAAACACATACATCATGGTGGGGCCCATAGAGCACCAACCACTAGCCATTGGCGGGTGGAAGGGGGAGTAGCCAATCCGGTTCGCGGGTGTTTGGGGTTTTTCACTGTTAAATAATTCGTAGGGCCCACCATAACGTTTATTTTCCATCCAATTTGTTCATAGGATCACAAAGACTTAGATGAAGAGGAAAAATAAATTCCATATTGATCCAAAACTTCTGTGACCCCAAAGGTTTTCAGTGGTAGACGTTCAATCCCCCACTTCTTTTTGTAGTGTGGTCCACTTGATAGTTAGATCTATCTTATTTTTCATCTCAAGCCTTAATACAAGCTTAACAAATGGATGGACAGTTTGGATATAAGACATATATCATGATCAGACCCTCAGAACTTGCTGACGTCAATACAGTAGCTAGATAATTGGTGTGAGGTACACCAGCCAATCCACTTCCGTCATGAGCCCGGTTGTTATGGAAGCAGATTCCTACCCCATCTGATTCGTCTGGATAGGGCTATGTGGGGCCCATATTGATGTAAGAGTTTTATCCACACCGTCCATCCATATTTACAAATCATGCTAGGGCTTGAATCCAAAAATTAGTTGGAACTAATGCTTAAGTTGACCACAAAGTGGGGATTAAACACTCACCATTAGAAACTTATTGGGACCTGTAGAAGTTTTCGATCAAGTTGATATTTGTGTTTTCACTTCATCCGGGTCTACATGACCTTATTAATAGGTTGTATGGTAAAAATTAATTTATTTCTTTTAAAAAAAAAAAACATCATGGTGGCCCTTCCAAAGGTTTCAACTATGTGCATCATTATCACTGATGCTTCCTATGGTCTGGCCTACTGGAGTCATGGACCTGCCTCAATTTTTTTCATACTACTATATATAGATCTAATAAAATGGATTCACAGTGTGGATAAAGTCATTACATGATGGTGGGCCTCACAAAGCCCTACCCGAACCTATCATGGTTCGAGCGGGGGTAGGACGCAGGCTACTTCCGTCCTCTGTAGCTAACCGCATCCCTCCATCTCTCCCCAAAATCCAAAAATCCCCAAAATCACGCGCCCTTTCTACCCCCTAAAATTTAAAAATCCTTAAAATAGTACGCCCTCTCTACCCCCCAAATCCACACCTCTCTCTCTCTCTCTCTCTCTCTCTCTCTCTCTCTCTCTCTCTCGTACTCCCTCCCAGTTGGGCATTGTTAGTGGTGGTTTGGGTAAGGAGTTATATTGGGTTGTCTAGTGATTTTGTTTGGGTTCTAAGGAAATTGGAAATCAGTTTTGGGGGTTTTTGTTCTCCTAGCATTTCTATGGAATTTCATCGAGTGCAAGTCGTGCTGCTTTGGTTTGTTAGAAACTAGTTAGCTAGTTCAAAGATTAGCTGTTTCGGGAGACCTATATCTTTCACGGCTGAGAAGAAGGTAAGCATCAGAGAGAGAGAGAGAGAGCTGCACTCCATTTAAACACAGTAGCCATGGGTCAGATGCATAGTCATGGAAAAGGTTTTTCTTTTTCGGCCCTTCCGTACAAGCGGACTCCGCCAAGTTGGCTAAAGATCTCCATTCTGAACATCGAGGAAAATTTCAGCGATTGTTGTAATGGTGTTTTCATAAAAATAAAAGCTGTTTGGGGAGGGGATTAGCTTCTTTTTCTACTGATTTTATCTGGGTTTGAGGGAATTGAAAACACAGTTGGGGGTTTTTTTTCTAGTATTTCCAAGGGATTTCAACGAGGGTTGGGTGCTAATGCTCTGATTTCTTGCCCATTCTTGAAGAAATTGGCTATTTCAAGAGGGGATTAGCTCTGTTCTCTACTGATTTTATCTTGGTTTTGAGGAAAATTGCAAACCCATCTAGGATTTCTTATAAAATTGAGCTAAGGTTTGCTCTTTCTTGAAGAGATTAGCATTGATTATATACTGATTTTTAGTTGGTGGTTGCTGGCATTTATCTGTATCTGTGGCATTTGCCACATGATTATGTGGTTTCTTTAAGCAGTGATTTCTATTGTTAGGTGTGTTTGTGTAGTTTAGTATTCTTAATTGAGGTTAGGTGTTTCTAGTTGTCGTTAGTTACTTTTAATGTTTGGAGCATCTTTTCTCTTTTGTGGATGGTTAAACATGTGGAAAGAATCTTGAAGAAAAAAAGGTGAACTTGTTGAATGATACTAAAGTGATTCTTCTGTTAACGGTTGGTAAATCAAGCAAGGGAAGCTGTGGTAGCTCCTGGATGGACGGTGAGACGCCATTCACCTGAATAATGTCTTAAACTTTCAACATATAGATCCTGCTTTCTTGATGTTGGTTGATGGGCCTTAATATTTCTAAATAGACGTTTTTAACATCTTTAAGGTCTTATGCATTTGGTTTATACAGGAGTTGTACATTCTTAGTTCGAACATTCCCTAGGGGTGTATTGGCTTGATAGTGAAGCTGGTTACAAACTTCAGATATACCAAGTTAGAAATTGTTTCCCTTGCTTTCTCATTTCCATCTCACCATACAATATCAAAGTTACCCGATTACTACACTTTTTTGTTAAGGTGATGTGTATGATGAATCATTGGGTCTAATGCAGGCCAGTAGCAGCAACCACTATGTATGCTTTGGATGTTGGACGTCTTTCTCAGGTACTCTAGTTTGAATGACATCAATAGCTTAGGGCCATCTTAGGATTTCATGGAATAATTGATTCTACTGCATTATTAACCCATTAAGACTGAGGAGTTAATCTTAGCATTATTAACCTTCTGAGGATGTACATTATGATTTTTTGTTTTTGTGTAATTGCTAAGTTATCCATTTCATTATTCAAGTGAGCTTGCTTTGGAAGCTTGTTAAAGTTCCACTTCCTGAAAATATAAGAGCTCAGAAGTGCTTGTGATCTTTGAGTCCTCAAAAAGTACTAGGACTACTTTTCGATTATTGAATTGAATCTTACATGTTCTCAATTTAAATTTCCAATGTTAAACTGTACTTTAAGGCTACAATTAACTAAATCACAACCCCCCCACCCCCTTCAGCTCTTCCGAATTGTGTAACCTAGATTATGGGTCATTTGCAATCCAGGCAACTATTTTCAGTGATTCGAAATTATAGTTCTATGTTGTAATGTAAATTTATATTAGAGCATAGAAATTTATAGTTTGATTTATGCAACTACATGCATACAATAATACATGATAATATAATATAATGTTATGCACATGGGATCTCATGATAAGATACATAAATTAAAATATCACTTATAAAACTGTATTACATATACTTAACATTATCCTATCCCAAAGTCCTAATCATACCATGCAGCGAAGTAGCCTTTTGCATACTCATTCCTGCACAATGTATCGAAGCAACAAGCAATAATCCTATTTACTTGACCCAAATATAGACTGAGTTGAAATATGTTTAGCCAGGCACCAATTGTTGTGGCAGTACGAGGAATAGGCCTCCATAACATAACAAGCAGCTTAAGTGCATCTGTTTTAATCTCAATAATGTTATTCTTCACACAGGATAAGATAGGATACAAATTACCATTTTGACAAGAACTCCACCTACAGGTCTATAAAAAATCCAACTAGCATGAGAAACATGACATTGTTCCAACATTACCAAAATAGCAAAACTAAAATCAACAGGAAATGCACATGCAAACATCATGATCATTCCAAATTGCAAGGCCAACTCCAGAAAATTTACAATAAATTTTCATATTTTCAATTCACAAAAAAAGAAAAATGTAAATTTGATTTTTCCATGGAAATTGGTGGTTACTAAGACCGTTACCATCAAATAAACCATATTCTAATTCCTCCCCAGTTCTTGGACTATAAGATGGTTTTATATACTCCTCTTCTCTATAAGCCAGCTGGACTGTCTTTCCTTTCGACGACCCTTTTCGCTGGACTGTCTTTCCTTTCGATGACCCTTTTCGTGCGTTCTCTTGCTTTTTAACATGAGACATGCATTAGATCTCATACACTAGTAAAAGGGAGATAAATTAATAACAAAATGTGCAGATGTAAAATATTGAGCATTTATAAAATAAGGAGCAATGGCAAGATGGAGGGTCCAGAAGTTCACTGAACGGCTCTATATTTTTTGTAACTATATTTCAGGTAAGGAATGGAGTTCTCGAGTAGATTTTCCAATACCTGAAAATATTACTCTATTCATAAGTTCGATAAGAAGCAAGAAACAACAAGGAGCTGCTAACCCCACATGCAGCGACATGTCCCAACCAAGGTTTCATATCTATAACTTGTACCACAGTCCTTATTAAAACTCTTGGTTCCAAAGGTCCATTACTTAGTTTATGTACAATTGTACAATGTACATGCATGGTGTGCCAGTGCCACCCTGACGAACAACTAGTATCTTCTACAGTGTGCCATTGTGGAACATGTGCCCTGCTTGAGTAGCTTTGGGAAGACTTTGAGTAGTGTTTGTAGCTGTACAATAGTCTATCTACTTTGATTGTTTGTGTTTCGAACAAGAAACAAATGCATCTCGATTTGGGCTAATTACTTCATTCAAATATAACAAAGAGATTTCATACAAAAATCATGACATTTATTAATTCTAGATTTATATACATCCCTTCCAAATCCCTTAATTCCAAGGTAGAATACTTTGAAATGAATCAAATATTATTATCAATGGAATTTGTATGTCAAATCTTGAATTCAGCAGCATTTCGACAGTAGCTTTAGTCATCTCCCAAGACTTAGGAAGAATGTTGAAGCTATTCAACTCATCTTCCTTTTTTTTTGAACTTGTTCGCTGTACAAGGGAGATAGCTTTTTTTTAACCAATGAAGATGGCATCTCCGGAATTCTAGCAGCATTTCAGCTCTCTTTTGCCTTGGCCATATGCTGGCCTTGTTGCGTGACCCGCGTGACGAAAAACATGTTGCGCGGTCGGCTTAACAGAGTACTCGGAAGAAGAATGCACGCGACAGCTTCTAGCTCAGCGTAACTAACTAGATTATTTGTGTGATACGCGTAACATAGTACAGGATAGGCGTAACTAAGTAAATCAGTTGCGTGATCTGCGCAACATATTCATCTTCTCACCTTCAATCTGATTTCGGAGCTCCGCCTTCTTCTGAAAAATCTTCCGTCCCAAATGAAGAGGGGAGGGGGCTATTTATAGGCCTTCACACATGTGGTTCCTTGATTTCTGTGCCAAGGGCCCCACCTGTCATTAATCTCAACCGATCATTTCAGTCTGCTTGTGCCTTTAGCCGCATAATCTGTGCAACTCCCATCTTAACCATTCTTCCCACGCACCATATAACGTGGTCCGCGTTAGCTTCACAGTGTCTTCAAACAGCGCAATAGAATGTGCGACCGTGCAACAAGGAAGTATAACGCACAAAAAGGTGCACGATCACGCAACTGCATCCACCATCGCACAACCAAGTGCACCATTGTGCAACTCTTTACGCCGCCCGCACAACGGGATCCTTCTCTACTCCTTTCTATTTCTTTCCAACCCTTGAAATAATTCATGATTTTCTATGCTCCAACAGATGCCCCCTCCATCCATAGCTTTGTTTTCCTAAATCAAAGGATATGGATTAATCTTTAAACAAAAACATGTCGCGATCCCAGCAGTTGCGCATTTTCAGTAGTTACGCGATTCCATTAGTTACATGACCCACGCAACGCAGGGCCGGGCACGGTACCTGGGCTTCAGTTCTATAAATAGCCCATCCCCAGTCATTTCCTCATTTTCCTTTTCTAGAGCCAAGCTCCGTTTCTCTAATTTTTGCACCCGCGCAACTAAGTACTGTTGCACGGACCGTGCAACATTTTTTCGTCGCGTAAAGCTCTAAGTTATTGCGTTTTCCGCACAATTGACTCCTGTTACGCTATCCGCGTAACTTAGTCCTTCCGAACTTAGTCCTTTTTTCCAACTTCACTGATCTATGGCTCATACGAAAAGAACTTTTATCGCCATAAATCCCCCATCCGAACTTCCTGCTCATCAAGAACTCCCATACATTGAAGCTTATCACTCGGTAACCCCTCAAGCAGCCGAATCACCATCTTCTCCTGCCCAACCCCTTCGTAAATGGTTCAAAACCATACCAAGACGTCCCGCCTACATAAAAGAACTTATTATCCCTACCTTTGACTTCTTCGCCCGCATTGAACTAGTTCCATCTCCCATCCGTCAAGCTATTATCATGGGCGATCTTGAGAGACCTCCCAAGCACAGTCGTGAATATGACTGGGAGAAATGGCTGAAGACAACAACCCATTATCAGATGAGCAACTAATGGCCACCTACCCGAGAGGATACTCCTCCTCCTTCTAGACCCAAGAATCACCACCGCAACAAGGCCCGAGAATTTCAAGAGAAAATAAAGGAGCACAACATGAAGAAACTTAACAACTCCTGGGAATCTGTCTGCGAGATCCAAGGCTCCATCAGATTCGACAATCCCTACAAATAGGGCACTATCTCAATCCCAGTCGGCATCCACCGTCACCATTCCATACTAGTCTGCGAGCCTAGAGACCACCTGACCGCGGAAAGGCTGGCGTATGCAGAATCTTGGTCTTTCAAAGAACCAAGACTATTGGAGGGTATTTTATAGCCACCCAAGCCATGGCAGAAAATAGGGGGCATCCACCCTATGATTTTTCTCGTTCCAACCTACGACGTCCATAGTCTGTACCCCACCTGCTTCTATGAAACGCTTAAACAGCGCTTCAGTCAACGGACACTCATATGGAGCCCAGAAGAATTCAGAACAAGAGGTCTCTTTACTCCGCACAACTATTACTCTGAATGGGCCAGCACAGTAATGACAAGTACGCTGAAGCTTTGTCAAGAATCCACGTCTTCCACACCATTGAAGCTACAACATCCCCCTTCTGCAAAGAAGCTTCCATCCCGAAGGCATTCCTCAACTATTGGTGTCCATCCACCAATTCCTTCCATTTTCCAGCAGGGAAAATGAGCATCACCCTTTGGGATATCTTTAGGATCACCGGCTTGCCAATAACGGGAAAATATTTTAATGAATTTGTTCCCACGAAAGAAGAATTCGGCTTCATATCCTCGCCCGATCGAGTCCCCTCCATTTCTGAGATGACCATAGAGCTGTTCAGGGAAATGTCTAAATTCCCAAACATTCACAAAATCCATCCCATGCTATGGCTAGCTCATTTCAGTCGAGCTTTCAAGTGAGAATCCCCTCCCTATACCTCTTCCTTTCGCAGTCTGATATGCATATAACCCATCCTTCATTTATTCGTCTTTCAAGTTCAACGATGACTGCTCACAAGAGATTGAACGCCTTTGCAAGAGCATAAAAGGGCACGCCGAATATTCAGATTATGGGGAACTTGCGGCATTCCTCGCTTATTGGCTGAGTATGGTAGTCTTTTCCAACTCCAAGTCTGCGGATGCCATCCGCCCATCTCTATTCATTGTCGTAGGCGCTATGGCTGAAGGGATCAAATTTTTTCTTGCTCCCCCAGTACTCTGTTCGATCTACAGAGGTTTTGGAGAAATAGCATGCCATATAAAAAGTCCATCCGTCGGTTCTGCTTCAACATACATGTCATGGCATTACTTTGTTGGATGGCTTGACGTTCATTTCCCCTGGACCTTTGAAGCACCTGAGAAGGCATGCGTCTATCCTTCTCGGGTTCCTCTCTATTTCCTCCAAAAAAGATCCATGGTGAAAAGATCTCATGACTGGGCGAAGGACGCCATTGCCTGGGACGACAAAATCAACTATTTCCATTTCAGCCTGCCTCACTGCGTTGTGGACACGGAGAAGACAGATACGGACTCACTCTCTGTGGAGGAAAGAATCTTCTTTATATTGATTAAATCTTGCAGCCTCCCACTAAGAGAGGGGACTGAATTCTGGCGTGAGCCCTATTATCCAAGCCACTTCGCCCGTCAATTTGGCTTTGATCAAGGAGTGCCGAAAGATTGTGGACTGGAAACCAGAAGGATGAGGAGTTTTGGCACTAGCCCCTATAATTGGGCAAAGATCTGGAAACAGCTGCTGGGTGGGTACCCCTAGGGCATCATATTTGCAATCGTACCCCTAGGGCATCATATAATCATATGAGATGGTGGGTACACCAGTCCCACTTAGTCAGAAAGAGTCAACTGGTGAATAAGCCTGTATGGCTTCCTCCTCCTTCAATCAAGGGTCATACTATCGAAGCAGGGGTCAGTTTTATTGCTGAGATAAGTCATGCACCCTCGGCCAGTCATCGATGCGTATATATCTCCCTGGACGAGCCTATTCACGAAATAAAACCTGTTAACACCCTCGATGGCTGGACAGCATACGGAGATGTCCGTGAATTTGAACAAATCCCTCTCCAACGTTCGTGAAGGGAAGGTGCAGAAGAGGCCGCCCATGAGCCAGAGAATGTCAACAACCCTCCAGACCGGCCCTCTTCTTCTGCTCATCCTCCACAATAGTCAATGCCTTCGCCCATTTCTAGGGCTCGTTTATCTCCACAGTAGCCAGTTCTTTCTCCAATGACTAGATCCAGGGCCCATGCCCAGTCTTCCCCCAAAACAGGGATTGTGGCCCAAACTTCTCCAGATGTAACTATCGCAGAGGTCGCACCAAAGGGCCAACAATCCCTTCTTTCCAAAGGGAAGCAGCCATCATTGCAAAATCAAGTGAAGAAGATTCCAGCAATGAGAGTTCATTTTCTTCATCTGAAAGTACTGCCTCGGATGAAAGTGTGACGGAAGAAGAAGATCGAGCTGACAACTATGAAGAAGGAGAAGTTGATATCGGTGACAATAATGATACAACCACGGAGGAGGCTCTAGCTGATGAAGGGTATATACCTCCGACTTCTGAAGCCGCACCTGTGAGAATTTCGTCCATCGTAGAGGAGGAAGAAGGCGAACTCCTTGATTACGGAAGATATGGGGACTCACCATGTAAGAAAATTTTATTTCCATCATTTACCTTTGGCCTTCTTTTCTTTCTCCCTTTTCCTCACACATTGTGTCTTGGGCGATCAAGCCGCAAATACAGACGTAAATAATGTCTCTCCTTCAAACTTACCATCCACCACGCTAAGAGTTTTGCCCAGGTTTTCAATCCCTCCACTGTTGGTGATACGCTGGATTGCTTTCCTAACGGAGCTTGCTAATCTGCCTACTCTGGTCACGGTTGCTTCAAGCACCGAGCGCGAAATGGCTTCTCCAATAGAGCCATTTGTACCGCAGGTTTCCACTGCTGTTGTTTCAAGTACCGAAGCCACGGCCCCTTCTTTTGCTAAAATGGTGGCTCTCAGGTCTCCTTCGACTAGAGAGACGGAACTGCTTGCTATTCCCACACCAGCAGAAGGTACTTTTTTCCCTTATATATATTTTATTCCTTCATATTGCCTACACATATGATTTTTATTAGAATTTCACATTTCTTGTTTTCTTAATAGGGAATGTACCTCCAAGTGGTGCGGCAAGCTCCTGCTCTATTAGAACTTCATTGAATGTTCTATCTTTTGAGAAGATTCCTTCGTATAAATTGGCGTTGATCAAGAATGCTATATTAGCGATTATTGAAATGTTCAAAGATCCTGATCAATGGTCCGATTTGATTACTGCTTTAGATGTGTTGGACAGTGCTGCACAAATGGTCAAAGATGATATTTCCTCCGTATATAATGCTCTTTTAAGGTTCCATAATTCAATAATTGCTCTGTCCTCGACTGAGACCTTGACTAGTCCTCGACTGAGACCTTGGAGTATAAGAAGCAACTGGCATACTCTAAAGAGAAGGTCTCTCAGCTCGCTTCGATTATATCTCGCCATGATCAAGAGCAATCCTCTTTGCGAGAGCAATCAAAGACTCTCACTGATAATGAAGCGTCCATCCAAAATCGCATTTCCCTTCTGAAGCAAGAGATTGCTCAATTGGAGAAGCAAAGTTCAGAGGATAAGCTAAATATTGAGAGAGTACAAGAAAAGATAGACTGCAGTTTTCATTCTGCAGATTCTGAAAGACTTGAACTGGGGAAGAATGAAGAACTTATGGTCTCGTTGGAAGAGAAACTAGCTAACCTCCCTGATCCTGCACGAATGATTTCAACCGCTCGTTTGGAACATGCTGCTGCCCAAGTTAATTTTTAAGAAAGTTTACAACAGTATTTGGCAGCATTAGGCATCTCGGAAGATTTGTAAAAATGATTTTTTTTTACTATAGCTATTTTCAAAACTATAAATGATACAGATCTCCTCATGTTATTTTGATAGTGGTAAACTGATGCTTTTACTTTACTTATAAAATGCTTTAATCACTGCTGTACTATTTATGTATTATACTTTTTATAGCCTTTTATGATTTGTTAGCAAGGGATTTCCTAGATGATCCTTGTCCAAGTTGGCGGTACTAAATTTTAATTTAGTTAGTCACACACAGTTTAAGCTCTTGAGTAGTGGAGCAAGCCTATTAGACTCTTGCAAGAGTCGGGTCTTACGTGATGGTCTCTTTAACTCTCTTGAGTTCGCTGGACTCCTCACTGCCTAGTGAGTTCACAAACCGCGATCCATCAGAGGGGCCCAGTGAAGCTACCGGGGCCGTGAACTCGGGTAGGATTTATGTAACATCCCAAAAAATCGGGGGTCGAGCATAAACTCCACTCCCGAGTTCCAAAACATCAGTTATGAAATATTTTCAATGATGGATGAATTTTGTTCATATTAGTGTAGAAAACATGAGTGGGATTAGACCAAAACAACATATCATACTCCAGAGATAGTTAAATTTCTCAAGCGGAAGACAGTAATAAATATATAAAATGTATAAATGATTGTTAGTCTTCAGAGTGTGAACATGTTACCAGGTTAACTAAATACATGTATACTCCAAAATAGAAAGAAAAGAATATATATGGGCGTGTAAATAAAAGGCAAAATACCAAGTGTATTGACATCTAATCAGTAACCCTATAACCTCGTCGATCAGAACCTATATATAGGAGGATTCCTCCTCCTCATCATTAAGTCCGGCTCTGCTTCGCAAGCATCACCATCATCTGCAACTAAAATAGGGACTGGTTGGTGTGTACAACACCGTCCCGTATCGTCGGAGTGAGTAGCTAAATCAATGGGATCTATACAACAAAGGTTAACATGTTATCAATTCAATCAAGCAGTAATAATAAGGCAGTACAATCAAAAAGATCCTAAATACTCTTGTTAATGCAAGGATGATATGAAGAATGATGCATGCCCTCACCACAATCTCCTCTGCGACATCATCTAACGATCACGGCATGACTTACTTCCTCAAGACTCTATCATCAATGCAGTTAGCACATACAATACGGTGTTATGAATATGCTTACCAAGTTCTTATTAGTCCTTTTCATACAACAGGATTGGGAAGCTAAGACACATCCCTTGTATCATTTTCCAACACCAATCCATTCTAGGGTCGTCAGTCCTAGGAATCTCATACGATGTTATGGTTCTAGGTCACTACAAGGGCTGTCAAGGCTGTTGCGCGCAATCGTTGCTCCTCTCCCCCATCACCTTATCAATACAGGCATACTTATATCCTCAAGACTGCAACAAGACTGTCGTGTAAGACCCGTATCTTAATCCGTACAATTCCATAGACTTCCGTGGTCTTACCGATCGAATTCTGGTAACCTTTGACCCTTAATCGATATTGGCGCGCGACCCTGATTCATATGTCGTCAACCCGTATCGACTCAACCCAAGACCACTACCATAGCGACCGCGCCATCGCTGCGGTTCTGATGCCGCGACTTGCGCGCCAAGGCAATACCCTGGTCAAGAGATGTGGGCCAACGTTCGGTGCGAGCAAAACGCTGCGCGTTATGAAACCCAAGAGAATCTCTACGATGTGTCACATCAATCACATCAAACCCATCAATCAATCAATTCATCAATCCATCACATGTTAAGTACACATCACTTTCACCCTTTCCCAAGCAAGCCACAAAAGTCTTCCATGCCTATACCTTTCTTACACAAATGCCTCAAAAGTCAAAAGGTGTCTTACACACCCATCACCACATCCATCCATCACTCTCTCTCTCTCCCTTTACAACTCCTTCTTTCTTTCTCATTTTTAAAAATAAATCCAAAGGAGAGAACCCTCCATACGTATGAACTCCCTAAGCTTTCCCAAACTTCAAGTGTGGCCCACCTTCCTACCCCATCATCTCCCATCCTAGCCATCTATTCCTCATCTCATCCATTGAAATTGAAGCTAAGGAGCTAAGGGACTCATAGGAGCAAGAAGATCAATGGTGGGTGATATTTGATCTTTGTTTTCATTCATTTTATTTGATTAAGGGTCCATGTATGTGGGACCCACCTTGATGTATATTTTGTTTCAAAGAGGGGCCCATAGTGGCGGGGCCCCTCCATCACCTCCGTTGTCTACTATCCTTCTTTCCCTTTCTTTTTTTTTCCTTCTCTTTCTATGATCATGGCCCACCTATATCATGTGTATTGAACCCATGCCATCTACATAAATGGGCCATCTTGACCCTTTTTGGGGCCTGCATGACCTGAAGGTCACAAAGGCCTAGATGAAAAGGAAACACTAATATCAGGATGATTCAAAGCAGGTGGGCTATGTGGGACCCACCAAAAGGTGGATCAGACTAACGTGGGTGGGACCCACCATGATGCACGTCCCTGTGGGACCCACCGGAATGCACCTATTTATGTACGCTGTCCAGCGTCTCTGGACGCTGGACTGGCAGCATTAACACGCTGCATGTTTAAAAAAAAAAAGAAATTCTTTTGAATGGGGCTGCCCATGTAGGCCCCACCTTGATGCTTTGACTCAATCCAGGCCGTCCATCCACTTTCCCATATCATTTTAGACGTTGAGCCCAAGAATGGAGGTGATTCGAGTTTTTAGTGGGCCATAACATAGCAAACTTTGGTGGTTACCGTTGAAAGGTCGTCTAGTGTTTTTATACTCCCAAAAATTTCAAACTTCGGACTCTTTTGGTTTGTTACAAGCTGAAGAATCCCATGGACGGATTGGATTAACTTGGTATGGGCCCCACCTGTGGAAAACCACAAAAAAATCAAAAAATGAAGAGAGAGAGGAAGGAGGCAGCCACCTCTACTGCTGTCAGACGGCGCAGGCGCTGCCTGCGCTGTTGCCAAGCGCACGGCTGGGCGGACAGTCACCCATGACCCCTGCCTTGGGCCCCACCATGATGTATATGTTTCATCCATGCCGTTCATGAGGTGGGTCCCCTCCTTAGGTTGGCCCCCTCCAAATTCTGGCCCAATCCACTGATCAGGTGGCCCACACCATTGGAAACAGTGTGAAGGAACGTCTACCATTGCAACCCATTTTGGGGTCCACAAAAGTTTTCGATCAACCTGAAATTTGTGTTTTCCCTTCATTCAAGTCTGAGTGACCTTACGAATGGCCTGGATGGCCTATAAACATAATGGTGGGCCCCACATGGGGACCCATAGTGATGCATGTGTTCTTCCCACCGTCAGCATGACGGTGGGGCCCTTAGTGGGTGTGCAGCGTGCATTTGTTGTGTGTGCGCGCACGCGTGTGTATTGTGCAGCGTGTGTGTGTATATATATAAATATATTATATTATTTATAATATTGTATATCTATATATATACATATATATACATATATTATATGAAATATTGCGTATTTATATACTATATATAGTTATTTATTATATTTTATATGATATACATGATAGTGGGCCTTTTTGTGGGCCCCCACCATGATGTATGGGTTGCATCCAATCCATCCATCCATTTGGAAAGCCCATTTTATGGCATGGGCAGAAAGAATGAGTCAGATCCATAGTCTAAGTGGACCCCACCTTAACATGTTATGGGGCCTATCGTAAATGTATCTGCGGTAGTCGATTGGGGCCCACTTTGATGTGGATGTAAGGCCCATGTCATGGGGCCATTCGATGTATTTACGGCCCTATGGTTGAGACTCACTTTGATGTGGATGTAAGGCCCATGTCATGGGGTCATTCGATGTATTTACGGCCCTATGGTTGAGACCCACTTTGATGTGGATGTAAGGCCCATGTCATAGGGCCATTCGATGTATTTACGACCCTATGGTTGAGACCCACTTTGATGTGGATGTAAGGCCCATGGGATTGGACCATTTGATATATCCCAAGGCCCTTGGGACCAGACCCATTTGACTTATATAAGGCCTATGGATTTAGGCCCATTTGACATATAAGGCCTATGATTTAGGCCCATTTGATTTATATAAGGCCTATGGGTTTAGGCCCACTTGATCTATATAAGGCCTATGATTTAGGCCCATTTGGTATGTATAAAGCCCATGAGATTAGGCCCATTTAAGACACATAAGGCCCATGTGATTAGACCCACTATGACATACTCTGAGGCCCATAAGATTAGGCCCATTTGATTTGTATAAGGCCTATGGGTTAGGCCCATTTGATTTGTATAAGGCCTACGGGTTTAGGCCCATTTGATGCATTCAGGGCCCAACGGGTTATGACCCATTGCAAGGCACATAAGGCCCATTGGTGTGGTCCATTTATGTGGCCCATTTGATGAATATAAGGCCCATATGACATGGCCCATTTAATGTATTTAAAGCCCAATGGGATGTACCTAAGGTCCATTGTAATGTGTGATTCCAGGGCGAATTATGTAATAATGTTTATGACGGTTGTGCCTTAGGAACAATGTTGGTTTGACTTCCACGTTGCGAGTATAATGTTGGTTGGATGTCCGCATTACGACTCCCCCTAAGCCCCATTAATAGACCGTACTTGTTGTGTGTCGGCCGTCTAGGCCACCTCTGTTGTAGGGATAGTGCATCACCTTATAACATGCTTAGTATAACTCCATGACGTGTAGACCATTTGATGTATTTGGGGCCCACTTGATGAAGCCTGATTCGATGTATTTGGGGGCCCATTTGACTTAGCCCATTTGATTCAACCATTTGTATCGGTCTATTTAATCGGCCTGCTTATATCGGCTCATTTGGTTGATTTAGCCCATATGATCGATTAGGCCCATCTTGATATATTTGTGGCCTGGTGCTGAGGCCATATATGAGACCCATGTTATGAGGCCCACTTTGATATACTTATGACCCATCTAGACGGGAATGTTGTGAGTACTCCCACTTGCTGCTTATGCAGGGCCCACCTGTTGTGTATGTAGCCCTTGTATAGAGCTCATTGTGGCGTATATCAAACCCTTGTATAAGGCCATGGGCCCACCATATGTTCAGCCCTATGTGGGCCACTCCTTTGGGACAATGTTAGTTAAATGTCCACATTGTGACCTTCTCTTAGGCCTTGATATTCTCATTCTCATCATTCTCTTATGGGTTAACCCTAATCAGTGGGCCTCATTCACCATATACGGATGGTTCCGTGCTATCGGATTTGATATGACTACGACCGAGGGTCAATCTTTATATTATGGTTGATCGGTTGTTCATCTATGGACCCCACCTTATTTATATTCCGATTATTGACCGATTTCGATTGTCGTAGCCGATTGCCGGATTACGATCGAGGCCGATTATCATGACTGATTGTCGATCTCGAATGTCAAAGCCGATTGGCAAGACCTATATGATGTACATGTGACTTGTAGTTGAGGCTCATTGCGACTCGTATTAGGCCCATGATGCATAGCCCATTTGATGTATTCAAGACCCATGTATAGGGCCCACATGTCATGTATTTGGGGCCTATGGGCAAGGCCATTGTGATGTATTCATGGCCCATGAGTAAGGCCCATTGTGATGTATTCATGGCCCATGGGTAAGGCCCATTGTGATGTATTCATGGCCTATGGGCAAGGCCCATTGTGATCTATGTTAGGCCCATTGTGATGTGTATTAAACCCTTGAGTAAGGTCATCGTGTTGTATATTAGGCCTTTGTATGAGGCCATGAGCCCATTATGTGTTTGGCTCTTTGTGGGCCATCCCTTGGGGCAATGTTGGTTAGATGTCCACATTGTCGAGGCCGATTGCGATACCGATTATGAGTATGTGACTGCACAACATCATGGTACATGCCCATCCGCATCATCTACATGTTTGTTATGAGATGTGATTGATCATTGCATATGTCATTGGGCTGGATGATATGAGACTCCATGATAGACGGAGGTTCTCCCACATGAGCACATGGTATGCGCAGGATTGATGCATAATTGGATTGTATGACTCATGCATCTTGCATTGTTTTGTGATTACTGTACGCCCTAGTGACATTAGGGTCGTAGCCTCCACAGGCATATCGTGGATGGCCAGATGGAATATCGAAAATTTGTTCGAGCATCGGGCTGCTATAGATGGCCCTGGGTGAAAATCCCTAAACACCCTCTTGGTACCAGAGGATGCTCCAACGTCTAGATCGAGTGGGTAAATGAGCGTGGAGTACCGATTTTCAGACGGTTGCGCTCTCCACTGTGTCGTGGTTAGTTGAAAGGGGGTGCGGCCTTACCCACCCGAGCGCAGGGAGCAAAGCTAGGCTGAGTTTGACCAGCTCATAGAATGGGTCCACTATCGACGTGCCGGATAGGTATTGACAGACTATTGTCTAGGCGGATAGTGAGGTTTCTTACGCTCACTTGGAATGTGTGGCTAGGGAGAGCGGGGGTTCCATTTGGAGTGTAATAGACCCCGGTGATTTCTCAGAGAGTAACCATACTGACATGTGGACTTATTGAGTAGGAATTGCATACTCAAGCATTCATTCATTCACTATCCACTCGGGCTGATTGTGCGCGTCTATTTGTTACGTGTACCTTCGCATGACCAGAATTTTGGTTGGGCGCACGACTAACCTGAGATCAGGGGTTTACCACATTGAGTCTGACTATCCAAATTTAGGTATGGGACTGGTTTGGATAGAAGTCCCTTGTGGTGGACCCCGTGGTCTGCGATATTACGTACTATCATCCCGACTTCACACTTCAGCTTGGTCATTTCATTTACATCGCATATCGCATTATATCCACACGCATATGACATTTTGGGTTGTTATGCTTCTGCATTTATACGGCCTAAATACGACTGATGGTATTTATGGGCCTATTAGCATGTTTTCATATTACTCTGATTTCGTATGATTTATGATCTTACCAGTGTTTCTGATATTATATGATTATGGGTTTATCAGTATTTTTGCTTACTCTGATTACTCTGTTATTGCTTACTTGGCACTTACCTCGTGCACACACTTTCACCATCCACTAAGCTTTCTATGAGTTTATGCATGATAGATGTGTGCAGGTGGCGTTAGGTTGCAGCTGCATTGAGCTTGGAGCATGCAGCTGTTTTCTGGAGCTTTGATTTTGACATATGTATTTCCCTTTCAGCATTGTATTCAAATGATTATATTAGTTGATATGTGATGATGATGTTGTCTTTATGATTTGGGTAAACTTGTGGTTATGCTTCTTACGAGATAAATGTATATTAGAAAATCCTCCTTATAGGATCTCAGGATCGAAATTTGGCGTATGGGCGCTGGGAGCCAAGAATGGGGTACTACGGAGGCTGTCGGTACCGGATTCGGCGATCGAAAATTTTGTGAGCCCAGTTTTTGAGTTTGGGGCGTGACATGTCGTCCCTATGCAGTGTCAGGATAAACTCAAGGTTACTACAAAGAGCTGTCAGGGCTGTTGTGCGCAATCGTTGCTCCAGTCCCCCATCACTAAATAGTGTAGGCCGACAGCCAGAATATAGTGTCCCATACCACCATAATCTGATCAGAGTAGGGTGCTCACTGGTCATTACGGGGAGGTTTGTGGACCCAGCGTAGGCCGAAAGTTCGACTATGGTGTCCCATACCACCATGCCCGGCTCATGAGTCTTAGGGGATCTTGGTACCATGGTTAACGGCAGTTTCACTGGTA
The DNA here is from genome assembly GCA_037074715.1 of Magnolia kwangsiensis. Lineage (NCBI taxonomy): Eukaryota > Viridiplantae > Streptophyta > Magnoliopsida > Magnoliales > Magnoliaceae > Magnolia > Magnolia kwangsiensis. Next base: position 32,547,318 of record CM073579.1, on the reverse strand, counting down.
AGCTCAGTGCCTTAAATTCAAATAGTGGTGACCAAACATGGTGAACAAACATCGATCAATCGGGTTAGTTGATAAGCTTAACTAGGCCAAGCATACATTTAGTTGAATGACATGAAATGCATAAGCACTCCGTATGGCCTAACCACTGCCGAACACCCCAAGCACGATTCAGATTCGCTAAACTCATCCTACGTGGTGAATAACCTCAACCACCATTTACAGAACGATTACCGATTACCTGGACTGTAGCACAGCCCCATTCACATATACATACAATAAATAGCATATGATTTATATTCTGCATCCATATGGACAATCATGAAGTATAACTTAAATGTAAACAGTACATACAGGAAATCATACACATATGTAACATGATTCAATTAAACACATAAGCCATGGAGGAAATCATACACTTATTTAGTATGGATAACCTAAGTTACATGATTCATGAAGGGAATCATACACATCATTGATGTAGTTGAGAATTATATCTCAACCCGCATATAGGTACATCTTACTAACTCCTAACTCATTCAGACACTTTTACATACACTTACTCTACACATTACATCATACATATTATGTATCCATTAGCATACGTATTAGGGCAAATCTTTTCATCAAAGGGGTATTGCCCATACAAAAATCATATATCCATGACAATTAGTCATGGCGAGCATGAAAGAAAATTCCATACTCATTCAGTCATTTTTACAAACACTTAAGCTACGCATACTAACCACATATCGTATGTTGATATATCATGTATTTGACCAAATCCTTTCACTAGGGAGTTGCCCCATATATCACTTGTATATACCCACGACGGATAATCATAGCATGCATGAATCTGGATTTCGTATTCATTTAAACATTTTCACAAATACGTGAGCTACAGACTTTAACATATACGGCGTATATTGGCCGTGGCGTGATTTAGGGCAAGTCCTTTCGCTAAGGAGTTGTCACACATGCAACAAGCATATATACACGGCAAATAATCATGTTGAACACAAATCTAAATTTTATATGTATATGGTATTTTCTACAAATATAAGGAATACAGTATATTCAACACAATCAACGTATAACTGAAAAATGAAACGGACGGCACTTTATACATGTGAAATATCATCCTAAGAAAGAATAAATCATTACTTAATATTGAAAGTCCTGGAACCGTAACCTAAACGCATATAGTCCACACGTTAAACTAGAAAATGCAAAACGGAGTTGATTTAGACAATAAGTCTTCGTCACCGGCGGATTGACAACCTATGGCAAGAAATAGATTAGCTATAGCTTCACTATAGCTATTCTAAGCTCCAAAATAGGTTAGGGTTAAGATTTCTTACCTAAGAATGGAGTTGGAGTCACCGGAAGAACGATACAGTAGTGGTATTGAAGCACATGGAGCAGTAGGAAAGAATCCCAGGAGAAAAGTTCCAACTTCTCTCACACTTTCTCTTTCTTTTCTCTCTTCTCTCTCCTAGGGTTTTCCCAAAATTCGTATGGGAGGAGACAGTGAGGGCTAAAGGCCTTTTTATAAGCCCAAAAATGATAGAAATAGACTTGGGGCCAAGGTATACTTAAGTTATAACCAAATCGGGTCTGTTCTGATCCAACGGAGCATTTCTGGAGGTCACGTTCTCAAATGTGGTCAGAATTAAGCTCACTAACTTCGGATCTTTAGTCAGTTAAGTTTTTAGTCCGATCGAATTTCCAGATCATCCATGGTGGACCAGTTTTAATTCAACGGTTACCGAACTCCGATCAAGACCACAAGTCCTTGGACATGTAAGGGCAAATTTTCCTGATTCGAGGGTGAAATTTGGTCAAATTTTGACGGTCAGAATGCTTAAAAATAACGCACAAGTGAAACGTTCCAGATTCTAATTTATTTTCTAAAAATCTTCCTTTTCTCACTCTCTTTACTCCGGACACAAGGAAATGGTCTTAGGACATCGGTTGGGCTTGATTTTCGAAACGAGAGTCAAGTCCAACTAGGCGGTCATAATGGTCTAAGTTCATCACTAACAGACTTTCGACGTGCGGTCTATATCCAATACGAAGTTACAAAGCATTCTCGGGAATAACTGGGTTTAGAGTTGGATCCTAGATTTTAGGGTAACGTAGCGGTAACAATTTTAGAGGTTTTGGGTCTTACAGATCATATTTAAAGTAGTTGGTGCTAATTTTGTGGGAAATCTAGTGTAGCGCTAGTTAATACACTTTAAATTTCTAAAGAATTAGGTTTTAAATGATTTCTCTAGCTTTGGAATCGAGTTTTGAGAAGTTACCAAGGTGCTATGGTTGACCCATTGTCTAAGGACGCCTAACTCCAGATTGGTAAAAAATCAGGGTGTTACAATCTACCCCCCTTAAAACATAATTTCATCCCCGAAATTGGCTAAGGGTAATGGGTCCCTAGAAAGACTTTAGTATTGACATTCTAAGAAAGGTTTAAATCCTATTTAATGACCTAACCTTACGTATAACTTAAATCAACTTCTTCGATCCTGGGCCAGTGGGGAAGGGCCAACCACACTTCCGCTGCGCAACTTTGATCCAACGGTTGTATTATCTGACCTAACTAGATTGGGCTCATAAGGTTCTACCCTCCTTAAAAATCCGTTCAACTCAAGCTCAAGAATCTATGTCTCGATCTGTATATCGGAATGAGGTGTGACTTAGGGCTTATCCTTGATATGAAATGGGAAACAACCTCTCACTACATTGGTCTTCCTTTGCTAACAATGCGTTCTATGACATTGGTACCTATGGTTGTAAAGATGAGCCTAATCTCTATTGTGGTTGAGTTCAGGGGCAGGTATGAGTTGGCAGGAAGATGTCTAATTCTACCCAATAAGGGCTCTTTCTACGTTCCTGACTTACCCTCTTTAATACCATGATAGGATCTATACAATATTAGTACATAAGGAAGTTGGACAAAGAAAGTTTGACGATATGTATATCAGAATAGTCTGCGATTTGGGACCTAATTCTTAACTTTCTATTGCCCATTGAGACATTTCTAGAGCCTAAGAAGACAACTTTCTATCGGATGTAGGTTCCTAACACTCCTCAAGACAAGGTAATAAGCTTTTGGTTGTAGGTGGTCGGGCCAACACGGAAGAAAAGTTGTGTAGTGGGTCTGAGCCGGATACATAGACCTTTTGCCTCGCGATGACAGAAAATTTGTCGTATCAGTTCTTAATCCTAGTTAATGCCGATCTTTTGCTTGATCAGAGCATTGGATTTATTGGTAACTACTAGGATTAAGAAAGTAATTTAAACTGCGAATACATCGCTTATATATAGTTCCTTTACTCCGCGTTCCCGATTGTACTAAGTCCTTGGGAAGGCAATTCTAAGGGGCATGCTAGTTTATCCTATCGTTTCATCTGAGGGGTATATAAGTCTTCCCTACACGTGACTAGTTCTAAGTTAAGCAAGCTTCCTGAGAGTTTCTAAAGGAGCCTATGAGTATTATGGCGATCTATCAAGGGAATGCAGTCCTACTCCAACCAAATCTAACCTACTATTCCTTAGCATATACAGGCTTTACACCGCTCAATACAACTAGGAGCCTCGTCTGTAACTCACTAGCTATAATCTAAAGTCTAAGCTTATACGCTAAATGGTTTCATACCATTTCTACTACAGGGGATTGTTCTATCACTTAGAGTCAAGATCATTTAATTGAAATTGGATTTCCTATATCGTCAGATCTTTCAAATCTAGGAGTACTAACTCTAGGTCCAAAACTCTAGATGTCCTAGCACTAGATGGTCACTATTTATAGACTAAGCTACCGCGTTCGATCTCATCCGTGGGTAAAAGTGGAGAGATCGAGAAAATGGCTAAAACGAACTTAAAAAGAGTCATGAAAAATTGATGAAATGGAAGAAAAGGCTAACCTAATGGCTTCCCACGGATCTAGGTCTAAGAGAGGACGGAAATAGGTTCAAAAGGTAGGGATCAAAGAAGGGGAAAGGAAGAAATGTGATGAGTTGAAAGCTCACACGATTTTGACCCTCAAAGGAGAGCTTGGGAGCTCCAACCATAGAAAATGGAGAGTGCAGGTGTTGGGTAGGGGTGAGAACAGTAGAGGGATGAAAGAAATAACAGAAAATAAAGGAAAGAACGATTGGAAGGGAAGTTGGAGAGAGAAAATAACAAGTTTAGAGGGAAGGGAGAGCTTGGAGGGCCAATTTATGAAGGAAGTATGGGATTTTGAATGAATGGGTGGCCGAACCCTGGACCAAAGGGTCCCATTCAACTCCAAAACTCATCGGCCCAAGCGGCCCGGCTCGACCAGCCTGCCGAACTGGCGAGGCCCTCGCCGACCTCTGGTCAAACTGGCGATGCATCGCCATTTGGGCGAGGTCCTCCTACCCCCTAGGCCCCAAAAAGGTCTGGGTCCCACCCTGGAACCCCCTGAAAGTTGATCGTTTGGCCCCCTCTTCCGATTTGAGTCGTTTCGAGTCATTTCGGAACTAATCTGCTCTCTATTCACTCTTACCGATTTTTAACGACTGGAATGGGATGAAATGCGGTCTATACCCATCAATTGACGGTCTAGAGTGATTTGGGCTCATCGTGTGTGATCAGGAGCGTGTACGGACTCAATCTCGACTATCATTTTCAGTAAAGCTTCGCCAACAAACAAACTGGGGGTCCTAAACTTATTTTTAGATTGTTCTCGCACCATCTTACATTAAATTGGCGTCAGCGTGTGGTGTGTGACCATAAATCAGGTCCAGTTTAATCCAAATCATGCTCTGATACCATCTGTAACAATCCAAAAAATTGGGGGTCGAGCATAAACTCCACTCCCGAGTTCCAAAACATCACTTATGCAACATTTTCAATGATGGATGAATGTTGTTCATATTAGTGCAGAAAACATGAGTGGGATTAGACCAAAACAGCATATCATACTCCAGAGAGAGTTAAATTTCTCAAGCGGAAGACAGTAATAAATATATAAAATGTATAAATGATTGTAAGTCTCCAGAGTGTGAACATGTTACCAGGTTAACTAAATACATGTATACTCCAAAATAGAAAGAAAAGAATATACATGGGCATGTAAATAAAAGGCAAAATACCAAGTGTATTGGCATCTAATCAGTAACCCTGTAACCTCGTCGATCGGAACCTGCATATAGGAGGAATCCTCCTCATCATCATCAAGTCCGGCTCTGCTTTGCAAGCATCGCCATCATCTGTAACTAAAATAGGGACTGGTTAGTGTGTACAACACCATCCCATAACGTGGGAGTGAGTAACTAACTCAGTAGGATCTATACAGCAAAGTTTAACATGTTATCAATTCAATCAAGCAGTAATGATAAAGCAGTACAATCAAACAGATCCTAGATACTCTTGTTAATGCAAGGATGATATGAAGAATGATGCATGCCCTCACCACAATCCCCTCTGCAACATCATCTAACGATCGCGGCATGACTCACTTTCTCAGTACTCTATCACCAACGTCGTTAGCACATGCAATGCGGTGTTATGAATATGCTTACCAAGTTCTTATTAGTCCTTTTCATACAGCAGGATTGAGAAGCTAAGACACATCCCTTGTATCATTTTCCAACACTGATCCATTTTAAGGTCGTCAGTCCTAGGAATCTCATACGATGTTATGGTTCTAGGTCGCTGCAAGGGCTGTCAGGGCTGTTGCGTGCAATTGTTGCTCCTCTCCCCCATCACCTTATCAATACAGGCCTACTTTATCCTCAAGACTGCAACAGGACTCGTCGCCCCTATACAGTGTCAGGATAAACTCAAGGTCACTACAAAGGGCTGTCAGGACTGTTGCGCGCAATCGTTGCTCCACTCCCCCATCACCAAACAGTGTAGGATGACAACCAGAATATAGTGTCCCATACCATCATAATTTTCTTAGAGTAGGGTGCACACTGGTCACTACGGGGAGGTTTGTGGCCCCAGCGTAGGCCGACAGCTCGACCACGGTGTCCCATACCACCATGCCCGGCTCATGAGTCTTAGGGAATCTTAGTACCATGGTTAACGTGAGTTTCACTGGTAAGCTCAGTGTCTTAGATTCAAACAGTGGCGACCAAACATGGTGAACAAACATCGGTCAATCGGGTTAGTTGATAAGCTCAACTAGGCTAAGTTGAACGACATGGAATGCATAAGCACTCCGTGTGGCCTAACCACTGCCGAACACCCCAAGCATGACTCAGATTCGCTAAACTCATCCTACGTGGCGAATAACCTCAACCACCATTTACAGAACGATTACCGATTGCCTGGACTGTAGCACAACCCCATTCACATATACATACAATAACTAGCATATGATTTATAATCTGCATCCATATGGACAATCATGAAGTATAACTTAAATGTAAACAGTATATACAGGAAATCATACACACATGTAACATGATTCAATTAAACACATAAGCCATGGAGGAAATCATACACTTATTTAGCATGGGTAACCTAAGTTACATGATTCATGAAGGGAATCATACACATCATTGATGTAGTTGAGAATTATATCTCAACCCGCATATAGGTACATCTTACTAACTCCTAACTCATTCAGACACTTTTACATACAGTTAGTCTACACATTACATCACATATATTATGTATCTATTAGCATACGTATTAGGAAAAATTCTTTCCTCAAAGGGGTATCGCCCATACAACAATCATATATCCATGAAAATTAGTCATGGTGAGCATGAAAGAAAATTCCATACTCATTCAGTCATTTTTACAAACACTTAGGCTACGCATACTAACTACATATCGTATGTTGATATATCATGTATTTGACCAAATCCTTTCACTAGGGAGTTGCCCCATATATCACTTGCATATACCCACGACGGATAATCATAGCATGCATGAATCAGGGTTTCGTATTCATTTAAACATTTTCACAAACACGTGAGCTACACACTTTAACATATACGGCGTATATTGGTCGTGGCGTGATTTAGGGCAAGTCCTTTCGCTAAGGAGTTGTCACACATGCAACAAGCATATATACATGGAAAATAATCATGTTGAACACAAATTCAAATTTTTAACGTATACGGTAATTCTACAAATACGAGGAATACATTATATTCAACATAATCAGCGTATAACTGAAAAACGAAACAGACGGCACTTTATACATGTAAAATAGCATCCTAAGCAAGAATAAATCATTACTTAACATTGAAAGTCTTGGAAACTGTAACCTAAACGCATATAGTCCATACCTTAAACCAGAAAATGCAAAACGAAGTTGATTTAGACGATAAGTCTTCGTCAACGATGGATTGACAACCTATGGGCAAGAAATAGATTAGCTATAGCTTCACTACTGCTATTCTAAGCTCCAAAACAGGTTAGGGTTAGGATTTCTTACCTAAGAACGGAGTTGGAGTCGCTGGAAGAACGATACGGTAGTGGTATTGAAGCACGTGGAGCAGCAGGGAAGAATCCTAGGAGAAAAGCCACAACTTCTCTCTGACTTTCTCTCTCTTTTCTCTCTTCTCTCTCCTAGGGTTTTCCCCAAATTCGTATGGGAGGAGAGAGTGAGGGCTAAAGGCCTTTTTATAAGCTCAAAAATGATGGAAATAGACTTGGGGCCAAGGTATACTTAAGTTATAACCAAATCGGGTCGGTTCCAATCCAACGGAGCATTTCTGGAGGTCCTGTAATCAAATGCGGTCGGACTTAAGCTCACTAACATTGGATCTTTAGTCAGTTAAGTTTTTAGTCTGAACGGATTTTCAGATTGTTCGTGGCGGACCAGTTTCAATTCAACGGTTACCGAACTCAGATTAAGGCCACAAGTCCATGGACATGTAAGGGCAAATTTTCCTGATCCGAGGGTGAAATTTGGTCGAATTCTGATGGTCAGAACGCTTAAAAATAACGCGTAAGTGAAATGTTCCAGATTCTAATTTATTTTCTAAAAATCTTCCTTTTCTCACTCTCTTTACTCCGGACGCAAGGAAATGGTCTCAGGACATCGGTTGGGCTTGATTTTCGAAACGATAGTCAAGTCCAACTAGGCGATCATAATGGTTTATGTTCATCGCTATCAGACTTTTGACGTGCGATCTAGATCCAATACGAAGTTACAAAGAATTCTTAGGAACAACTGGGTTTAGAGTTGGATCCTAGATTTTAGGGTAACGTAGCGGTAACAATTTTAGAGGTTTTGGGTCTTACAGATCGTATTTAAAGTGGTTGGTGCTAATTTTACAGGAAATCTAGTGTAGCGCTAGTTAATACATGTTAAAATTTCTAAAGAATTAGGTTATAAATGATTTCTCTGGCTTTGGAATCGAGTTTTGAGAAGTTACCAAGCTGCTATGGTTGACCCATTGTCTAAGGACACCTAACTCCAGATTGGCAAAAATCTGAGGTGTTACAATTTATACATAGGGTTGGCCGTAATAACTCTCTAGAGTTCACAGAGCTCACAAGGCGACCTTTGGGGTACCAAATTCAGGGCCGCCAGTCCATCAATGAGTAGGTTTAATTCATTCCTCATGAGTTACTACTGAAATCGATTCCCTAAATCTGGGGGGTCTTACGCATGGTTGAAAGGGCCTAGCTATATTCCCTAGAGGGAGGGTGAATAGGGCTATGCCAAATAAAACTTAAAACAACAGAAAAATAAAAGAAATAAAGCACAATGCTGAATTAAAAGTAATCTTAAAAACCTAGAATTAAGAGAATGATACTATATCAGTTCTAAGGACAACCTTACACCAAAAACCAAAGGTTTAAGGTAGGTAACCTTATTTCTAGAACGTCCTTTGTATCTCAAACCAATGACAAATAAAAAGCAAGGAAACCACAAAAAAAACTTACAGAAATAAATCCTAAGTTATTACAACATTCCCACACTTGCTTGAAATAGAGATTACAACATTCATCCACAAATACAATCCACAAAACTGAATGAATAAAGGAATGAAAGAATAAAGCACATCCACAACACAACGATATATAGTGTTTCACCTGTGTGTACACCAACTGTTATCCAACAACCACACAGAATGCTACTCCACTCCTAATATCCTCACACAGGGGATATTAGCATGCACTATCAAAATAGGTTTCACAAGTTCACCTAAAACCTTCACAATTGTGTCTTTTTATCTCGGGCTTACAGAATCCAAAAACGCACACAATCTGAGTTTTTTTGCTCTCCTCAGATAACCAAAACAATGAGATTTTTCTGGCAAATCTCAAACAAAACCAAAGAAAGTAAATTTCACAAATGTAAAATACCTTAATCTCTTTTTGAAGTAGCCCGGTAAAACCAATCGGAGTAGAAGTTCGATTCAACGTTCAAAGTACAATACTCACTTTAAGAATGGTTCTAAGTCTTAAATAAAAAAGGGCTAGTTCTATTTGATTTTGAATCCAAGAAGAAGGAATATCAGAAATTTCACTTTTTTAATAAGATTGGAATGTATATCAAAATCAAATAATGAACAAGCTAATGAAAGGAATATTAAATGAGCACAAAATAGCTTAAAACAAACACGAACTTATCTCAGAGTATGGCCTTAAGATTGCTTGAATTGAATTAAAAAACTCTAAAATTCATGCTCTATTTATAGCATGAAAAATTCCATCTACGACTGGTCTTAGGATCCCTAGGACTGGTCGTAGCTTCAAAGATTTTTAAAGATTTTCGTGAGATAAGGATTAGTTGTTCCACGACTGGCCCTGGGTAGCCTACGACCGGTCGTGGGCCACCTACGACTGGTCGTGGGTCACCTATGACTGGTCGTAGGACCCCCAGATTAGTTGCTGGAGTTCGAGTCGTAGGGCTAAGACCGGTCAAAGGACGAGTCGAACAGCTCATAGGACTGGTCGTAAGATGTCTAGGACTAGTCGTAGGACAACCAAAAAAATTTAAAAATCTTCAACAACCTAGGACTGGTCCTGAAAAACTTAAGACTGGTCGTAGCAGAGCTAGAGTGGTCTTGAAGTCCCTAGGACTGGTCTTAGAACAGCCCGAACAAGCATATTTAAAATATATGAATTATGTATCCAGAATGACCTACAATAACGCCCAACCTAAGATCAATCTAAGTTCAAAGAAACCTTAAAAGTGAGATGAACATTGATAGTCTGTACTCTCAGATGACCCTTAAGTGAAGCTTGAGAATTTATGAATCTTGTTGTAGGCCTTCTCAAGCTTGAACCTTTCTTGACTTGATAAAGTCTTCTTCTATTCTTGTACTTGTTTGAATCTTGAACATGCATACTTGAAGACTTCTATTCTTGAATACTTCATCCATGACTAGACTTGAAACATTTCTTCATTTAAGTTCTTGTCTTGAAATACGATGTCTTGAAGCAATGAAAAAGTCTCAAACATGAAACATAAGAAATACAAGACATAGATAGCTTTGGCGCCACAAAATTTGACAACCAAAGGGATATGAAATCATAGCACTTACAATGGTTGGCCTATCTATGGACATTGTCCAAAGAGCGTACACTGCGGCCCGCTTTTTCTTCATCTGCAAGGTCCGGCCCATTCACGAGAGGGCATTGGCCTCCGTTTTCCATGACGCTGCCAGAAAGCTGTACAGACAGCATTGGACTTACACGCGTGACTAGCCTTCACGGACTTTTGGCATCCTTGGCTTCATCAGCTGCTTGCATGGGTATGCGTACGATGGCCTTCATGGGCTTTTTAGGGCCACTGGCTTCTCGCCACTGCCCGAATGACGAAAATGATAGGTCGCATGAGTAGCTGATCCCTTTAAGATCTGGTTCTCTCAGGACTTGACCTTCTTGGGACATGGCTAAACTGCCTTGAATAATTATAGGCCTTATGCGTAGTTGGCCATATAGGCTTGGCTAGGCTGCCTTGAATAATTATAAGGACAACGACAAGTATGATCTTCGTCGTTGCATTTGCGAGGATGGTAACTTCCCTGCTTGAGGGTGATCATCGTTGTTGCGCTGTGAGAATGATAAACTTCTCTGCCCGAGGTTGGCATTTCACCACTTTCACTAATATTTTCAAGAGAGCTCGTCTGTGCTGCTTATAATATATCAGCATGGTGATGATACCAAATCTGACAGAATTTTCTTAGAGCTCGCTTGATAATAACAATGGTCGCTTTCTTTTCTAATCATTCTCTTTTTATACTATTTATTTAATATCTAGTCTTGACATGCTTGCAAACTTCTTCTTTATTCATTCTCTGGATGACATATAGACATAGCCCTATTCATTCTTGCCCCCTTTGGATTCAGAACCATTATGCTAGTGATGTTCTGAACCAAAACCAGTAACGTCTTCAGGGATAGTATCTCTTTATGAAACGAACATTGACCAGTACACTGATACCCAGCCCATTCTGATCTACAACTCTATACGCACCATTGGAGTATACTTCTTTTGTAACATAGGGTCCATCCCATTTGGGCTCGAACTTGCCCCCTATTCGACGAGTGACCATTATAGGCCTTTTAAGCATCAGTACCATATCCCCTTTCTTGAAAGAACAATATTTAACATGTTTGTCAAAGGCGGCTGATATTCTGGCTTGATATGATTGCAATTGCTATTAAGCCGCCAGTCATTTTTCATCAAGCAAGTCTAATTCTTTCAATCTCATCATTGCATTAACATCATCAGTTATAGCCTGGTGTATTGTTACTCTGAGTGATTCAACTTGTATTTCAATTGGGATCACCGCTTCTAGGCTATAAACCAGGGAAAATGGCGTTGCATTCGTCGATGTCTGGTGAGTAGTTTGATATGCCCACAAAGCTTCTTGTAATTTATCGTCCTAGTCACGTTTATTCTCGCCCACCGTTTTCTTCAATATCTTGATTATTGTTTTATTAAACGCTTCTGCTAATCCATTAGCCGGTGGATAGTAAGGCGTTGAAAACGAATGATGAATGCTGTATTTCTGACAGAGTTGTTCCATACCCCTGTTCTTAAAAGGGGTCCCATTGTCTGTAACAATCTTCTTCGGGATACTATGACGGTATATGATCGCATGACGGATGAAATAAACAACATCTCTTTCTTTAACATTTCGTAAGGTAATTACTTCCATCCATTTGGAGAAAAATCTGTTGCTGCCAATATATATTATTTTTCTTTGGACGAGGGTGGACTTATAGGACCAATGACGTCTAATCCCCAAGCCAAGAAGGGCTAAGATGTGACCGACTGATGTAGCTCTTCTGGAGGAACATGTATGACATCCCTATGAATCTGACATTCATGACACCGCTTTGCGTAATCAATCGCGTCTTTAAACATGGAGGGCCAATAATATCCCATTCGGTGTATCCTGTGGAACAGATTTCGACCGGCTTGATGTGCTCCACACTCTCCAGAATGCGCTTCCCACAATATGTGATTCACTTCCTGGTCGGCTAAGCAACGCAGTAGCATTCCATTGTACGATTTTCTATATAGCACCTCACCACATATAAGGAATCTTCTTACCCTTTGCTTGATTTGATGTTCTCTGCTAAGTCTTTCGGCAAGATGTCATATTTGAGATAATCAATGAAAGGTTGGCGCCAATCACCTGTCGTTATTTCCAAACATGATACAGGAAGCGTCTCGGTGACTTCCCCGATAATTTGTTCAGGTGGCAAAAACCTTCTCTCTTCAATTGTCACTTGAAGAGTATTTTGATTTGAACAGGACAGGGCTGTGGGTAAACTAGCTAGGGCGTTTGCCTTTGCATTTTCAAACCGTGGTACATGTTTAATCTAGACATGACGAAATTGATCAAGTAACTGCTGTGCCTTTTAACAGTACTGCAAGAGCTCTTGTTTTCGCACCTCGATTTCAGTCGTTAATTGATTTATAATCAACTTGGAATCTCTGAAGATATGCAGTATTTTTATTTTCATTTCCCGAGCCATTTCCATTCCAATAATGAGGGCCTTGTACTCTGCTTCATTATTCGTGCATATAGTACCCAGTGTAAAGGAGTAAGGTAGCAAGTCACCTTGAGGAGTAATGAATATCACTCCTGCCCCTGCTCCTGATGTTCGGGCGGCGCCATCGAAATACATCTACCATGAACCTTGCGACTCAGCCAACATTATTTGTTCATCTAGAAAGTCTTCATTTATAGCTTCATGCTCTGCCGCGGGATGTGCTGCAAGAAAATCTGCCACTGCCTAACCTTTTACTGCCTTTGCGGTTCATAAGTAATAGCATATTCCGAAAAGCAATAACATCCATTTAGCCAATCTCCCACTTAGCATTGGCCTTGTCATCAAAAATTTTATGGGATCTACCCTTGAGATCAAAGTTATGGGGTGGGAGAGACAACAGTGTCTCAATTTTTGAACCGCGAATATCAACGCTAGGCACTCTTTCTCGATCGGCGTATAATTACGTTCTGCCCCCATTAGAGTTCTGCTTAAATAATAAAGAGCGGTTTCTTTTCCGGCTTCATTCACTTGAGCGAACAATGCCGCTAAAGAACTTTCAGTTGCGGTTGTGTACAGAATTAGCGATTTCCCTTTTATTAGAGAAGCCAGCACTGGTGGCCGTTTCAGCAGATCTTTGATCCATTCGAACGCATTTTGGCAGGCTTGGTCCCACACAAATTCTATATCTTTCTTCATCAGGTGGGAAAATGGTTGACATCTCCCTACCAGATTTGAAATAAAACGGCATATATAGGCTAACTTTCCCTGCAGAATCTTTAATTCTTTCAATGTTTTCGGTGGTGGCATATTTTGGATAGCTTGAATCTTACCTGGATTGACCTCAATGCCTCTATGCTACATAACGAAATCGAGGAACCTGCCTAAAGATACTCCGAATGCACATTTGGCTGGGTTCATTTTTAACTGCTTCCTTCTGAGCCGTCGAAAAACAGATGCCAAATGTTCGCGATGTTTTTGATGATCTCCTGACCTGATCACCAAGTCGTCGACATAACATTCAACAGGCTTATGCATCATGTCGTGAAAGATATTCTGCATTGCTCTCTGATATAGTTGCCCCGGTATTCTTAAGACTGAACGGCATAACTTTGTAACAATAGATTCCCAATGACGTTCTGAATGTTGTCACTTCTTCATCTTCGGGTGTCATTCTAATCTAATTATACCCTGCGTAACCATCCATGAAGGACATGATAGCATACTGAGTGGTGCTATCAATTAATAGCTCTGTTATTGGAAGGAGAAAATCGGCTTTCGGACAGGCCTCGTTTAGGTCTCTAAAGTCCACACAAACTCTGACTTGCCCGTTTTTCTTTTTTACCGGGATAATGTTCGATATCCATTTAGGATATTTGACTTCCCTGATAAACGTGACTTTTATCAACTTGTTCACTTCTTCTTCTATCAAGGGAACCAAATCCGGATGAAACCGTCTTTGTGCTTGTTTAACTGGCTTCTTCTCTTTCGATATATTTAATCGGTGCATTGCTACAAAAGGTTCTAAGCCTGACATCTCTGCATACGTCCACGCGAAGACATCTTTGTTTTCCTTGAGTAGCTGGACATACTCCCCTGACTCCTGTTTGGAAAGGCCGGTGCTGATGAATGTATGTCTTGGCTCCTCTGCCGTACCCAGATTTATTTCCTGCAAACTATCTACTATCGGCTGCCCCCCGTCTTCTATCTGTTTTGGTGCCATTTCAGGCTATTCCATCATTTTGAGACTCTCCTCTGACGACTATCCCACTGTTACTGTATTTACTGCTCCTAACCCTTGGAATTTTCTTCGCTTTTCTTGACCAACACTAATAGGAATTTGGACCCCTTTCCCATGATTCAAGACAGCGGGCTCTTCACAATAGAAGCCCATATTTATCATTATTTTTTTTCTTTTCGGACTATATTTTTTGAGATCTTGCGATGTTAACTTGCCGCGATACACATTTTCTTCTTTCTCTTCTTCAGTCTTTGATTCTGTTGCAGCATAAAATTCTATCCACTCTTGATGTTTTATGCTGGCTTTGACCTGAAATCTCCCTGGAGCAGTCAGGAATGGCCTGTTCTTTTCAACATGCGGCAATGGCATCATGTAATTGGATCGTAAAATTTCTAACTGCTCGGGCGACACCAGGGTCAATGGCAATTGTCCTGGTTGTCTTAAATGCTTCGGCACAAAATAAAATTTCTTCTTCGTTTCATCAGTTTTAGCTAATCCTGCCTCATTTTTTCTTTCTTTTACTACACTGATCTGGGTATCGTCGGGGACTCCACTTCCATCGTTCCATTTTTCTTCCTTAGCGAACCCCTTATAATAGCTGGCATCTGCGAAGAAGGATTCAGCTTCCGTATACGGCATGGCGTCAGCCATTACTTTATACTACACTCCACCTTTACAGTATTTAAAACATTGGTGTAGTGTGGAGGGCACGATATCATGCTGATGTATCCATGGCCTCCCCAGGAGGAGGTTATACGTCATTGTAGCATTTATAACATGGCATACAACGTCGGTAACCAATTCCCCTACTTCCAGCATCACTGTAATGTTACCGAGCGCGCGTTGCCCATCCTGATTGAAAACCTTGTATCATCATTCCACTAGGGCACAGATCTGTTCGTCGATAACCCAGTTTGCTTAACATTGTCAGTGGCAGGAGGTTCACTGCAGATCCGTTATCAATCATAATCTGTTTGACCTTCCTCCCACAGATGTGGCCTTCTATCATTAGTGGCCTATTATGCTGTCTTGCAGATTAAGTCGTCATCAGAGAAGGAAATGACTGGTAAACAATCTTTCCAGTCATTGTTCTTGGCTGTTTCATCTCTGCTAGCAAAGCCTTTCTGGTATTGCAGTCGGACAATGCTTAGATCAGACTTTGTCAAAATTTCGCTGATAACTTGAGCGCATCATAGATGCTTAATCGGGCCGGGATGCTTTTTAAATGATTTACCACATCATAAGTCACATTCATCCTTTCATTCTCCTTTTCATTCTGATCATCATTGTGTTGTCTTTCAGTGGCCTCTTTTCTTATGCCCCCTGTCTTCTGTTTTGCGGAACTTGCTACCTCTTTTCCTGATCTTAGTGTAATCATCGCTACCCCCTTTACAGCCTTGTGATCTCTCTTCGTTTTTTCATCTCGGGACCTTTCCCGTGTTGTGAGCATATTCATGGAAGCCATGGCACCCTTTTCTTTTCTTTCACCAATCATTATATCGCCTTTGTTTATCATTCGCTGTATTATACACTTCAATGTATAACAATTCTCCGTCGGGTGCCCTACCAGATGATGATAACGACAGAAGTCTCTTTCTCTGGTTCTTGTCACGTCTTCAGGACATTTAAGTTCCGGCAATGATATTGTGCCAGTCTTCAACAACTGATTCATCATAGGAATGACATCTTCTTTGTCAAAATTAAACCCTTCGTGAGAGTTAAGTACTCTAACCCTTTTTTGATCATATTTATTCCTTGGCTGCTGCCTTTCCTCTCTACGATCTTGCCTCCTCTCCTTTGAATCCTTTATATCTTTCCTTCTTTTATCATGTTCGACAGTATTAGCAGTCATCCTGCTGGATATTCTCTTGCTCGCTTCATGGTGAAAGACCGGCATCTTATAGGTCATTAGTTCCAAGGCGTGAGCTTTGGTGGCCAAGTCATGAAAAGTTTGGATGTCAGCACTGGTGAGTCCAAATGCGATACCCGTTTCCATAAAATTTAAGCACATCTTAACATGTTTTTTCTCTTTTGGCAATTGTCTACACGAAGCCCCCAGTGTCTTCCACCTGTCTATAAACTTTTCTACTGATTCCCCTTCTTTCTGATGGATGAAAGGCAATTCTGTGATGCTAACGTCACGCTCTGACGAAAAAAAATTTGACATGAAAGCATCTTGCATCTCTTCCCAAGTACGTATAGCCCTGGCGCTAAATTAGAATACCATCGGAATGCCTTACTTGTCAGCGATGACCCGAATAACCACAAGCAATATTGAGGTATTGTAGAGAAATTTTCCATACTGGTGATGAAATGCATTAGGTGTTCTTTTGGCGACCCCTCTCCGTTAAACTTCTGAAAATTCGGATGCTTGAAAATGGCTGGGAATGGGATATCTTCTACTTCCCTTGGATATGGCGTTCAGTACCTGAAACGGCCAGTACTTGTACGCTCTCTTTCTATTCTGACAACTTCTTCGACGACTTTTCTTACATCATCTTACGTTACTGTCCTCGCAACTGGAATGGACACTCTCGATCCCGATCCTTGTTGATTGGAGCATTCGGGACAGTTCTCATGTTCGTTCGTTGCGCCTGCCATTGGTGGGGCCGCAATCCGAGCCACATTATGCTCAAGAGTCGCTAGTGCTTCCCTGAGGCTTCTGCATTCATCCATCAGCGCCCTTTGTTCTTTTGTCATCTCGTTGATACGATCTTTGGCAGACGGCACGCCCTCCTGATTCGCTTCGGTCATATATACTGCGGCCTCTCTACTGTTTGATGAAGTTGTGCCTTTCGGTGAAATCATAGCCTCGATAGAGCACGAATATGTTGACTGCACAGGGCTCGCTAAAGGAGGAGAAGGTGGGATATAGTTTGATTATTGTGTAGTCTCTGTGCGATCATTCGACTGAGGTGATACCGTGATTGGCGATCTTGCATGCGGGGACACAGACATTGGTGAGTCACTCACTATCGCTTTACCTTTCTGTTCCCTTGTCCATCGAGCCTTCGAGGCAATTAAAGCCGAAAAGTCACGCATTGTCAACTGTGGAACTGTTTGTTCAGGATAAATGACAGGAGGAGCCAGTTCAGGATTTCTTCTAGTGGTGTTGCACGTCACAAGACCTCTATCCCTCTGCAAGGGCAGGTTCGCTCGGGAGTTCTTCATGTTTCGTGCCCTCCCCCGACGAGTCATCACCAGGGTCCATTCCTTATCTCCCTCCGTCAGTGGAGGTGAAGCAGATATAACCCCGGCCATAACCTGAGTCAAAGTATTCTTGCTTGCTGGCTGTTGATTCACATGTTCTTGAGGTAAATCCGGCATATATTCTATGGTGAACCCCGTGGGAGTAAAACAGAACTTCACTTTTCTCGCGAGAGCTACCATCGTTCATGACTAGCAGTAGGATTCGAAAGCTTCAATAACAAAGCACATCTGTAATTAGTATTCATAGAGTGAATATTCTATCTTGGAGATGAAGGGGGGGATGTTCCCGCTGAGAGTTGCCATTTTGGCGCCAGAAGATGCCAAAAAAATGCCATGAGAATTCTATGATACTCTCAATGTTATTATTGAAGTTAAAGTAATAAATTATCCCCAACAGAGTCGCCATTTTGTTTCGAATAAGAAACAAATGCATCTCGATTTGGGGTAATTACTTCATTCAAACATAACGAAGAGATTTCATACAAAAATCATGACATTTATTAATTTTGGGTTTATATACATCCCTTCCAAATCCCTTAATTCCAAGGTAGAATACTTTGAAATGAATCAAATATTATAATCAATGGAATTCGTATGTCAAATCTTGAATTCGGCAGCATTTCGACAGCAGCTTAAGTCATCTCCCAAGACTTAGGAGGAATGTTGAAGCTATTCAACTCATCTTCCTTTTTTTTTTGAACTTGTTCGCTGTACAAGGGAGATAGCTTTTTTTAAAGCAATGAAGATGGCATCTCAGGAATTCTAGCAGCATTTCAGCTCTCTTTTACCTTGGCCTTATGCTGGCCTTGTTGCGTGACCAGCGTGACGAAAAACATGTTGCGCGGTCGGTGCAACAGAGTACTCAGAAGAAGAATGCACGCAACAGCTTCGAGCTCAGCGCAACTAACTAGATTAGTTGTGTGTTACGCGCAACATAGTACGGGATAGGCGTAACTAAGTAAATCAGTTACACGATCTGCGTAACATATTCATGTTCTCACCTTCAAACTGATTTCGGAGCTCCGCCTTCTTCTGAAAAATCTTCCGTCCCAAACGAAGAGGGGAGGGGGCTATTTATAGGCCTTCACACATGTGGTTCTTTGATTTATGTGCCAAGGGCCCCATCTTTAATTAATCTCAACCGTTCATTTCAGTCTGCTTATGCCTTTGGCCGCATAATCCGCGTAACTCCCATCTTAACCATTCTTCCTGCGCACCATATAACGCGGTCCGCGTTAGCTTCATAGTGTCTTCAAACAGCGCAATAGAATGTGTGACCGTGCAACAGGGAAGTATAACGCGCAACAAGGTGCGCGATCGCGCAATCGCGTCCACCATCGTGCAACCAAGTGCGCCATTGGGCAACTCTATATGTCACCCGCGCAACGGGATCCTTCTCTGCTCCTTTCTATTTCTTTCCAACCCTTGAAATAATTCATGATTTTCTATGCTCCAACAGTTTATCCTCATTACAAATGGCTATCTTCATTTGCATCATGTGTATGTTTATCTTTTTCAGGTGAATAAGCTTGGAGCTAGTGGTGATGTACCTTATAGGATGGTTGTGCACCCAAGAGGAGAAGGCCTTATATGTTCCTTCCCCAAAAGTTGCAGGTTATTTGTTTCTTTACTTTGATATGAGGAAATCTATTTTGGAAAATAATTTTGCAGTTGGACATACATGTATGGACTTGGGTCTACTCAATAGTTTGGCACCATTTTTGTTGATATTTAATCAAGCAAAAAAAGGAATATGGATTCTTTTTTCAAAACCCAAAAATTGGGGTTGGGGCTTGAGTGCCTTTTCTGGTGTTTATACCAAGGGTGTGGTTTAGTTGCCAAATAAAAAACTTTTCAACTTTTACATAGATATTCCATTTTTTTTATTTGATTGGTATTGCTTTTCGAGTTCCACTTTGCCTCTTGCTAAAATAGTAGTTCAATTCGATTAGGCATAGGCAGATTTTTCTTTTATCTTGTTGTTTGTACTTACATAAAACTTAGGCATGAAAAGACACTGGCATGTTCTTACCTTGTATTAATGTGGTGCTAAAAATAGAAGCCTTCTTCATTCACCTTCCATTTTCTGTGTTGCCTCTAGCACCAACCATATTAACTATCCTTCCTGACCATAATCAGTCACTATATCCAAAAGCCACCTTAATCTTTTTTAGAACATGCATACTCTCAATCAATTATATAGCACATATCCATAATGTATACTCTATTCCTTGATAAATGTGCACGTATGAGGTGGGACTTGATATTACCATTCTATAGTTCATCATCTTGCTAATTTTTTATACTTAAAGCCTAGCTATCACTTCGAACTAGGGTCTAAAGCTGTATTTCACTTTAAGAAAATCTGAATGGAGGATGTTTCATATGTCATGACAATTTTTTCATTCTTGTACTATTGATTTAAAAATCTCCCTTATTCAAAATTCCATTTGAGTAACTTTGCATCACTTGTGTTTTGTGTTTAAGCAATAATGAGTGTGCCAGTTGCACCTATTTTGTCGTCTTTCTTTCTTTCTTTCTTTTTTTCTTTTTTTTTTCTTTTTAATAATGCTAGTTTTGGTCAATGTGGAAGTGCACTGGCTATGCATAGCCATGTCCGACTGCATAGCTTTTAAGTGAAAGAAGAGTTCTGAGTTTCACCTTCAAACTCTGTTTTACATATCTATACTTTCTGATTTCATCAACTAAAGAAACCAGCATCCAGATTCACTATTTTGTTTGTATAATATTTTAGAGAAGATATTTGTATTTCCTACCTTAAATCAGTAATCCTAGATACTAACTACCTAAAAGATGGAGTAACTGAAATCTACAGAAGATGGAATGTTAACATAGATAATTTGAACAACATGCAATGTAACCATCATATTTAGAATTCAAAATTGTATTTCTGCAATTGTAAGTAGCCAGGATAGGGTTTTGCACTTTCAAAACTATTTAGTGTTTATCGGTTGATCAAATATTAGTTTATAAAAGCAATATTAACAGGTAAAATAAAATCATTAAAATTGTTTAGGTAGTACATAAGTTTTTCCAAAAAGAAAGAGATATTTAGATTTTTTGCTAATGGTTTGTGTTCTGTCTTTATGCAGCCCTGTGTGAAGATTCAGTTTAGAGTTCATCTTTTGTAATTCACTTGAGAGGGGAACATAGGTTAGTTTCTTCTTCTATATCACATGATTCTACCAATAAAATATCCAAAGAAAAAAAAGGAAAAGAGAAAAAAGAAAAAGGAAAAAAAAGTTGGTACAAATGCACTCAGAAATTGTATGTGTCATATGTAGGCCCAAATAAAACGAATTAATTGTGTAGCCTGAAAGTGCCTTGGTTTATCAATTAGCATGAACATTAAGTCAGCTAGACAGAGGAGCCTCATAGGAAGACTG
Organism: Magnolia kwangsiensis; assembly: GCA_037074715.1. Taxonomy (NCBI): domain Eukaryota; kingdom Viridiplantae; phylum Streptophyta; class Magnoliopsida; order Magnoliales; family Magnoliaceae; genus Magnolia; species Magnolia kwangsiensis. Next base: position 32,526,009 of record CM073579.1, on the reverse strand, counting down.
ATCAAGCATCTGCCTCAACTGGATGTGTGCCTAAACTCATCACAAGTAAATCTTGAGCCTCACATCCCATGTCCTAAAACACCAGGTAATTAAAACCCTTAAAATTAGATATAACACCCTAAGGGATTATGGATAGAAAATTTTTTCGAAACTTAGACAAATCTCCAAGTTTTCTACCTTTGTCAATTTATCAACAAGTGGTTCGATGAAATCAAACCCTGTTGTCAATGTCTTCGAAGCTCACTCAATATTATTGAAATGAGGACCTAAGATGTCTAGCAACCACAAAGATATCTAGACAGAATTATTGATGTATCTATAGAGGATTATATATCATCGAAATTTGAATCTCGAGTCCATCGAGTGGACTCGATAAAATCAACATAAAGTTTGTTGTGTCCAAAGTTCTGCTAAGGTAAAAATATGTAATCTTCGATATATCGAAGACCTCCTCGATATCCTCAGAATTCAAATCTCGATGATATCAAAAGCTCTTTGATGATATCAAATTGGGACACATTTATATCCTGTAAGTTTTTCAAGCTGTTTTTTCTCAAATCGAGGGTCACTCGATAAAATCGATATTCAAATATCGATCATATCGAGGCATGGTCGATGTCATCGAAGATGGACACAAAATTTTCAGCAAGCTTATAGGAAAATTTCTTGAAATTATCGATGAATTGACACTACCCTCTATATCATCAATATTCAAATTGCGATGATATCGAGTGATGCTCGATCATATCTTTTTCCTGAAAAAACTTCAGTGGAAAGTCTCTCACATTTTCAAATGTTGAGGAATTGAACCTCATGTCGATGAAATCAGAGTTCAAAATCCGATGACATCAATTCATGTTCGATTTCCTTAACCAGCTACCAAAAGGTTTCAAAAATGTTTGACATTTGAGTTTGTGTCATCAAGCAACCAGTCAATGCTATTGAGAGCATACGCTCAATGATATCGACCCTGCTCGATGATATCGAACTCTATAAAAAATGTCACCATTTTATATTCGTTGGAACCTTTTTGCATATTTAATGAGAGCTTTCCCTTAGTTGTTGGATAGAGAAAATAGAGAGTGCTTTTATGTGTTTAACCCTAGATCATATACCCTAAGCCTTTTCTCTCATGAGAGTTCATCCTTCAATCCACCCTCATCATTGACATTCAATAGAGCGGATTGGAGAATGAACTTTCGCATTCAAGGATCCTACAGCTACCACCTTAATCGCCAATCATTAAGTTGAGATTCCTTGAATGCATAGATGATTGGAATCGCTCTATTTCCCTTATAGGAAAACATTTAATAGAGTAGGATTCCAACATAATCTTGACCCAACCCGCTGCCATGTATTGGTACATCTTTTGAGTTGCGGTTCAAAGAAGCTAAAGATTCTTCATCATCAAAGGAGGAGATCTTCATCAACGTGCTAAACGGGGCTCATCCACTTATCTATAAGTCATTAGAGTCCAAAGGACCCTTACGATCATTCCTTCTGTAGGATAGTGTCTAAGGTGTTTCTCACCCCTTGCAAGTCCTCGTAGAAGGCCTCTGACAGGAGTGTACGTGTGGGTGCTTTGTGTTGACCCTTGCTCTGTGGAGAGCATAAACCCTTAGGTCCTTGTGTAGGTCCTTGGCCATTGTGGCCTAAAAGTTGGGTGTTATGTGTTGACCCTTGCTCATAGGAGCATAAACTGTGTCATGTAGACAGGCTGTGTCAGCCTAAGTGTAGGTTATATTGGTTAGATGTGAACCTGATTTAAAACCTCTGGTTTGAGGTGAACATATTGTGAAACCTCCTTTAGTAGATCCAATATACTCAAGGGTTGAGTGCGTACGCCGGAAGTAGAGTAGACAAGTAGTTGAACCACTATAAAAATGAATGTTTTTGAGATTGCTATTGTATTCTATTGCTTGTGTTGATTTCCTTAAATACTTTTCATACTTGATTATCTGAGATCACACCTCACACACAATCACATCCATCAAAAACTGATTTGCATACTTTTTATCAATCAAAATAGTTTTATGATTGGATCCTTTACTAGGCTTCGAAGAAAGTAAAATTACTCTGTGGTAACCCTAATGCATGCTTACTTTTAGGATTAGAGTGATATGATTTTAAATTTTCATAAAATATTAAAAAGCCTATTCACTCCCCTTTAAGACATATTGGCATATTCTCACTTCGACTAAAGGGTTCATTACCACAATTTCAATTGGTATCAGAGAGGGTCTCTCTTAAGGACTTCACTGCCTAGAGAATGATCTTGACTGAAGTTAGAATCATGTCCAAAATTGTCTCAGAGGGTGTGACAGATCGAACAATTACCTAGTAATCCATACTACTCTGAAAGTTAGCAATAGTTCAAAATGGTACCTCGACAGTGGATGCTCCAAACACATAACTGGTGATCAAACTAATTTTTTTGAGTATTTTGACTTTGATGGAGGATCAGTCATATTTGGAGACGGTAGCTCCACCAGAATTATTGGATAAGGAACGATAAATGTACCAGGCCTTCCAAAACTCAAACATGTTCTTTGTGTAGAAGGTCTGAAACATAATTTCCTCAGTATCTCTCAAATCTGTGACAAGGAACATTTGGTCACTTTCTCAAAGGATGTGTGTAGGATCTTAGATCGTACAGGAAAGTCTCTCATAAAAGGTTTATGCACTAGTGATAAATGTTACGTTATTAAAAGTACAAGTGAGAGTGTGTTATCCACAAAGTTTAATATGGATGTAAAGAGTGAATACAAATTATGGCACCAAAGGTTGGAACATGTTCACTACCAAAATCTAGCTAAGCTTAGTTCAAAACATTTAGTTAGAGGACTTCCCAAGATTATAAAAGAAGAAAAAGTTATTTGTGAAGAATGTCTAAAAGGGAAATAAATAAAAGTCAATCACAAAAAGACAACCACCATAGCAACACCAAAACCTTTGGATTTATTGCATATGGACCTGGTTGGCCCAACCAAAGTGGAAAGCCATGGCAAGAAAAGATACTTCCTGGTGGTAGTAGATGACTACACCAGATTTACCTGGGTTGCATTTCTTCGAGAGAAATCAGATACCTTTGATGAATTTGTAACTTGAAAAAAATGACTTCAAAATGAAAAAGGATATTGCATAAATAGTATCAGAAGTGATCATGGTGGAGAATTTGAAAATGAGTGATTTGAAAAATAATGTGATGAGAAAGGAATTCGTCATGAATTTTCAGCCTTAAAAACTCCACAGTAAAATGGAGTCATTGAAAGGAAAAATTGAGTATTACAGGAAATGGGGTGATTTATGCTAAATGGAAAAGATATGTTAAAAACTTTTTAGGTAGAAGCTATTAACACTACGTGCTACATCATAAATAGAGTATATCTTAGAACAGGTCTGAACAAAACTCCATACAAACTATGGTATGGAAAATAACCTACTGTGAAGTACTTTCGTATTTTCAGAAGTAAATGTTATATCTTAAGAGACAGAGATCACCTAGGGAAGTTTGAGTCTAAAAGTGATGAGGGTATCTTTCTGGGGTATGCCTTGAATAGTCGTGCTTATAGAGTATACAATCTAAGGACTCTCACTATTCAAGAATCAGTCAATGTGGTAATCGATGGCCAACCTCACAAAGAAGATAACCCTTTGAATGAATTAGAAGATGATGTAGATTCATGCATTCTAGATAAATCAGATAACAAATCTCCATAATCAAATGAACCACAACCATCATCCAACATACGTATCATTAAGGATCACCCTCGAGAGAAAATTATTAGAGATCCTAATGATGGTGTGAGAACTCGATGGTAGATAGAAAATATATATAGTCATTTCTGTTTTACCTCAAATATTGAACCCAAAAATATTGTGAAAGCTCTTCAAGATGAACACTGGATAAATGCTATGCAAGAAGAACTTCAACAATTCTAGAGAAATGAGGTATAACAATTGGTTTCCAGACCACTCAATACAAATGTCATTGGAACCAAATGGGTCTTCAAGAATAAATTGGATGAATCTGGAAATGTGATCAAGAACAAAGAAAAGCTAGTAGCTCAAGGGTATTCACAGATAGAAGGCAGTGATTTTGATAAGACGTTTGCTCCCGTAGCTCATCTTCAGTCTATTAGAATACTTCTATCTGTTGCATGTGCATTAAAGTTTAAACTATTTCAAATGGACGTAAAGAGTGCGTTTCTTAACGAGGATCTTGCTAAAGAAGTGCATGTAGAACAACCTAAGGGATTTTTAGATCCTAAGCATCCTCATCACGTTTATCGTCTAAACAAAGCCCTCTATGGTCTCAAACAAGCACCACGAGCTTGATATGAGCGATTGACAAATTTTCTTTTGGACCATAAATTTTATAGAGGAAGTGTAGATAAAACACTGTTTACTCAAACAACAAAGGACTCCTTGCTTATTGCACAGATCTATGTGGATGATGTAGTTTTTGGTTCAACATGTGAAGATACTGCATACAAATTTGTCGACCTCATGAAATCAGAATTTAAAATGAGTATGGTTGGTGAATTAAATTTCTTTTTAGGATTACAAGTCAAACAGCTAAATGATGGAATCTTCATTTCTCAAACCAATTATGCAAATGACTTGGTGAAAAGATTTGGGCTTGATTCTAGTCGTACTTATCATACCCCTATGAGCACCACACTCAAACTCTCCAAAGATGTTACTGAAAAAAGTGTGGACCAACATCTCTATCAAAGTATGATAAGAAGCCTACTATATCTCATAGCTAGTCATCCAAATATATCATTTAGTGTGGGAGTATGTGCACAGTATCAGGAAAATCCTAAGGAATCCCACCTAATGGTCATTAAGAGAATCATCAAATACATAGCAGGAACTACCTCTTTCGGGCTGTGGTACCCATTTGAAACATCCACCATCATTGCAGGATCTGATGCTGATTGGGCTGGAAATCTGGATGATCGAAAATCGACAAGCAGAGGATATTTTTACATTGGCAATTGTCTGGTCTCCTAGCAGAGTGAGAAGCAAAATTCAATATCATTGTCTACTGCCGAGTCCAAATATATTGCTGCAGGTAGTTGTTGTGCACAACTCCTTTGGATGAAACAAATGTTGTTGGATTATGGGATTAAGCAACCCACAATGAACCTTTTCTGTGATAACACATGTACTATCAACATCTCTAAGAATCTTGTTCAACATTCTCGGACTAAGCATATTGACATTCGTCATCATTTTATCCGGAAACTTGTTGTAAATAAGATTATTATGTTGGATTATGTATCTACTGAAAAACAACTTGCCGAAATCCTAACAAAACCTCTTGATACAAACAGGTTCACTAATCTTCAAAAGTTAATTAGAGTATGTACTCACTAATGATATCTCAGGAAAAATGATCCACATAGGTAAATCTTCAATCTGAGATATTCATAGTTAATTGTCTGGAATAAATATAAATCTCATGAAGTAAGCAGGTTGGCTTTGGGAAAAAAAATGTAAAATCTTCACATTCCTAATGATATCTAGACAGGCTTCGATATCATCAAGATTTCAATATCGATGATATCGATATTCACCATCGATGCAATCAAAGGATCTCAGGAATGCAGTGTTATAACCAGTGGTCCTTCCTAACAGTTGGACTATCTCAGTTTCCACTAGATATTTCATTTTCCCAACGGTCATCAGCACAGTCTTTGATGTTATTATGAGCGTAATTTCGATGTCGTCAATGAGTAATCGATATCATCGATGACTCTGCTATAATAGAGAAGCATGCATTCGATTTCAATCCTCACACCCCTTCTCTTCTCTAGTTGCCTCTTCCTATCTTTACCTATTTTGTTTTCCTCCTCTCACCAACAAATCATGGTCAAAGGCAAAGGAAAATATCTTCCTCAATCTTCAAAAATCTAAGAACAAGCGACCTGAATCTAGCTAGTATCATCCCGTTCCGATGGAAAGAAATCCAGTCCCTATAGTTGAACGTCTTGTTTTGAACAACGCCATTGAGCCCTTTGGAGTGGATCTTCTCTTGGAAGTGATCAGATGGCAGAATATCTTGAATCTTGGTGGATCTTATCAACTTTGATCCATGAATTCTTCAATAGTTGTGATATCATTCGTGATGATCCTCCCTGTATTCGAATCGAACATGTGCATCAATCAAAACTCATCACTCCCATCACTCCCATCACTCTTACACGACTTTTAAATCTTAAAGTCACTCGGATCCCAATGACAAATTGGAATCTAAATGGTCTGGGTGTCTGGGGAGAAATAACCTGTGCATTATGTCATGGCACCACTGTCCCTTGGAATGATGACAATTCGCTTCACATCAATCATCTTGGACCCACTTTTAAAATTTTCCATAGCATTCTAAGATCTAATATATATTCATGTGATATAAAGGGTAATCACCATCCTCCCTTTATGTTAAATATTCTTTATGATGTGTATCAAGAAATTCAAGTGTGCCTTCTAATGTTGCTTCTCAATCAACTAACTCGTATAATCCAAGGTGATCATCGGGATACACTACCCTTTTCTACACTCATATGTAAACTCGCTCATTATGTGGGCCTCCCTACCACATCTGACGTTATTCATCCAGAAGCATGGTTTGACAGTGACGTAGCCCAGGAGGCTCAACAGTTGTGTCTCACTTCATCTCTTCCTGAGAATAGTGCTCCCATGCAGTTGGCTACCCAGCATGCTTAACCCTCATATCCTCCTACTCCTTGGAGATCCGATCAAATGTCGCTTCTTAGTTTGGAGTCTATCACAAATCTCCAAGCTCATCACCTAGAATGTCACCTACTTAACGGGATGACTGGTATGGAGGAACGTCATTACAACTATGAAAGGCGCCTCACCGCGATTGAAGATGAAGTCGATGTCCTCCAGTAAACAAGCCAGCAAGTAGTGGACTTGCTTACGCATGGTAAGCCTCGTGGACGTTAGGTGCCAACTGAGAAGTACAATGTTGCTGCAGGTCTACACCATGTGTCTCTTTTTGTTGTGCTCATATTTGAGCCAAATTAGATGGTTTTTGTCGTTTTAAATAGAATGGTACTCTACTGCCAATCATGGGCAGTATATATTTTTGGACATTTTAGGCTATGGCTATTTACTTCGAATATATCTTACTACCATATTTTGCACTCCCCTATTTTCTCTGGTTCATATAGGAAATGGAATATGATGCATGTGATGCTTGCTCTTTATTTCCATATTATCTACCTATTTCACTGCTCTCTTTTGTCCTAATAAGCATATAAGTTTTTTTTTTTTTTGTAAAAAAGAGGACCTTTCACATCTCTCTATTGTGCTTATGCTCCCTGCATTTTGGTTATCTCAATTGTTTCAACTTCAGTCAATATCCACTGTTATATTACCCTTTGCCAATGAGTGACAAAAAGGGGGAGAACAAATCCATACCCTAAAAGAAAATTGTGTGTATCTGTTTGTTGATGGTGGTGCAGGTGTTAGGGGGAGCAGCTACAAAGTGATAGGGGGAGATTGCTATTAGGGGGAGAAGTTACTGATGTGTATATGTGAAAACTAGATAAAATTGTAAAATTGTGTAAAGTTCATGTCCACACAATTTAGGGTGTTAGTTTAGACATTATTCTACGGTGTTATGGTGCTTTTGTCACATAATTGACAAAGGGAGAGATTGAAAGTGCCCTAGTTTGTCAATTAGTGTGAACGTTGAGTCAGCTAGACAGAGGAGCCTCATAAGAAGATTGATTAAGGGTCTTCCTCAACTGGATGTGTGCCCAAACTCGTCACAGGTAAATCTTAAGCCTCACATCCCATGTCCCAAAACACCAGGTAATTAAAACCCTTAAAATTGGATAGAACACCCTAAGGGATTATGGTTAGAAAACTTTTTCCAAACTCAAAAAAATCTCTAAGTTTTCTGCCTTTGTTGATTTATCGACAAATGGTTCGATGAAATCGAACCCTATTGTTGATGTCCTCGAAGCTCACTCGATATTATCGAAATGAGGACATAAGATGTCTAGCAACCACAGAGATATCTGGATGGAATTATCGATGTATCGATGGAGGATTCGATATCATCGAAATTTGAATCTCGAGTCCATCGAGTGGACTCGATAAAATCGACATCAAGTCTATTGTGTCCAAAGTTCTGCTAAGGTAAAAACTTGTAATCTTGGATATATCAAAGAGCTCCTCGATATCCTCAGAATTCAAATCTTGATGATATTGGAAGCCCTTCGATGATATTGGAATGGGACACATTTATATCTAACAAGTTTTTCAGGTTGTTTTTTCTCGGATCGAGGGTCACTCAATAAAATCGATATTCAAATATTGCTCATATCGAGGCATGATCGATGTCATCAAAGATGGACACAAACTGTCCAGCAAGCTTATAGGAAAATTCTTTGGAATTATCGATCAATCGACACTGTCCTCGATATCATCAATATTCAAATTCTGATGATATCAAGTGATGCTCGATCATAACTTTTTTCTAAAAAAACTTCAGTGGCAAGTCTCTCATATTTTCAAATGTCAAGGAATCGAACCTTATGTTGATGAAATCGGAGTTCAAAATCTGATGACATAGACGCATGTTCAATTTTCTCGGCCAGCTAGTAAAAGGTTTCAAAAGTGTTTGACATTTGAGTTCCTGTCATCGAGTGGCCATTCGATGCTATCGAGAGTATACGCTCGATGATATCAACCCTGCTCGATGATATCGAATTCTGTAAAAAATGAGACTGTTTTGTATCCGTTGGAACCTTTTTTCCTATTTAATGAGAGCTTGCCCTTAATTGTTAGATAGAGAAAATAGAGAGTGCTTTTATGTGTTTAACACTAGATCATATACCCTAAGCCTTTTCTCTCATGAGAGTTCATCCTCCAATCCTCCCTCAACATTGACATTCAATAGAGTGGATTGGGGAATGAACTTTCACATTCAAGGATCTTACAACTACCACCTTAATGGCAAATCATTAAGCTGAGATTCTTTGAATAAATAGATGATTGGAATCGCTCTATTTCCCTTATAGGAAAATATTTAATAGAGTAGGATTCCATCATAACCTTGACCCAACTCGTCGCCATGTATTGGTACATCTTCTGAGTTACAGTTCAAGAAAGCTAAAGATTCTTCATCATCAAATGAGGAGATCTTCATCAACGCGTTAAACAGGGCTCATCTACTCATCCGTAAGTCATTAGAGTCCAGAGGACCCTTGTGATCCTTCCTTCTGTAGGATTGGGTGTAAGGTCTTTCTCACCCCTTGCAAGTCCTCGTAGGAAGCCTCCAGTGGGAGTGTACATGTGGGTGCTTTGTGTTGACCCTTGCTCTGTGGAGAGCATAAACGCTTAGGTCCTTGTGTAGGTCCTTGGCCAGTGTAGCCTGAAAGTTGGGTGTTATGTGTTAACCCTTGCTCATGGGAGCATAAATTGTGTCGTGTAGGAATGCTGTGTCAGCCTAAGTGTAGGTTGTACAAGCTAGATGTGAACATGAATTAAAACCTTTGGTTTGAAGTGAACCTATTGTGAAACCTACTTTATTAAGATTTGGTACACTCAAGGGTTGAGTGCATCCACCGGAAGTGAAGCAGACACATAGTCGAACCACTTTAAAAATGATTGTGTTTGAGATTGTTATTGTCTTCTATTACTTGTGTTGATTTTCTTAAATACTTTTCATACTTGATTATTTGATATCACACCTCACACACAGTCACATCCATCATAATCTGATCTGCATACTTTTTATCTATCAAAATAGTTTTATTTTTGGATCCTTTACTAGGCTTGTAAGCAAGTAGAGTTACTCTGTGGTAATCCTGATGCATGCTTACTTTTAGGATTAGAGTGATAGGATTTTAAATTTTCATAAAATATTAAAAAGTCCTATTCAACCCCCTTTAGGACATATTGGCATATTCCCACTTCAACTAAAGCAGTCATTACTTGAATTTCAATTAGTATCAGAGAGGGTCTCTCTTAAGGGCTTCACCACCTAAAAAGTAATCTTGACTGAAGTTGAAATCAATTTTAAAAGTGTCGTAGTGGGTGTGACAGATCGAAACAATTGCCTAGTAATCCATATTGTTCTAAAAGTTGGCAATAGTTTAAAATGGTACCTTGACAGTGGATGCTCTAGATACATAACTAGTGATTAAACTCATTTTTGTGAGTATTCAGACTTTAATAGAGGATCAATCACATTTGGAGTCGGTAGCTCCGCCAGAATTATTGGACAAAGAAGGATAAATGTACCAGGCCTTCCAAAAATCAAACATGTTCTTTGTGTAGAAAGTCTAAAACATAATCTCCTCAGTATCTCTCAAATCCATGACAAGGAACATTTGGTCACTTTCGCAAAGGATGTGTGTAGGATCTTAGATCATACAGGAAAGTCTCTCATAAAAGGTTTATGCACTAGTGATAAATGTTACGTTATTAAAAGTACAAGTGAGAGTGTGTTATCCACAAAGTGTAATATGGCTGTAAAGAGTGAATCCACATTATGGCACCAAAGGTTGGGACATGTTCACTACTAAAATCTAGCTAAGCTTAGTTCAAAACATTTAGTTAAAGGACTTTCCAAGATTAAAAAGGAAGAAAAAGTTATCTGTGGAGAACGTCTAAAAGGGAAACAGATAAAAGTTGGTCACAAAAAGACAACCACCATAGCAACAACAAAACCTTTGGATTTATTACATGTCGACCTGGTTGGCCCAACCAAAGTGGAAAGCCATGGCAAGAAAAGATACTTCTTGGTGGTAGTAGATGACTACACCAGATTTACTTGTGTCGCATTTCTTTGAGAGAAATCAGATGCTTTTGATGAGTTTGTAATTTTAGCGAAGAGACTTCAAAATGAAAAAGGATATTGCATAAATCGTATCAGAAGTGATCATGGTGGAGAATATGAAAATAAGCGATTTGAAAAATATTCTGATGAGAAAGGAATTTGTCATGAATTCTAAACCACAAAAATCCCACAGCATAATGGAGTCATTGAAAGGAAAAAATGAGTATTCCAGGAAATGGGGTCAGTTATGCTAAATGGATAAGATATGGTAAAAAGTTTTTAGGCAGAAACTGTCAACACTGCTTGCTACATCATAAATAGAGTATATCTTAGAGCAGGTCTGAACAAAACTCCATACGAACTATGGTATGGAAAATAACCTAATGTGAAATACTTTCGGGTTTTTGGAAGTAAATGTTATATCTTGAGAGACAGAGATCACCTAGGGAAGTTTGGGTCTAAAAGTGATGAGGGTATCTTTCTGGGGTATGCCTTGAATAGTCTTGCTTATAGAATGTACAATCTAAGGACTCTCACTATTCAAGAATCAGTCAATGTTGTAATAGATGACTAACCTCACAGAGATGATAGCCCTATGAATGAATTAGAAAATGTAGATTCATGCATTCTAGATAAATTAGATAACAAATCTCCATCATCAAATGAACCATAACCATCATCTAACATACCCATCATTAATAATCACCCTCGAGAGCAAATTATTGGAGATCCTAATGATGGTGTGAGAACTCGGTGGCAGATATAAAATATTTATTGTCATTTCTATTTTACCTAAAAGATTGAACCCAAGAATATTGTGAAGCTCTTCAAGATGAACACTGGATAAATATTGTGCCAGAAGAACTTTAATAATTCCAGAGAAATGAGGTATGATAATTGGTTTCTAGACCACTCAATACAAATGTCATTGGAACCAAATGGGTTTTTAAGAATAAATTCGATGAATTTGAAAATGTAATCAGGAACAAAGCAAGGCTAGTAGCTCAAGGGTATTCATAGATAGAAGGCATTGATTTTAATGACATTTTCTCTCATAGCTCGTCTTGAGTCTATTAGAATACTTTTGTCTGTTGCATGCGCATTAAAGTTTAAACTATTTCAAATGGACATAAAGAGTGCCTTTCTTAACAGGGATCTTGCTGATGAAGTGTATGTAGAATAACCTAAGGGATTTTCAGATCCTAAGCATCCTCATCACATCTATCATCTGAACAAAGCTCTCTATGGTCTCAAACAAGCACCACGTGCTTAGTATAAACGATTGACAAATTTTCTTTTGGACCATAAATTTTGTAGAGGAAGTGTAGATAAAACACTATTTACTCAAACAATAAAGGACTCCTTTTTTATTGCACAGATCTATGTGGATGATATAGTCTTTGATTCAACATGTGAAGATACTACATACAAATTTGCCGACCTCTTGAAATCATAATTCGAAATGAGTATGGTTAATGAATTAAACTTCTTTTTAGGACTAGAAATCAAACAAATAAATGATGAAATCTTCATTTGTCAAACCAAGTATGCCAATGACCTCGCATCACTTCAATAAAAATTTAAGATTCTCTAAACGATCACTGAAGGATGGACCAAAGACAAAAGAAGCTATCCATGAAGACCTCTAAATATTGCCCCAATATGTCAGAAAAAATACTCATCATGCATTGCTGAAAAGTGGCTGGGGCATTACACAATCCAAATGGCATCCTTTGGTAGGCAAAGGTGCCAAAGGGACATATGAATGTGGGCTTTTCCTGATCTTCAGGGGCTATCTCTATCTGGTTGTAACCCAAATATTCGTCAAGGAAATAGTTATAGGAATGACTAGCAAGCCTTTCTAAGATTTGATCAATAAAGGGCAAAGGAAAGTGGTCCTTCCTTATGATGATATTCAATTTCCTGTAGTCAATGCACATTCTTCAACCAGTAATAACTCTAGTTGTCACGAGTTCATTGTCCGTATTGGATACGATGGTGATTCCAGACTTCTTAAGAACTACCTGGGTTGGACTCACCCATTGGCTATCAGATATAGGGTATATGATACTCACATCTAATAACTTGAGAACCTCGTCCTTAACCACTTCATGTTTGGATTTAATCTACATTGTGGTTGCTGAGAGGTTTTTGCATTATCCTTTAGATAAATGCGGTGAGTACATATCAAAGGGTAAATTCTCTTGAGGTCTGCAATCGACCATCAAAGGGCTCCCTTGTGCTCAATGAGAGTAGAAATAAGCATACTCTCTTGTTCTTGCTCAAGGTGGGAAGAAATTACGACCGGGATATGTCTCATGTTGACTTAACTAGACATATTTCAAATTAGAGAGTAAAGGTTTTAGGTCAAGTTTCGGTGCCTTGAGGTTAGACGATAAAAGCAATATATCCATTTGTAGTAATTCTTCAAATTGTGGCCTCCACTGGTTAACTTCAATTACCGACACAGTATCAAGTACGGCAGCCATCTCCCTAATCATATCATCATCTAAATCATGTGAGTGGGCCAAGCACGTATTTAAAGGGTCAGAGGATAAGGTCATCAGAGTTCTATCTTCCACGAAAGAATCAATTAAGTTAACATCGTGGGCATCATCATCATCCTCTACTTATTTGCTCATATTGAAAAAGATATTGAGCTCCAATGTCATACACCCAAAAGAAAAATTCATAACTCTATTCTAGCAATGGATGATTACATTTGATGAAGCAAGGAATGGGCGATCGAGGATAACAGGAATTTGAATGCTCATATCCACGATAGGTTGAATATTCAGGTTGATAAAATCTACTGATAGTAGAATTTATCAACCTGGACCAATAAATCCTCAATTATCTCTCTCATCACATGAACTTAGCGATCGACAAGTTGTAATGTGGTCCAAGTGGGTTTTAATTCACCTAGACTAAGTTGTTCGTAGACCGAGTATGGGATCAAATTTATTGTAAGACCCGTATCCTAATCCGTACTATTCCGTTGCTTTCCGCGATCCTTCTCGTCAAATTCAGGCAGTCCGCGACCTGTAGTCGACGTTGCACATGACCGTAAGTCGTATCCTATACATTTGAGTCGGCTTAATCCGAGACTTAAACCATTGTGACTGCACAGTCACCGCAGTTCCAACGCCGCGACTCACGCACCGATCCGATACCCTGACTAAGAGATGTGGGTCGGCGTTTATTTCAAGAAGACGCCGCGAGTTTATATTCTCAAGAGAATCTCTACAAGGTGTCAAATCAATCCCATCAATCAATCACCCATCAATCACTTCATGTCAAGTACAAAGAAACCATGCTTTCTTTCTCCATAAGTCAAGCAAACACCAAAGTCAATTAACACATCACCTCACCCATCACTCACATCCATCAACCATCAGCCCATCACTCCTCCTTACATCCCATCTCCCTCTCTCTTTTCTCACACCAAACCCAAGTAAAGGAGAGCATCCCACGTCCAAGCTCTTTCCATGGAGAGAAAAATGCATTTGTGAGGCCCACCTTCCCATCCCAAAAAGCTCTAATCCTAGCCATCCATTTCTCATCTCCACCATCAAAGTGAAGCTCTCGGAGAGTAGCTTTCCAATGGACCGAGAAGATCAAGTGGTGGGTGTTTCCATAAGCTAGATTTTTATAATTCTATGATGGGCCAAGTGAGGCCCACCGATCAATGGTGTGGATCTCATTTTGGGACCCTAAATGTGGCCAATGGCCCACTTTGATTTCAAGATCAATCCATGATGAGGCCATTCTCCATGGACCCCATCATGATGTTTAATTTCTTTACATAAATAGTCATTTAGACCATCCATTTTGGTGGAGAAAGGATCTCCACCGTTGATCTTTTATTTGGATGGCCCATATGCAATGGGACCCATTGATGTATGATTAGATGGTTGAAACGGAGGGCCCATAGTGCCGGGGTCCCTCCATCACGCGTGTCCCACTCCTTTACTCTCTCTCTCTCTCTCTCCCTCTCATTTTTATTCATTTTCTTGTATGTTGATGAGGTCATGTAGCCCACTTGAATGAGCCTGTAACACTCCGGATTTTTGCCAATCTGGGATTAGATGTCCTTAGGAAATGGGTCAACTAAAACACCTGGGAAATCGCTCAGAACCCAATTCCATAGCCAAAGAAATCACTTAGGATTAATTCCTTTAGAAACTAAGCATAAGTTAGCTAGCGCAACGCTAGAGTAGCTGGGAAATAGTCCCTGATCACTTTAAATACGTTCTACAAGACCCAAAGCGAGTAGAACCAATGACACTATAATACTCTAAAACCTCGGATCAAACTCTAAATTGGTTTGTTCTCTGGACCTCTTTGAAACTTTGTATTGGATCTAGACCGCGTGTCGAAAGTCCGATACCTACAATCTTAGACAGTTATAACTGCCTAGCTGGACTTGACAATCATTTCTAAAATCAAGTCCAACCGACATTCACAGGCTATTTCATTGAGCCTGGAGTGAAGAGTGTGAGAATAGGGTTAGATTTGGAATTTAAAATTCAAATCTGGCACACGACTTGACGCATATTTATTAAGCATTCTGACCGTTAGAATTCAGCCAAATTACACCCTCGGATCAGGAAAAATTTCTATTTCATATCATGAGACTTGTAGACCTGATCTACGTGCGGTGACCGCTGAACTGAAACTGGACCGCCACGTGCGATATACGAATACTGCTGGTTTGAAAATGGGATGAGAGCGACATCCGACAAGCATGAACTTAAGTCCGATCGTGTTCGGCCAGGGGACCACCAAAAATGTCCTTTTTGACAGAAACAGCACCGTTTTGGTTAGGTATCAAGTAAACATTGTTCCCAAGCCTGTTTCGGGCAAGATTTAGGTTGTAAAAGGGGCTTAAACCCTCACTCCTCTCACCCATCCGAATTTGCTAGAAACCCTAGCAAGAGTGAGAGAGAAAGTGAGAGTTTGTGAGAGTGAGTGGAAGGGAATTTCCTGCTGCTTGTGCCACGTCTTGCACGTGCTTAAGCAACGCGTCTCAATCACTTTCCCAGTGATTTTACCGCGATTCTAGGTAAGAAAATACCCTAAATACTTGCTGATTTTTTATTCCGTCATTTTCATAGCATGTTAGCTTATGGATTTTGTGTATTAGGTTCACAGTTCGCCGTAGACGAAGCGTATACGCTCCGTTCGAATTAATACCCCTATAGGAGAAAAGGTGTGGATTTTAGACGCTTTGATTGACTGTTTCTAACGCTTTCAATGTCGTTTAATAGTAGATTATCGACGACAATGCCGTTTGACATGTACAACATGCTGTCCGTTTCCTGTTTCGTAAGTAGACGAAGAATATGAGATTTAGGGCATTTTAGTCATTTATAGGGAATACTATTTTCATCCATAATTTGCTGATGTGATTGACATGGATTCTTGTCACATTAGGATATTAGGAATACGTGCATAATTAGTTTGGCGAAGAGATTCGCCTAAATGCGCACTATGAGTCGACATACTATATGTAGACTTAAGTGTGTAGTTTAAGTGTTTGTATAAATGCTTGTATTAGTATGTATTGAATTAAATGGTGTTATAAATTAGTTTGAGATTGACTTCTCAATTAATATGCTAATGTAAATGATTTCCTACATGTTAGCTATATGCATGATTTCATTGTATGTATGAAATGCATGCGTTGATTGATTTACTTAAGTTGTATGTTATAACATGTGTTAACATGCTCACATTATTGTATTTCATTTCCATTACTCTTACATGATTGCTGATGTGGATTTATAATTGTTTAGGACTATATCTAGTCCAGGCAGTCGGCAACCGAGTGAATTCGTGGTTGGCTTATCTTTGCCACGAACGACGCGTCGATGAACGCGAGCCGTGTTTTGGAGTCGGCGGCAGTGGTTAGGCCACACGAGGTGTTTTACGCACTTCATGTCGCTCGACTTGAGATGTGCTCGTGCTAGTCGAGCCCGTCAAGTAACCCGACTGGCCATTGTATGTTCACCATGTATGTACCATAACTGCTTGAACCTAGGGTACTGAACTTACCATTGAAAACCCTGTCAACCATGGTACCTTGATCCATAAAGACTCATGAGCCGGGCATGGTGGTATGGGACACCGTGGTTGAGCTGTCGGCCTACACTGGGGCCACAAACCTCCCCGTAGTGACCAGTGAGCACCTATGACTCGTGAGCAGATTATGGTGGTATAGGATGCTATATTCTTACTGTCGGCCTACACTGATCAGGCGACAAGTCCTTTGTAGTGACCTCGAGCGTATTCTGAGTCTATGGGAGGTGACGACCCTTCCGTAGCAGTGAGAGTACAGTAGGCCTGTATTGATAAGGTGATGGGGGAGCGGTACAACGAGTGCGAGCAACAGCCCTGGCAGCCCTTGCAGCGACCTACAAAATATACATCGTATGAAATTACTAGGAGTGACGACCCTAGACAGGATCTGTGTTGGGATTGATATAAGGAAAGTACCTTAGTTTCCCAATCCTACTGTATGAAATGGACTAATAATAACTCGGTAATCATATCACCATCACATTGCATGTGTCTGAAAGATGTGGAGCACTGTGGGATGATTGCATGCTGCGGGCGAAAGATGGTGCCGTATGAGGGAGATCGTCGGTGAGGGCATCCATCACGTCATGTCATATTACATTAACAACAGTATTAGGAATGTTTGATTTACTGCTTTACTATTATCGCATGATTGATTTGAGAACATGCTAATCCTTGCTCTATTATTCCACTGAGTTAGCTACTCACTCCCACGTTACGGAATGGTGTTTTCGGACACCCACCAGTCCCTATTTTGGTTGCAGATGATGGCGCTGCTTGAGAAGCGGAGCTGGACTTGATGATGATGAGGATCCCTCCTTTATACGTGTTCTGATTGACGGGATTACAGGGAGGTTGATTAGATACCTTGACACTTGTCATTTTATATTTTTAGAGCACTCATGTATATTCTTTTTGTTTACTTTTGAAGTATACATGTATGTATATAACCTGGTAACTTGTTCACACTCTGGAGACATACAACAGTTTATATATGTTATATATACTATCACAGTCTTCTGCTTGTAAATTTAACTATCTCAGGAGTATGATATGCTGTTCTGGCTTAATCCCACTCATGTTTAATACATTAACACAAACAACATTCAATCATACACATTTATGTTGCATAAGTGATGTTCTGGAACTCGGGAGTGGAGTTTTAACTTGACCCCCCGATTTTCAGGATGTTACAGAGCCCCACCATGAAATATGTATTTTATCCAAGCCCTCCATGAATGGGGCCCATCTTAGACATATCATCCATCTTGTGGTGGCCCACCTAAATAAATAAAAAAAGGAAGAAACGTCCAGCGTCTGGACGTTGTTGGACATTGAAGGAAAATACAAATATTGGCTTGATTTTTTTAAAAGCCATTGGGGTCGGCCACTGTATAGGACCCACCTTGATGTACATATTCAATCCGAGCTGTCTATCCTCTTCCCCAACTCATTTTAGGTGTTGAGCTGAAAAATGAGGATGATCCGGGTATCCAGTGGGCCATAGTTTTAAAAATAGTACTATTTCCATTGAAACCCACCCAGATTTTTCATATACGCTGAAAAAGGCCCGATATTGGTCTTGATAGACTCGTTATGGGCTGGGGAATCCAATGGCTGGATTGGATCTACTTGAAGTGGGACCTATACAGGAAAAATCACGAAAAAATCGATTTTCAACAAAAAAATAATAATACATACACCGCATCAACTGCTACTGTGTCAGGGCGTTAAGACGCTGGCCGCACCAGCGACGGGCGATGTACGAGCAGGGCCCCATGACCCCTGCACGTGAGCCCCACCTTGATGTTTGTGTTCCATCCAGCCCGTTCATATGGTGGGCCCCCACCTTAAGCGTGTCCCACCCAAAAATTTCCTCAATCTAGATCTCAGACAGCCCACACCACAAGAAACAGTGTGAATTGAACTCTACCATTGAAATCCTTTTTTTTGGCCCACTGGAGTTTTCGATCCAGCTGAAATTTGTCCTTACCCTTCATTCTGTCTGCGTGACCTAATGGACAGGTTGGATGGCATGTTAGCATTATGATGGGCCCCACATGGGACCCATAGTGACATATGTGCTTATGCACACCGTCCACAACGGTGGCACCCACTGTGATGTTTGTTTTCCACCGCCCGCCCGGATGGTGGAGCCCACCATAGTAATGTATGTAATATCCACACCGTCCAGCCATTTTTGGGGCCGCTGGACGCTCAGTGGGCCCCATCCATGATGTATGAGTTGTATCCTAACCGTCCATCCATTTTGAGAGCTAAGGAATGAGCCAATCCTTAGCTCATGTGGACCCCCACCATGATGCATGTGTTGCATCTAAACTGTCCATTTATTTTTTAAAATTCATTTTTACGGTTGGGCTAAAAATGAGCTAGATATATGGTTCAAATGGGCCCACTTTGGTATGTGTATAGGGCCCATGTTGATCCATTTATGGCAATTCATTGGGGCCCACCTTATTGCACATATAAGGCCTATGGGATTAAGCCCATTTGGCATGCATAAGGCCTATGGGATTAAGCCCATTTGGCATATATAAGGCCCATGGGTTTGGGCCCATTTGACATATGCAATGCCCATGGGATCCGGCCCATTTATTCTATATAAGGCCCATGGGATCAAGCCCATTTGATGTGCATGGGGCGCAAATGGAGTGGCCTATTTGATATACTTAAAGCTCATATGTGTAAGCCCATCTGATCTATTTAAGGCCCAAGTTGTGAGGCCCACTTTGATGTATTTCAAGGCCCATGGATCATAGACCATTGTAATGTACATAAGACTCATTGATGAGGCCCATTATTACAGCCCATCTGATGAATGAAAGGCCCATGTGATACGGCCTATTTGATGTATCTAAGGCCCATGGGTCGAGGCCAACGGAATGTCCTTAGAGTCCATTGCAATGTGTGTTTCCCCATGGTTCATGTAATGATATTTATGGCGGTCGTGCCTTAGGAGCAATGATGGTTTGACGCCCACATTGTAAGTACAATGTTGGTTAAATGTCCGCATTATATGTCTCCTTAGGACCCATTGGTAAGCCCATACTAGTTGTGTATAGGCCATCTAGACTCATCTGCATCGTTTGAGTAGTCCATCACCTTATAATATGCTTAGTATAATCCCATGACTCATGCCGATACGCATCATATGTATGCTTGATATGAGTAGTGACTGATCATAGCATATGCCATTGGGTAAACCATTTATGGGACCCGTTATGAGACGGAGTGCCCCGCATGATCGCGCAGTACGCGCTGGATTTCTGTATGATTTGACGGCATGATTCATGGATCTCGCATATGTGTGACTTGATCACTGCACGCCCTAGCGACATCAGGGCCGTGGCTCTACAGGTACATCATGGACGGCCGTATTGGATAATGAAAATACTTATTCTACCACTGTGGGTACTTAGGATGTCCTTGGGTGAAAGTTTCAGAACCTTTTTGGTACCAGGAGATGCTCCAACGTCTAGACCGAGTGGATACACGAGCGCCCGAGTGTCGAATACCAGTAGGCCGCGTCTCCCACTGTGTCGTAGTCGGTTGGAAGGGGGTGTGGCCTTATCCGCCTGAGTGAGGGGCTATAAGCTAGGCTGAGTTTGACTAGCTCACAAATGAGTCCGCTATCGACGAGCCGGGTAGGTATTGGCAGACTACTGGTCAGGCGGATAGTGAGGTCTATTCCGCTTACTTGACTGTGCAGCTAGGGAGGTGGCAGTCACTGCGAAGTGTATTAGACCCCGGTGATATTCAGAGAGGAACTGTACTGATATATGTACTTGATGAGTACCGAATTGCATGGATTGCATTTCGCATATGATATTCAGCTATGTAGGCCTTGCATTACATCAGTATGGCCGATGGCATTCATATCTCGCATCATGCCTTGCATTACATAGCCTTAATATGGTTGACTGTATTCATAGACTTCCCGCATACTTTCGCACTACTCTGATACTGTACACTTGGCGTTTGCCTTACGCAGACACTTACACCACCCTCTAAGCTTTTGTAAGCTTATGCACGACTGTTGCATGTAGCTAGCGTTGGACAGCAGCAGCGTTGAGGCAGGAGTGCATATCAGGACCTTTTGGAGCCTTTTGACCACCTTGTATTTTCCTTTCCGCATTGTGCTTAAAATTTTTTGATATAGTGGATATGTCGTAATGTTGTTTGGTGACTTGCTTATACTTGTGGTTATGCTCCATTTCAAAAAAAAAATTCATTCTGAAAATCCTCCTTGTAGGATCTCAGGATCGAAATCTGGCATTTGATTATCAGGAGCTGAGAATGGGGCACTACGGAGGCTGTCGGCACTGGATTCGATAATCGGGATTCATGTGAATCTGATTTTCGGGTTTGGGGCGTGACAGAAGTTGGTATCAGAGCATAACTTGGGAATACCTGAGGATCACATCACATATCTACTATAAATAGGTTCTGAGTCTGAATGATTTAGCGATTTTTCGACATAGACCCTTAATGTATGTGCCTTCGAGAATTCTCAAGGCTGATAGGTCATTGTTCCTTCCTGTAGGAGACTTTATGACTAGAAGAATGACCCGAGCGAATCCCGCTCCACCACCTGCGACTCCTGCACCACCACCTGTAGCTCCTGCTACTCCTGCTCCACCACCAGATATTCCTGCCTTTGAGCCTAAGGATGCCACTCATTTACTTGAGACCGGTGCGGATCCGACCGTACCTGTGAGTGCTACTCAGCTGCAGCAAATGTTGCACACGATGACCGCCATTCTTAAGGGGCAGAGCAGGCGTCCTACTGTTACACCAGCCGAGGCTGAGCAGGAGCGTGCGAGCACTCTTCTCAAGGATTTCTGACAGCACGATTCACCGCGTTTCCAGGGTGAGCCAGACCCTATTGCTGCAGAGATATGGTGCTCCGAGGTGGAGAAGATATTCGACACCATGAGATGTACAACCCAGCAGCGAGTTCCATTAGCTGTATTCCTTCTACAGGGTGAGGTTCAGTATTGGTGGGCATCTGTGGCTCGATCGGTAGCCACCGATTTTGAGTTGACATAGGAGGACTTTATAGACCGGTTTGACCGAAAGTTCTTTCCCAAGTATGTGCGACAGCAGCGCGCATTGGAGTTTGAGACATTGGTCTAGGAGGACATGTCCGTGTCCCAGTATGAGGCTCGGTTCATCGCACTATCGAGATTTACGATATATCTTGTTGATAATGAGGGGTGGAAGGCCCACCATTTTGAGAACGACTTACGTCCTACCCTCCGGAGCCATGTGATCGAACACATGCTCCCGATGTTTGAGTAGATAGTGGAGAGAGCCCTAATATATGAGACAGATTAGGCCGGTGTGCAGAGAGCCCGCAATCAGAGGGAAGATCAGAAGAGGAAGGCACCCTCTAGTAGTTCCCACCAGCAGCATTGTTCACAGCAGCGGCGCACGACTCGCCCAGCATTCTGAGCACCAGCAGTACCCCTATCACCATCTTCAGGATCATTTATAGGTACTTTCTTTGGGTGAGGTCGTACAGGGCATCGTAGGCACGAGTGTCCCCATCCGCAGCAGCAGTAGCAGCAGCCGAGGGCACCACATCCACCTCCACGACAGCCACCACAGTAGCAGCGACCGCAGCACTAACCTCCTGTACCTCCCTCGTAGCAGTAGAGGCAGCAGGTTAGGCCCCCACAACGACCACAACAGCAACAGAGACCTCAGAGGGGACCTGCACCTCCCCAACAGGCTCAGGGCAGATTCTATCCTGCCCAGCAGGACCCTCAGTTATCAGGAGGAGTTTTCGAGGGTACTCTTCCTATTTTTACATGCATTGCACGTGTATTATTTGATTCTGATGCATCGCATTCATTTGTCACCGATGATTTCTACCAATCGACCGGTTTACCATTGGAGTCTGCCCGTAAGGATTTAGTAGTATCGACGCCCTTAGGGAAGACCGCAATGTTGGGCCGATTTTGTGCATCTTGTCCTGTTTTGATTGGGGATATCTTCTTCCCTGCCGACCTATTTATATTGCCGATGTCTGATTTTGATGTTATCCTGGGCATGGACTGGCTTACCGAGTACTACGTCATATTAGACTGCTCTGCGAGGACAGTCACGTTCTGCATACCCGGCGTGCTAGAGTTTCAGTTTGTTGCCAAGCCCAGAGGAGGGCAGATCTCTTGCCTGTTATCGTGTGCCGTTGGGGAGCCATCTGCTTTGAGTATCGACTAGCTGCTTGTTATTTGTAGTTTTCCCAATGTGTTCCAGGAGATTCCAGGGTTACCACCTCGTCGGCACACTGAGTTTCAGATTCATCTTGTGCCTGGTACCGTACTTATTTCGAAGGCCCCATACTGTATGGTACCGTTGGAGTTACGGGAACTGTAAAAGTAGTTGGACGAGTTGCGCGAGCTAGGCTTTATTCGTCCGAGCAGTTCACCGTGGGGAGCGCCTGTACTCTTCGTGAAGAAGAAGGATAGCTCGTTGAGGCTTTGCGTAGATTCCCGCGAGCTCAACAAGGTCAGGGTCAAGAACAAGTACCCGCTTCCAAGGATCGATGACTTGTTTGATCAGCTGCAGGAGGCGCAGTTCTTTTCAAAGATAGACTTACGGTCCGATTATCATCAGGTTCGGGTTCGAGATGAGGATATCCCAAAGACAGCCTTCAGGACGCGTTATGGTCATTTTGAGTTCCAGGTCATGTCCTTCGGACTGACCAATGCGCCCGCAGTGTTCATGCAGTTGATGAACGAGGTCTTTCGTCCATATTTTGATCAGTTTGTCGTCATGTTTATTGACGACATTCTGATATATTCGAGGACTCGTGAGGAGCACGAGCGACATCTTGAGATTACATTGCAGACCCTCCGTGCACACCATTTTTACGCGAAGCTGGAGAAGTGCGAGTTCTGGCAGGAGGAGGTGAAGTTCCTCGGCCATGTAGTGATGAGGCAGGGTGTCGTTGTAGACCCCTTGAAGATTGATGCCGTGCGTCAGTGGGACCAGCCCACGAATGCATCTGAGATCCACAGTTTTCTTGGTTTGGCGGGCTATTACCGGCGATTTATTGAGGGATTCTCTTGTATTGCAGCCCCGTTGACCAGGTTGACCCGGAAGGGTGCTGAGTTTGTTTGGAGCGACGCTTGTAAGCAGGCAGTTATGGAGCTGAAGGACCGCTTCACGTCCGCTCTTGTCCTCACTCTTCCCTCTGGGAGTGATGGATTTGTTGTATTTACTGATGCCTCACGAGTTGGCTTAGGTGTTGTCCTGATGCAGCACGGGAAGCCGGTGGCTTATGCGTCCCGTCAGCTCAAGGTCCATGAGCTGAACTACCCTACGCACGATCTGGAGCTGGCAGCGGTTGTCTTTACACTGAAAGTGTGGAGACACTATCTTTATGGGGTGAGATTCAAGCTCTTTTCCGATCATAAGAGATTGAAGTATTTATTCTCTCAGTCCGAACTGAACATGAGGCAGAGGCGTTGGATGGAACTTCTGAAGGACTATGATTTTAATCTTCACTACCACCCGGGCAAGGCGAATGTGGTGGCGGATGCCCTCAGCCGTCAGCCACGAGGCCTGGTGGTGCATATGATGATTCAGGAGTGAAGGATGCTCAAGGATATAGCAGAGTACGACTTTGAGTTTGGTCTGCAGTCATCTATTGTTCAGCTATCGAGCTTGTCAATTCAAACCTCTCTTGTCGCAAGGGTGATCGAGGCTCAGTAGACAGACGAGTCGTTATAGGATTACCGAGCAAAGGCAGCATCTGAGAGTCAAACGGATTGGTAGATTGGTTCTGATGGACTTCGCTTCAGAAGTCGATTATGTGTCCTAAATATTCCTGAGTTGCGTCGAGATCTTATGACCGAGGCACATCGATCGCGTTTCTCTATCCACCCTGGCTTGATGAAGATGTATCGTGATATGAGACGCCAGTATTTTTGATCAGGGATGAAGAGCCAGATAGCTAGTTTTGTGGCCGAGTGTGACACCTGCCAGCATGTCAAGGCCGATCATCAGAAACCCCCTGGTCTATTGTAGCTGTTGAGCGGCCCGATGTGGAAGTGGGAGCACATATCTACCGATTTTGTCATGGGTTTGCCGAGAACTCAGCACGGTCATGATGTCATCTGGGTTGTTGTGGACCGTCTGATGAAGTTGGCACATTTTCTTACGATTCGTGAGACTTGACATACAGATCGGCTCACCAAGATGTTTATTGATGAGATCGTGAGATTGCATGGTGTTCCCATCTCGATTGTTTCAGACCGAGATCCGAGGTTCACGTCTCAGTTTTGGAGGAGCTTCCAGAGAGCGATGGGCACTGATTTGCAGCTCAGCATCGCGTATCATCCATAGACCGATGGTCAAACCGAGAGGGTCAACTAGATCCTTGAGGATATGCTTCGAGCCTACGCGATTTATTTCTCAGGTAGTTGGGACGAGCACCTGCGATTGGCTGAGTTCGCGTACAACAACAGCTATCAGGCGACCATTGGAATGACTCCTTTTGAGACATTATATGGCAGACCATGCAGATCTCCGAGTTGTTAGACCGAGGTTGGAGAGCTACGTCTCCTAGGTCCCGAGCTTGTGCTGTAGACGTCAGAGGCTATCGACATCACCAGGCAGAGGATGCGCACAGCTCAGAGCCGGCAGAAGAGTTTTGCTGATCATCGGCGTCGTCCCTTGGAGTTTGCCGTTGGGGACTATGTGTATCTCAAGGTCTCACCCATAAAGGGTGTGGTTCGTTTTGGGACGAAGGGCAAGCTTACCCCAAAATTCATTGGACCTTTCGAGCGCATTGGCGCCATGGTCTATCGGCTTGCCTTATCATCGCAGTTGTCTGGCGTCCACAACGTCTTCTATGTTACTATGTTGAGGAAGTGTGGGTCAGACGTCATTCCTGTTATTGATTGGCAGCCGTTGGAGGTTCGTGAGGACGCTTCTTATATTGAGTAGCCAGTTCGTATCCTCGATCAGAAGGAGCAGGTCCTCAGGACCAAGGTTATTCCCTTGGTGAAGGTGCAGTGGGGCCATCATAGTGTGGATGAGGTGTCTTGGGAGCGCGAGGTGGAGATTCGAGAGCGTTATCCTCATCTTTTCGATAATTGATTGTATGGTGTATTGTGCTTGATTATATATGATGTTATGTTTCTTATTTTTCTTTTTGAGTTATGGTTAGTTGTGATGGTAGTGCAAATTTCGAGGATAAAATTTTATTAGGTGGGGAGAGCTGTAAGACCTGTATCCTAATCCGTATTGTTCCTTTGCTTTCCTCGATCCTTCTCGTCAAATTCCGGTAGCCCGTGACCTGTAGTCGATGTTGCGCACGACCGTAAGTCGTATCCTATACATTTGAGTCGGCTTAATCCGAGACTTAAACCATTGGGACCGCACAGTCGCCGTGGTTCCAACACCGCGACTCACGCACCGATCCGATACCCTGACTAAGAGATGTGAGTCGGCATTTATTTTGAGAAAATGCCGTGAGTTTATATTCCCAAGAGAATCTCTACAAGGTGTCAAATCAATGCCATCAATCAATCACCCATCAATCACTTCATGTCAAGTATAAAGAAACCATGTTTTCTTTCTCCACAAGTCAAGCAAACACCAAAGTCAACTAACACATCACCTCACCCATCACTCACATCCATCAACCATCACTCCATCACTCCTCCTTACATCCCATCTCCCTCTCTCTTTTCTCACACCAAACCCAAGCAAAGGAGAGCATCCCACGTCCAAGCTCTTTCCATGGAGAGAAAAATGCATTTATGAGGCCCACCTTCCCATCCCAAAAAGCTCTAATCCTAGCCATCCATTTCTCATCTCCACCATCAAAGTGAAGCTCTAGGAGAGTAGCTTTCCAACGGACCGAGAAGATCAAGTGGTGGGTGTTTCCATAAGCTAGATTTTTATAATTCTATGATGGGCCAAGTGAGGCCCACCGATCAATGGTGTGGATCTCATTTTGGGACCCTAAATGTGGCCAATGGCCCACTTTGATTAAGATCAATTCATGATGGGGCCATTCTCCATGGACCCCATCATGATGTTTAATTTCTTTACATAAATGGTCATCTAGACCATCCATTTCGGTAGAGAAAGGATCTCCACCATTGATCTTTTATTTGGATGACCCATATGCAATGGGACCCATTGATGTATGATTGGATAGTTGAAACGGAGGGCCCATAGTGCCGGGGTCCCTCCATCACGTGTGTCCCACTCCTTTACTCTCTCTCTCTCTCCCTCTCATTTTTATTCATTTTCTTGTATGTTGATGAGGTCATGTGGCCCACTTGAATGAGCCCCACCATGAAATATGTATTTTATCCAAGCCCTCCATGAGTGGGGCCCATCTTAGACATATCATCCATCTTGTGGTGGCCCACCTAAACCAAAAAAAAAAAAGAAAAAAGGAAGAAACGTCCAGCGTCTGGACGTTGCTGGACATTGAAGGAAAACACAAATATTGGCTTAATTTTTTTAAAAGCGATTGGGGTCGGCCACTATATAGGACCCACCTTGATGTACATATTCAATCCGAGCCGTCTATCCTCTTCCCCAACTCATTTTAGGCGTTGAGCCGAAAAATGAGGATGATCCGGGTATCCAGTGGGCCATAGTTCTAAAAATAGTACCATTTCCATTGAAACCCACCCAGATTTTTCTTATACGCTGAAAAAGGCCCGATATTAGTCTTGATAGACTCGTTATGGGCTGGGGAATCCAATGGCTGGATTGGATCTACTTGAAGTGAGACCTATACAAGAAAAACCACG
The DNA here is from genome assembly GCA_037074715.1 of Magnolia kwangsiensis. NCBI lineage: Eukaryota > Viridiplantae > Streptophyta > Magnoliopsida > Magnoliales > Magnoliaceae > Magnolia > Magnolia kwangsiensis. The sequence goes on along the minus strand of CM073579.1, from coordinate 32,498,295 downwards.
AAAAAATTGATTTTTTTTAAAAATAATAATACATACACAGCAGCAACTGCTATTGTGTCAGGGCGTCAGGACGCTGGCCGCGCCAGGGAAGGGCGGTGTAGAAGCAGGGCCCCACGGTCCCTGCACGTGAGCCCCACCTTGATGTTTGTGTTTCATCCAGCCCATTCATATGGTGGGCCCCCACCTTAAGCGGGTCCCACCCAAAAATTTCCTCGATCCAGATCTCAGACGGCCCACACCACAAGAAACAGCGTGAATTGAACTCTACCATTGAAATCCTTTTTTTTGGCCCACTGGAGTTTTCGATCCAGCTGAAATTTATCCTTACCCTTCATTCTGGTCTGCGTGACCTAATGGACAGGTTGGATGGCATGTAAGCATTATGGTGGGCCCCACATGGGACCCACAGTGACGTATGTGCTTATGTACACCATCCACAGCTTTGGCACCCACTGTGATGTTTGTTTTCCACCGCCCGCCCGGATGGTGGAGCCCACCACTGTAATGTATGTAATATCCACAACGTCCAGCCATTTTTGGGGCCGCTGGACGGTCAGTGGGCCCCATCCATGATGTATGAGTTTATCCTAACCGTCCATCCATTTTGAGAGCTAAGGAATGAGTCAATCCTTAGCTCATGTGGACCCCCACCATGATGCATGTGTTGCATCTAAACTGTCCATTTATTTTTTAAAATTCATTTTTACGATTGGGCTAAAAATAAGCCAGATCTATAGTTCAAATGGGCCCACTTTGGTATGTGTATAGGGCCCATGTTGAACCATTTATGGCTATTCATTGGGGCCCACCTTAGTGTACATATAAGGCCTATGGGATTAAGCCCATTTGGCATGCATAAGGCCTATGGGATTAAGCCCATTTGACATATATAAGGCCCATGGGTTTGGGCCCATTTAACAAATGCAATGCCCATGGGATCTAGCCCATTTATTCTATATAAGGCCCATGGGATCAAGCCCATTTGATGTGCATGGGGTGCAAATGGAGTGGCCCATTTGATATATTTAAAGCTCATGTGTGTAGGCCCATCTGATCTATTTAAGGCCCAAGTTGTGAGGCCCACTTTGATATATTTCAAGGCCCATGGATCATGGACCATTGTAATGTACATAAGACTCATTAATGAGGCCCATTATTACAGCCCATCTGATGAATGAAAGGCCCATGTGATACGGCCTATTTGATGTATCTAAGGCCCATGGGTCGAGGCCAATGGAATGTCCTTAGAGTCCATTGCAATGTGTGTTTCCCCATGGTTCATGTAATGATATTTATGGCGGTCGTGCCTTAGGAGCAATGATGGTTTGACGCCCACATTGTAAGTACAATGTTGGTTAAATGTCCACATTGTATCTCTCCTTAGGACCCATTAGTAAGCCCATACTAGTTGTGTATAGGCCGTCTAAACTCATCTGCATCGTTTGAGTAGCCCAGCACCTTATAATATGCTTAGTATAATCGCATGACTCATGCCCATATGCATCATATGTATGCTTGATATGAGTAGTGACTGATCATAGCATACGCCATTGGGCAAACCATTTATGGGACCCGTTATGAGACAGAGTGCCCCGCATGATCGCGCAGTACGCGCTGGATTTCTGTATGATTTGGCAGTGTAATTCATGCATCTCGCATATGTGTGACTTGATCACTGCACACCCTAGCGACATCATGGTCGTGGCTCCACAGGTACATCATGGACGGCCGTATTAGATACCAAAAATACTTATTCTAGCACTGTGGGCACTTACGATGTCCTTGGATGAAAGTTTCAGAACCTTTTTGGTACCAGGAGATGCTCCAACGTCTAAACCGAGTGGATACACGAGCGCCCGAGTGCCGAATACTAATAGGCCGCGTCTCCCACTATGTCGTGGTCGGTTGGAAGGGGGTGTAGCCTTATCCACCTGAGTGAGGGGGATATAAGCTAGGCTGAGTTTGACCAGCTTACAAATGAGTCCGCTATCGACGAGCCAGGTAGGTATTGGCGGACTACTGGTCAGGCGGATAGTGAGGTCTATTCCGCTTGCTTGACTGTGCAGCTAGGGAGGTGGCAGTCACTGCGAAGTGTATTAGACCCCGGTGATATTTAGAGAGGAACTGTACTGATATATGTACTTGATGAGTACCGACTTACTTGGATTTCATTTCGCATATGACATTTGGCTATGTAGGCCTATGACATTCATATCTCGCATCATGCCTTGCATTACATAGCCTTGGTATAGTTGACTGTATTCATGGATTTACCGCATACTTTCGCACTACTCTGATACTGTACACTTGGCGTTTGCCTTACGCACACACTTACACCACCCTCTAAGATTTTGTAAGCTTATGTACGACCGTTGCGTGCAGGTAGCGTTGGACAGCAGCAGCGCTATGGCAGGAGTGCATATCAGGACCTTTTGGAGCCTTTTGACCACCTTGTATTTCTCTTTCCGCATTGTACTTAAATTTTTTTGATATAGTGGATATGTGGTAATGTTGTTTTGTGACTTATACTTGTGCTTATGCTCCATTTCAAAAAAAAAAATCATTCTAAAAATCCTCCTTGTAGGATCTCAGGATCGAAATCTGGCATTTGATTATCAGGAGCCGAGAATGGGGCACTATGGAGGCTGTCGGCACCGGATTCGGCAATCGAGATTCATGTGAATCCAATTTTTGGGTTTGGGGCATGACATTTATGCATGCTCTTGAGTTAAGAAGTGCATGCTCAATTCAATAATTCCCAATTACACAAGCAATGGTTGGGCTACCAGGATATTTGTACTTCTGTGGCACATCTTACTTTAGGATGGCACTCACTTTTTTTGTTAAGAAAATTTTCTTTTGAATGTGTTGTCGTCTTTTGGTCGTACATAAATCTTTCATAAATTTGGCATATAAAGGTATCTATTTTACGACATCCAGTAGAGAAATCTTAACCTTCACTTGTTTAAGCACCTCTAGAATATCCTGAGAGTTAGAAAAAGGTTTTGGTGCTATCAACCGTTAAGGAAATAGAGCAATCGATTTTCTTTGTAGTTCTGATTCTACCTCATGTGGAGCATTGCTAGGTCTATCAGTCTCATCTACATCTAGGTCCTTAGGCTTCTCAGCCCTTACTAGAATAGATTTGTCAATTATCTTCCCACTCCTAAGAGTGGTGATTAACTGAACTTGTTCCATTACATTTGAAGGCTTAGTTCACTAACTCCGTTTTATGGTTTAGGAATGGGGATAGGTTAGGCTAGAAGCATCCCTTTCTCCATAACCGTAACGCATGAGTCTACCTTTTGTATAGCCTTTGTGAGTTCTTGTAAGGTTTAAAGAGTACTTTACTGGATGAGCTCTTGAGGATTTTAAACCAATTCCTCTTGAGGTTTCCCTTGATTTAAGAATTAATTAGGGATTCTTTGAGGTGTAACAGATTGTCCATTCCTTCAACTGAAATTCGGATGATTACTCTAGCTAGAGTTATATATGTTTGAAGTAAGTCCCTTGAAAGGCTTTTGGTAATTGTTTACGGCATTTAATTGCTCATTCAATATTTATAGAAACATAGGTATTATTGGGCAATTTTCAGTTGTATGAATGTTACAAGCATAAATACCGCAGACAACTTCCTTATCCTTATCCATCCTAAGTTCCATGGCCTCGAGTTTCCTTGTAAGACTAGCCTCTTTAGCGTTGATATCATCTTCCTATTTTAAAAGATATATTCCACCTCTCTCCTTTGATTAAGTAGGCTTAGACATGATGCTCGTTCTTGGGGAGATGTCTCATGATTGTGCAGTTTCAGCAACTTTATCAAAGTAATCCCACACTTTATCAACATCTTTGTTTAAGAATTCTCCACCACACATTATCTTGACAAATTGCTGCATGGAAGATGTCAATCCTTCATGGAAGAAATTTTTTATGCACCACATTTCAAAACCATGTTGTGGGCATGAACTGACAAGATCCTTGAACTGCTCCTAACATTAGAAGAATGTGTCATCTTCCCTTTGGGCGAAGTTCATGATCGACTTTCTGATGGTGTTCATTTTATGATATGGGAAGAATTTCTTTACGAACTCCCTTGTCATGTCATTCCATTTGCCAATAGATCGTGGACGTAGTGAATGTAACCACGTCTTAGCCTTTTTTTTTTCAGGGAGAAAGGGAAGAGTTTCAACCGAATTGTGTCCTTAAACATGTTAGGAAAGTATAAAGTGGCTATGATCTTATCAAACTCTTTCAAGTGTAAATATGAATTTTCATATTTAAGCCCAATGAACTTTGGAAGAAGTTGGATCACCCCTAGCTTGATGTCTATATTTCCTTTATTTTCTAGAAAAACCATACAGGAAGGGGTACTCACCCCTGCCGGTTGTAAATAGTCTCATAAAGTATGAGGCGGGGGTGCTCGATGCATCTCGTTCTCATCCTGGATTTCCTCCACCCTAGGTTGGAGTGGATTTAGAGGTTGATTAGTCAGTTGATTTGCAACCATAACTTCAGTTAACTCTATGGACCTTGAGTGGTGTCTAATCCTTTAATGGATAAATAACCTCTCAATCAATCCTCTTTCACTCAAGAGACATCAAGTGTTATCATGGACCCACTTGGGCATGAAACACTCTCAGTCCTCAATTTCAGATTCTAACCTAAACTTAAAAAGAAAAAGAAAAATAGAAAGAAGTTACCAAATTAGAAGTTTTTATGTTATGATCTTGCAAAAGAAAAAGGAAAGTGAATTAGTTTCTAAAAAGAGAAATAGAAAGTTTCTAAAAATAGAAAGTTGAGTTAGTTTCTAAAAATAAGTTAGGAAAGTTTCTAAAAAAAATAACTTAGTTTCCAAAAACAAAAAAAAAAAGTTTTTAAAAATAAATTAGGAAAGTTTTTATGCTAAGAAAAAGGAAAGTGAGTTGGTTTTTGCAAAAAGAACTATGAAAGCAATCTAGTTTCTAAAAAAAAAAAAAGAAAAAAAAAGAAAAATGAAAGTTTCTAAAAATAGAAAGTAAACTTATTTTTGAAAAAGAAAAAGGAAAGGAAATTAGTTTCTAAAAATAGATTAAAAAAGTTTTTAAAAATAAATTAGGAAAGTTTCTATCCTAGAATTAGAAAGTAAATTAGTTTCTAAAAACAAAAAAGGAAAGTTTCTAAACCTGAAAATATATAACTAAGTTAATTTCTAAAATAATTCAGAAAAACCCTAACCTAAAAATAGGAAGTAGAAAACGCTAATCTTAAACTAATTCCAAAACTAGTTAATCTCAGAAAAATACAACCGTTAATCCCAGGCAATGGCACCAAAAATTTGTTCACAACCCCAAGTGTAAGGTCGCAATGCAGTGAGACCGAGGTCCAATTCACAGGGACTAATCTTGTGTGTATTCTGAAAGCAACAAGGAGTAGAACTAGAAAAAGATATGAATATAAATTTGGAATTAAAAGAGAGTAATTATGAAGGATTTATCAAATATAAAAAGTGAACTAAAGTGCCGAAGATCCACTTGTAGCTATCAAGATGCTACCTTGCTTGATTCAATAAACACAATTGGAATTGGAGTCCTATCCTATCTAATTGGAAGATAAAAGAATTTAAATCAAATATGAACTTTTCATTGACTTAATTCTTAGTGGAGGAAACTTGTGAAGATTGAAAGGGATTCCATCACCAAACCATGCCTACGGGATGATAGCAGACAACAGGATTTACCAATCTCACAACCTCAAAGTAAGGTCCAACAATCGCAAAGTAAGGAAAAGAAGATACTCAAAGATATTGCAGATCTACTCTAATTTAAGTCATAATAAATCATTAAAAACTGAAAGTATTCATTTAAAATCAAATTTAAATCAAGGAAGGTTCAACATAAACATGAATTAAAGCAAGAGAAACATCTCATCACACTACAAGCTTCACCTCTTAGCCCTAACTAAGAGAGTTAGCCAACCATAAACATGATTGGATCAAAGTTTCTTAAGAAAAAACATGAAACAACTAAGAAAGAATAAGAAAAACTCTTGGTGTCGGCTTCTTCACCCTTTTTCTCCACTCCTTAAACCGTAAAATATGCCTAGGAACATCCTAGGGAGTCCTATTTATAGTTGTGGAAACTCCAACTTTTACACCTAGTTAGAAAACTCTAGAAACCCACTCAAAATCACGTAGTTTACTAAAATAGACTTTACTCTGTGTAGTTTTTAAAAATAGACTTCACTCTGCGTAAATTCAAAAAATGATCTAGAGTTTCAAAATATGCTTCTTCAGGATGATTTCAGGATTTCTTTTCTTCACTTCAAATCTTTGATTCTCTTCATTCCTCACTTGATTTTCTTGGATCTTTGGCATGTGAATTCTTTAATCTTGGTCTCCTAAGATTTATCCCTTTCCTTGGTGATTCTTGAGCATCAAATCCATGCTTTCAACACCATTTTCAGTCCAAGCTCTTAAATTCACCTTACAACACAAACATGAGTAAAATAGAACATTAAGCATTATCATGTTCATAAAATTAAGATATAAATGGGGGATAATATGCAATATTTGACCCTCAACATGGGTGTCAATCCATACGATCCCTGCTATTGGAGGTTATGAACCCTCTAATTGTCATTCGTTCCGGTTCACTACAGCCATCATAGGCGGAATGGTTACTTAAGCTACATTATAAGCCAACATAACTAGTGTTTCCCTGAATCTTCTGCATTCCTCCATTAAAATAGTATGTGCGTGAGCCATTTCATCCAATCATTCATCTGTAAATGGTGGATGATCTTGGTTCGTCCCTGTCATAAAGCTAATGCTTCTTCACTCCTTGGTTGTCTAGTTGACGGAGGAGAGAGAGGGTATGTCATTGTGAGAGAATTTGGAGAGAAGGAACCTTTATTAGACCCGTTAACACTCCTATGCGATCCTGATGAGTTTAGCAAGGGGATCTCCGGTGTCAATGTGTGTGATGACGTAGTTTTGGTAAACCCTGGGAACGACGACTTACTCACTAAGGGAGAGTTTCTTTTTTCTTTTCTAGTCCATTACAGGGCCATATGTAAGATCCTGAATTTTCAGAGTCCAAGTTCATACTTGTGCTTGAGAATCCCGAGTGTTAATAATGTAAAAATTGGATGCTTCAAAATCGCACCTTATATATATATATATATATATATATATATATATATATATATATATATATATATATATATATATATATCACATTCCGTTACATTCACGAAGGTAACCATTCACAAAAATAAAATCAACTGTATTTATTATTCCATATGAGCAAACAGTATACAATTAATTCTTTAATGTACTTTCAATGGGAGCTTATTACATTATCAAAGTTTGCAGAGAAAAATAAACAAAAAAATTCATGGTGTATCCTTCATCTTTTTTCGAAAGAATCATCCATAGAATGATTATCGTCTATATAATCAACCAATGATTCACCTGCAATATCTGTATGGTTGGAGAGGGTCAATGCCCTAGTCATAGTGGTGGTTGCCCTTTAAAGTTTATAATGATTCAATTGATTCATAATAATAACAAAAGGGGTCCTGATATACCTCATACTACACAAATACAAGTGGTATCGGTATGTGCAACATTCTACATGAAATGCATACCTAGCAAAGTATGTGTGGTCCATCAAACTCAGCGATCATGATCATAATGTGAAAAGTAGTTTAAAGATAATTGGCTCGCCCCGCATCCCATACTACGGATATTCGTTGGCGTATCCAATGTTAACGTGGATTTATGTGATATCTCAAGCCGACACAACAATGCGATTAGAAGATTTACGTGACACGATGTGTTCCTAGAGCAACTATTCGCGACATCCAATCCCGAGAAGTGATGTAACACACATAGCAATTTACTTATATTGATTGTACATCATCACCAACCCACGGGATTTGTGCCGACCAAGAGGGTCACTACTTGTAACACATTACATGCATGACATTATACTGATCTTTAGAAGTAGGATTTCCAACATCATACTTGCATGTAAGATAATAATGTAGTGATGTGAATTATGTAACACTGATTCATATGGTGAAGATAAATAATAAATAAAACTTAGAACATGTGAGAAGATGTAATTAATTAAATTGCAAAATTTAAAGGAAAAACCCTCACCTTAAAGTTAAATCACTCTCTCATATCGTTAGGATTTTGTGTATACACTTTTAAGGTTGGATTCTAAACATGATTACACAGATTGTACAGTTAGACTGCAACACTAAATAGGTCATATGATTATGATCAAAACTTATGCTAGAGTTAGTCTACTATTTGAGTTTGATTTTTAACCTACTATTATATCCATATAGGAAAACTTAAATTTAGATGGAGTCTAGATAGCGGCTTACCTCGTTTGGCTTATCAAATCAGCCCAATCAAAATTCAAATTCCAACGATTGCGCTTGCTATCTTAATTTGGTTCGGCTTGGTTTTCTATGTAATTTGAATTTTCATAAAAAGACAATTTTGGATGAGCGTTGATATTTATTTAGAATTTATCAACAGTGATCTGAATTGTTAACTTTCCTCTGTTTAACCAGGGATCTGGGCCTGATTAACTTTTTGAATTCGATGGCTATTGTGGCAGCCCAATGATGTTATAAGAGTCTCTTTCTTCCTCTTTGTTCTTCTCTTTCTTTCCCTTGTTTCTCTCTCTCTCTCTCTAATATGTTATGGACGTTCTAGAACATTAGAGGTGGGATTTATATAGCTGCAGAGGTTCTGAATCGTCCTTACATGACCTTGAAACAGTAGGTTACATTGAGTAGAATCGGGTTTGTGTAGGTAAGTTTAAACATCATTTTGATCTGGCAACTACAGTCCAGATCTTTAGTTCTTTCTTGTCCAATATTTCAGAGAGTATAATATACTTAGATGGGCCATCCAGAACATGCTTTCGATCTTTGAATGGGGTTAATCACCGTGATTAACACCCAGCATTTTCTTGAGGAAGACAACTCTTGCTTTAATGGCAAATTCCATCCCGGCCCATTTCTACTAGTAATGGTTCTTCTAGACGGTCCGGATTTGTCAAGGGAAAGTTGGGAGGGCCTAGGATCAAGGTTCTAGAATGCTTCTTTCGGTGGGTTCCACGAAGTTGTGTGACATTCAATTTTTTTATGCATTTTCACAATCAAGTCCTTGAATCTCAGTCTTTCTAGCGTGGTGGGATCCTTCTAGCTTTCCTAGATCTCTTTATTGGAGTTGGAATTCACTCTAAGGAAGATTGGATGGTTCATATTTTTTTGAAGATTCAAAACCGGATGTTCCTGGTGTAAAAGTTCCTCTTTAGCACATGTTTTTTGGATGTTGTTACAATGTGCGGAGTGAAACCGGTGCTAAAACAGACTTGATCTTAACTAACGGCCCATGTTCCGTGATCAAGGCCCAATTTTGGAGAAAATGTGTAGTGAAGATAGGTGAATGGTTGGACAAATTTTGTTGGTTGATTGAACATGGGAGAATCCTACATTTGAAATTTCACCCTTTGTGGCAAAAGGAAGGAATTGGCTTCAACATTCAACGGTGTAGGATTATAAAGCGGGGTCTAAATTTTGTATAACCTTATATTCATATGATACCATCGTGTGGTCCAAATTTGATTTGCAATGGACAACAGGAAGTGGTTAGATTTGAAGGTACATATTTATATAGAGTTGGTAAGCCTCAAAAGGATAATTTCATGCCTAAGAAAAAAGCTATCAAAGTGGGGTCTTTTTATTTTACACTTGGTCCATATAATGGACAATTCAAGTCGTTCATATGAATGGAAATATCCTACTACAACTATCTACAAGCTTTCCTCATTCGATGGACACCAAAATCAACGATTAAGGGATGATTTGTCAATTGGGCCACTTCTTCTACGATCTAAGGGCTAAAATTTAATGTATATAGTTAATTTATGATAAATAGGCATGGTATAAAATTTCACAAGAAACGGGTCATGAGAACTATATGATCAAGAATTCATGGGTATAGGTTAATGGCATTCAGTATTTACGATTTTACTATATTTTATTTCTCCAACTTTCATCGTCTGTAATGTCAGACTACACCATCCAAATGTATTAAAATTTAACAAATATTCTTTATTTTTCATTCTCTTTTCATCGCCTCATTTTGAGCCTTAATTGCTTATAGATGACGAAGATACCTTTTTAATGGGTCATATCACCCCGAGCTTTAAATCAACGCTTTCATATATCTAATAGAGAAGTCAGCCGATAGTTGTGACATATACCTGACGATCTTCGGATTGAGTAGTTCATTCTAATATTTAGGTGGCCCACTTGGCAGATCCTAATGTGATGGATGGTCAGATGACATGTTAAAAATAGAAAAACATGATGATTAGTATTTTGATCATATATGTAGGTGGTTGTATGATCGGTTTTGTAAATGAATGAACACAAGTAGGTTTTGGAGTAATCAAGAGGTAGAAAATGTATACTATAAGATTCAAGTAACTTGTTCACATATGTAAGTTCCTCAAATTGTATTCTTGATGGTGGGTTAAACATATTCATAGGTGGTAAACAAGATGAACAGATCAACATCTCAATTCGATACATGTATGAGTGGATATAGACATTAGGTAGTTAGTTTAACATAATCGGGTGGTCCAAACTCATAGTGGATGGTCATATTTCTTTATCTAGTGATGAATGGTAGATAGAACGATTGGTCATGATGGACAAATTAGAATACTTAGATATATGATGGTCCTATCTTAAAATCAATGCTCGAATGGCTTAATCTATGGATGAAGATTATTTCCAGCTGTTAGATTCATGTTAGAGAATAGATGTAAGGTTAGGATAGATAAATTGGTATTGTATACATGTACATACTAAGTTAAATTTCATGGTAACACATGAAACTTACAATACTCGGGTATTGAAAAGTTTGGAGTGTTACACCATAACTAAGAGAAGCAAAAAGTCCATTGAGGTGAAAGCAGTAATTTCAGCTTGTGCTGGGTAAAGTGAGGGTGCAACCAATGCATGGTTTCTGTCACGCCCCAAACTCGAAAACCAGACTCATAAAATTTTTGATCGCTGAATCTAACTCCAACAGCCTCCATAGAACCCCATTCTCGGCTCCCAGTGCCTATTCGCTAGGCTCTGATCCTGAGATGCTACGAGGAGGATTTTCAATATTAGTTTGATTCGTAATAAGCATAAACAAAGGCATAATTCACAAACAACAACCAAAAACTCCATTACATTTCCACTATGATCAAAACCTTTATAAGTACAATGAGCATAAAGGAAAATACAATGATGATAGACCAAAAGCTCCAAAATAATCTGCCACGTGATCAAGCCTCAAGGTTATTGCGATCCATTGTCACCTGCATGCAACGATCATGAATAAGCTTATAGAAATCTTAGAAGGTGGTGAAAGTGTGTGCGCAAGGTGGTAATGTAGTTATGCAGTATCAGAGTAATGCAGAACATGCTGATGAAAGCCAAGAATACCATTAGCCGTACCAAGGCCATGCGGTGCAAAGTATGAATGATGTCGGCCATACCAAAGCCATGCAATGTAAAATGTAACTCAAGCATACGAATCCTCATCTAAGTCCACATATCAATACAGCTCAACTCTGGAATATCACTGGGATCTAGTACACTCTAAACCAGATAGACGCCCCATCGCGCGCAATAAGGTTAGTGGAAGAGACCTCACTATCTGTCTGTCAATATTGGGCTCAGCTCGTCGATAGCGGACCCATTCCTCGAGCTGGTCAAACTCAGCCTAGCTTTGCCCCCTCCACTAGGGTAGGTAAGGCCGCACCCCTTTTCAACCGACCACGACACAGTGGAAAGCGCGACCGTCTAGTAATCGGCATTCGGCGCTCCTATACCCATTAGGTCTAGACGTTGGAGCAACCTCTAGGTACCATAAGGGTTTAGGGACTTCCACCCAGGGATATCTATAGCACCCCATGTAGAACAAGATTTTCGATATCCAATCGTGCCAACCACTATATGCCTGTAGAGGCTACGACCCCGATATCGCTAGGGCGTATAGTATCATATCACACAATGTGAATGTATGAATCACACTATCAAGTCATGCAACAATCCTGCGCGTATCGTGCACTCATGTAGGGCAACACCGCCTATCCGGGAGCCCCTAAATAATTTTCCCAAAGGCATATGCTATGATCTGTCACTTCTCATATCAAGCATATATATGATGCATATGATCATGAATCATGGAACTATACTAATCATGTTATGAAGTAACGCACTATCCTTACAACGCAGATGGCCTAGACGGCCTACATAACAAGTACAGTGTCACGCCCCAAACTTGAAAATCAAATTCATAGGAATCTCGATCGCCGAATCCGGTGCTGACAGCCTCCGTAGTACCCATTCTCGGCTCCTAGCATTCATATGCTAGATTTCGATCATAGGATCATACAAGGAGGATTTTTTTTTTTGAAATGTACATTTAACTAGTAATAAGCATAACCACAAGATTACCCAATTCACAACGACAACATCGTCATCACATATCCACTAATATAATCATTTGAATACAATACTGAAAGGAAAATACATAAATAGAGAATCAAGCTCCAGAAGACCACCGCACGCTCCAAGCTCAACACTGCTACAACCTAACATCACCTGCACGCATCTATCATGCATAAGCTTATAGAAAGCTTAGAGGGTGGTGTAAGTGTGTGCACAAGGTAAGTGTCAAGTATTCAATACAATGTCATAATCATACAATACCGAAAATATTGGTAATTCATAATTCATACATCATCGGAATAAGCAAAAATACTGACAAGTTCATAAGTCAATAAATATCAGGATACGTATTATAGAACAGTTATGCAACAAAGAATCATAAAGAGCTAAATATCAGATGCCGAGGATGCAATGCAATATATAAATCCTGCTAAGTCTATCTAGGCCATATAAGTGCAGAAACATAGCAACCCAAAATGTCATATGCCTGCGAATGTAATGCAATATGCGATGCGAATGAAATGACCATGCTTGGAGTGTGAAGTCAGGATGATAGTACGTAGTATCGCAGGCTAATGGGTCCGTCACAATGGACTTCTATCCAAACCAATCCCATACCTAAATTTGGATAGTCAGACTCAACGTGGTAAACTCCTGATCTTAGGTTGGTCTCATGCTCAATCGAAATCCTTGCCATAACGAAGGTATACAATAATTAGTTGCGCACCATCAGCCCGAGTGGATAATGAATGAATGAATGAATAAGCATACAACTCCTACTCGATAAGTTCACATGTCAGTACAGTTCCTCTCTGGGAAATCACCAGGGTCTATTACACTCCAAACCAGATTGTCACCCCATCGCGCCCAACAAGGTGAGTGGAAGAGACCTCACTATCCACCTGCCAATATCGGGTCCGGCTCGTCGATAGCGGATCCATTCCTCGAGCTGGTCAGACTCAGCCTAGCATTGCCCCCTCCTCTCGTGCAGGTAAGGCTGCACTCCCTTCCAACTGACCACGACATAGTTGGAGACGCGGCCTAACGGTATACGGCGGTCATGCGCTCATCCATCCACTCGGTCTATACGTTGGAGCGACCTTTGGAACCAAGAGGGTTTAGGGACTTTCAGCTAGGGATATCTATAGTAGAACCCCATGTAGAACAGATTTTTGGTGTCCCATCTGACCATCCACAAAGTACCTGTGGAAACTACGACCCTGATGTCGCTAAGGCGTACAGTAATCACAATACACAATGCAAGGTGCATTAGTCATACAATCTAGTCATGCATCAATCCTATGCATACGATGTACTCATGTGAGACAATCTCCGCCTATCGGGGAATCTCATAACAACATGCCCAATGACATATGCAATGATCAACCACATCTCATATCAAACATGCAGATGATGCGTATGGGAAAGTATCGTGATGCTATGCTGTCACATACTCATAATCGGTATCAATAACCTACACCGACAATCGACATCTACAATCAACCTCGACAATGTGGATATCTAACCAGCATTGTCCCAAGAAATTACCCACATATAACCAAACACATAATGGGCTGACGGCCTCACACAGAGGCCTAATATACAACACAATGGCCTTGCCCAAGGACCACATATACACAACAGGTGGGCCATGCTCATGGGCCTTAAATACAGGACATGTGGGCCCTACACATGGGTCTCGAATACATCAAATGGTACATACATCATAGGCCTAATACATATCGCAATGAGCCTTGCCCATAGGCTACAGATACATCACAATGGGCCTTGTCCATGGGCCTTAAATACATCATAATGTGCCTTAACTACAGGTCGCATATACATCATATAGGTTTTGACAATAAACCTTGACACTCGAAATCGGCCTAAATGATTGGAATCGACAATTAACATCGATGAGAATGGCCTAACGAGGCCTAAGGGAAGGTCACAACGAGGACATCTAACCGTCATTGCCCATCAATGTGGACATCTAACCAACATTGCTCTCAACGAGTGGCTCACATATGGCCAAATATATAGTGGGCCCATGGCCTCACACAATGGTTTCATAAATCAGATGGGTCGCATCGCATGGGCCTAATGCACATCGCTATGGGGCCACATCATATGGACAGGGAATACATCTCAATAGGCCTCATCATATAAGCAGGCATATATCACAATGGGCCTCACTAAATGGGTCAAAAATATATCACAATGAGTCACGACGTATGAGCCAAGTATACATCTCAATGGGCTACGACCCATGGGCCTCGGTACATCATAATGGGCCGACACCTATGGGCCTCAAATACAACAAGTTGACCGCATCAATGAGCCTTATATACCTCAGGTGGGCCCTTCTCATGGGCCTTAAATACATAGCATGTGATCCCTACACATAGGTGGGCCACCAAATGCATGGACGGTGTAGATAAGACATACATCAAAGTGGGGTCCATCCAAGTGGGCCACACATCACACAAAATGAGAAAGGAAGAGAGAGAGAAAGAAGCACCCACTTTTGATCTTCTTGGACTTTTCTTCCATTAATGTATGTCAGAGATCCAATGGATGCACTTCAACGGTTGAGATCGACTTAGGATGGTGGAGATGGGAGATAGGAAAGTGGGCCACACTTGCTCTCCATGGAAGCCATGGACGTTGGGTGCTCTTATGGGGTTGCTTGAGAGAAAATGATAGAAATGAGAGAGAGAGAGAGAGAGAGAAATGATGTGAGTGATGGAGTGATGGGAAGAGGGATGGGTGAAGTGATAGAGAAGTTGACTTTAGAGTACTTTTGGCTTGTACTTGACATGTGAAGTGATGGATGGGATTGATTGATGTGACATTTCATTGAGATTCCCTCGATACTCGCAACGCGTTGCGTTTTCTTCAAACTGAACGCAGGCCCACATCTCCTGGCCTGGGTACCGCCTCGGCGCACGAGACACGACATCGAAACCGTAGCGACGCCGCGATCACACTAGTACAAGTCTCGGGTCGAGCCGACTTTAATATATGAGACACGACTCGTGATCGCGTGCAAACACCGATGACTGATAGCGGGTCACCGGAATTCGACTGGAAGGATCGCTAGAGTTGACGGAACAGTACGGACTAGGATACGGGTCTTTCATACGGGCCTATTAATGGGCCATAGGGAGAGTCATAATGTGGACATTTAACTAACATTATACTCGCAATGTGGACGTCAAACCATCATTGTTCCCAAGGCATAGCCCGTCGTAAACATCATTACATAAACCATGTTGGGATCGCACATTGCAATGGACCTTAGGTACATCTCATTGGGCCTTAAATACATCAAATGGGCCATATCATATGGGCCCTATGTTCATCAAGTGGACCACATCAATGGGCCACACCAATGGCCTTATGTACATTGTAATGGGTCATAATTCGTGGGCCTTAGAATACATCAAATGGGCCTAATCGCATGGGCTTTATGTGTATCAAACGAGCCACACCTATTGGGCCCCATATGTACATCAAATGAGCCTCAACCCATAGGCCCCAATACATCTTAATGGGCCCTAACCCATGGTCCCTAATGCATCAAATGGGCCTCAACCCATGGGCCTTACATATATATCAAAGTAGGCAGGCCTTAACCATGGGCCACAAATACATCGAATGGGCCTCATAACATGTGTAACGCCCTGGAAAAATCCGTACTTGGACTCGAGTACCAACTAGACCAGAAATCGCATACGATTAATTCCTTTAGAAATTAAGTGTAAGTTAGCTAGCGCAACGCTAGAGTAGCTGGAAAATAGTCCCTGATCACTTTAAATACGTTCTACAAGACCCAAATCGAGTAGAACCAATGATGCTATAATACTCTAAAACCTCGGATCAAACTCTAAGCCGGTTTGTTCTCTGAACCTCTTTGAAACTTTATATTGGATCTAGACCGCGCGTCGAAAGTCCGATACCTATTATCTTAGACCGTTAGAACCTCCTGGCTAGACTTGACAATCATTTCAAAAATCAAGTCCAACCGATAATCACAGGCTATTTCATTGAGCCCGGACTGAAGAGAGTGAGAATAGGGTTAGATTTGGAATTTGAAATTCAAATCTGGCACACGACTTGACGCGTCAGTATTAAGCGTTCTGACTGTCAGAATTCAGCCAAATTACACCCTCGAATCAGGAAAAATTTCTATTTCATATCATGAGACTTGCAGGCCTGATCTAAGTGCGGTAACCGCTGAACTGAAACTGGACCACCACGTGCGATCTGCGAACCCAGCCGGACTGAAAACTTGATGCGTGCTAGATCCTGTATGCACAAGCTTAAGTCCGACCGCGTTCATCCAGGGGACCACCAGAAATGTACTTTTGGACCGAAACAGCCCCGATTTGGATATAACCTAAGTAAACATTGTTTCCAAGCCTATTTTAGGCACATTTGGGCTTATAAAAGGGGTTGAAACCCTCACTCCTCTCTCCCATCCGAATTTGAGAAAAACCCTAGATTAGGAGAGAGAAAAGGTGAGAGTTTGTGAGAGAGAGTAGGAGAGAATTTTCCTGCCGTTGTGCTACCTGTTGCACGTGCTTTAGCAACACGCTCCGATCACTTGCCCAATGATTTCTCTGCATTTTCAGATAAGAAAGTACCCTAGAAAGTTGCTGATTTAGTGTTCCTTTCGTTCCATAGCATGTTAGCTGATAGATCTTGTAAATCAGGTTGTCTATTCGCCGTAGACGAAGCGTATACGCTCCGTTCGAAACGATACACTTCTAGGAGATAAGGTGTGGATTTTAGACGCTTTGATTGACTGTTTCCAACGCTTTCAATGTCATTTAATAGTAGATTATCGACGGCAACGCCGTTTGACATGTATAACATGCAGTCTGTTTCCTGTTTCGTAAATAGACGAAGAATATGAGATTTAGGGCATTTTAGTCATTTGTAGGAAGTACTGTTTTCATTCATATTTTGCTGATGTGATTGACATGGCTTATTGTCACATTAAAATACTAGAAATACGTGCATAATTAGTTTGGCGAAGAGATTCGCCTAAATGCGCCTTTGGGTCGACATACTATATGTAGACTTAAGTGTGTAGTTTAAGTGTTTGTATAAATGCTTGTATTAGTATGTATTGAATTAAATGGTGTTATGAATGAGTTTGAGATTGATTTTTGAATTAATATGCTGATGTAAATGATTTCCTACATGTTAGCCATAAGCATGATTTCATTGTATGTATGAAATGCATGTGCTTGATGATTTACTTAAGTTGTATGTTATAATATGTGTTAACATGCTCACATGGTTGTATTTCATTTTTAATACTCTTACATGAATTGCTGATGTGAATTCATATGTGTTTGGGACTATACTTAGTCCAGGCAGTCGGCAACCGAGCAAGTTCGTGGTTGGCTTATCTTTGCCACGAACGACGCGTCGATGAACGCGAGCCGTGTTCTGGAGTTGGCGGCAGTGGTTAGGCCACAAGAAGTAGTTTACGCACTTCATGTCGTTCGACTTGAGATGCGATCATGCTAGTCGAGCCCGTCAAGTAACCCGACTGGCCATTGTATGTTCACCCTGTATGAGTCATAACTGCTTGAACCTAGGGTACTGAACTTACCATTGTAAACCCTGTCAACCATGGTACCTTGATCCACGAAGACTCATGAGCCAGGCATGGTGGTATGGGACACCGTGGTCGAGCTGTCGGCCTATGCTGGGGCCACAAACCTCCCCGTAGTGACCAGTGAGCACCTATGTCTCGTGAGCAGATTATGGTGGTATGGGACACTATATTCTTGCTGTCAGCCTACACTGATCAGGCGACGAGTCCTTTGTAGTGACCGCGAGCGTATTCTGAGTCTACAGGAGGCGACGACCCTTCCATAGCAGTGAGAGTACAGTAGGCCTGTATTGATAAGGTGATGGGGGAGCGGTGCAACGAGTGCGAGCAACAGTCCTGGCAGCCCTTGCAGCGACCTACAAAATATACATCGTATGAGATTACTAGGAGTGACGACCCTAGACAGGATCTGTGTTGAGATTGATACAAGGGAAGTACCTTAGTTTCTCAATCCTGCTATTTGAATGGACTAATAACAACTCGAAAATCATATCACCATAACATTGTATGTGCCTGGAAGATGTGGAGCACTTGAGGGACGATTGCATGCCGCGGTCGTAAGATGGTGCCGTATGAGGGAGATCGTCGGTGAGGGCATACATCACGTCATGTCATATTGCATTAACAACAGTATTAGGATTGTTTGATTTACTGCTTTACTATTATCGCATAATTGATTTGAGAACATGTTAATTCTTGCTCTATTATTCCACTGAGTTAGCTACTCATTCCCACCTTTCAGGATGGTGTTTGCAACACCCACCAGACCCTGTCTTAGATGCAGGTGATGCGGTGATCCAGGAGGTAGAGCCGGACTATGATGAGGACCAGGACGAGTTCTCATACATGCAGTACCACGACGGCTTTGCTTAGGTGGCCTGAGTCAACGGGACTTCTCAGTGGGACTTCTTTTGGACTTTGATTTTGTTTATTTTCATGTATATGAGACTCAGAGATGTATTCATACTTTAGAGACAGTCGAGATCTACTTTATTTTTTCATACAGTGATATATATACTCTTTAGTCTTCGCTTGCTTTTATCACTGAATCTGGAGTATGAATTGCAGTTTTGGTATACTTTTACTCATGTGAATACTTTAACTCAGACAACATTGAATCATAATCATTTTTGTTGCATAAGTGACGGTCTGGAACTCGGGAGTTGAGTTTATACACGACCCTCGATTTTTAGGGTGTTACAAGTTGGTATCAGAGCATGAATAAGATTATACCTGGCCTGGGTTATGGTCACGCGACGTACGTTGTCGCTTCCTTTGACTTAGGTGGGTGCGAGAAAGGTCTATAAACACTTATAGGATCGCAGATTCGCCAATAGGCGAAGACTATTCGTATCGATCGCGCGATCGAGTCCGTAGCTCATCTAGGGTTGCGTGAAGCGACTTGAGTAGCTCCTAGGTTGTAGGTGAGTGGTTTGAGAAATTCTTTGAACGATTCTAAACCCATAAATATGAATCCTTGGGCTGTGGGACAACCACAACCCCTGTATTCAATCGCTAGGGCTTAAAAACCCCATTTCACCTAAATTCTTCAGAATTCTTCCTCTCACCACTCCATTCTTTAATTCTTTATTATTATTTTCATGTTAGACATTAATCTTAATATGAAAATGACATAAAATCATACTCCAACAAAATTTTACAATGAATAGTAAAATTTCATAAAAACTGGCCATTAGGCCATTCTAATTTTTTTTTCTTTAGTAACTAATAGGCTAGATGGATGTATTAGCTCCTTCTACCCCAAAATCATATGCTGCATGATATGAGATTGTATTCGAGTTTGCAGATTAGCCCCAAAAATCCCCAAATGCATGGTTGTGCCTCTATAGGTCAATATACAATGAACCAAGGTGGGGCCCATAGTTTTTTAGGGTCCCTGGACCATGGGGGACCAGACCCATGTGGTCCCACTGGCCACCTAGGGAGATGGTCGGCGATGCCATCGCCGTCCTGTGGGGCCCACTTGATGTGAAAACTGGGCGCACGCCCTATTTTGGGTAGTGTACACCCCCCATGTAGTGTTCGACCATAGAAAACCCCAAAAAGGGGCACTTCCTTCACAAACAGCCCCTCCCCTAGCCCCATTTTCATTTTCTTGCTGCCCTAACCCAAAACCGTGATTTCAAATCACTCCCAAACCCATTCTCTGTTGAAAATGACCACACTCCTTCACTCCATTGCTGTTTGCAGCCCTCCCTCCTGCAAATCTCATCATTTGGAGCTCTTACAACCCCCAAAACGAGCTGAAATCGTGAGGTGCTCCATTCCCCTTTTTCATTCTCTTTTCTCTCTGAAAATTCATCCTAGGGGAGATTGAAGCATCCCTCTATAATGCCTAGATCTCTTTTCCATTTTGGACAGCTATTTCTTTGCATTTTCTCCACTTTTCATGGCTTTTGTTGAAGCCATTTTGGGTCTTTTGTCTCTCTCCACCATCCTCTCTTTGATGGGTAAGAGAAAGATCGCAGCGGATGAGGCTGGGCCTAGTCACCCTGCTCAATCAAGAAGACCGCGGGGTGGCACCACTAGCTCAAGCACCACCGCAAGTCCAACCACAGCCCGAGAGTTCCATACAAAGCGGGATTTGGATCCCCATACTCAACTTGGGCGAGTGATTTTAGCAGAGATGCCTCAAGGTGAATACACTGACCGTAAGGTGTTGTTTGAGGCGGACATGAAAGGATGACTCTTCGGTGAATTCCTATTGTTCGAGCGCATTGAAGCTGCGCATTGGGGTCCGCTCTTTGAAGCTCGTGCTCGTGCTAATGTGAGCACCGTTCGTGCCTTCTACGATCGCATCTAGAATCCTACACTGGAGCCATTGCAGTTCAAGATTCCTTTTCGTAGATACCGGATGGCTACGATCGATGTTCGGTTGATTGCGTGACTTCTGAACGTACCTCTTGGTGATGTTCATCCTAGTGCGAAGAATTTGAGGAGTAGGCGTGAACGAGATCGCCGTACCAGGTTTCTATTTGGTAAACTGGTTCCATGGCAGCCTAATAATAGCCTCAAGGCGTCTTACATGTCTGATGATTTATGCCTGCTGCACCACATTTGCACATTCAACGTGTATCCTAGGTCGACAGATCGCATTGAGTGTATGCGCCTTATGGTTGATTTCTTGTATCTGGTGGCCCAGGGAGAGAATGTGTGTATGGCCACTTTCATCTTGCGACAGATTATCCTCATAGCGAAATCAAGAAGAACATCTGAATCGCTTCCTTTTGGCCGACTTATATGCAAGATCGCTCTTGAGTTTGCTTACAGACTTAGGCCGGAGTTGCCAGTTCTGATTCACAGCATTGATGAGTCTACCATGGTCAATATGAAGATCGGGTCTCAGTACCGTGAGACTTAGCTTGAGGAGGATAGCAAGGACGATTTTGATGAAGAAGAGGATCCAAGTGAAGGAGAACCTGAAGAAGAAGCTAAGGAAGAAGTCCAGGAAGAGGTAGAAGAGGAGGCTCAGGATACAGATGAGAGCCCTCCTTCTACTCAGGCTACTGGTGATGATTGCATCGCCCGAATTGAGGAGAGACAGATCGCCTTGGGAAGGGAAGTTCAGGAACTTCGAGCTGAAGTCGAGAATACCAAGGCCGTTACGAGGAGGAAATTCGACAAGGTGACTCGCACCTTGAAGGCGATCCTGTGCTGCTTGCAGGATAAGGGTGCTCCTCCTCCGTCACCCGACTCAGACTAGCGATGAGATCTTTGATGTTGTTGTTAGTAGATAGTCGTTTCCTGCTTTAAGTTGTGTAAGCCTGATAAGGCTAGTGCTTTGCTTATGTTGCTGTTAAAACTTTAAATGTCTTAGTTCCCATGTACTTCTTATCATGATGCTTGTAAGGAGATATCCCTTGTATTGTGACAATTTTGATTAAATGAAATGCATGGAATGCCTTTGACTTTTATGTGAATGATTGCGGTGTGTATGTGCTATTGAGACTGACAAGGTTGCGCCCTATTTTGAATATAGGGAATGCAGCCGAAGGCTACACGGATCACAGCTCGGCTTACATTGAGTGAGCCTATGGATCAGGCTCCTTTGTAGCCTGATACTCATGCGGACCCTGATGTGGGCCCGATTCCTGAGACAGTGCGTGCGTCTCAGCCTACTGTTGGTCCTACAGTTGGACCACCGCCGTTCACACCGCCCGTCAGAGAGTCGTACCGCGCGTCTTCTTCGATGCAGTACACGCCACAGCCTGCTCCACCTCCAGATAGATTTGAGCAGATGATGGCTATGATGCAGCAGCAGCAGCAGCTCCTGACTACTATTGTGAAGACACTAGCCCAGGGTGGGAGTGTGCCTCCACCTGCACCACCTGCGCATCCAGTTGAGGATGCTGATACATATGCTCAGGATGAGGGCATGACTCATCCTGTACCACCTGCTTACCCTGCGGGGAATGCCGCAGACACACGGAGCTTGTTAGAGTGATTTCAGCGCTTACGGCCTCCCACTTTTACAGGTTCTCATAGACCCGAGGAGGCAGAGTATTGGCTCGACCGTGTGTCGAAGATACTGCGGATGTTACATTGTTCAGAGGCCGAGCAGGTCGAGTTGGCTACGTTCCTGTTCGAGCTAGAGGCCAGCTTGTGGTGGGACAGTGTATTGCGGACCGTTGCCACTGATTATATGTGGACCTGGGCAGCGTTCGAGTTCCGCTTTCACGAGAAATACTATCCCCAGACGTACAGGCATGATCGGGAGAATGAGTTTCTACGCCTCAGATAGGGAGGCATGATAGTCACGGAGTATGAGCATCTATTCACGGAGTTGGGCAGATATGTCCCGACTATTTTGGCTGATGAGCAGATGCGCATACGTGCTTTTCAGAGGGTTTACGATCGGATATTCGGTCGAAGATGTGCTGTGTGAGCATTCCCTCACATGCAGAGCTGATTCACATGTCCATGTGGGCATAGCAGGATGTGGATCGACTTACCCGATCTCGTGGCCCTTTTGCTCGTAGGCCACGACCAGAGATGCAGGACAGGCCCTTTGCAGGCAAGAGACCTCGCGCCGACCCTCCTACTAAGGCTACCGTGCCAGTACCACCATTTCGGTGCCCTGATTTATTATGCACATATTGTGGGAGAGCGGGCCACTTGGCACAGAGTTGTTTTGGCCGAATGCGGGACAGTGGATTCTTACCACCGCAGAAGATCGACTGTACACGCTCACAGGCGATATCAGCACAGCCTCTACGGTTGGCTCCTACACACCCTTCCTTCAGACCTCCGGTATCGCAGATCAGGCAGCCTCTACGGCCCATGCCACAGCGGCCAAACCGGCCACAGCAGGCACGGGTGCATGCGTTGACAGCTGAGGTAGCTGCGACGGAGACTTCTCAGCATTCGGCCTTTGAGGTCACGGCCCACATTGGAGGTATTCCTATACTCGTGATGGTGGACACAGGATCTATGATTTCTTTGATATCACATGCCATAGTCAGACGCATTGGGCTACCAACTATTACTATGGATGGGGTGTGAGTTTATACAGCTCACGGGTCCTTTACAGATGCTACCCAGATGTGTGAGGGCTTTTTGGTGGATCTGGGGGGCAAGACGATGGCTCTAGATCTCGTCGTCGACCCCTCTCTTGTTTATCTCGACGTCATTCTTGGCATGGACTGGTTGACTGCAGCGAGGGCCGAGATTGACTGCGAGACTTATATAGTGATAGCCTACGAGCCAGAGGGCGCATCCTTTACATTTTCAGTGCGGGTAAATCTTCCCTTCTGCATACTTAGCTACGCTACTTTGCTACATGACGTTGGTGCCCAGATACTTGAGCATATGCCAGTCGTTTGCGAGTTTGGGGATCTGTTCAGGAAGATCCTAGGTTTGCCGCCTAGACGAGAGATTGATTTCACTATCTATCTGGTTCCTGGTTCCACGCCCGTCTCACTCCCAACGTATCGCATGGCACCATGTGAGATGGAGGAGTTGAGGATGCAGATTGATGGTCTGTTGGAGCTTGGCCTTATACGGCCTAGTGTGTCTCCTTGGGGAGCACCAGTTCTGTTCGTGAGAAAGAAGGATGGTTCGATGCGATTGTGTATTGATTATCGCAGGCTGAACCAGATCACGGTGAAGAACAAGTACCCTTTACCCAGGATCGATGACTTGTTTGATCAGTTGAGAAGAGCGCAGTACTTCTCGAAGATTGATCTTCAGTCAGGATATCATCAGTTGCGCGTCAGGGATGAGGACGTGCAGAAGACAGCATTCAGGACCAGTTTTGGCCACTATGAGTTCCTTTTGATGTCGTTCGGTCTCATGAACGCACCAGCCGTGTTCATGGATCTGATGAACTGGGTATTTAGGCCTTTCCTCTATCGATTCGTAGTTGTGTTCATTGATGACATTTTGGTATACTCCAGGAGTCGAGAGGAGCATGAGGAGCACTTGCGTTTGGTCCTGGATATGCTCAGACAGCATCAGTTATTCGCACAGTACAAGAAGTGCGACTTCTGTAAGAAGGAAGTGAAGTTCCTAGGACACGTGGTGTCTAAGGATGGCATGGTAGTTGACCTGTCTAAGGCAGCTGCAGTTCAGGAGTGGGAGCAGCTTGGTTCTGTCACTGAGGCGAGGAGTTTCTTGGGTCTCGCTGGCTATTATCGGCGCTTCATTTAGGATTTCTCGAAGATCGCGAGACCTTTGTCTCAGTTGACATGAAAGGACGTGAAGTTCGCCTGGAATGACAATGCGGAGTCAGCTTTTCAGGAGCTGAAGGACAGGTTTACGTCCGCCCCTATGCTAGTATTGCCAGAGCAAGGGGTTAAATACACTATATACACTGACGCGTTTAGCGTTAGTCTGGGTTGTGTCCTTATGTAGAGGGACAGGGTAATTTCGTATGCCTCGAGACAATTAAGGAAGCACGAGGAGAATTACCCTACACACGACCTAGAGTTGGCAGCCGTCATATTCGCACTGAGACTCTGGAGACATTACCTCTACGGAGAGGAGTTCAAGCTCTTTTGCAACCACAAGAGCCTCAAGTACATATTCAGGCAGCGAGACTTGAATATGAGGCAGCGGCGATGGATGGAGACGTTGAAGGACTTCAAGTTCGAAGTCTCTTACCATCCTGGGAAGGCGAATCTTGTGGCTGACGCGTTGAGTCACAAGAAGGCGATAGAGTTTGTGGCTCCGCTGATGGTTGCTGAGTAGGATATGGTTGAGTTTTTATGAGACTTTAAGAAGAAACTCACCGCAGAGGAGCCGTATGAGTTCATCGCGCATGTGCAGGTGCGATCTCAGATCGATGACCGGGTCAACGAGGCGCAGAGGGACGATGCGTATCTGACTGAGCTTCGAGAGCAGGCCAGTGATGATGCAGACGCCGAGTGACGAGTTGGCATGGATGGGGGCTTACGTTATCGTGGCCGCCTATGCGTCCCAGATGTCCCTGACTTGAGACGAGAGATTCTTGAGGCTGCGCATTGTACCAGACTCGCGATGCATCCAGGCAGTACGAAGATGTATCGTGACGTGAAGAGGACTTATTGGTGGGAAGGTATGAAGACCCACATAGCAGAGTTCGTGTCCCGTTGTCTCACTTGTCAGCAGGTGAAGGCAGAGCATTGCCGACCACCTGGACTTTTGCAGCCTATGCCGATCGCAGAGTGGAAGTGAGATTTTATTTCCATGGACTTCATTTTAGGGCTGCCGAAAATGAGGAAGGGGCATGATTCCATTTGGGTGATCGTCGACCGTCTGACTAGTCGGCGCACTTCCTACCTATCAGAGTTACGAACTCTACAGACGAGTTGGCTAGACTGTACATCAGAGAGATTGTGCGTTTGCATGGAGTTCCGCTGGAGATCGGGTCGGACAGAGACACGTAGTTCACTTATATTTTCTGGACTAGCATTCAGGAGGCTATGGGTGTGAATTTGAAGTTCAGTACTGCCTTCCACCCACAGACAGACGGACAGACAGAGTGGGTGAACCAGATCTTAGAGGATATGTTGCGAGCTTGCGCATTGGACTTCAAGGAAAGTTGGGATGATTGTCTTGCCTATGTGGAGTTTGCGTATAATAACAGTTTTCAGGTGAGTATCGGTATGGCACCTTACGAGGCGCTGTATAGGTGACCTTGTCGCGCACCGCATTGCTGGGCTGAGGTCGGTGAGCGTAGCTTGATTGGCCCAGAGTTAGTGCAGGCAACATCAGAGAAGATTGATATCATTAGACGTCGGCTTCTCACAGCGCAAAGTAAACAGAAGAGTTATGTCGATACGAGACGACGACCACTAGAGTTCACAGTTGGGGATCATGTATTTTTACGAGTTTTCCCTATGAAGGGAGTCCTTCGGTTCGAGAAGAAGGGGAAACTAGCACCTCGATTTATTGGTCCATTTCAGATCCTTGATCATGTGGGAGCAGTGGCTTACCGATTGGCTTTACCCACGCCTCTCGCGAGCGTTCACAACGTATTTCATGTTTTTCTGTTGAAGAAATATGTTTCTGATCCTTCCCATATCATCAGATGGGAGCAGGTGCAGTTAGGAGAGGATGTTACATATATCCTGCGACCGACGCGTATCCTAGACAGGAAGGAGCAGGTACTGCGTAGCAAGGTGATTCCCCTTGTGAAGGTATTCTGGACGCATCACTCTGAGGAAGAGACTACCTGGGAGACAGAAGCCGAGATCAGAAAGAACTACCCACAGCTTCTCGAGGAGTACGAAAAGGTACAAATTTCGAGGATGAAATTATTTGTTAAGGGGGGTAGATTGTAACGCCCTGAAAAAATTCGTACTTGGACTCGAGTACCAACTCGACCAGAAATCGTGTACGATTAATTCCTTTAGAAATTAAGTGTAAGTTAGTTAGCGCAACGCTAGAGTAGCTGAGAAATAGTCCCTGATCACTTTAAATACGTTCTACAAGACCCAAATCGAGTAGAACCAATGATGCTATAATACTCTAAAACCTCGGATCAAACTCTAAGCTGGTTTGTTCTCTGGACCTCTTTAAAACTTTGTATTGGATCTAGACCGCGCATCGAAAGTCCGATACCTACTATCTTAGATCGTTAGAACCGCCTGGCTGGACTTGACAATCATTTCGAAAATCAAGTCGAACCGATAATCACAGACTATTTCATTGAGCCCGGACTGAAGAGAGTGAGAATAGGGTTAGATTTGGAATTTGAAATTCAAATCTGGCACACGACTTGACGCGTCAGTATTAAGCGTTCTGACCGTCAGAATTCAGCCAAATTACACCCTCGTATAAGGAAAAATTTCTATTTCATATCATGAGACTTGCCGGCCTGATTTACGTGCGGTGACCGCTAAACTGAAACTGGACCGCCACGTGCGATCTGCGAATCCTACCGGACTGAAAACTTGATGCGTGCTAGATCCTGTATGCACGAGCTTAAGTCCGACCGCGTTCGGCCAGGAGACCACCAGAAATGTACTTTTGGACCGAAACAGCCCCGATTTGGATATAACCTAAGTAAACATTGTTCCCGAGCCTATTTCGGGCACATTTGGGCTTATAAAAGGGGTTGAAACCCTCACTCCTCTCTCCCATCCGAATTTGAGAAAAACCCTAGATTGGGAGAGAGAAAAGGTGAGAGTTTGTGAGAGAGAGTAGGAGAGAATTTTCCTGTCGTTGTACTACCTGTTGCACGTGTTTTAGCAACACACTCCGATCAGTTGGCCAGTGATTTCTCCACATTTTCAGGTAAGAAAGTACCCTAAAAAGTTACTGATTTAGTGTTCCTTTCGTTCCATAGTATGTTAGCTGATAGATCTTGTAAATCAGGTTGTCTAGTCGCCGTAGACAAAGCGTATACGCTCCGTTCGAAACGATATGCTTCTAGGAGATAAGGTGCGGATTTTAGACGCTTTGATTGACTGTTTCCAATGCTTTCAATGTCGTTTAATAGTAGATTATCGACGGCAACGCCGTTTGACATGTATAACATGCTGTCTGTTTCCTGTTTCGTAAATAGACGAAGAATATGAGATTTAGGGCATTTTAGTCATTTGTAGGAAGTACTGTTTTCATTCATATTTTGCTGACGTGATTGACATGGCTTATTGTCACATTAAAATACTAGGAATACGTGCATAATTAGTTTGGCGAAGAGATTCGCTTAAATGCGCACTTTGGGTCGATATACTATATGTAGACTTAAGTGTGTAGTGTAAGTGTTTGTATAAATGCTTGTATTAGTATGTATTGAATTAAATGGTATTATGAATGAGTTTGAGATTGATTTCTGAATTAATATGCTGATGTAAATGATTTCCTACATGTTAGCCATAAGCATGATTTCATTGTATGTATGAAATGCATGTGCTTAATGATTTACTTAAGTTGTATGTTATAACATGTGTTAACATGCTCACATGGTTGTATTTCATTTCCAATACTCTTACATGAATTGCTGATGTGAATTCATATGTGTTTGGGACTATACTTGTCCAGGCAGTCGGCAATCGAGCAAGTTCGTGGTTGGCTTATCTTTGCCACGAACGAAGCGTCAATGAACGCGAGCCGTGTTCTGGAGTTGGCGGCAGTGGTTAGGCCACACGAAGTGTTTTATGCACTTCATGTCGTTTGACTTGAGATGCGAACGTGCTAGTCGAGCCCGTCAAGTAACCCAACTGGCCGTTGTATGTTCACCCTGTATAAGTCATAACTACTTGAACCTAGGGTACTGAACTTACCATTGTAAACCCTGTCAACCATGGTACCTTGATCCACGAAGACTCATGAGCCAGGCATGGTGGTATGGGACACCGTGGTCGAGCTGTCGGCCTACGCTCGGGCCACAAACCTCCCCGTAGTGACCAGTGAACATCTATGTCTCGTGAGCAGATTATGGTGGTATGGGACACTATATTCTTGCTGTCGGCCTACACTGATCAGGCGACGAGTCCTTTGTAGTGACCGCGAGCGTATTCTGAGTCTACGGGAGGCGACGACCCTTCCGTAGCAGTGAGAGTACAATAGGCCTGTATTGATAAGGTGATGGGGGAGCGGTGCAACGAGTGCGAGCAACAGCCCTGGCAGCCCTTGCAGCGACTTACAAAATATACATCGTATGAGATTACTAGGAGTGATGACCATAGACAGGATCTGTGTTGGGATTGATACAAGGAAAGTACCTTAGTTTCCCAATCCTGCTGTTTGAATGGACTAATAACAACTCAGAAATTATATCACCATAACATTACATGTGCTTGGAAGATGTGGAGCACTTGAGGGACGATTGCATGCCGCGGTCGTAAGATGGTGCCGTATGAGGGAGATCGTCGGTGAGGGCATACATCACGTCATGTCATATTGGATTAACAACAGTATTAGGATTGTTTGATTTACTGCTTTACTATTATCGCATGATTGATTTGAGAACATGTTAATCCTTGCTCTATTATTCCACTGAGTTAGCTACTCATTCCCACGTTTCGAGATGGTGTTTGCAACACCCACCAGACCCTGTCTTAGATGCAGGTGATGCGGTGATCCAGGAGTTAGAGCCGGACTATGATGAGGACCAGGACGAGTTCTCATACATGTAGTACCACGACGGCTTTGCTTAGGTGGCCTGGGTCGACGGGACTTCTCAATTGGACTTCTTTTGGACTTTGATTTTGTTTATTTTCATGTATATGAGACTCAGAGATGTATTCATACTTTAGAGACAGTCGAGATCTACTTTGTTTTTCCATACAGTGATATATATAATCTTTAGTCTTCCGCTTGCTTTTATCATTGAATCTGGAGTATGAATTGCAGTTTTGGTATACTTTTACTCATGTGAATGCTTTAACTCAGACAACATTGAATCATAATCATTTTTGTTGCATAAGTGACGGTCTGGAACTCGGGAGTTGAGTTTATACATGACCCCCAATTTTTAGGGTGTTACAACATGGGCCTTACATCCACATCAAAGTGGGCCCCAATGGACTGAAATAGCAGTGAAGATCGCTTGAGTTGAAGTAGGAATATGGCAATATAACCTAGAGGGGGGTGAATAGGACTTTTTAAAGATTTATGAGTTATATTAAAATCCTATCACTGTAATCCTAACAGGTATGCAATTTTCAGGATTACTCAAATGTAACTCTACTTGCTTCCAAGACCAATAGAGGATCCAATCACAGAACTATTCAATTAATAAGCATGAAGCAGTTATAGTTTATGATGGATGTGACTATTTGTTTAAACTGTGAGCAGATATGAATGCAATTAACATAATCATGCAAATAAACAAGCACAAGAATCAATCACAGACACAGTCATTTTTATAGTAGTTCGACTACTTGTCTACTCCACTCCCGACTGCCACACTCAACCCTTGAGTGTACCAGATTTCACTAAGGAGGTTTCTCATGGTTCACCTCAAACCTAAGGTTTTAAATCAGGTTCACCTCCAACCTTTACACGGAGGTTTTTACTCGATTCACCTCTAACCCTGGAGTTTTGTTGGCGCACTCCTAACCAGATGTTTATGCCCACACAGAGCAAGGGTCCACACAACGCACCCAGATGTTTATGTTCTCCATAGAGTAAGGGTCCACACAACGCACCCACAGCGTACACTCCCACCGGAGGCCTCCTTTGAAGACTTCAAAGGGTGAGCAACACCTAAGACCCAATCCTATAAAGGAATGATCACAAGTGTCCTCTGTACTCTAGGTACTTACAGATAAGTTGATGAGTCCCTTTTGGCACAGTGATGAAGATGTCCTTCTTGTTGATGAAGAGTCTTCAGCTCCCTTGATCCGTAACACAAAAGATGTACCAATATCTGACTTTGGTCGGGTCAAGGTTATGATGGAATACTACTCTCTAAAGATTCTCCTATTAGGAAGATAAAGTGATTCCTATCATCTATGCATTCAAGACATCCCAGCTTAATAATTTGTCATTAAGGTAGTAGCTGGAGGATCCTTGAATACGGAAGTTCATTCCCCAATCCACTCTATTGAATATCAATGATGAGGGTGGATTGGAGGATGAACTCCCTAAGAGAAAGGGCTTGAGGTAAATGATATGGAGTTTAAAACACTCAGAAGCACTCTCTTCTTTCTCTACCTGCAATAAAGACTAACCTCTTTATATATAGGCAAAAGGTTCCAACGGATATAAAACGGTCACATTTATGACAGAGTTCGATATCATCGAGCAGGGTCGATATCATCGAGCGTATACTCCCGATAACATCGATTGATCTCTCGATGATACAAACTCAAATGTCATTTTCACTTTTGGAAACCTTTTGCTAACTGGTCGATGGGATCGAGACACATATCGATGTTATCGGATTTCGAACTCCGATTCCATCGATAGAGGGATCGATCTATCGACAGGTGAAAACAAGAGAGACAAGCCTTGAAGAATTTCAGGTTCTAAAGATATGATCGGGGAACAGCCGATGTCATCAAAATTTGTATATCAATGATATCGGAGTCCGTGTCGATGGGATCGATAAATTGTATAGATTTACCTATAAGCTTGCTGGATGGTTTGTGTCCGGTCTCGATCTAATCGACCAGGTCTTAATATAATCGACATATAAATTTCGATTTCTCAACTGGCCCACCGATCAACGTTTAAAACACCCTGAAATATTTGCTGTAGGAAACATGCGCCCACTGTCGATATGATCGAATGACGTACGATATGATCGATATTTGAATTCAAATTGAATCGGACAGTCATCAATATATCTAAGCTTATAGTAGTTTTCTTTAAAAAAACAGGGGCGTCGAAAAACTGCCTGTCGATGGGATCGATATTCGAATATCGATGATATCGATTGAGATTCCAATATATCAATAAATCGTCCAGATGAACGTTTGATTGCTGGACGCTTTTTGTCCTCACTCGATTGTATCGATTGATATGCCGAGGACATCGATAGATCAGGTCGATCATATCGAAATGTAAATCGATACAATTGACAGGGTAAGAAAACTTAAAGATTTTTCTGTTTGGTAAAAAGTTTTCTTACAATAAAACCCTAAGATATTCTACTTAATTTTAAGGGTTTTAATCACCCGATGTTTTGAGACATGGGATGTGAGGCTATGATTTACCTATGGTAATCTTCCACACATCCAGTTGAGGCAGACACTTGAATTGATCTTCCTGTTAAGCGTTGTTGTCCGACTGACTCAACTTACACCGTAATTGACAAATCAGGGCACTAGTAGGTGCAGTTTTAATCTCCCCCTTTGTCAATTACGTGACAAAATACCCAAAACACCCTTGAAAAATATCTAGATAGATATATCCTAAATTGTGTGTACATGCATTAACATAATTTTACAAATTCTAATCACCCATGTACACAACCATTAATTGCTCCCCCTTTCTTTAAAACTCCCCCTTTCTTGTTGCGGCTGCTCCCCGTAACACCTGCAACACCATTCTAACAGATATACAATTCTATCCGGGGTGTTTTTGACTTTTCTCCCACTTTTTTTCAGTCATTGACAAAGATATAGCAAGTGATATTGACTAAAGATTAAATAAGCGCATGGGAGAACCAGTAGATATAGATGAACAAGGGTGAACTCTTTTTAAAACATACAACACTATTCATAAGATATGAATGTAGACAAAGACAAGTATCATAGTTATAGATCAAGTAGAATATTCAATAGAAATTCATGCATTTCATATTAGATAGGGTAGAAAAGATAGATTGTGATACCCTGCCATAATCAATATATCCATAAACCATTTGAAAATAGAGATCACATAAACAGGGATGAAACTATGAAGCAGTTAGCAATGCAACCCATGTTCAAACCAGATAAACCAAGACACATTCAAGTTATAAGAGTTTATGACATTAGCGACCCATACGGGGTATGGACAACCAAAAAGCCACTTTGTCGCAGTCTGTAAGTCAGCAAGTTATCACACACATAAATATGATCACAGGGCATTCAAAAAGAACCTTATGCCAAAGTATTTCAGAAGAGTTGTCAATGTGTGATAAATGGAAGGAGTCCGTGGACAAGCTTTATGGAGAAGGTAGACTGTTCAGAAGCTGATCCATAGCATGTTGCAGAGACCTCAGTCTTTATCGGATGTCAGAAAGATAGGCTTCACAGTCATCAAGTTTCTTCATCATGTAGGATTGACCATCCAGAAGTCTTTGTAAATTATCTTGCACCTGGACACCCTGAATTTCCATGGCTTGAGAATTCCCAAGGCCTGAGGTCTGATTGGTTTTTCCAACACAAGATACTTTGTCATAGAGATTCAGGCTTTGGATGTCTTTATAATTGAACCATCTATATGGATGTGGAAGATCATGAGTTGGTGCCAGAGCGAATTTTCGTGAAAGCTTAGACAGAAGGCATGGAAATGGAATTGTAGAGATGGACTCTTCTGTGGACACTCGGATTAACTGACGTAGGAGAAGAGTTGGTAGGAATAGAGGAATTCCAAGATGAATATCATACAGAATGTTGAGTATGTATGGAGAGAGATAATTGCTCGAGACTTCACAAGGATAGACATTTATGCTCAATATACTGTGAAGGATCTCGTAAGTAGGATCAAGATGCTTAACATGGAGGATATTCTTTGAATTCGTGGGGATTGTAGTACTATTACACAGTGCTCGAGTAACTTCTCCCCATACACTGAGTCCATTCATATTTCGATCTGATACAGGTATTCCAGTCATTCCTATGTCAACCATCCTACTTATCAGTCTAGGTGTGATGTGTTCAACTCGATTTACTACCACAACTGAGACTACTAGAGGGTTGTTATCAACAATGAAGATCAAGCTCAAGAACTGATGTACTAGATTATGTTGAAATGTTCCCCCAAGATTTACAATATTTTCCCATCCACTCTGTTTCAGAAGATCAATGATTTTAAAAGGTTCAATACTCTTTGTATCAGCGTTTCGTTCTGCCACAAGCTTTAAGTTAAATAAGGAAGAAGGGGCGATTGCATCCTGCCCTTTCTTATTTCCTATTGATGCACTTTGTGGGTGAAGTGATCCTTTAGCTTCCGACATTTTGATCAAGAACAACGCTGAGAGATATAGTTCCACATTGAGATCTCTGATTTTCTGATTTTAAGAATTTTGGGAAGCCCAATCGTCCTGACGATTTAGTTACCCGGAGAGTCGTCGATGATATCGATTATGAGTTGATGTGATTGACATTCACAAGTTATCAATCGAGGCTCATATCGAATGAAATTTTTATTTTATTTTTTATTTTTTTTACTATCCATCGTTCATGTATAGAGTAGTATATCTATTAAGGTTTTTAGCAAAAAAAAATAACAGCAGGATTTCATATAACATTTGTACATCAAAAGTATAAACATTTGAATGTTTATGTGCAAAAAGTGAGGTAAGAGACCTCAGATTGTTTCTATGAACGCTCAGCAAAATCACCTCATTTCAGCAAGTATCCAGATTTCAATGCATGTCCTGGACTAGTTTCTTCTCTCTCAATGTTTCTCAATATTGCTCCTTTATTTTTCTATGATAATGTAGCAGTGGTTGTTTGTGCGAAGACCCTTCATAATTGATTTTCCTGATTGATCTAGGATCTCGCATTCTACTTTGTTGAATTTGACCAAATGCCCATTATCACAGATTTGAGAGATGCTTAGTAGGTTATATGTCAAGCCTATTATACAAAAAATATTATCATTTTTAAACAAATTGATTCCTTCTATGATTCCCTATCCAATTACTTCAGTATTGGTTCTATCTCCGTAGGTGACTATCCCTTTATGAAGATCCTTATAGTTTGAAAGGAGGGACTTATCATCTATAACATGTCTTGAGCAACCACTGTCCAAGTACCATTTAGCCCCTTTGTCTGATAAATAATCTGAATGAGTAACAAGGCAATTTATCTTTTCCTTAATCACCCACTTTGTGATAGGAGTTTTACTTGTGGTAGATTTGTTCTTCTTATCAGATTTGTCCACATGACTTAACTGGTCCTTCATTCTATCAACTAGCTCGAGTGGTGATGAATCTATACTTCTTTTGTCTAGCTCATAAACTGACTCCTCACTTTTGTAACGAGCTGGGATAGGTTTGGTGTTACTACTAGATGCAACAGATTTTCCAAATGGTTATGCATTATATTCAGTTTTTGTTCTATCTTTTTCATACCCCAATCCATATTTGTTGTTTCCAGATTTTCCCATACCCAAAATTTTTTCTAACCTCTCACCACTCTGGGAAAATTTATAGTTTAGTTGGGCTATTTTCTAAGATTCATCTAATTCATTTTGAAGTGTATAATTTTTATTCTGAAGAATCAAGTTTTCCTCATTTAGTGCTTTGACTTGTTTCTTTAATTTTTCTGACTCAAATTTCAAAGAAATGTTAGTTCTTTCAAGTCTATCATTATCTGAGTGACATTGCTTGTAACACCCCGAATTTTTACCAACCTAGAGTTAGGCGTCCTTAAGCAATGGGTCAACCATAGCACCTTGGTAACTTCTCAAAACTCCAGTCCAAAGCCAGAGAAATCATTTAGAACCAAATTCTTTAGAAATTTAACGTGTATTAGCCAGTGCTACACTAGATTTCCTGTAAAATTAGCACCAACCACTTTAAATACGATCTGTAAGACCCAAAACCTCTAGAATTGTTAACGCTACGTTATCCTGAAATCTAGGATCCAACTCTAAACCCAGTTGCTCCCGGGAATGCTTTGTAACGGTTCTAGATCGCGCATCGAGAGTCCGATAGCTATGAACTTAGACCATTATGACCGCCTAGTTGGACTTGTCAATCACCTAGAAAATCAAGCTCAACCGATGTCGTGAGACCATTTTATTGAGCCCGGAGTAAAGAGGGTATGAAAATGAAGATTTTTAAAAAATTAATTATATATTTAAGAAATCTGGAACGGTTCACTTGCGCATTATTTTTAAGCGTTCTGACCGTTAAAATTCGACCAAAATTTACCCTCGGATCAGGATAGGTGGCCCTTACATGTCATAGTACTTATAGCTGTGATCGAGTTCCCGTAACCGTTGAACTGAAACTGGTCCGCCACGGTCGATCTGGAAACCCGACTGGACTGTAAATTTAGCTTGACCTAGATCTAATATTAGAGAGCTTAAGTCCAACCGCATTTGATCAGAGGACCTCCAGAAATGCTCCATTGGATCAGAAAGGACACGAATTGGGTATAACCTAAGTATACCTTAACTTAAGGTCTGTTTTGGTTATGTTTGGGCTTATAAAAGGGCCTTAAACCCTTAGCTTTCTAACCCATATGAATTTCCCAAACTCTAGAGATTTGAGGGAAAGAAAAGAGAGAGAAAGTATGGGAGAAGCAGGTGAAACTCCGTAGGATTCTTCCTAACCCATCTATACTTTGAACCGGCATTTCTAAATCGTTCTACCAGTGATTCTGATTCCATTTTTGGGTAAGTTAATCTAACCCTAACCTGTTTTGAAGCCTAGACTAGCTGAGGTAGAGTTCTAGCTAACCTGTTTCATGCCATAGGTAGTGTACCCGCCGTTGACAAAGACATATCGTTTGAATCATCTTAGACACGTCTTTTCTGGTTTAAGGTGTGGACTATATACGTTTAGGTTATGGTTTTCAAGACTTTTAATGTTAAGTAATGATTTATTCTTGCCTATGATGCTATTTCACATTTATAAAGTGCTATCTGTTTTATTTTTCAGTTATACGTTAACTATGTTGAATATACTGTATTCCTCGTATTTGTAGAAAATACCGTATACGTATAAAATTTGGATTTGTGTTTGCCATGATTAACTGCCGTCTATGTATGCTAGATGTATGTGTAACAACTCCTGGGCTAAAAGTTTAGTTCAAATACATGATATGCCAACATATGATATGTATTTAGTATGTGTAGCCTAAATGTATGTGAAAATGACTGAATGAGTATAGACTTTGTGTTCATGCTTGTCATGACAATCTGTCGTGGATATATGATTGTTGTATGGGTGATTACCCTTTGACGAAAGAATTTGCCCTAATATGTATGCTAATGAATACATAATATGTATGATTTAATGTGTAGGCTAAGTATATGTAAAAGTGTCTGAATGAGTCAGTAGTTAGTAAGATGTCCCTGTATGCGGGTTGAGATATGATTCTCAACTACATCAATGATGTGTATGAATTCCTCCATGACTTATGAAACCTAGATTATTCATGATAATTATGTGTAAAATTTCCTCCATGACTTGTGTAACTTAGATTATTCATGTCCACTACGTGTATGATTTCCTTCAGGTATTGTATTTACATTTAAGTTATATTTTCATAACTGTCCATATGATTGTAGGATATGAATCTCATGCTTGTTATTGAAATTGTACGTGCTTGGGGCTGTACTACAGTCTAGGTAATCGGTAATCATTCTGTAATTAGTGGTTGAGGTTGTTGTCGCCACTCAGGATAAGTTTAACGAATCTGAGTCGTGCTTAGAATGTTCGGCAGTGGTTAGGCCACATGGAGTGCTTATGCATCCCATGCCGTTCAACTCAACATGAACTTGGCCTAGTTGAGCTTATCAACTAACCCGATTGACCGATATTTGTTCACCATGTTTGGTCGCTACTGCTTGAACCTAAGGTACAAAACTTACCAGTGAAAAGCCCCTCTAACCTTGGTACCTCGATCCGCTAAGACTCATGAGCCGATTATAGTGGTATGGGACACTATATTCGTGTTGTCTGCCTACTCTGATTGGTGACGAGCCCTTTGTAGTGACCAGTGAGCACCTATACTCGTGAGCAGATTATGGTGGTATGGGACACTATATTCTTGTTGTCGGCCTACATTAATTGGTGACAAGCCCACTGTAGTGACCTCGAGTATATCCTGATAGTGCATAAGGATGACGATTCTTTTTATAGTATGTGGTATATAACTAGGCCTGTATTGATAAGGTGATGGGGGAGAGGAGCAACGATTGCGCGTAACAGCCCTAACAGCCCTTGCAGTGACCTAGAACCGTAATATCGTATGAGATTATCTCAGACTGACGACCCGAGAATGGATCACCGTTTGGGTAATGATATAAGGGAGGTACCTTAGCTTCTCAATCCTGCTGTATGAAAAGGACTAATAAGAATTTGGTAAGCATATTCATAACACCGCATTGCATGTGCTAACGGCGTTGGTGATAGAGCACTGAGGAAGTGAGTCATGCCGCGATCGTTAGATGATGTCGCAGAGGAGTTTGTGGTGAGGGCATGCATCATTCTTCATATCATCCTTGCATTAACAAGAGTATCTAGGACCTGTTTGATTGTACTGCTTTATCATTACTGCTTGATTGGATTGATAACATGTTAACATTTACTGTATATAGCTTCCACTGAGTTAATCACTCACTCCCACGTTACGGGACGGTGTTGGCCACACCAACCAGTCCCTGTTTTAGTTTCAGATGGCGACGATGCTTACGAGGCAGAGTCGATCTTTCTTGATGATGTTGAGGAGGATTTCTCCTATATGCAGGTTCTGATCGACAGGTTTATTGATTAGATGCCAATACACTTGGTATTTTACCTTTTATTTAAATACTCATGTAAATTTTTCTCTTTCCATTTTGGAGTATATATGTATTTAGTTAACCTGGTAACATGTTCACACTCTGGAGACTTACAATCAATTATACATATTATATGTACTATCACAGTCTTCCACTCGCATAATTTAACTGTCTCTGGAGTATGATATGCTATTTTGGTCTAATCTCACTCATGTTTTCTGCACTAATATGAACAACACTCATCCATCATTGAAAATGTTGCATAAGTGATGTTCTGGAACTCGGGAGTGGAGTTTATACTCGACTCCCAATTTTTGAGATATTACATTGCTGCAAATCAGTAATTAGATGAATATTCATATTTGAAGCTTTATCCATATCTAATTTCAACAATTCCTTTTTTTTCCAGATATACCAAGTCGTTTAGACACTTTAATGCTATGGATATAGAGTTGATTATAAGCATCTTGCAATTTATCCTTTTCGACTTCTTCCACTTCTTTAGACTCATCATTCTCAGATGGAAATGATTCAATGGCTTGTTGTTCTTTCTCAGGTTCATTTGAAATGATCGAAGTAGTGGAGATTATGAGTACTTTCAAGAATTTCTGATCTCCATCACTTTCTGAGGCACTATTTTCTGAGTTTGACTCTTCTGTTTCATCCCATGTGACAGCCATTGCCTTGCCCTTAGTTTTTTTGTTTGGGCATTCAGTAGATAGGTGTTCATACTCGTGACAGGCGTAGCATTGTGGTTCTTTGGTCCTTTTATCAAATTTGCCTGCAGAAGGTTTGTCATCCACCTTTCTACCTCTAAAGGGGCAGCTGCGATTCTTATGAAAGAACCTTTTGAATCTTTGTGCCAGCAAAGCCACTTCCTCATCTTCATCTTCCTTTTTACTCTTACTGTCCTCATGTTTTATTTTCTTTGACACTCTTAGGACAGTGTTTTTGGATTTTTTGGGTTGTGTGAAGTGTAGTTCAAAAGTTTGTAAGGAACCTACTAGTTCTTCTACTTTCATCTCATCAATATTCCTACACTCCTCAATTGTCGTTACCTTGGGATTGAACCATTCCGGTAGAGACCTCAAAATTTTCCTATATATTTTTAATACTGGAACCTTTTCTCCTAATCCACCCATGGAGTTACAAATAATATTCAATTTGGTGAAAAACTCCATAAATGTCTTATCCTCTTCCATCCTGAGATTTTCGAACTGTGAAGTTAGAAGTTGTAGTTTAGACCTCTTCACAGTGCTTGTGCCTTCATGGGTTGTTTCCAGTAAATCCCATGCTTCCTTGGATGTCCCACATATACTTATTTGATTGAATATATCCTGAGACATGACACAGTAGATGACATTCATAGCTTTTGTTTCAGCAGTCTATTTATCTTTGTCGGACGCTGTCCACTTTTCTTTGGATTTGGGTTTTGTGATGGTTGTGCTATCTTCGAGTACAATCATTCAGATGGTAGCACATATCCAAATTCAACAGTATTCCAAACATCATGATCCAAAGATCTCAGGAAGTAGTGCATTCTAGCCTTCCAGTATGCATAATTTGATCCATCAAATACTGGAGGTCTAGTGACTAATGGGCCTTCTCCTTTAGCCATATTTCAACTTCAGTTATGATCACTCTCTAGGTGGTGAAGCCCTTAAAGAGAGACCCGCTCTAATACCAATTGAAATAGTGATGAAGACCGCTTGAGTTGAAGTAAGAATATGAAAATATGTCCTAGAGGGGGGTGAATAGGACTTTTTAAAGATTTATGAGTTATATTAAAATCCTATCACTCTAATCCAAACAGGTATGCAATTTTCAGGATTACTCAAATGTAACTCTACTTGCCTCTAAGCCTAGTAGAGGATTCAATCATAGAACTATTCAATTAATAAGCATGAAGCAGTTATAGTCTATGATGGATGTGACTATGTGTGTGAAGTGTGAGCAGATATGAATGCAATTAACATAATCACACAAATGATCAAGCACAAGAATCAATCACAGACACAGTCATTTTTATAGTGGTTCGACTACTTGTCTACTCCACTCTCGGCTGCCACACTCAACCCTTAAGTGTACCAAATTTCACTAAGGAGGTTTCCCATGATTCACCTCAAACCTAAGGTTTTAAATCAGGTTCACCTCCAACCTTTACATGGAGGTTTATACTCGGTTCACCTCTAACCCTGGAGTTTTGCTGGCGCATTCCTAACCAGATGTTTATGCCCACACAGAGCAAGGGTCCACACAATGCACCCAGATGTTTATGCTCTCCACAGAGCAAGGGTCCACACAACGCACCCACAGCGTACACTCCCGTCGGAGGCCTCCTTTGAGGATTTCAAAGGGTGAGCAACACCTAAGACCCAATCCTAGAAAGGAATGATCACAAGTGTCCTCTGAACTCTAGGTACTTACAGATAAGTTGATGAGTCCCTTTTAGCGCAGTGATGAAGATCTCCTTCTTGTTGATGAAGAGTCTTCAGCTCCATTGATCCGTAACATAAAAGATGTACTAATATCCGGCTTTGGTCTGGTCTAGGTTATGATGGAATACTACTCTCTAAAGATTTTCCTATTAGGAAGATAGAGTGATTCCTATCATCTATGCATTCAAAGCATCCTACCTTAATGATTTGCCATTAAGGTAGTAGCTGGAGGATCCTTAAATGTGGAAGTTCATTCCCCAATCCACTCTATTGAATATCAATGATGAGGGTGGATTAGAGGATGAACTCCCTGAGAGAAAGGGCTTAAGATAAATGATATAGAGTTTAAAACACTCAGAAGCACTCTCTTCTTTCTCTACCTACAATAAAGACTAACCTCTCTATATATAGGTAAAAGGTTCCAACGAATATAAAACGGTCACATTAATGACAGAGTTCGATATCATCGAGCGTATTCTCCCTATAGCAGCGACTGATCTCTCGATGATACAAACTTAAATGTCATTTTCACTTTTGGAAACCTTTTGCCAACTGGTCGATGGGATCGAGACACACATCGATGTTATCAAATTTCGAACTTCGATTCCATCGATAGAGGGGTCGATCTATCGACAGGTGAAAATAAGAGAGACAAGCCTTGAAGAATTTCAGGTTCTAAAGATATGATCGGGAAACAGCCGATGTCATCAGAATTTGTATATCGATGATATCGGAGTCCATGTCGATGGGATCGATAAATCGTATAGATTTACTTATAAGCTTGCTGGACGGTTTTTGTCTGGTCTCGATTCAATCGACCAGGTCTCGATATGATCGACATATGAATATCGATTTCTCAACTGGCCCCCCGATCAATGTTTAAAACACCTTGAAATATTTGCTGGAGGAAACATGCGCCCACTGTCAATATGATCGAATGACTTCCGATATGATCGATATTTGAATTCAGATTGAATTAGACAGTCATCGATATATCGAAGCTTATAGTAGTTTTCTTTAGAAAAATAGGGGCGCCGAAAAACTGCCTGTCGATATTATCGATCCACTTTTGATGGGATCGATATTCGAATATCGATGATATTGATTGAGATTTCGATATATCGATAAATCGTCTAGATGAACGTTTGATTGCTGGAAGCTTTTTGTCCTCACTCGATTGTATTGATTGATATGCCGAGGACATCGACAAAGCAGGTCGATCATATCGAAATGTGAATCGATACAATCGACAAGATAAGAAAACTTAAAGATTTTCCTATTTGGTAAAAAGTTTTCTTACAATAAAACCCTAAGATATTCTACTTAGTTTGAAGAGTTTTAATCACCTGGTGTTTTGGGACATGGGATGTGAGGCTATGATTTACCTATGGCGAGCTTCCACACATCCAGTTGAGGCAGACACGTGAATTGATCTTTCTGTTAGGCGATGTTTTCCGACTGACTCAACTTACACCGTAATTGACAAACCAGGGTACTAGTAGGTGCACTTTCATGGACTACCTTAGATAAGTCAAGATGGGCCTCATAATATGCCAAGGTGGGGTCCACTTGGACTATGGATCTAGATCATTCTTTATGCCCATGCCATAAGATGGGCTCTCCAAATGGATGGATGGATTGGATGCAACCCATACATCATGGTGAGGGCCCACATGAAAGGCCACTATCATGTATATTATATATAGTATAATATATAAACTATATATATATATATAAATATATATATATATATATATATATATATATATAATATTACATATAATATAATATTATATATATATATATATATATATATATATATATATTTATATACATACACACATACACCATCCCACATGTGGGGGGGTAGGTCCCACCGTCCAGTGTGGACGGTGCGGATAGAACAAAAATCATGGTGGGTCCCACCGTCCACAGCTATGGACGGTGTGAATAAAACACTTACATCATTGTGGGTCCCACGTGGGGCCCACCATAACATTTGTTTTCCATCCAAATTGTTGGTAAGGTCGCATGGACCTGGATGAACAGGAAAAAAAATTTCATCTTGATCCAAAACTTCTGTGGACCCAAAATGGGTTTCAAGGGCAACCACTCAATCCCACCGTTTCCTCTGATGTGGGCCACCTGAGCCTTGGATCGGCCCGATCTTTGGAGGGGGCTTGCTTAAGGTAGGGGCCCACCATATGGACGAAGTGGATACTAAACATACATCATAGTGGGGCCCATGGCTGGAGCCATGGGTCCTGTCCGCCCGCCCCTAGCAGCGTCCTGACGTTGCTATCATCCAAAGGCACCAGCATCTGCTGTTATATTTTTTTTTCTTAAAACTGAGTTTTCTCATGATTTTTCCTAAGTAGGGGCCGCATCAGGTAAATCCGCTCCATCCATTGCTCTCTACAGCTCAAGACAGATCAAACGAGACCCATATCCAATGTATTTCAGCATGTAAAAAAAAAACTGAGTGAATTTAAATGGTGAAGATCATTGTTTGCTAAGGTATGGACCACCAGAAAGTTGGATCAGCTTCACTTTCGGCTCAATGCCTAAAATGAGCTGGTAAATAGGATGGACGACGTGGATTGAATACATACATTAAGATGAGGCCTACACAAGTGGGCCACCCCCATTAGCTTGGAACCAAGCTAATATTTGTGTTTTTCATGCACGGTCTGGGCCTAACACACGCACAAGGTGGGCCCTGTTTAGGTGGGCCACCAAATGGTAGGTGGTGTGGGTACAATACATATAAGGTGGGCCCCACTCATAGACAGCTTGGATAAAATACTTACTTCATGGTGGGGTCCATTCAAGTGGGCCACACAACCTCATCATCATAAAAAAATATAAAAAGAGAGGAAGAGAGAGAAAAAGATTGGGAGTGGGA
Organism: Magnolia kwangsiensis; assembly: GCA_037074715.1. Lineage (NCBI taxonomy): Eukaryota > Viridiplantae > Streptophyta > Magnoliopsida > Magnoliales > Magnoliaceae > Magnolia > Magnolia kwangsiensis. Next base: position 32,454,233 of record CM073579.1, on the reverse strand, counting down.
CACGCGTGATGGAGGGACCCCGACACTATGGGCCCTCCCTTGCAACCAATCATACATCAAGTGGGTCCCATTACACATGGGCCCATTAAATCAAAATTTAACAGTGGAGATCCCTTCTCCACTAAAATAGACGGTCTATATGACCCTAGGTATACAAGAAAAATAAACATCATGATGGGGTCCATGGAGAATGGCCCCATCATGGAATGATCATGATAATCAAAGTAGACCATCGCCCACATCTTAGGGTCCAAAGTGAGATCCAAACCATTGATCAGTTGGCCTCACTTGGCCCATTTTAAAAATATGAAAACTACTCTATCAAAGCACCCACCGCTTGATCTTCTTATTCCCTTGGCTTTCTTTGCTCCTCAGCTTCGATTCCAATGGAGGAGATGAGGTTTGGATGGTTGAGATGGGAGATCTTGGGATGGAAAGGTGGGCCACACTTGGAGCTTGGAAGAGAGGGGGGGCTTGGACATATAGAGCTCTCTTGCTTGGAAAAGTATTTTGAAAAAATGAAGGAGAGAGAGTTGTAAAGGGAGAGAGAGAGTGATGGGTGATGGATTTGGTGAGTGATGGGTGTGTAAGAGATTTTTGACTTTTGTGAAAAATGGTGTAAGAAAAGTATGGGCTTTGTAAGAACTTTTTGACTTTTGGGTATTGCTTGGGAAAGGGTGAGAGGTGATGTGTACTTGACATGTTGAGATTGATAGATTGATGGATTGATGTGACAAGTCGCAGAGATTCTCTCAGAATTTGCACGCACGGCGTTTTCCTCGCACCGAACGCTAGCCCACATCTCCTGATCAGGGTATCGTCTCAACTCGCGAGTTGCGACATCGGAACCGCGGTGACGGCGCTGTCGCTATAGTAAAAGTCTTGGGTTGAGTCGATTCAGGTTGATAGCGTGTGAATTAGGGTCACTCACAAATACCAGTTAAGGGTTAAATGTTGTTGAAATTTGAACGGGAAGACCATGGAAGTCTACGGAACGGTACGATTTAGGATATGGGGCTTACAGCTCTCCCCTCCTAATAAAAATTTCATCCTCAAAATTTATACAATCATCATAACTAGTCATAACTCATGAGCGAGAAGAAACATACCATCACTATATAAAATCAGAGATATCATACAAAGTATAACACAATCAATCATAAAAAAGGTGGGGATAGCTGTAACATCCCCAAAATCGGGGGTCGAGCATAAACTCCACTCCCAAGTTTCAGAACATCACTTATGCAACATTTTTAATGATGGATGAATGTCGGTTGTAGTAGTGCATAAAGCATGAATTGGATTAAGCCAAAACAGTATATCATACTCCAGAGATAGTTAAATTAGCAAGAGGAAGAATGTGATAGATATATAAAATATATGAACTGTTGTAAGTCTCCAGAGTGTGAACATGTTACCAGGTTAAACATATACATGTATAATCCAAAAATGATCAAAAAGAATATACATGAGTGCTTTGAAAATATAAAATGACAAGTGTCATGGCATCTAATTAACCTCCCTATAATCCCGCTGATCAGAACACAGTCTACCTAGACCCGCCTGATAACTGCCTATAGGAGAAATCCTCCTCATCATCATACAAGTCCGGATCCGCTTCACAAGCAGCGCCATCATCTGAAACTAAAACAGGGACTGGTTGGTGTGTACAATACCGTCCCGTAACGTGGGAGTGAGTGGCCAACTTAGTGGAATCATAAAGCAAAGGTTAACATGTTATCAAATCAATCAAGCGATAATGATAAAGCAAGTAAATCAAACATTCCTAAATACTGTAATTAATGAAAGAATGAAATGACATGATGAATTCCCTCGCCAACATACTCCCTCATGCGACACCATCGTACGTCCATGGCGTGCTTTCTTCCCTCAGTGCTCCACATCTTCCAGGCACATGCAGTGCGATATGAATATGATTACCGAGTTGCTAGTAGTCCTTTTCATACAGCAGGATTGGGAAACTAAGGTACTTCCCTTATATCATTCCCAACAAGGATCCTGTCTAGGGTTGTCACTCCTAATAATTTCATACGATGATATATTTCTAGGTCGCTACAAGGGCTGTCAGGGCTGTTGCACGCACTCGTTGCTCCGCTCCCCCATCACCTTATCAATATAGGCCTAGTTGTACTCTTGTTGCTACGGAAGGGTCGTCGCCTCACGTAGACTCAGAGTATGCTCGAGGTCACTACAAAGGGCTGTTAGGGCTGTTGCACACACTCGTTGCACCGCTCCGCCATCACCTTATCAGTGTAGACCGACAGCTCGAATATAGTGTCTCATACCACCATAATCGGCTCACGAGTCCGGGTTTCTCACTGGTCACTACGGGGAGGCTCGTGGCCCCAGCGTAGGACGACAGCTCAACCATGGTGTCCCATACCACCATGCCCGGCTCATGAGTCTTAATGGATCAAGATACAATGGTTATCAGGGTTATCACTAGTAAGTTCAGTACCCTAGGTTCATGCAGTTATGACCAATACAAGGTAAACATATAGTGGTCAGTCGGGTTGCTTGACGAGCTCGACTAGTACGAGCGCACCTCAAGCTGAATGACATGAAGTGTATAAACACCTCGTGTGGCCTAACCACTGCCGTCAACCAAAGCACGACTCGGGTTCGTCGACGCGTCCTTCATGGCGAATAGAATCCACAAATCTGTTACCGACTGCCTGGACTAGAGTATAGCCCCAAACACTTGTAATCTAAATCAATAATCATATGAGAGAGACAGAATTGAAATACAAGAAATTTCAGCATGTTATCAGCATGTTATAACATACATCATAAGCAGTTAACCATACACGAGTACTTCACACATAAGGTAATCAATTGAAATACAACAAGCATGGAGGAAATCATGTACATCATCAAATTAGTTGAGAATCCAGTTTCAACCCTATTCTAAACCACCATTTACTCAATACTTACTAATACATACATTTATACAAACACTTAGTCTACACACATTAGTCTATATAGCATGTGTCGGCCAATAATGTGCATTAGGGCGAATCTCTTCGCCAAACAGATCATACACGCATAACTAGCATAGGTACACAAAAAATACTCATGGCAATCATATCAGCAAAATACGTACATATACAGTATTTCCTACAAATACCTAAAATACCCTAAATCTCATATTCTTCGTACGTATTCGAAATGAAAAATAGACAGCATGATCTACATGTCAAACAGCATCCTTGTCAACAATCTACCATTAAACGGCATTGAAAGCTTTGAAACATGGTAACCAAAGCGTCTAAAATTCGCACCTTACCCCGTAGAAGTGTAACGAAGTCAATAGAGACTCTAAGTCCTCGTCAACGACTGATTGACAACCTACAGTAGGATTTAGGTTAGCTACCTCACCACTTGCACCAATTGAAACCCTAGAACAGGTTAGAGTTAGGCTTTCTTACCTAAGAACGAAGCCGGAGTCACCGGAAAAGTGATACGGAAGGGTGGATTAGGCACGTAGCAAAGCTGGGAAGAATCCCAAGAAGAATCACCAACGTCTCTCCCACTTTCTCTCTCTTTTCTCTCTCTTGATTTGGGTAGGGTTTGAAATTCGTATGGGATTTGTGAGAGAGGGTTTAAGGCCTTTTTATAAGCCCAAACATGACGAAAACAGACTTGAAGTCAAGGTATACTGAAGTTATAACCAAATTGGGTCTGTTTCGATCCAACGGAGCACTTCTGGAGGTCCTGTTACTAAATGTGGTCGGACTTAAGCTCTCTAATATTGGATCTAGGTCCAGCTAAGTTTTCAGTCCGGTCGGGTTTCCAAATCGACCGTGATGGACCAGTTTCAGTTCAGTGGTCACCCAAACTCGATCAGGGCCATAAGTGCTATGACATATAAGGGCCAACTTTCCTGATCCGAGGGTAAAATTTGGTCGAATTCTAACGGTCAGAACGCTTAAAAATGTCGCGCAAGCGACAAGTTCCAGATTTATTAAAAATTGAATTAATTTTCTAAATATTTTCCTTTTCTCACTCTCTTCACTCCGGACTCAGTAAAATGGTCTCAGGATATCGGTTGGGCTTGATTTTTGAAATGATTGTCAAGTCCAACTAAGCGGTCATAATTGTCTAAGTTCATCGCTATCGGACTTTCGACGTGCGGTCTAAACCTGATATGAAGTTTCAAAGTGTTCCCGAGAGCAACTGGGTTTAGAGTTTGATCCTAGATTTCAGGGTAACGTAGCGTTAACAATTATAGAGGTTTTGCGTCTTACAGATCGTATTTAAAGTAGTTGGTGCTAATTTGGCAGGAAATTTAGTGTAGCACTAGTTAATTCGCATTAAATTTCTAAATAATTTGGTTCTAAATGATTTCTTTGGCTTTGGAATTGGGTTCTGAGAGGTTACCACGGTGTTATGGTTGACCCATTGCCTAAGGACATCAAATTTTAGGTAGAAAAAAATTTAGGGTGTTACAATCTACCCCCCTTAAATAATTTCATCCTCGAAATTGGATAAGGGTAATGAGTCCCTAGAAAGACTTTAGTATTGACATTCTAAGGAAGGTTCAAATCCTTTTTAATGACCTAAGCTTACGTATAACCTAAATCAACTTCTTCGATCCTGGGCAAGTGAAAAAGAGGCCAACCATGCTTCCGCTGCGCTACTCTGATCCAACGATTTTATTAGCTAATCCTAACTAGATTGGGCTCAATACGTTCTACCCCCCTTAAAAATTTAGTTCTACTTAAGGTTCAAGAATCTATGTCTCGATCCGTATATCGAAATGAGGTGTAACTTAAAGCCTATCCTTGATATGAAATGGGAAACAACCTCTCACTACATTAGTCTTCCTTTGTTAATATTGCGTTCTATAACATTGGTACCTATGGTTGTAGAAAGGAGCCTAATCTCTATTGTGATTGAGTTCAGGGGCAGGTGTGAGCTTGCAGCAAGATGCCTAATTCTACCCAATAAGGACTCTTACTACAGTCCCGACTTACCCTCTTTTAGTACATAAGGAAGTTGGACAAAGCAGGTTGACGGGAAAACTATCTCTCTAAGTTCATTAGCATAATGTGTATTCCAGAATAGTTTGCGATTTGAGACCTAATTCCTAACTGTCTATTGCCCACTAGAAAATCTTTATTGGCTATATGTCCTTAACATTTTCCAAAGGCAAAGCAATAACTTTTGGTTGTAGTGGTCGGGCCAACATGGAAGAAAAGTTGTGTAGTGGGTCTGAGCTGGATACATAGACTTTCTGCCTCGAGATGACAGAAAATTTGTCGTATCAATTCTTAATCTTAGTCCATCCTGATCTTCTTCTCGATCAGAGCATTAGATTTATTGGTAACTACTAGGATTGCGAATTCGATTCAAACCGCGAATACTTCGCTTATATATAGTTTCTCTCCTCCGTATTCCCCATCGTACTAAGTCCTTGGGAAGGCAATTCTAAGGGGCGTGCTAGTTTATCCTAGCGTTTCATCTGAGGGGTATATAAGTCTTCCCTACACGTGACTAGTTCTAAGTCAAGCAAGCTTCCTGAGAGTTACTAAAGGAGCCTTTGAGTATTATGGGGATCTATCGAAGGAATGAAGTCCTACTTTAACCAAATCAAACCTACTATTCCTTAGTATAGTTTGTCTTTACACTACTTAATAGAACTAGTAGCCTAGTTTGTAATTCACTAACTGTAATCTAAAGTCTAAGTTTATACGCTAGATGGTTTCATACCATTTCTACTACAGGGAATGGTCCTATCGCTTAGGGTCAAGATTGTCTAATTGAAATTGGATTTTCTATATTGTCAGATCTTTTGAAATCTAGGAGTACTATCTCTGCGTCCTAGCATTAGATGGTCACTGTTTATGGACTAAGCTACTGCGTTAAGTCTCACCCGTCGGTAGAAGCAGAGAGATCGAAAAGATGGCTATAACTAACTCAATAGAGCCATGAAAAATGAAGAAAATTAAGGGAAGGGCTGAGATCTTTGGGTCTTTACGAATTTGGGTCTGCAGTAGGATTGTAATGGGTCAAAGAAAGGGAAAACAGAAAAAAGAAAAGATTAAGGTAGGAGGGGTTGGGGGCTGACACATTTTACAGCTCAAATGAGAGATTTGGGGGCTCCAATCGCAGAAAATGGATAGAGTAGGTGCTGGGTATAATTGAGAACGATGGAGAGATGAAGGAAATAACAAAAAATGGAGTGATTAGAAGGGATGTTGGAGAGAGAAAACAGTAAGTTTAGAGGAAAAAGAGAGCTTGGGGGTCACTTTGTGAAGGAAGTAAGAGATTTGGAATGAACTAGGGGTCGAACCCTAGACCATTGGGTCCCACTAGGCCCCAAACTCGGTTGGCCTAAAGCCCGGACCCAGCCTGGCCCGTTGACCGGCGATGCCTCGCCGACCTCTGACTTGTTCGGTGAGGGCTCGCCATTCCGGCGAGGTCCTCCCCCCCCCCCCCCCCCCCCTTGGGTCCAAAATGATGTGGGTCCCACCCTGGGTCCTCCTGTAAGTGCTCCGTTTGGCCCCTGACTCCATTTGAGGTATTTTTGGGGCTAATGTGTAAACTGGAATGAGTTTATATGATGTGTAACATATGATTTTGGGGTAGGAGACGCTAATCTATCCAACTAACCTATTTATTCCATGAGATTACATAATTTGAATGATCAAAAGTCTAATTTATACATATACTTACTATTTATAGTAAATTTTTGTTTAAGTATTATTCTCCATCATTTATACGTTAGGATTTATGTCTTGTATGAAAGGACTTAGAAAAAGTTGAAAAATGAGGTGGTGAAAGGAGAGGTTTTGAAGGAATTGGATAAAAAGGGGTTTTAGGCCTTGACATTGAGTGTATGGGTTGTGGTTAACCCACAACCTAAGGACATTCATTTCTAGGTTTGGAATTTTTCAGGGAACGACTCAAACAAGTCGACTGATGACCTTGAGGCGACTTAGGTCGCTTCACGTGACCGAAGATATGTTATGGCCTAAATTACCGTATAGTCTCACCTGTCGACGAAACTTGGGATTCTAATGTGGTTTCTAAGTTTCCATCGCTCCCTTCATAAGTCAGAGTGCGTCAGAGTGCATCGTGTTACCATAACCCAGGCCCGGTTTAATCCAAATCATGCTCTGATACCATCTGTAACATCCTAAAAATCGGGGGTCGAGCATAAACTCCACTTCCGAGTTCGAGAACATCACTTATGCAACATTTTCAATGATAGATGAATGTCAGCTGTAGTAATGCATAAAATATGAAGTGGATTAAGCCAAAACAACATATCATACTCCAGAGACAGTTAAATTACCAAGTGGAAGAATGTGATAGATATATAAAATATATGAACTGTTGTAAGTCTCCAGAGTGTGAACATGTTACCAGGTTAAAAATATACATGTACACTCCAAAAATGATCAAAAAAAATATACATGAGTGCTCCGAAAATATAAAATGACAAGTGTCACGGCGTCTAATCAACCTCCCTGTAATCCCGCTAATCAGAACACGGTCTACCTAGACCCGCCTGATAATCACCTATAGGACAAATCCTCCTCATCATCATACAAGTCCGGCTTCGCTTCACAAGCAGCGCCATCATCTGAAACTAAAACAGGGACTGGTTGGTGTGCACAACACCGTCCTGTAACGTGGGAGTGAGTGGCCAACTCACCGAAATCATAAAGTAAAGGTTAACATGTTATCAAATCAATCAAGCGATAATGATAAAGAAAGCAAATCAAACATTCCTAAATACTGTAATTAATGCAAGAATGAAATGACATGATGGATGCCCTTGCCAACATACTCTCTCATGCGACACTATCTTACGTCCGCGGCATGCTTTCTTCCCTCAGTGCTCCATATCTTCCAGGCACATGCAATGCGATATAAATATGATTACCCAGTTGTTATTAGTCCTTTTCATACAGCAGGATTGGAAAACTAGGATACTTCCCTTATATCATTCCCAACAAGGATGCTGTCTAGGGTCGTCACTCCTAGTAGTCCCATACGATGATATATTTCTAGGTCGTTACAAGGGCTGTCAGGGCTGTTGTATGCACTCATTGCTTCGCTCCCCCATCACCTTATTAATACAGGCCTAGTTGTGCTCTTGTTGCTACGGAAGGGTCGTCGCCTCACGTAGACTCATAGTACGCTCGAAGTAACTACAAAGGGCTGTCAGGGCTGTTGCATACACTCATTGTACCGCTCCCCTATCACCTTATCAGTGTAGGATGACAGCTCGAATATAATATCCCATACCACCATAATCGGCTCACGAGTCTGGGTTGTTCACTGGTCACTACGGGGAGGCTCGTGGCCCCAGCGTAGGCCGACAGCTCGACCACGGTGTCCCATACCACCATGCCCAGCTTATGAGTCTCAATGGATCATGGTACCATGATTATCAGGGTTATCACTGGTAAGTTCAGTACCCTAGCTTCAAGCAGTTATGACCAATACAAGGTGAACATATAGTGGTCAGTCGGGTTGCTTGACGAGCTCCACTAGTATGAGCGCACCTCAAGATGAACAACATGAAGTGTATAAACACCTCGTGTGGCCTAACCACTGCCGTCAACCAAAGCACCACTCGGGTTCGTCGATGCGTCCTTCGTGGTGAATAGAATCCAACCACGAATTCAAATCTATTACCGACTGCCTGGACTAGAGTATAGCCCCAAACACTTGTAATCTAAATCAATAATCATATGAGAGAGACAGAATTGAAATACAAGAAATTTCAACATGTTATCAGCATGTTATAACATACATCATAAGCAGTTAACCATACACGAGTACTTCACACATAAGGTAATCAATTGAAATACAACAAGCATGGAGGAAATCATGTACATCATCAAATTAGTTGAGAATTCAGTCTCAACGCTAATCTACACCACCATTTACTCAATACTTACTAATACATACATTTATACAAACACTTAGTCTACACACATTAGTCTACGTAGCATATGTCGGCCAATAATGTGCATTAGGGAGAATCTCTTCGCCAAACAGATCATACACGCATAACTAGCATAGGTAAACGACAAATACTCATGGCAATCATATCAGCAAAATACGTACGTATACAGTATTTCCTACAAATACCTAAAATACCCTAAATCTCATATTCTTCGTACGTATTCGAAATAAAAAACAGACAGCATGTTTTACATGTCAAACAGCATCCTTGTCAACAATCTACCATTAAACGACATTGAAAGCTTTAAAAAATGGTAACCTAAGCGTCTAAAATCCGCACCTCACGCCGTAGAAGTGTAATGAATTCAATAGAGACTCTTAAGTCGTCGTCAACGACTGATTGGCAACCTACATATGATTTAGTTAGCTACCTCACCACTTGCACCAATTGAAACCCTAGAATAGGTTAGGGTTAGGCTTTCTTACCTAAGAACGAAGTCGGAGTCACCGAAAAAGTGATACGGAGGGGTGGATTAGGCACGTAGCAAAGCTAGGAAGAATCCCAGGAAGAATCTTAAGATGAATCACCAACTTCTCTCCCACTTTCTCTCTCTTTTATCTCTCTTAATTTGGGTAGAGTTTGAAATTCGTATGGAATTTGTGAGAGACAGTTTAAGGCCTTTTTATAAGCCCAAACACGATGAAAACAGACTTGAAGTCAAGGTATACTTAAGTTATAACCAAATCGGGTCTGTTTCGATCCAATGGAGCACTTTTGGAGGTCCTGTTACTAAATACGGTTAGACTTAAGCTCTCTAATATTGGATCTAGGTCCTACTAAGTTTTTAGTCCGTTCGAGTTTTCAGATCGACCGTGGTGGACCAGTTTCAGTTCAGCAGTCACCAAAACTCGATTAGGGCCATAACTGCTATGACATGTAAGGGCCAACTTTCCTGATTCAAGGGTGAAATTTGGTCGAATTCTAACAGTTAGAACGCTTAAAAATGTCACGCAAGCGACCAGTGCCAGATTTATTAAAAATTGAATTAATTTTCTAAATATTTTCCTTTTCTCACTGTCTTCACTCCGGACTCAGTAAAATGGTCTCAGGATATCGGTTGGGCTTGATTTTCGAAATGATTGTTAAGTCCAACTAAGCGGTCGTAATTGTCTAAGTTCATTATTATCGGACTTTAGATGTGTGGTCTAGACCCGATACGAAGTTTCAAAGTGCTCCCAAGCGCAACTGGGTTTAGAATTGGATCCTAGATTTCAGGATAACGTAGCGTTAACAATTCTAGAGGTTTTGGGTCTTAGAGATCGTATTTAAAGTGGTTGGTGCTAATTTGGCAGGAAATCTAGTGTAGTGCTAGTTAATTCGCATTAAATTTCTAAAGAATTTGGTTCTAAATGATTTCTTGTCTTTGGAATTGGGTTGTGAGAGGTTACCAAGGTGTTATGGTTGACCCATTGCCTAAGGACATCTAATTCCAGGTAGGCAAAAATCCATGGTGTTACAATCTACCCCCCTTAAATAATTTCCTCCTCAAAATTAGCTAAGGGTAATGAGTACCTAGAAAGAATTTAGTATTGACATTCTAAGGAAGGTTCAAATTCTATTTAATGACCTAACCTTATGTATAACCTAAATCAACTTCTTCGATCCTGGGCCAGTGGGGAAGAGGCCAACCATGCTTTCATTGCGTTACTCTGATCCAACGATTGTATTAGCTAATCCTAACTAGATTGGGCTCAATGCGTTCTACCCCCCTTAAAAATTTAGTTCTACTTAAGGTTCAAGAATCTATGTCTCGATCCGTATATCGGAGCGAGGTATAACTTAGGGCCTATCCTTGACATGAAATGGGAAACAACCTCTCACTACATTGGTCTTCCTTTGTTAATGTTGCGTTCTATAGCATTCATACCTATCGTTGTAAAAAGGAGCCTAATCTCTATTGTGACTGAGTTCAGGGGCAGGTGTGAGCTTACGGCAAGATGCCTAATTCTACCCAATAAGGACTGTTACTACAATCCCGAATTACCCTCTTTTAGTACATAAGGAAGTTGGACGGTGAAGACCGATTAAGTTGAAGTAGAGATATGTCAATATGTCCTAGAGGGGGGTGAATAGGACTTTTTAAAGTTTTTATAAATTATTAGAAATCCTATCACACTAATCCTATCTCAGGGTATAGATAAGGATTACTCAAAATTAACTCTACTGGCTTCCAAGCTTAGTAGAGGATCCAATCACATAACTATTTAGATGATAAGCATGAAGTAGTTATAGTCTATGATAGATGTGACTGTGTGTGAAGTGTGAGAAGATATGAATGTAATTAACATAATCACGCAGATAATTAAGCACAAGATTCAAACACAAACACAGTCATTTTTATAGTGGTTCGACTACTTGTCTACTCCACTCTCGGCTTCCACACTCAAGTGACCGAATTTCACTAAGGAGGTTTCCCATGGTTCACCTCAAACCTAAGGTTTTAAATCAGGTTCACCTTCAACCTTTACAGAGCTTTCTACTCGGTTCACCTCAAACCCTGGAGTTTTGCTGGCATACTCCTAACCAGATGTTTATGCCAACACAGGGCAAGGGTCCACACAATGCATCCGGAGATTTCTACTCAGTTCACCTCTAACCCTAGAGTTTTATTGGCGTACTCCTAACCAGATGTTTATGCACTCCACAGAGCAAGGGTCCACACAACGCACCCCGCACGTACACTCCCATCGGAGGCCTCCTTCGAGGACTTCAAAGGGTGAGCAACACTTAAAACCCAATCCAGAAAGGAATGATCACAAGTGTCCTCTGGACTCTAGATACTTACAAATAAGTTGATGAGTCCCATTCTATGCAGTGATGAAGATCTCCTTCTTATTGATGAAGAGTCTTCAGCTCCCTTGATCCGCAACACAAAGATGTATCTATACTAGGCTTTAGGTTGGGTCAAGGTTATGATGGAATACCACTCTCTAAAGATTTTCCTATAAGAAAGATAGAGTGGTTCCCATCATCTATGCATGAAAGGCATCCCAGCTTAATGATTTGTCATTAAGGTAGTAGCTGAAGGATCCTTAAATGCGGAAGTTCATTCCCCAATCCACTCTATGAAATATCAATGATGAGGGTGGATTGGAGGATGAACTTCCTGAGAGAAAGGGCTTAAGGTAAATGATAGGAATATTAAAACTCTCAAAAGCACTCTTTTCTTTCTCTACCAACAATAAAGACTAATCTCTCTATATATAGGCAAAAGGTTTCAACGGATATAAACGGTCATATTTATGACAAAGTTCGATATCATCGAGCAGTCGTCGATATGATCGAGCGTATACTCTCGATTGTATCAGCAGACCTCTCGATAATACAAACTCAATTTTCATTTCACTTTTAGAAATCTTTCGCCAACTGGTTGATGGGATCGAGACATACATCGATGATATTGAATTTTGAACTCCGATTCCATCGATAGATGGATCGATCTATCGATAGGTGAAAACAAGAGAGAAGCCTTGAAAAATTTCAGGTTCTACCGATATGATCGGGAAACAGTCGATGTCATCGAAATTTATACATCGATCATATCACAGACCTTGTCGATGGGATCAATAAATCGTATAGATTTATCTATAAGCTTGCTGGACGATTTATGTCCGGACTCGATCCAATCGACGAGGTCTCGATATGATCGATATATGAATATCGATTTATCGACTGGCACCCCGATCAACATTAAAAATAACCTAAAATTCATGCTGGTGAAAACATGCGCCCACAATCGATATGATCGACTGACTTCTGATATGATCGATATTTGAGTTCAGATTGAATCGGACAGTCATTGATATATCGACGCTTATGTTAGTTTTCTTTAGAAAAATAGGGACGCCGAAAAATAGTCTGTTGATAATATCGATCTTCTTCTGATAGGATCGATATTCGAATATCGATGATATTGACTCACCAGTTGATATATCGATAAATCGTCCAGATGATTGTTTGATTGCTGGACGCTTTATGTCCTCACTCGATTGTATCGATTTGAGATGCCGAGGACACCGACAGAGCTGGTCGATCATATCAAAGGGGTAATCGATATAATCGACAGTGTAAGAAAAATTTTAAAGATTTTCCTTTTTAATAAAAAGTTTTCTTACACAGAAACCCTAAGATGTTCTAGTTCTTTTTAAGGGTTTTAATCACCTGGTGTTTTAGAACATGGGATGTGAGGCTATGATTTACCTATGGCGAGCTTCCACACATCCAGTTGAGGCGGACGCTTGACTTGATCTTCTTGTTAGGCGTTGTTGTCCGACTGACTCAACTTACAATGTAATTGACAAACTAAGGCACGTAGTAGGTGCACTTTCAATCTCCCCCTTTGTCAATTACGTGACAAAATACCCAAAACACCCAAGGAACATATCTAGACAGATATATCCTAAATTGTGTGTACATGCATTAACATAATTTTACAAATTCTAAACACCCATATACACACCCAGTAAATTCTCCCCCTTAATTCAAAAAATCTCCCTTTCTTGTTGCGGCTGCTCCCCCTAACGCCTGCAACACAGATATACAATTTTCTCTTGGGGTGTTTGAATTGTTCTCTCCCTTTTTGTCAGTCATTGGCAAAGGTATAAGACGTGATATTGATTGAAGATTGAAGCTTATAGGAGAACTACAGATAGATAGATGTATATAAATGAGAACACTATAAAGCATACATCAATGAAGACTCAGTATGGAGTTAAGAGAGAACTTAAGCATAAGATAAACATGCAGACCATAACCCCAAAACTTCAATAAACCAAGGAGACAGAAATTTAAATGCCAGGAATAAAAGAACTAGATTCAGCCATATGTAAAGTAAGCTACCCAAGATTGGCAGAAATATCCAATGCTGCCCCAGACAGCAGCAATTTAAACCAACCGAAAATAAAGCCTATTGGAGGGCACACAAAAATAAACCAGTATTTTAGCCTAACCGTGGGCATATTCATCCAAAGAGAAAACAGTAAAAAAAAAACTTTCATACATACCACTGAGAGCATAGAACATCCAAAAAGATACTGATGTTCATATGCAAAAATAAGAGTAAGGTGTGCATGATAGCATGCATGAATCCGGCATCAAGGAGCGGAATGGGATGACATCGTGTCGTCCCGTCGGCATGTGAGTAGATCCACCAATTGTTGGACCGTGCTCTGAACTCCTTGAACCATTCTTTCCAGAATAGTGAGTCGTTCCTTTACTGAATGCATGTCCTTCTGAATGGCCCCAATCTTGTCCAGTTTGAGCCTTTTACCATACCCAGCAGTTGATGTGGACGGATCAACATCTGGTCCATGAGGTGCATCGTTAGTCATTGCATCTCCTTCCATGAGATCACCACCTTCTCCTCCTTCCCCTTTTGCATGAATGTCTTCCTCAGTTTCCTCCTTGTACTCATGAAATATCAGATCCATTTTCTAAATATTCTTCTTATTGAAAACTTTGAGCGAGAAAACTTGATTAGCTGTGGACGAAAAGCCAATGCTTTGACAGATTCTACTGATAATCCAGGGATATGGCAGATGCAAATCTCTGGAAGTATGTATGGCATTGACGAACTGATTGACAATCAAGGTTGGAAGGCAGATATCTGTCCCGGTTGCAACAGAGTAGACTATCATCACCATCAAACTTGTTAGATCTGATCGGTTCGTGCTTCTTGGGTACAGGTTAGTGGTAAAAATCCCATGCATGACTCTGAACCGGGGCTCCATATACCTAGCTTTCAGGGCATTCCCTTTATGCCATGGGATATCTCAGTTATGACATAGGTATTTGGTTATTTTGGAGCGCACATCTGGAAGGTCCAGATCCCAGTTTGGAAGGCCTCCTGGAGCCATTTGTAGATTGAGAATCTATGCTATGGTTACAGGGGTGATAAATACATCATCACCATCCATGCATACCATGAAGGAAGGAGGGTCAGCCACCGGGGAATGACATGCAGCGAAGAAGTTGTGTGTTCTTTCCAGTTGGTATGGTCCACCAAAATCCAGGATGGGCAGCCAACCAATTGCAGTAAACGGGGATTCTAATTTGTAGGATGTTAAACACTCCCTGTCTACTTTTCTCTCAAAGTTCAATTTCCTATTGACATATTTTGGTGGCCGTTGGACAGTAGGAGGAGGAGGCACTGGTTGAGACGGTTCAGGAATTTCGGTTTGGGACCCACCGCGTCGTGATCTTTGCTGTGTGGGGGTCCCATTGTCCGGGATCCTTGCTCTCTCCCTTGAGGCAAGGACCTTTTGTCGAGTACCTCTTAAAGACTCTCCTGGACCGGTTGCCACGTTTTTACTTTTCCCATGTAGGAAATGCTTTTTGAAGTATTTGGGAGAAACAACAAAAACGCCCGACAAACCAAGGAAAGAAGATTCTGACGATGTTGGAAGAGTATTACCTGGTTTGTAGAGAGGTTCGGCTAGTCCGACTTGGCTTCGGATGATTAGTCGTGAGGATCGGACAGGGAAGACAACCGAACTGTCTTTTGAAGAAAACTCTTTTTTTTTCCTTTTTTTTTCCATCCTGCTGACTTATATCGGGCGCCATCTGTCGATCATATCAACCAACATATCGATTGTATCGAGAAGTTGTCGATCGATGCTATCAAGACAGCCTACGATGTTATCAATGGTCACAAGACTTTTCCTATTCTGAACAGCCGTCGATTGTATCGATCCTCAGTCGATGAAATCGAAGAAGACCATCACTTGTATTGAAAGTATGTGCTATTCAGAATTTTCCTAATTTTGACACGCTATTGTATATTTCTTGACTTAATCAGTATATGTCAAAAAAAATGCACCAGTTCTGTACAAATATAAACATGATAATGTTTATATACAAAAGTTAGAGGTCTCCAACCTCAGATGTAACATTGAGGACTTAGAAAAATTGCATCATTTCACTAATTATCCAGGTTTTGATGCAAAATCTGAACGTGTTATATGCTCAATAATTCAGGGTACAGAGTTCAGTTTTTCTTTCACTCTCTACCTTGAGACAGAAGTTTTTACTGTGGTGACTTTTGTTATCTCACCAACTTGATCCAGTGATTTGTTCGTTGTCTTCCATTTTGGGTGGTGATAAATGGGTATTTTGCATTACTCTGGTCAGATTAATTTTATCAGTGTGAATTTGACCAGAGTTATAAGAAGTTGTCTTCAAGCATTCAAACTTGTAATGTCCCATATCACCACACAGATGACAAACTAGAGAAGTTCTTGTATTGCTACCTGAAGCAACAGATTTTTCAGTTTGCATTTTGATTTTCTCATACCCTAGGCCACTCTTATCTTTTCCAGGCCTTCCTATCCCTAACATTCTTTCAAGTTTTTCACCACTCTGAGAAAACTTATAGTTTATCTCGGCAAATTTTTTAGAATTTTATAAGTCAATACAAAGTGAGTGGTTCTCATTTTTGAGTTTTGCATTATCATCTTTTAGCAGTTCATCTTTGTTCATAAGTTTTGATAATTCTCCTTTTAGGCATAGATTTTCCTTTTCTAATTGATCATTATCTGTGAGATATTGTTGCAAATCATCGGACAAATGTATGTTTATTTCTAAGGTTCTGTCCAAGTCTTTCTGCAACAATTTCTTTTTACTTTCAGTCATGCCGATTTTTTTTAAGGATGTGGATGCTATGAATGTATAGTTGATTATAAGCATCTTGCAATTCATTTTGCTCTTTATCTTCTTCTTCTTCAATTTCCTCATTGTCAGATGAAAGTGATTTAGTGGCTTGTTGTTCTTCTTTTCTTTCCGATTCCATGGAAATAATTGGAGTGGTGGAGACCATAAGAATTTTCAAAGGTTTTTGGTCATCATCACTATCTGAGTCACATATTTCTGAGTTTGACTCTTCCGTATCATCCCATGTGGCAGACATCGCCTTGCCCTTGGTTTTTCTGTTTGGGCATTCAGTAGATAGGTGTCCATACTCATGATAGGCATAACATTGTGGTTCTTTCTTTCTTTTCCCAAATTTGCCTATAGGAGGTTTTTCATCCACCTTTCTACCTCTATAGGGGCGACCGCGATTCCTTTGAAAGAATCTTCTAAATCTTTGTGCCAGCAGAGCCACTTCCTCATCTTCATCTTCCTTTTCACTCTCACTGTCCTCATGTTTTAATTTCTTAAAAGTTTTTAGGATAGTGTTTTTGGATTTTTTGGGGTTGTGTGAAGTGTAGTTCAAAAGTTTGTAGGGAACCTACCAGTTCTTCTACTTTCATCTCATTAATATTCCTACACTCCTCAATTGTTGTTATCTTGGGATTGAAGCGTTCCGGTAAGGATCTTAAGATTTTTCTACATATTTTAGGTGTCGAAACCTTCTCTCCCAATCCACCCATGGAGTTAGAAATGATGTTCAATTTAGTGAAAAACTCCATAAATGTCTCATGCTCTTCCATCCTGAGATTTTCAGACTGTGAAGTTAAGAGTTGTAGTTTAGACCTCTTCATAATGCTTGTGCCTTCATGGGTCATTTCTAGTAAATTCCATGCTTCCTTGGATGTCCCACACATACTTATTTGATTGAATATATCTTGGGACACGGCACAGTAGATGGCGTTCATTGCTTTTTCTTCAGCATTTCGCTGTTCTTTGTCAAATGCCATCCACTTCTCATTAGGTTTGGGTTTAGTGACTGTGGTTTCATTTTCAAGTACAATTTGTTCGGATGGTCCCATGTATCCTTTTTCAACTGCATCTCAAACTTCATGATCCAAAGATCTCAGGAAGTAGTGCATTTTATCCTTCCAGTAAGCATAATTTGATCCATCAAATACTGGAGGTCTAGTGACAGATGAGCCCTCTCCTTTAGCCATATTTCTACTTCAGTCAAGATCACTCTCTACGCGATGAAACCCTTAAAGAGAGACCCGCTTTGATACCAATTGAAATATCGGTGAAGACCGCTTAAGTTGAAGTAGAGATATGTCAATATAACCTAGAGGGGGGTGAATAAGACTTTTTAAAGTTTTTATAAATTATTAAAAATCTTATCACACTAATCCTATCTCAGGGTATAGATAAGGATTACTCAAATTTAACTCTACTGGCTTCCAAGCCTGGTAGAGGATCCAATCACAGAACTATTTAGATGATATGCATGAAGTAGTTATAGTCTATGATAGATGTGACTGTGTGTGAAGTGTGAGTAGATATGAATGTAATTAACATAATCACACAGATAATTAAGCATAAGATTCAAACACTAACACAGTTATTTTTATAGTGGTTCGACTACTTGTCTACTCCACTCCCGACTTCCACACTCAACCCTTGAGTGACCGGATTTCACTAAGGAGGTTTCCCATGGTTCACCTCAAACCCAAGGTTTTAAATCAGGTTCACCTTCAACCTTTACAGAGGTTTCTACTCGGTTCACCTCAAACCGTGGAGTTTTGCTAGCGTACTCCTAACTAGATGTTTATGCCCACACAGGGTAAGGGTCCACACAACGCACCCGGAGGTTTCTACTTGGCTCACCTCTAACCCTGGAGTTTTGCTGGCGTACTCCTAACCAGATGTTTATGCTCTCCACAGAGCAAGGGTCCACACAACGCACCCCACATGTACACTCCCGTCGGAGGCCTCCTTCGAGGAATACAAAGGGTGAGCAACACTTAAAACTCAATCCTTGAAAGGAATGATCACAAGTGTCCTCTGGACTCTAGATACTTACAAATAAGTTGATGAGTCCCATTCTGCGCAGTGATGACGATCTCCTTCTTATTGATGAAGAGTCTTCAGCTCCCTTGATCCACAATACAAAGATGTATCTATACTAGGCTTTAGGTTGGGTCAAGGTTATGATAGAATACCACTCTCTAAAGATTTTCCTATAAGAAAGATAGAGTGGTTCCCATCATCTATGCATGCAAGGCATCCCAGCTTAATGATTTGTCATTAAGGTAGTAGCTGAAGGATCCTTGAATGCGGAAGCTCATTCCCCAATCCACTCTATGAAATATCAATGATGAGGTTAGATTGGAGGATGAACTTCTTAAGAGAAAGGGCTTAAGGTAAATGATAGGAAGGTTAAAACTCTCAAAAGCACTCTCTTCTTTCTCTACCAACAATAAAGACTAATCTCTCTATATATAGGCAAAAGGTTTTAATGGATATAAACGGTCATATTTATGACAGAGTTCGATATCATCGAGTAGTCATCGATATGATCGAGTGTATACTCTCGATTGTATCAGCAGACCTCTCGATGATACAAACTCAATTGTCATTTCACTTTTGGAAACCTTTCGCCAACTGGTCGATGGGATCGAGACACACAACGATGATATCGAATTTCGAACTCTGATTCCATCGATAGATGGATCTATCTATCGACAGGTGAAAACAAGAGAGAAGACTTGAAGAATTTCAGGTTCTACCGATATGATCAGGGAACAGTCGATGTCATCAGAATTTGTACATCGATCATATCAGAGACCTTGTCGATGGGATCGATAAATCGTATAGATTTATCTATAAGCTTGCTGGACGATTTATGTCCGGACTCGATCCAATCGACGAGGTCTCGATATGATCGATATATGAATATCGATTTATCGACTAGCACCCTGATCAACATAAAAAACAACTTGAAATTCATGCTAGTGAAAACATGCGCCCACAATCGATATGATCGACTGACTTCCGATATGATCGATATTTGAGTTCAGATTGAATCGGACAGTCATCGATATATCGACGCTTATGTTAGTTTTCTTTAGAAAAATAGGGGCGCCGAAAAACAGTCTGTCGATAATATTGATCTTCTTCCAATAGGATCGATATTCGAATATCGATGATATCGACTCACCAGTCGATATATCGATAAATCGTCCAGATGATTGTTTGATTGTTGGACGCTTTTTGTCCTCACTCGATTGTATCTATTTGAGATGCTGAGGACATCGACAAAGCTGGTCGATCATATCGAAGGGGTAATCGATATAATCGATAGTGTAAGAAAAACTTTAAAGATTTTTCTTTTTGATAAAAAGTTTTCTTACATAAAAACCCTAAGATGTTCTATTTTTTTAAGGGTTTTAATCACCTGGTGTTTTGAGACATGGGATGTGAGGCTATGATTTACCTATGGCGAGCTTCCACACATCCAGTTGAGGCAGATGCTTGACTTGATCTTCCTGTTAGGCGCTGTTGTCCGACTGACTCAACTTATAACATAATTGACAAACCAGGGCACGTAGTAGGTGCACTTTCATAAGGAAGTTAGACAAAGCAGGTTGACGGGTAAACTATCTCTCTAAGTTCATAAGCACAATGTGTATGCCAGAATAGTCTGTGATTTAGGACCTAATTCCTAACTATCTATTGCCTACTAGAAAATATTTATTGGCTATATGTCCTTAACATTTCCCAAAGGCAAAACAATAACTTTTGGTTGTAGGTGATCGGGCCAACACGGAAGAAAATTTGTGTAGTGGGTCTGAACCGGATACATAGACTTTCTGCCTCGCGATGACAGAAAATTTATCATATCAATTCTTAATCCTAGTCGATCCCGAACTTCTGTTTGATCAGAGCATTGGATTTATTAGTAACTACTAGGATTGCGAATTCGATTCAAACCACGAATACTTCGCTTATATATAGTTGCTCTCCTCCATGTTCCCCATCGTACTAAGTCCTTGGGAAGGAAATTCTAAGGAGCGTGCTAGTTTATCCTAGCATTTCATCTGAGGGGTATATAAGTCTTCCCTACACGTGACTAGTTCTAAGTCAAGCAAGCTTTCTGAGAGTTACTAAAGGAACCTTTGAGTATTATGGGGATCTATCGAAGGAATGAAGTCCTACTTTAACCAAATCTAACCTACTATTCCTTAGTATAGTCCATCTTTACACTACTTAATAGAACTTGTAGCCTAGTCTGTAATTCACTAACTATAATCCAAAGTTTAAGTTTATATGCTAGATGGTTTCATACCATTTCTACTACAGGGAATGGTCCTATCACTTAGGGTTAAAATTGTCTAATTGAAATTGGATTTCCTATATTGTCAGATCTTTTAAAATCTAGGAGTACTATCTCTAGGTCATAGCATTAGATGGTCACTGTTTATAGACTAAACTACTGCGTTAGGTCTCACTCGTCGGTAGAAGTAGAGAGATCGAGAAGATGGCTATAACTAACTCAAAAGAGCCATGAAAAATGAAGAAAATGAAGGGAAGGGCTGAGATCTTTGGGTCTCTACGAATTTGGGTCTGCAATAGGATTGTAATGGGTCAAAGAAAGGGAAAACAGAAGAAAGAAAAGATTAAGGTAGGAGGGGTTAGGGGCTGACACATTTTTGGAGCTCAAATGAGAGCTTTGGGGACTCTAATCGTAGAAAATGGATAGAGTAGGTGTTGGGTATAACTGAGAACGGTGGAGAGATAAAGGAAATAACGAAAAACGAAGGAAGGAGTGATTGGAAGGGAGGTTGGAGAGAGAAAACAGTAAGTTTGGAGGAAAAGGAGAGCTTGAAGGGTCACTTTGTGAAGGAAGTAGAAGATTTGGAATGAACTAGGGGTCGAACCCTGTACCATTGGGTCCCACTAGGCCCCAAACTTGGTTGGCCCGAAGCCCGGACCCAGCCTGGCCCGTTGATCGACGAGGTCCTCGCCGACCTCTGACCTGTTCGGTGAGGGCTTGCCATTCCGGCGAGGTCCTCCCCACCCCTTGGGTCCAAAATTATGTGGGTCCCACCCTGGGTCCTCCTGTAAGTGCTCCGTTTGGCCCCCGACTCCATTTGACGCGTTTTCGGGGCCAATGTGTAAACTATAATGAGTTTATATGACATGTAACATATGATTTTGTGGTAGGAGAGGCCAATCTATCCAACTAACTTATTTATTCCACAAGATTCCATAATTTGAATGGTCAAAAGTCTAATTGATACATATACTTACTATTTATAGTAAATTTTTGTTTAAGTATTATTCTCCATCATTTATACGTTAGGATTTATGTCTAGTATGAAAGGATTTAGAAAAAGTTAAAAAATGAGGTGGTGAAAGGAGAGGTTTTGAAGGAATTGGATAAAAAGGGGTTTTAGGCCTTGAGATTGAGTACTAGAAAGGACTTAGAAAAAGTTGAAAAATGAGGTGGTGAAAGGAGAGGTTTTGAAGGAATTAGATAAAAAGGGATTTTAGGCCTTGAGATTGAGTGTAAGGGTTATGGTTAACCCACAACACAAGGACATTCATTTCTAGGTTTGGAATTCTTCAGAGAATGACTCAAACCAGTCAACTGATGACCTTGAGGCAACTTAGGTCGCTTCACGCGACCGAAGATATGTTATGGCCTAAATTACCATATAGACCCACCTGTCGGTGAAACTTGGGATTCTAATGTGGTTTCTAAGTTTCCATCGCCCCCTTCCTAAGTCAGAGTGCGTCGTGTTACCATAACCCAGGCCCTGTTTAATCCAAATCATGCTTTGATACCATCTGTAACATCCCAAAAATTGGGGATCGAGCATAAACTCCACTCCCGAGTTCCAGAACATCACTTATGCAACATTTTCAATGATGGATGAATGTCGGTTGTAGTAGGATGTAGTAGTGCATAAAACATGAAGTGGATTAAGCCAAAATAACATATCATACTCCAGAGACAGTTAAATTAGCAAGCGGAAGAATGTGATAGATATATAAAATATATGAACTGTTGTAAATCTCTAGAGTGTGAACATGTTACCAGGTTAAACATATACATGTATACTCCAAAATTGATCAAAAAGAATATACATGAGTGCTCCGAAAATATAAAATGACGAGTGTCATGACGTCTAATCAACCTCCCTGTAATCTCACCAATCAGAAAACGGTCTACCTAGACCCGCCAGATAACTGCCTATAGGAGAAATCTTCCTCATCATCATACAAGTTCGGCTCCGCTTCACAAGAAGCGCCATCATCTGAAACTAAAACATGGACTGGTTGGTGTGTACAACACCGTCCCGTAACGTGGGAGTGAGTGACCAACTCAGTGAAATCATAGAGCAAAGGTTAACATGTTATCAAATCAATCAAGCGATAATGATAAAGCAAGCAAATCAAACATTCCTAAATACTGTAATTAATGTAAGAATGAAATGACATGATGGATGCCCTTGCCAACATACTCCCTCATAGGACACCATCTTACGTCCACGGCATGCTTTCTTCCCTCAGTGCTCCACATCTTCCAGGCACATGCAGTGCGATATGAATATGATTACCGAGTTGTTATTAGTCCTTTTCATACAGCAGGATTGGAAAACTAGGGTACTTCTCTTATATCATTCCCAACAAGGATCCTGTCTAGGATCTTCACTCCTAGTAGTCTCATACGATAATATATTTCTAGGTCGCTGCAAGGGCTGTCAGGGCTGTTGCATGCACTCGTTGCTCTGCTCCCCCATCACCTTATCAATACAGGCCTAGTTGTTCTCTTGTTGCTATGGAAGGGTCGTCACCTCACGTAGACTCAAAGTATACTCGAGGTCACTACAAAGGGCTGTCAGGGTTGTTGCATGCACTCGTTGCACCGCTCCCCCATCACCTTATCAGTGTAGGCCGACAGCTCGAATATAGTGTCTCATACCACCATAATCGGCTCACGAGTCTAGGTTACTCACTGGTCACTACGAGGAGGCTCGTGGCCCCAGCGTAGGCCGACAGCTCGACCACGGTGTCCCATACCACCATGCCCGGCTCATGAGTCTTAATAGATCAAGGTACCACGATTATCAGGGTTATTACTGGTAAATTCAGTACCCTAGGTTCTAGCAGTTATGAACAATACAAGGTGAACATACAGTGGTCAGTCGGGTTTGTAACATCCTGAAAATCAGGGGTTGAGTAAGAACTCCACTCCCGAGTTCCAGAACATCACTTATGCAACATAAATGTGTATGATTGAATGTTGTCTGTGTTAATGTATTAAACATGAGTGAGATTAAGCCAGAACAGCATATCATACTCTAGAGACAGTTTAATTTACAAGTGGAAGACTATGATAGTATGTATAACATATATAAACTGTTGTATGTCTCCAGAGTGTGAACATGTTATCAGGTTATATACATACATGTATAATTCAAAAGTAAATAAAAAGAATATACATGAGTGCTCTAAAAATATAAAATGACAAGTGTCAAGGTATCTAATCAACCTCCCTGTAATCCCGTCAATCAAAACACGCATAAAGGAGGGATCCTCCTCATCATCATCAAGTCCAGCTCCACTTCTCAAGCAGTGTCATCATCTGCAACCAAAATAGGGACTGGTGGGTATCCGAAAACACCATCCCGTAACGTGGGAGTGAGTAGCTAACTCAGTGGAATAATATAGCAAAGATTAGCATGTTCTCAAATCACTCATGCAATAATAGTAAAACAGTAAATCAAACATTCATAATACTGTTGTTAATGCAATATGACATGACATGATGGATGCCTTCACTGACATTCTCCCTCATATGGCACCATCTGCGTCCGCGGCATGATTGCGTACCGCTCAGTGCTCCACATCTTCTAGGCACATGCAATGTGATGGTGATATGATTACCGAGTTATTATTAGTCCATTCATACAGCAGGATTGGGAAACTAAGGTACTTCCCTTATATCAATCCCAACACAGATCCTGTCTAGGGTCGTCACTCCTAGTAATCTCATACGATATATATTTTGTAGGTCGCTGCAAGGGCTGTTGCTTGCACTCGTTGCACCGCTCCCCCATCACCTTATCAATACAGGCCTACTTGTACTCTCGTCGCTACGGAAGGGTCGTCGCCTCCCGTAGACTCAGAATACGCTCAAGATCACTACAAAGGGCTGTCAGGGCTGTTGCTCGCACTCGTTGTACCGCTCCCCCATCACCTTATCAATATAGGCTAACAGCAAGAATATAGTGTCCCATATCACCATAATCTGCTCACGAGTCATAAGTGCTCACTGGTCACTACGGGGAGGTTTGTGGCCCTAGCGTAGGCCGATAGCTCGACCACGGTGTCCCATACTACCATGCCCGGCTCGTGAGTCTTTGTGGATCAAGGTACCATGGTTGACAGGGTTTTCAATGGTAAGTTCAGTACCCTAGGTTCAAGCAGTTATGACATATACATGGTGAACATACAATGGCCAGTCGGGTTACTTGACGGGCTCGACTAGCACGAGCGCATCTCAAGTCGAACGACATGAAGTGCGTAAAACACCTCGTGTGGCCTAACCACTGCCGCCAACTCCAAAACACAACTCGCGTTCATCGACACGTCGTTCGTGGCAAAGATAAGCCAACCACAAATTGATTCGGTTACCGGCTGCCTGGACTAAGTATAGCCCCAATCATTTATGAATCCACTTCATCAATCATATCAGAGTAACGGAAATGAAATACAACAACATGAGCATGTTAACACATGTTATAACATACAACTTAAGTAAATCATCTAACACATGCATTTCATACATATAATGAAATCATACATATAGCCAACATGAAGGAAATCATTTACATCAGCGTATTATTTGAGAATTCAATCTCAAACTAATTCACAACACCATTCAATTCAATACATACTAATATAAACATTTATACAAACACTTTGACTACAGACTTAAGTCTACATATAGTATGTGGACTCAAAGTGCGCATTTAGGTGAATCTCTTTGCCAAACTGATTATGCACGCATTCCTAATATCCTAATGCGACAAGAAGCCATGTCAATCATATCAGAAAAATGTGGATAAAAATAGTATTTCCTACAAATGACTAAAATGCCCTAAATCTCATATTTTTCGTCTGCTTACGAAACAGGAAACGGACAGCATGTTGTACATGTCAAACGGCGTTGCCGTCGATAATCTACTATTAAACGACATTGAAAGCATTGAAAACAGCCAATCAAAGCGTCTAAAATCCACACCTTTTCTCCTATAAGTGTATTGATTCGAACGGAGCGTGTACGCTTCGTCTATGGCGAACAGGCAACCTAATGCACACGTACATCAGCTACTTTACTATTTGAATCGAAGAAATCCCCAAATCAGCAAGTGGTTAGGGTTTTCCTTACCTAGAAGTGCATTGGAATCGCCAGGAAAGTGATTGGAATACGTCGCTTAAGCACGTACAGCAGCAGCAGCAGGTGGCAGGAAAATCTCTCCCACCTTCTCTCACAAACTCTCACTTTTTCTCTCACTCTTGTTAGGGTTTCTAGCAAATTCAGATGGGTGAGAGAAGTGAGGGTTTAAGCCTCTTATATAACCTAATTTCTTCCCAAATTAGGCTTGGGAACAATATTTACTTGGGGTCTAACCAAATCGGGGCTGTTTCGGCCCCAAAAGGCATTTCTAGAGATCCCCTGGCCAAATGCCGTCGGAATTAAGCTCATGCATACTGGATCTAACACACATCAAGTTTTCAGACCGGTAGAGTTCCCAGATCGCACCTGGCGGTCCAGTTTCAGTTCAGCGGTCATCGTACCTAGATCAGGTCTACAAGTCTCGTGATATGAAATAGAAAATTTTCCTGATCCGAGGGTGTAATTTGGCTGAATTTTAACGGTCAGAACGCTTAATACTGACGCGCCAAGTCGTGTGCCAGATTTGAATTTTAAATTCCAAATCTAACCCTATTCTCACTCTCTTCACTCCAGGCTCAATGAAATAGCCTCTGAACGTCGGTTGGACTTGATTTTTGACATGATTGTTAGGTGTAGCTAGCCGGTTATAACGGTCTAAGATTGTAGGTATCGGACTTTCGACTTGCGGTCTAGATCCAATACAAAGTTTCAAAGAGGTCCTGAGAACAAACCGGTTTGGAGTTTGATCCGAGGTTTTAGAGTATTATAGCACCATTGATTGTACAAGTTTTGGGTCTTGTAAAACGTATTTAAAGCGGTCAGGGACTATTTCACAGCTACTCCAGCATAGCGCTAGCTAACTTATGCTTAGTTTCTAAAGGAATTAATCCTAAGTGATTTCTTTGGCTATGGAATTGGGTTCTGAGCAGTTACGAAGGTGTTTTGGTTGAACTATTACCTAAGGACGTCTAATCCCAGGTTGGCAAAAATTCGGGGTGTTACAGGGTTGCCTGACGAGCTCGACTAGTGCGAGCACACCTCAAGCAGAACGACATAAAGTGTATAAACACCTCGTGTGGCCTAACCACTGCCATCAACCAAAGCACGACTAGGGTTCGTCGATGCGTCCTTCGTGGTGAATAGAATCCAACCACGAATTCAAATCTATTACCGACTGCCTGGACTAGAGTATAGTCCCAAACACTTGTAATCTAAATCAATAATCATATGAGAGAGACAGAATTGAAATACAAGAAATTCCAGCATGTTATCAGCATGTTATAACATACATCATAAGCAGTTAACCATACACGAGTACTTCACACATAAGGTAATCAATTGAAATACAACAAGCATGGAGGAAATCATGTACATCATCAAATTAGTTGAGAATCCAGTCTCAACGCTAATCTATAGCACCATTTACTCAATACCTACTAATACATACATTCATACAAACACTTAGTCTACACACATTAGTCTACATAGCATATGTCGGCCAATAATGTGTATTAGGGCGAATCTCTTCACCAAACAGATCATACACGCATAACTAGCATAGGTACACGACAAATACTTATAGCAATCATATCAGCAAAATACGTACGTATACAGTATTTCCAACAAATACCTAAAATACCCTAAATCTCATATTCTTCGTACGTATTTGAAATGAAAAATAGACAGCTTGTTCTACATGTCAAACAGCATCCTTGTCAACAATCTACCATTAAACGACATTCAAAGCTTTGAAAAATGGTAACCTAAGCGTCTAAAATCCGCATCTTACGCTGTAGAAGTGTAACGAACTCAATAGAGACTCTAAGTCGTCGTCAACGACTGATTGGCAACCTACAGTAGGATTTAGGTTAGCTACCTCACCACTTGCACCAATTAAAACCCTAGAACAGGTTAGGGTTAGGCTTTCTTGCCTAAGAACGAAGCCGGAGTCGCCGGAAAAGCGATACGGAGAGGTAGATTAGGCACGTAGCAAAGCTGGGAAGAATCCCAGGAAGAATCACCAACTTCTCTCTCACTTTCTCTCTCTTTTCTCTCTCTTGATTTGGGTAGGGTTTGAAATTCGTATGGGATTTGTGAGAGAGGGTTTAAGGCCTTTTTATAAGCCCAAACACGACGAAAACAGACTTGAAGTCAGGGTATACTTAAGTTATAACCAAATCGGGTCTGTTCTGATCCAACGGAGCACTTCTGGAGGTCCTGTTACTAAATGCGGTCGGACTTAAGCTCTCTAATATTGGATCTAGGTCCAGCTAAGTTTTCAGTCTGGTCGGGTTTCCAAATCGACCGTGGCAGACCAATTTCAGTTCAGCGGTCACTGAAACTCGATCAGGGTCATAAGTGTTATGACATGTAAGGGCCAACTTTCCTGATCCGAGGGTGAAATTTGGTCGAATTCTAACGGTCAGAACGCTTAAAAATGTCAGGCAAGCGACACGTGCCAGATTTATTAAAAATTGAATTAATTTTCTAAATATTTTCCTTTTCTCACTCTCTTCACTCCGGACTCAGTAAAATGATCTCAAGATTCGGTTGGGCTTGATTTTCAAAATGATTGTCAAGTCCAACTACGTGGTCGTAATTGTCTAAATTTATCGCTATCGGACTTTCGACGTGCGGTCTAGACCCGATACGAAGTTTCAAAGTGCTCCCGAGAGCAAATGGGTTTAGAGTTGGATCATAGATTTTAAGGTAACGTAGCGTTAACAATTCTAGAGGTTTTAAGTCTTACAGATCGTATTTAAAGTAGTTGGTGCTAATTTGGCAGGAAATCTAATGTAGCGCTAGTTAATTCGGGTTTAATTTTTAAAGAATTTGGTTCTAAATGATTTCTTTGACTTTGGAATTGGGTTTTGAGAGGTTACCAAGGTGTTATGGTTGACCCATTGCCTAAGGACATCTAATTCTAGGTAGGAAAAAATTTGGGGTGTTACAATAGTGCTCTCGAATCTCAGCCTCGCGCTCCCAAGAAGCCTCCTCAATAGAATGGTCCCACTGAACCTTCACCAATGGAATGACCTTGGTCCGGAGGACCTGCTCCTTCCAATCAAGGATACGGACTGGCTGCTCGATGTAAGAAGCGTCCTCACGAACCTCCGGCAGTTGCCAATCAATAACAAGAACTATGTCTAACCCACACTTCCTCAACATAGAGACATGGAAAACATTGTGGACGCCAGATAACTGATATTGCAAGGCAAGCCGATAGGCCACTGCACCAACGTCCCTAGTGATCTCGAAAGGTCGTATGAATCCCGGGGCAAGCTTGCCCTTCGCCCCAAATCGATCTACGCCCTTCATGGGCGAGACCTTAAGATACACATGGTCCCCCACATCAAACTCCAAGGGACGACGCTGACAATCAGCAAAACTCTTCTGTCGGCTCTGAGCTGTGCGCATCCTCTGCCTGATGATATCAATAGCCTCTGACGTCTCCTGCACAAGCTCGGGACCTAGGAGACGGTGCTTTCAAACCTCGATCCAACAACTCAGTGATCTGCATGGTTTGCCATATAGTGCCTCAAAAGGAGTCATGTCGATGGTCGCCTAATAGCTGTTATTGTACTTGAACTCAGCCAATCGCAGATGCTCATCCCAGCTACCCCCGAAATCAATCGTGCAAGCCCGAAGCATATCTTCAAGGATATGGTTGACCGTCTTGGTCTGGCCATCGGTCTGCGAATGGTACGCAGTGCTGAGCTACAAATCAATCCCCATCGCTCTCTGGAAGCTCCCCCAAAACTAAGATGTGAACCTGAAATTTTGGTCAGAAATGATCGAGACTGGAATGCCATGTAGTCTCACAATCTCCTCAATAAATAACCTTGCAAGCCGGTCCATAGACCAAGTCACACGCATCGCAACTTCGTCAGACGATCCACAACAACCCAAATGACGTCATGACCGTACTGAGTCATCGACAAGCCCATAATGAAATCTGTCAACACGTGCTCCCACTTCCACATCGGGATGCTCAACGACTGCAATAGACCATGAGGTCTCTGATGATCAGCCTTGACACGCTTGCATATGTCACACTCAGCCACAAAACTGGCGATCTAACACTTCATCTCCACCCAAAAATACTGTTGCATCATATCTTGGTACATCTTCGTCGAGCTAGGGTGGATAGAAAATTACGATCGATGTGTCTTAGTCATAAGATCTCTGCGTAACTCAGGAATATCCGGGACACATAATCGGCCTCTGAAGTGAAATCCACCATCTGTACCAATCTGCCAATCTGCCTGACTCTCAGATGCATCCCCAGTTATATAACTCTACAATGACTCATCAGCCTGCTGAGCCTCGATCACCCTCGCGACAAGAGATGGTTGAATCGACAGGCTCGATAACTACACGATAGAAGACTGCAGGCCAAACTCAAAATCATACGCTGTGATATCCTCGAGCATCCTCCACTCCTGAACCATCATATATGCCACCAATCTACGTGGCTGCCAACTGAGGGCATTTTCCACCACATTCGCCTTGCCTGGGTGGTACTGAAGATTAAAATTATAGTCCTTCAGGAGATCCATCGAGTGCCTTTACCTCATATTCAACTCAGACTATGAGAAGAGGTACTTCAAGCTCTTGTGGTCGGAGAAGAGTTAAAACATAACCCCATAGAAATAGTGTCTCCACACCTTCAGTGCGAAGACAACTGCAGCCAACTCTAAATCATGCGTGGGGTAGTTTAGCTCATGGATCTTGAGCTAATGAGATGCGAAGGCCATTGGTCTCCCGTGCTGCATCAGGACAACACCCAAACCAATATGCGAGGCATCAATAAATACAATAAATTCGTCACTCCCAGAGGGAAGAGTGAGGACAGGAGCGAACGTCAGACGGTCCTTCAACTCCATAAATGCTCACTCGCAGGCTTCACTCCAAATAAACTCTGTGCTCTTCCGAGTTAACCTGGTCAGTGGGGCTGCAATACGAGAGAAGCCCTCATTGAAACTCTGGTAATAGCCCGCCAAACTAAGAAAATTATGGATCTCGAAAGCAGTCGTGGGTTGGCCCCATTGACGAACTGCCTCAACCTTCGAGGGGTCTACTACGACGCCCTCCCTCGTCACCACGTGACTGAGGAACTTCACCTCCTCCTGCCAAAATTCGTACTTCTCCAACTTCGCATACACCTGGTGTGCGTGGAGGGTCTACAAAGTAACCTCCAAATACTGTTCATGCTCCTTAAGAGTCCTCGAATAGATCAGAATGTCATCGATCAAGACTATAATAAACTGATTGAGATATGGGCAGAAGACCTCGTTCATCAGCTGGTTGAAGATCACGGGTGCATTGGTCAGTCCGAAGGACATGGCTTGGAACTCAAAATGACCATAACGCACCCTGAATGCTGTCTTCGGAATGTCCTCATCTCGGACCTGAATATTATTATAACTGGAATGAAAGTCAATCTTTGAAAAGAACTGTGCACCTTGTAGCTGATCAAACAAATCATTAATCCTTGGGAGCAGGTACCTATTCTTGATTGTGACTTTGTTGAGCTCGCGGTAATCTACGCAAAGCCTCAACGAGCCATCCTTCTTCTTCACGAAGAGTACCGGCCCTCCCCACGATGAACTACTCGGACAGATAAAGCCCAACTTGCGCAACTCATCGAACTGCTTCTACAGTTCCCTCAACTCCAATGGTGCCATGGCATAAGGGGCCTTCGAAATAGGCACGGTACCGGGCATGAGATCAATCTGAAACTTGATGAGTCGATGAGGCGGTAATCCCAAAATGTCCTGGAACACATCAGGAAAATTACAAACCACGGGCAACTGGTCGATGCTCACTGTTATGGGCTCTATTAAGGCATAAAAAATATTCCATGTCGGGGTATTTCGGTAAATTTCATGTCCGGGGTATTTAGGTAAAATCCAGTTCTAAAGGTATTTTAGGTATTTTGGTAAAAATCCAGTTCCAGGGGTTGCTGAGATATTTTAATAACATTCCATGTCCAAGGGGTAGTTTAGGTATAATGGTAAAAAGGAATAAAAAGGGTAGTTTGGTAAAAATGGGTGCACATGTGTCATTTTAAGGGAGAAAGGTTATACACCGCCATTTAAGAGGTAGCTTGGTGGTCACCACAGTTTTAGAAAGAAGGAGATCATATGTGAAGAGATAAGCGGTGGTGATCACCACTCTGTAAGAGTGGTGGGGCGAATAAATACCCCACTCCTACTCCATTTGAGGGGATGGATCAGATCAGTTGATCAGTTGCTGGGCCAGGAAACACAAGGGAGAGAAAGAGAATGCTTTGTGCATTGTATGTGTTGTACGACGCACAATCAAACTTTCGCACAACCACAATCAAACTTCCGCATAGCCATCTTCAAACTTCCGCACAACACCATCCTCCAAGGAGTTTCGCACAACACCATCCTCCAAGGAGTTCTGCACAACACCATCACCAAAGAATCTGCGCACAATGGGAGCTCTGTGCACAACACCATATCTGGAGAAGCTCTTTCAGTTGCGCATAAACAGAGGAAGGAATCCTCTTGGAATTTCAGTTGTGAATTCCATTGTAGCCTTGTGTATTGAGAGATCCACACCGTCCACCAAATTACTATTGGAATTTTGACCGTGAATGATGAGTTTTGATCATCGAATGATGTGGTCCATTGAGATGATCAAGCCGTAACAGCAGCCGAACGATCCTCTTACGATCGTTGCTATGATCATGTGAGTGATCATAGTCACTAAAGATCAGCATCACCTTAATTGTTTTCTCTCCCTCTATCTGATGGACGACTTGGATCAGCCCCTCACTGTATCATGGTGGCCCACAACGCAAGTGCGGAACATCTG
Organism: Magnolia kwangsiensis; assembly: GCA_037074715.1. NCBI lineage: Eukaryota > Viridiplantae > Streptophyta > Magnoliopsida > Magnoliales > Magnoliaceae > Magnolia > Magnolia kwangsiensis. Next base: position 32,421,288 of record CM073579.1, on the reverse strand, counting down.
TTTCGCAACAGAGTTGACGCACGTCGACTCCATGAGATTTGGTGGCCCACTTATTGAAGTTTATTGGAAAATCCACTCCATTCATTGGTTTCAAGACGAAAAACCATATGGAATGGAGTGTTTTTGGAGTAAAAACGGTGTGGTCCATGAGCTTATCTACTCCGCCATCCATCTTACACTTAACGGTTAAGATCTCACGTTCGTCTGCATAGAGACAAAAGAACGCCTAGGCAAGGGTAATGCCCGCCCTCTGAAGTGAATGGATGGCTCAGATCATTCAATAGGATAGTGAGTGGACCCCTCTACACAAAAATGACGAGCGTGGTAAGAACGCTGTAGCATTTTCGAGAAAAGAGGAAGGAGTCGATCAACGGGCGCTGACCGACTTTGAGGAATCCGGTGCGCGGCCGATGTTCGTGCACTCTATGTACATGCGACGTATTTGTGGGCTTTAACATGACATTTGTGAGAAATCTTCTCCATTCGTCTGCATTGTCATCTCATTTAACACGTTGAGACCGAATTTGAAGTGTATCCAAATGATAGGCGGGCCCCAAATCATGATTTCAGGGGCTGATCTGTCAGTTTAGTCATTTCCACAGAGATCCAGGAGATGAAGTTTGACATATACGGTTAATTTGTGATTCTAAGGCTACATATAAAGTTTCGAGCTGAATGGACAGTGGCATCCCTATGATATTACATTATGGGAGACTTTTTAGGTCCATTTGGTGTGAGTGGCTTGATTTCCTCGAGGCCTGGATACATTTCAATAGACTGCTTCGTATTTCAAGGAAGAATGACTGGAACGATGGTCCATATTTCAAGTAAGAATGACTGGAATGATTCTCAGAACTAATTTTGATGGTCAGATCAGAGGATTCAGGCTTGCATAAACCCCGTTTCCTAGAAGACTGGTTGATTAGATCAACATTCCTCCTAAGTCCTAAGAGATGACTGAAACAGGCGTTGGAATACTGTCAAAATTTCTATCTGATTGTCTTACTTTCCATTCATTACATTACATTAATTGTACTTTATTTTCAGAATCAAGGGAATCAGAGGATGTAAATGAACTCAAAATAAATGTGATGAATGTTCTCTCATTGAATTCTTTGTTATCGTTGAATAAATTCCCCGAATCAAAATGCATTTGTTTTCTTGTCAAAATAAAATGGCGACTCTGTTGAGGATTTATTATTTGATGGAAATTGAGAAAATGTCCAGAGAACATTTATCACTTTTTGGCATCAGTATAGACGCCAAAATGGCGACTCTCAACGGAAGCATCCTTCCCTTCATGTCTGAAAATAAAGTGCGATTTTATTTAATAAACTAACTAACACTCTGTTCTGAATGAAAGATATTCCACAGCGATCTTTCTTCCAACTAATGTAGTTGCTCACTTCACATCCAATAGACTTCCATAAAAAAAAAAGTGTCAAAGAAGATCAAGTCAGTTTCGATTAAAGAGAAATAATGCCAGAATGATGACAGTTTATGGAGAGAGCTAGCTTCTTGTGCGAGAACGATTCAAACATCAATTAGTCAGCACGTCTAAGGAAGAGGAGCAAGTCTTCTCTTTTCTTGTAGACAAGTTCTCATTCGAAGAACAGGCTGCCTTGGTCTGGTAGTTCTTTCGTAGCATCCCTGTGAATATGATGGTAGAGTTCCTTTCATGGCTTTCTTCCTCTATTTCACTTGATGAGCATCAAGATATGTTGAAATACTTGTGCAAGATAGTCCTGGATGAAAATCTTCTTCAAAAGGTCGTATTCACCTGGATGGAAAGGAAAAATACTGCCAATGTCATTAAAAGTTCTGAAGATGATCCTTAACTCCAGTACTGTGTGGATCCCACACATGGCCAGTTAATAGATCGAACAGAGAAAGCTGGTGCGCTTATGAATCTTCCAAGATTGGAAAAAGGAAACATTTGGAGTCAGCAGTTGATTCAATTATAGCACAGCCAGTGGATGAAATATTGTGATGGCATAATGCTATAAAAAGAAAGTTGAATGATATAGCTGACTAGGTAGGGAAGACACAACTTTCAAGAGATTTCTCTGATCTATTAACTTTTAATGAGAGGTTACAATTTATTGTCGAAGTATGCATCTTCCACAGCATTGCTGAGGATACAGTTATATTCCCAGCAGTAGATGGGGAATTATCATTTGCTCAGAGTATGCTGAAGAAGAAAGCCAATTCAATAATTTTAGATGCTTGATAGAGAGCATTCAGAGTGCTGGAGTTAATTCAAAGTCGGATGATTCTTATGCAAAGTTGTGCTTACATGTTGACCGAATAATGGGCATCATACAGAAGCACTTCTACAGCAAGGAAGTTCAGGTTCTTCCTCTTGCTCGTGAGTATTTCAGTCCTACAAAATAGTGAGAGCTTCTGTATGAAAGCTTGAGTGTAATGCCATTGAAATTGGTAGAACGCGTCTTGCCATGGCTGGTAGAATCACTTAGTGAAGAAGAAGCGAGGTTTTTTTCTTCAAAATATGAACTCCAGCATCTGATGCCGCATTGGTTACACTTTCCTTTAGCTAGGCACGTAAGAATCATGTCTGGAATGTTTTCAAATCGAGAAGGTTCATATGTTTATCTTCTAGTGCAATCAGTGACCGTCCGTCTTGTCGTCTAGGAAATGGACAATAGCTCTTCCGAAATTGAGTATGCAGGCCAAGGATTCATGCGTATGGAGGTTTGAAAGATGAAATATAGTGATATCTGGAAAAAGAAGGGTTTGATCTTCTTTTACAAGGGGTATCATCCTACCAAGTATGGTTAAAGGTTCGGTTATGTGCAAAACCACGAAACATAGTTTTACCTCACTTTTCAGTTCATCCTCTTTAACGGCATCAACAATGTAGTTTTCATTTTCTCTTTCAATATTAGGATATCGAAGTACACACGAACATGGAAAATTTGCTAACGAATATTAATTGGCCTTCATCAGATGAGCATGTTGCTAAAGAAGTTTTTACCTTCTAACAATGACTACCATTAACAATAATGAACCCTAAGGAAAGCATGTATATGAGAAGTTGGTTCGACTGAATCAGACGTTGCTCGCTAACAAGTAGATGGATTAATTACGGTCAATAGAGACTCTGAGGGCATCATCACAACTTTCATATGAATCAGTTATTTCGGGAGTCTTGAGGAAACAACAACAGATATATTGCCGAAGAAGGAAAAGAAAAATGAGGGGTTGTCAAAAAGGTAAAAGATTGGATCTTCCAATGAAGAGAACATGAGTGATTCTACAAATAAGAAAGTAGAGGAGTTTGGATAATTCAAGGGCTAAAGGAAACATACAATCAAAGAAGGACGGTATGCTACTTGTGCGGAATCAATAGCTAGTTACAGGAGCAATCAAATTGCCATGGTTAAAGTATTTAGAGGAAATGAAGCAAAGAAGAAAAGAATATTCTGCAGGAAATGACTAACAATGGTAAAACTGTCATATATGAAATAAAAGAGAAAGTAATGACATATGGTCCCGATTGAAGATATTTACTCTATAGAAGGACAGGCAAGAAGAAATCATGACGTATATTTATAATGGGGGCAAATTTTCATCAATATATTTGCCAGTTCAGCAAAATATATTATTCCTGAACGCCGAGAAGAATCGCTATGTTTTGACCAAAAAGATTCGTGGCATTTTAACTTAGAAGATTTACCCCGTAATTATTCAGGCGGCAGAAAAAAGGCATACAAAATATATTATCCTTGAAGATAAGTTACTGTTTTGATGTTTTCAAATCAGGGGCAAGATAAGAAAAGTTTCAGAATGCCAAAATCTCAGAATCCCAAATGAGGTAGAGTTGATTTCTCGAAATGATAATTGTCTATATCAATTTTTGCAGGTTAAAGTTGGGGCAAAAGAAAGCATTGATGATTGCTATCAAACATTGTCGATTGTTACCGATAATTTGAGGAGCAAAAGGATTGCGAAAGAAAAAGTCATGTACTCTCCTTTACGTAAATGAATAAAAGCACAAAATTTCAATTGTCCTCAAATCTCAGAAGAAATTCAGCAAATACAATTGAAGAGGAAAGAAAAGTGAGTGGCTTAAAGAACAAATTGCAGAAGACGATTGATAAAGGCGAAATTGTTAAGGTATACGACATAAGAGAAGAAATAAGAGTATACAGGCCTGATTAATTCGAGACTGGGGGCAAAGCTAAGCTTGGGCAAAAAGTATGAGGTGATGTGGCGCAAGGTCACAATATTGTGATTTTGATTACGAAGATTCTCAGAGCAATGCATCCTAATCAAAAGGGGGCAAGACAGGTAAGTAAAAGCTGTGAAATATGTTTCTCACCATAAAATGTATTTCTTTTGTGCAGTTGAATAAAAGATAGGCTTTCAAGCATATCAAGTCATTACCAAAGCAAGACAGGCTTTCAAGCATATCAAGTCATTACCAAAGCAAGACAGGCTTTCAAGCATATCAAGTCATTATCAAATGTGAAGTATTAATGATGATCACTACCAAGCATTGATGATCACTACCAAGCGTTGATGATTACCGTCAAGCGGCCAAACATTGACAATTGCTGTCAAGTATTAACGATTGCCAAAGATTTCCGTTAGAATCACCAAGTACCGATGATTATCGCCCAGATTGCCAACTATCGCTGTCAGGTATTGATGATTATCGCCCAGATTGGCAACTATCGCTGTCATCATCAATGGCTCATGTAAGCTTATCTTATCAAAATTGCTATCATCACCAAGCTGATATACTATTTCAAATACAACATGAAGATTCTCAGAATATATCAGCGACGGTGAAATATCAAATATTGGTTCTCAGAATATATAGCAACTGGCGAAATATCAGCTATGGATTCACCATTCATGATAATGAAATATGCAGTGGAAAAAACCTACATGGTCAACCACATAGATCTTACGACAGCGATGGAAAAATATCAGTTAAGGCAGCCTATCCAAGACTATACAGCCAACTACGCTTAAGACCTATAATCATTTAAGGCTACCTAGCCCCTATATGGTCAACTACGCATAAGACCTCCAAAGCCCGAAATTGGCTGCCCGAAATCGGCTGTAAACTAAAATTGCTCCTTGAGCCCAGTGTCAAGTCTAGTTTAGTCAAGTCCAGTCTAGTTCAATCTAGACTAGGCCAATCAAGTCCAGTCTAGTTCAATCTAGACTAGGCCAGTCAAGTCCAGTCTAATTCAAAATAGACTAGTCCAGTCAAGTTCAGTTAAGTCAGGACATGTCTAGTCAAGGTATGGTCAGTCAAAGTATACTAACACCACTGCTCAAAAGCATAAACTAAGTATAACATTCAAAATGCTGCAAATACATATTTCAAAACAAGTATACTCAAATATGCAATTGCCAGATGAAAATTTTAAACATTGAGTAAACAACATGCAAAAATGCGTTTCTCTTGAATTAGGTTTAAAGCAACAGCAAATGCCTTCAAGATATTAGCAATTATCTACTCAAAAGCTCAAGTCTCCAAGGTCAATTAATATATTAACAAGAGTTGTTCTCAAAAGGGGGCAGAGAATAAACTAGTGAAGAATTATCATTCTCTACTGGACAATATAAGTACTCGAATATATTCTTTGGATTCGTTAAAAGAGCAGTAAAGATTATCCATTCTTCAGAAATATCAGAAGGCTTCACTTCGAAAATATTATCTTCTGAAGAAATCTTTATGCGACATTGACCTGGAAAGGGGGCAGGATTTAATGTCTTCAAAATAATTTATGCCTTGGTCTTTTTGATAACTTCTTATACGCGGTGAAGGAATCCATATGCTAAGTATTATGAAAAATAATATCGCAAGACTCTAAGTATCGGATCTGATGAAGACAAGGAACAAACAAAATCATCATCGGTAACTTATATATTCCTTGGAAAGCTATTAATGGAAATTAAAAGAAGTTTTGTCTATTTTTCAATTTTTCAGAATCAGCAAAGATCTAAGGAAAAGTCTATGAAGAAATGTTAAGGAGAACAAGCTAGAGGCGACTCAGCAAAAGGACTTAGTGGTTGAACCTTTGGAGCTGGAAATGATATCTCTAAGAGCGTGATTTAATGAGAAAAAGATGCAATGCGAAGCATGATGACAAGCACAAAGATGAAATAATTAAATCATTATCATGTTGCAAATATCAGAATCAGCCTAAAACGAGAAGAAACTCTCAATCAATTTAAAAAATTATCAATGCTTGATAAAGCTAAATTGAAAATATTATAATGAATTGAGATACTAATTCTGATTAATTTGGCAGGAGAGACCATTATTCAAAAGCTTGGGTTATGCTGATCATGAATAAAGGAAATAATCGAAAAAGTTAATTGTGGCAGGAACAGCATTAAAGAAAGATACAGAGTTAAAGGAAAGAATCACTAGAGTTGATCAAAAGGAAAGAATCACTGGAGTTGATCAAAAGGAAAGAATCACTGGAGTTAATCAAAGAGACCATTACAGCAGCGACGGTATTGAAAGTTAATTCTCTGATCAAATCGCTCAAAGACAAAGTCGTCACAGCTGTTGCAGAGACGTGCTTCAATGAAAAGAGAATTTTATCGTCTCTAGTGAAACATCTACTTGACACTGCTGGCTGGGGGCATTCCAGTCTTCTGTTCGAGTGCCTTCATTCAAGTCTTCTGTTCGAATGCAATCATTCAAGCTTTCCATTCAAGATCATCTAGTCTTCCGTTTGAATGCGAGCATTCCAATCTTCTGATCGAATGCGACCATTCAATCTTCTGGTCAAGTATGATCAGCTAGTCTGCCATGCAAGTATGATCAGCCAGTCTGCTATGTAAGCATGATCATCCGGTCATCCTTCAGTTGCAGTTCATTCAAGTTTTTCAGGCGAAGGAAGATCAATCCTCCATTTAATTTCAGGAATCAATCAAAGAAGGATCGAGGGGGCATCTGTTGAGGCATAAAAAATATTCCATGTTCGGGGTATTTTGGTAAATTCCATGTCTGGGGTATTTCGGTAAATTCCATGTCTGGGGTATTTAGGTAAAATCCAGGTCTAAAGGTATTTTGGGTATTTTGGTAAAAATTCAATTCCAAGGGTAATTGAGGTATTTTGATAACATTCCATGTCCAAGGGGTAGTTTAGGTATTCTAGTAAAAAGGATTGAAAAGGGTAGTTTGGTAAAAAGGGGTGCACATGTGTCATTTTAAGGGAGAAAGGTTATACACCGACATTTAAGAGGTAGCTTGCTGGTCACCATAGTTTAAGAAAAGAAGGAGATCATATGTGAAGAGATAGGTGGTGGTGATCACCACTCTGTAAGAGTGGTGGGGACTATAAATACCCCATCCTACTCCATTTGAGGGGATAGATCAGTTCAGTTGATCAGTTGCTGGGCTAGGAAACACAAGGGAGAGAAAGAGAATGCTTTGTGCGTTGTATGTGTTGTACGACGCACAATCAAACTTCCGCACAGCCACAATCAAACTTCTGTATAGCCAGCTTCAAACTTCCACATAGCCATCTTCAAACTTCCTCACAACACCATCCTCCAAGGAGTTCTGCACAACACCATCACCAAAGAATCTGCGGACAATGGGAGCTCTGTGCACAACACCATATCTGGAGAAGCTCTTTCGGTTACGCGTAAACAGAGGAAGGAATCCTCTTGGAATTTCGGTTGTGAATTCCATTGTAGCCTTTTATTTTGAGAGATCCACACCGTCCACCAGATTACTATCAGAATTTCGACTGTTAATGATGAGTTTTGATCATTGGATGATGTGGTCCACCAAGATGATCAAGCCGTAACAGCAGCTGAACGATTCGCTTGCGATCATTACTATGATCATGTGAGTGATCATAGTCACCAAAGATCAGCATCGCCTTAATTATTTTCTCTCCCTCTATCTGATGGACGACTCGGATCAGCCCCTCACTATATCATGGAGGCCCACAACGCACATGCGGAACCTCTGTTTTGCAACAGAGTCGACACACGTCGACTCTGTGAGATTTGGTGGCCCACTTATTGAAGTTTCTTGGAAAATCCACTCCGTCTATTGGCTTCAAGACGAAAAACCATATGGAATGGATTGTTACTGGAGTAAAAATGGTGTGGTCCATGAGCTTATCTACTCCGTCGTCCAACACTTAACGGTTAAGATCTTACACTCCTCTACATGGAGACGAAAGAACACCTAGGCAAGGGTAATGCCTGCCCTCTGAAGTGAATGGATGGCTCATATCATTCAATAGGACAGTGAGTGGACCCCTCTACACAAAAATGACGAGTGTGGTAAGAACGTTGTAGCGTTTTAGTGAAAAGAGGAAGAAGGAGTAGATCAGCGAGCGCTGACCGACTTTCAGGAATCCAGTGCACGGCCGATGCTCGTGCACTCTATGTACATGCGACGTATATGTGGGCTTTAGCATGACGTTTGTGAGAAATCTACTCCGTTCATCTGCATTGTCATCTCATTTAACACGTTGAGATCGAATTTGAAGTGTATCCAAATGATAGGCGGGCCCCAAATCATGATTTCAGGGGCTGATCTGTCAGTTTAGTTATTTCCACTGGGATCCAGGAGATGAAGTTTGACATGTACGGTTATTTTGTGATTTTAAGGCTGCATATAAAGTTTCGAGCTGAATGGACGGTGGCAACCCTATAATATTACATTACGGGAGACTTTTTAGGTCCATTTGGTGTGAGTGGCTTGATTTCCTCAGGGCCTGGATACATTTCAATAGACTGCTTCGTATTTCAAGGAAGAATGACTGGAACGATGGTCCATATTTCAAGTAAGGATGACTGGAATGATTCTCAGAATTGATTTTGACAGTCAGATCAGAGGATTCAGGCTTGCATATACCCCGTTTCCTAGAAGACTGGTTGATTAGATCAACATTCCTCCTAAGTCCTAAGAGATGACTGAAACAGGCGTTGGAATACTGCCAAAATTTCTATCTGATTGTCTTACTTTCCATTCATTACATTACATTAATTGTACTTTATTTTCAGAATCAAGGGAATCAGAGGATGTAAATGAACTCAGAATAAATGTGATGAAGGTTCTCTCATTGAATTCTTTATTATCATTGAATAAATTCTCCGAATCAAAGCGCATTTGTTTTCTTGTCAAAACAGGGTCCTCTATGGTACACGACATCAAACAAGATAACGGCTCTCCTCTGGGCTCTGCAATGAACTGAAACTGTGGCACACCGGGTATACAGAACGTGACTGTTCTCGCGGAGAAGTCCAATATGGCATAGTACTCGGCAAGCCAATCCATGCCCAAGATGACATCAAACTTGGACATCGGCAATGCAAACAGATCGCCAATCAGAAAGGTATCCCCGACTAGAATGGGGTAAGATGAGCAAATCGGCCCAACACTGCAGTCTTCCCTAAGGGAGTCGATACTGACAGGCCCTCACGAGTAGACTCCAATGGCAAGCCAGTCCATCGGCAGAAACTCTCGGTGAAAAAAGAATGCGATGCACCAGAATCAAACAACACACATGCAGTGCATGCAGAGACTAAAAGCATACCCTCAAAGACCCCTCCAGATGAATGCGGATCCTGCTGAGCCACATAGAACCAAACCTGAGCCGGCTAGGGATGTGCCTGTCCCCTCTGAACATGCTACTGATGCTGCTGTTGGGGTCGCTGAGGTGGTCGAAACTGCTACCTCTTCTGTTGAGGCCTCGGAGGCTAGTGCCGATGCTGCTGCTGAGGTGGCCTCGGTGGTGGGAGTTATTGTCACTACTGTTGTGGGGGTCTCTGCTGCTGTGGTGGTGGAGGCTGCTGCGGACCTCTCTATTGCTACTGTTGGGGGCGGGGACACTCTCATACACAGTGCCCCATCGCACCGCACCCAAAACATGTACCGGTGAACTGCCTCGAAGGTGGTGCTGGAGGTGCTGCTGGTGTTCGGAAGGCTGGGTGACCTGTACGCCTCTACTGCTATGATCGACGCTACTGGGAGTCATCGAAAGGAACCCACCTCTTCTGGTCTCTCCTCTGACAGCGATCAGACTGAGAACCGGCTCACTTTGCCTAAAAAATCTAGGCCTTCCATACCATCCCCTCAAAAGTCGGGTGCTCATGCCCAATAACATGGCCTCGAAAACCGTAACGCAAGCTGTCCACAAATCGATGGGCTCTCCGCTCCTCATCATCCACCAAATATGGTATAAATCTCGACTACACTATAAAACGAGTAGCGTACTGAGCCACTGTCATATCACCCTGCACCAAAGCCTCGAACTCCAACGCTCGCTGTCGTCAGATGTGATCAGGGAAATATTGTCGGTTAAACCGGTCTACAAAATCCTCCCACATCCACATAAAATCATCGCTTGCTGCTCGAGAGACTGATGTCCACCAATGCTCAGCCTCACCATAGAGAAGAATACTGTTAATCGGACTCGCCGCTTGGTCGTACATCCCATCATATCGAATATCTTCTCTATATCGGCACGTCATCTCTCAGCTACGGGTGTGTCACGCCCCAAACTCGGAAATCGGATTCACAGGAATCCTGATCACCGAATCTGGTGCCGACAACCTCCGTAGTGCCCTATTCTAGGCTCTTGGCAAACATATGTCAGATTTTCGATCCTGGGATCTTACAAGGAGGATTTTCAGAATGATTTTTTTTTGTAATGGAGCATAACCACAAGCATAACCAAGTCACAAAACAACGTCACCACATATCCACTATATCAAAAACTTAAAGTATAATGCAGAAAGGAAAATACAAGGTGATCAAAAGCTCCAAAATAGTCAGATGCACACTCCTGCCTCAGCGTTGCTGCTGTCCAACGCTACCTGCACGCAACGGTCGTGCATAAGCTTACAAAAGCTTAGAGGGTGGTGTAAGTGTGTGCGTAAGGCAAGTGCCAAGTATACAGTATCAGAGTCATGCGGAACATGCGGGTACGTCCATGAAGGCTATCAGCTATACAAAAGTTATATGATGCAAGACATGAATGCTATTGGCCATACTAAGGCCATACGATGGAAGACATGAATGCTATCGGCCACACCGATGCAATGCAAGGCTTACATAGCCGAATGTCATATGCAAAATGCAATCCAAGCAAGCCGGTACTCATCAAGTACACATATCAATACAGTTCCTCTCTGGATATCACCGGGGTCTAATACACTTCGCAGTGACTGCCACCTCCCTAGCTGCATAATCAAGCAAGCGGAATAGACCTCACTATCCGCCTGACCAGTAGTCTGCCAATACCTACCCAGCTCATCGATAGCGGACTCATTTGCGAGCTGGTCAAACTCAGCCTAGTTTATAGCGCCCTCACTCAGGAAGATAAGGCCACACCCCCTTTCAACCGACCACGACACAGTGGGAGACACGGGCTACTGGTATTCGCCACTCGGGCGCTGGTGTATCCACTCGGTTTAGACATTGGAGCATCTCCTGGTATCAAAAAAGTTCTATAACTTTCACCCAAGGATATCTTAAGTTCCCACAGTGTTAGAACCAAGTATTTTCGGTATCCGATATGGCCATCCACGATGTACCTGTGGAGCCACAGCCCTGGTGTCGCTAGGGCGTGAAGTAATCAAGTCACACATATGTGAGATGCATGAATCACACCGTCAAATCATGCAGTAATCCAGCACGTACATATGTGAGATGCATAAATCACACCGTCAAATCATGCAGTAATCCAGCACGGACTGCGTGATCATGTGGGGCACTCTGTCTCATAACGAGTCCCATAAATGGTCTGTCCAATGGCGTAGTCTATGATCAGTCACTACTCATATCAAGCATACATATGATGCGTATGGGTATGAGTCATGGGATTATACTAAGCATGTTATAAAGTGATGAATATTAACGAGTATGGGCCTATCAATAGGCCCTAAGGAGAGTTACAATGTGGACATTTAACCAACATTGTACTTACAATGTGGACGTCAAACCAACATTACTCCCAAGTCACGGCCCACCATAAATATCACAATCCAAGGAGGCTTCACTCATTGCAATGGACCCTAAGGACATCCCATTGGGCCTCTATCCATGGGCCTTAGATACATTAACTGGGGCGCATCATATGGGCCTTATATAAATCCAGTGGGCCACATCAATGGGCCTTATGTACATTGCAATGGGCCATAGCCCCTGGCCTTTGAATATGTCACAATGGGCCTCGTAACATGGGCCACAATTCATAGAAAGTGGGCCTCAACAACGGCCTCATACACCTCAAGTTGGGCCTCAACAATGGGCCATAAATATGGGCTATAAAATGCACCAAGATGGGCCTCCATGGATGGCCACAAGTACATCCATATGGGCACCATCTCATGGGCCTTATATAAATTAATAGGCCACACCAATGGGCCCTACATATACTTCAAATGGGCCACACCCATAATATAAGTGAGATAATGATTTCCACCATTAAAATTTACAAGGCCCACCATAACATTTATTTCCATCCATCCTGTTGGATGATGTGGAAGCAAATATCAGCTTAGTAGGAAACTACAATGGCCCCTTAGAAATTTTGAATGGTAGACGTCATTGTCCACTACATAAAATGGTGGGGTCCACTTGAACTTATGACCTGACTTATTTTACTCTCAAGCCTCAAAATGAGCTTCAAATGGTTGGATGGCTTAGATGCAACACATGCATCATGGTGGGTCCAAAGATGGATGGATCGTGTGGAGAGAACACATACATCGTAGTGGGTCCCACCCCGCCAATACACACACTCCATGTAAGCCACCCCACTAGGGATCGATGCCAAGACCTCAAGTGTTGAAACGAGGTATCTCCACTTCGTCCGCCAGTCCAGCGGCTGGACTAGACGTGGACGGTGGGTCCCACGTGGGGCCCACCATAATGTTTATTTTACATCCAACCAGTTGATAAAGGTCACGCACACCTGGAGGAAAGGAAAAACAAATTTCATATTCGATACAAACCGTTGGTGACCCCAAAAAGGTTTCAATAGCTGATGTTCAATCCCACTGTTTCTTAGGGTGTGGGCCACCTAATATTTGGATCAAGCTGAGTTTTGGAGGGGACCCACCTCAGGGGGTGGTCCACCTCATGGATGGTCTGGATACAAGATATACATCATAGTGGGGCCCACGTACATGCTACTACTTTATTTATTTTTTCTTTTGAAATCGTGATTTCTCACGATTTATCACGTGTGGGGCCCGCATCTAATGGATCCACTCCAATCATTGGATTCCATAGCCCAAAACAATTTTATCAAGACCAATATTGGGCCTTTTTCAGCATTTAAGAAAAATCTGGGTAGGTTTCAATGGTAATGATACTGTTTTTAAAACTATGGCCCACCAGATATTCAAATTAACTTCATTTTTTGGCTCAACGCATAAAATGAGTTGGATATTCAAATCAGCTGTCCTTTACAAGTGGCCCACCCCAAATTTAAAAACAAAACTGATATTTTTATTTCCATCCAAGTGACGTCCAGCGTCCAGGGACGCTGAACGATTTATTTATTTATTTTTCCTCTTTTATATGGACACAACACATCTTATGGTGGGTCCCACCTTCAGACGATCCAGGTGGGCCACCATACGCATGAATTGTGTGGATAAAACATGCATCAATGTGGGGTCCATTCGAGTGGCCACATGGCCACAACATCTCATACAATAGGAAAAAGAAACATAGAGAGATAGAGAGAGTGGGACACGCGTGATGGAGGGACCCCGACACTATGGGCCCTCTATTTCAAGCATCCAATCATACATCAATGGGTCCCATTGCATATGGGCCCTCCAAATAAAAGATCAACGGTGGAGATCCCTCTCCACCCAAAATAAACGATCTATATGACCTCTTTATGAAAGGAAATATAAACATCATGATGGGGTCCATGGAGAATGGCCCCATCATGGAATGATCATGAGGATCAAGGTGGGCCATTGGCCACACCTAAGGTCCCAAGTGAGATCCATACCATCAATCAGTAGGCCTCATTTGGTCCTTCATCATAAAAGTGAAATCTAGGCCTATGGAAAACACCCACCTAGCGATCTCCTTGGTCCGTTGGATAGCTTATCTCCTTACGCTTCACTTTGATGGTGGAAGATGAAGAATGGATGGCTAGGATGAGAGATTTAGGATGGGAAGTGGGCCACCAAAATTACACTTTTCTCTCATGGAAACGCATGGACGTGGGAGCCTCTTACTTACTTGGAAATGTGTTGGGAAATGAGAGAGAGAGAGAGAGAGAGAGTTGTAAGAGAGATGAGGGATGAGTGTGATGGGTGAAAGGGTGAGGTGAGTGATGGATGTGGTACTTGACATGTAAGGTGGTGTAAGAGAGAGGGTGAGAAAGAGTTGACTTTGGGGGTTGCTTGGGGATGGGGTGAAAGGTGATGTGTACTTGACATGAAGTGATTGATGGATTGATCGAGTGATTGATTGATGGGACATGTTGTAGAGATTCTCTTGAGATTGTAACGCGCGGCATTTTCTTCAAAATAAACGCCGACTCACATCTCTTAGTCAGGGTATCGGATCGGTGCGTGAGTTGCGGTGTTGGAACAGCGGTGACTGTGCGGTCGCAATGATACAAGTCTCGGATTAAGCCAACTCAAATGTATAGGATACAACTTACAGTCGTGCGCAAACGTCGATTACAAGTCGCGGATTGCCAGAATTCGACAGGAAGGATCGCGAAAGTTGACGGAACAGTACGGTCTAGGATACGGGTCTTACAGGTCGGGTCTGGCTTGCCCTGAAAATGCCGGGGATCGAGCTATCGGAACTCTCGAAGGAGGGCACTCGCGCGCTCTTGCTCTGCCTGGCAGGCAAAACAACGGGGTGCCTGCTTTGCCCCTTGAGTGCTGTCATCACAGCATGCAACATCTGCTATAACTGGGAGGCATTAACGGATACGGACAGATCCGCACCGGTCTCTGGAGAAGGAGCAGCATTCTCAGGATGGGCGGTAGGAACCTCTGGTGGTGGAGTGGGGACCGTAGGTGGTAGGGTGGGAGCCGTAAGTGGTGGAGCGGGAGTCTCAGGTGGTGGTGCGGGAGTAGATCGGGTCACTCTCCTGGGCATCTCATCCTACTGGAAAGAGCAAAAGCACCAATCAACTTCAAAACTCTCGAAGGAATGCACGTTAGGGGTCTGTAACGGAAGATCACTAAGCCAATGAACTTCGAAACTTAGTTATTCATAGCAGACATGTAATGTTGTTATTAGTTATTCCCAAGTTATACTCTGATACCAACTTCTGTCACGCTCCAAACTCAGAAACTGGGCTCACAAATTTCTCGATCGCAGAATCTGACACCGACAGCCTCCATAGAACCCTATTCTCGGCTCCCATTCGCCAGGTTCCGATCCTGGGATGCTACGAGTAGGATTTTCAACATCAGTTTGAATCATAATAAGCATAACTAAAGGCATAACCCACTAACAACAACCAAAAACTCAATTACATTTTCACTATGATAAAAAACTTTACAAGTACAATGAGTATAAAGGGAAATACAATGATAATAGACCAAAAGTTCTAAAATAATCTACCACGTACTCAAGCTTCAGCGCTGCTGCAATCCAATGTCACCTGCACGCAACAGTCGTGCATAAGCTTATAGAAAGCTTAAAAGGTAGTGAAAGTGTGTGCGCAAGGTGATAATGCAGTTATGCAGTATTAGAGTAATGAGGAACATGTTGATGAAAGCCAAGAATACCATTAGTCGTACCAAGGCCATGTAGTGCAAAACATGAATGATGTCGGCCATACCAAAGCCATGCGATGTAAAATGCAACTCAAGCATACGAATCCTCATCTAAGTCTACATATCAATATAGCTCAACTCTGGAATATCACCAGGGTCTAGTACACTCTAAACTAGATCGTCGTCCCATCGCGCACAATAAGGTAAGTGGAAGAGACCTCAATATCCGCCTGCCAATATCGGTCTCGGCTCATCGATAGTGAACCCATTCCTCGAGCTGGTCAAACTCAGCCTAGCTTTGCCCCCTCCACTCGGGTGGGTAAGGCCGCACCCCCTTCCAACGGACCACGACACAGTGAAAAGCACGACCGTCTGGTAATCGACATTCAGCGCTCCTATACCCACTCGGTATAGACGTTTGAGCAACCTCTTAATACTACAAGGGTTTAGAGACTTTCACCTAGGGATATCTATAGCATCCCATGTAGAACAAGATTTTCGGTATCCAATCCTGCCAACCACGATACGATTGTGAAGGCTACGACCCTGATGTCGCTAGGGCGTAAAGTATCATATCACACAATGCGAATGCATGAATCACACTATCAAGTCATGCAACAATTCTACGCGTATCGTACGCTCATGTAGGGAAACACCACCTATCCGGGAGCCCCTAAACAATCTACCTGAAGGCATATGCTATGATCAGTCACTTCTCATATCAAGCATAAATATGATGCGTATGATCATAAATAATGGAACTATATTAATCATGTTATGAAGTAACACACTATCCTTACAATGCAGATGGCCTAAACGGCCTACAAAACAAGTGCGGGCCTATCAATGGGCCCTAGGGAGAGTCATAATGTGGACATTTAACCAACATTATACTCGCAATGTGGACGTCAAACCATCATTGCTCCCAAGGCATAGCCCGTCGTAAACATCATTACATAAACCATGTTGGGATCTCACATTGCAATGGACCTTAGGTACATCCCATTGGGCCTTAAATAGATCAAATGGGCCATATCATATGGGCCTTATGTTCATCAAGTGGGCCACATCAATGGGCCGCACCAATGGCCTTATGTACATTGCAGTGGGTCATAACCCGTGGGCCTTAGAATACATCAAATGGGCCTAATCACATGGGCTTTATGTGTATCAAACGGGCCACACCTATTAGGCCCCATATGTACATCAAATGGGTATCAACCCATAGACCTCAATACATCTCAATGGGCCCTAACCCATGGGCCCCTAATGCATTAAATGGGCCTCAACCCATGGGCCTTACATATATATTAAAGTGGGCCTCAACCATGGGCCACAGATACATCTAATGGGCCTTATAACATGGGCCTTACATCCACATCAAAGTGGGCCCCAACGGACTACCTTAGATAAGTCAAGATGGGCCTCATAACATGCCGAGGTGGGGTCCACTTGGAATATGGATCTGGCTCATTCTTTATGCCCACATCATAAGATGGGCTTTCCAAATGGATGGATGGATTGGATGCAACCCATACATCATGGTGAGGGCCCACATGAAAGCCCACTATCATGTATATTATAAATAGTATAATATATAAACTATATAATATATATATATATATATACACACACACACACACACACACACACACACACACACATACACACATATACCATCTCGCACGTGGGGGGTAGGTCCAACCGTCCACAGTCGTGGACGGTGTGAATAAAACACTTACATTATTGTGGGTCCCACGTGGGGCCCACCATAACATTTATTTTCCATCCAAACTGTTGGTAAGGTCACACGGACCTGGATGAACAGAAAAAACAAATTTCATCTTGATCCAAAACTTCTATGGACCCAAAATGGGTTTCAAGGGTAGCCACTCAATCCCACAGTTTCCTCTGATGTGGGCCACCTGAGCCTTGGATCGGCCCAATCTTTGGAGGGGGCCTACTTAAGGTAGGGGCCCACCATATGGATGGAGTGGATACTAAACATACATCATGGTGGGG
The DNA here is from genome assembly GCA_037074715.1 of Magnolia kwangsiensis. Classification (NCBI taxonomy): domain Eukaryota; kingdom Viridiplantae; phylum Streptophyta; class Magnoliopsida; order Magnoliales; family Magnoliaceae; genus Magnolia; species Magnolia kwangsiensis. Next base: position 32,403,534 of record CM073579.1, on the reverse strand, counting down.
CCCACAGCTGGAGCCGTGGGTACCTGTCCGCCCGCCCTTAGCAACGTCCTAACGCTACTGTCGTCCAGAGGCAGTAGCCTCTACTGCTATATATATTTTTTTAAAACTGAGTTTTCTCGCGATTTTTTCTAGGTAGGGCCCGGATCAGGTAAATCCGCTCCATCCATTGCTCTCTACGGCTCAAGACAGATCAAACGAGCCCCATATCCAATGTATTTCAACATGTAAAAAAAAAGAAAAACCAAGTGAATTTAAATGGTGAAGATCATTGTTTACTAAGGTATGGCCCACCAGAAAGTTGGATCAACTTCACTTTTCGGCTCAACGCCTAAAATGAGCTGATAAATAGGATGGACGGCGTGGATTGAATACATACATTAAGATGGGGCCTACACAAGTGGGCCACCCCCATTAGCTTGGAACCAAGCTAATATTTGTGTTTTTCATGCACAGTCTGGGCCTAACACACACACAAGGTGGGCTCTGTTTAGGTGGGCCACCAAATGGTAGGTGGTGTGGGTACAATACATATAAGGTGGGCCCCACTCGTAGATGGCTTGGATAAAATACTTACTTCATGGGGGGGTCTATTCAAGTGGGCCACACAACCTCATCATCATAAAAAAATATATATAAAAAGAGAGGGAGAGAGAGAAAAAGAGTGGGAGTGGGACACGCGTGATGGAGGGACCCCGACACTATGGGCCCTCCCTTGCAACCAATCATACATCAAGTGGGTCCCATTACACATGGGCCCATTAAATCAAAATCCAACGGTGGAGATCCCTTCTCCACTAAAATAGACGATCTAGATGACCCTAGGTATACAAGAAAAATAAACATCATGATGGGGTCCATGGAGAATAGCCCCATCATGGAATGATCATGATGATCAAAGTGGGCCATCGACCACATCTTAGGATCTCAAGTGAGATCCAAACCATTGATTGGTTGGCCTCACTTGGCCCATCTTAAAAATATGAAAACTACTCTATCAAAGCACCCACCGCTTGATCTTCTTGCCCCCTTGGCTTTCTTTGCTCCTTAGCTTCGATTCAAACGGAGGAGATGAGGTTTGGATGGTTAAGATGGGAGATCTTGGGATGGAAAGGTGGGCTACACTTGGAACTTGGAAGAGAGGGAGGGGCTTGGATGTATGGAGCTCTCTTGCTTGGGAAAGTATTTTGGAAAAATGAAGGAGAGAGAGAGTTGTAAAGGGAGAGAGAGAGTGATGAGTGATGGATGTGGTAAGTGATGGGTGTGTAAGAGATTTTTGACTTTTGTGGCAAATGGTGTAAGAAAAGTATGAGCTTTCTAAGAACTTTTTGACTTTTAGGGCTTGTTTGGGAAAGGGTTATAGGTGATGTGTACTTGACATGTTGAGATTGATGGATTGATGGATTGATGTGAAAAGTCATAGAGATTCTCAGGGAATTTACACGCACGGGGTTTTACCCGTGTCGAACGCTAGCCCACATCTCCTGACCAGGGTATCGTCTTGGCTCGCAAGTCACGGCAACAGCGCGGTCGTTATGGTAAAAGTTTTGGATTGAGTCGACTTGGGTTGACGATGTGTGAATTAAGGTCGTGCACAAATACCGATTAAGGGTCAAAGGTTGCCGAAATTCGAACAGGAAGACCACGGAAGTCTACGGAACGGTACGGTATGGGATACAGTGCTTACAGTTTCTTCTTAAGACATTACATGTGACAGGTCCCCTAACCGCTTGTAGTGGAATCGGGCTTTTAGCCGAGATAAATCTAGCCTTTGCTCTTTTTGTTACGACCCAAACTCGAAAACTGAACTGACAAAATTCTTAATCACTGAATCCGGTGCCGACAGCCTCCGTAGTACCCCATTCTCGGCTCCCAGCACATGTATGCCAGATTTCGATCCTGGGATCCTGCAATGAGGATTTTTTTTACTGTACATTTATCTCGTAAAAATCATAATCATAAGTTTATCCAAATCACAAAGGCAACATCATCATCACATATCTATTAATATAAATATTTGAGTACAGTGTCGAAAGGGAAATACATATATAAAAAAATCAAGCTCAAGAAGTCCGCCGCATGCTCCAAGCTCAATGTTGTTGCAACCTCACATCACCTGCAAGCATCTATCATGCATAAGGTTAAAGAAAGCTAAGATGGTGGTGTACGTGTGTGCACAAGTGTCAAGCATTCAATACAGTGTCATACTCATATAATATTAACAGTACTAGAAAGATCATGAATCATACGATATCATAGTAAGTGACAATAATGATAAATTCATAAGTCATACAATTTTAGAGTACGCAATACAGATCAGCTATACAAACGAGGAGGCATAAAGAATCAAATATCAGATGCCGATGATACAATGCAATATACAATTCCTGATGAGTTCACGAATACCGTCAGCCGTATCTAAACCATGTAGAAACACAGTAACCTAAAATGCCATATGCCACGGATGTAATGCAATATACGATGCGAATGGGATGACTATGCTAGAGTTTAAAGACGGGATGATATTACGTAGAATCGCTGGCTATAAGGTCCACCACACGAGACTTCTATCCAAACCAGTCTCATACCTAATTTGGATAGTCAGACTCAATGTGGTAAACTCCTAATCTTAGGTTAATGCGTGCCCCAACCGAAATTTTGACCATTGTGAAGGCACACGTAATAAATAGTTGCGCACCACTAGCCTAAGTGGATAGTGAATGAATGAGTACGTAACGCCTGCTCCACAAATCCGTACTGCACATCTCTTAGATCATCACCGGGGTTTAGTACACTCTACATGCAAATCGCCGCCGGCTTACGCTCGACCATGCAAGTGGAAGAGACCTCACTATCCGCCTGACCGGTAGTTAGCCAATATCTACCTAGCATGTCAATAGTAGACCCATTCACGAGCTGGTCAAACTTAGCCTAGCTATTCCCTCTACTCTCGGCGGATAAGGCCACACTCCCTCCCAACCGACCACGACACAGTGAGAGACACGACCTCCTGATATTTGGCACTCGGGCGCTCGTGTATCCACTTGGTCTCGACATTGAGGCGTCTCCTGACTACGGAAGTTTAGAGACTTTTACCCATGGACATCCAAAGTGCCCAGATGCTCGAACCAAACATTTCCAGTGTCCCATCTAGCTATCCACGACATGTCTGTGGAGTCTACGACACTGATGTCACTAGGGCGTATAATATTCACAACACACAATGTAAGATGCATGAGTCATACAATCCTGTCATGCATCAATCCTTCGCATACCGTGCGCTCATGTAAGACAATCTCCGCCTATTATGAAGTCTCATAACAACCTTTCTAAGGACATATACAATGGTCAACCACATCTCATAATAAACATGCAGATGATGTGTATGGGAATGTATATGATGTCATGCTGTCACTTACTCATAATCGGTATCAACAATCAGAATCGGCCTTGATGAGAATGGGCCTAACAAGGCCTAAGGGAAGGTCACTATGCGGACGTTCAACAATCATTGCCCATCAATGTGGACATTCAACCAACATTGTTCTCAAGGAGTGGCCAACATAAGGCCGAACATACAGTGGGTCCACAGCCTCATAGAAGGGTCTAATATACATCACAATGTGCCGAATTCATGGGCTTAATATACATCACCATGGGCCACGACCTATGGTCATCAAATACGTCCTAATGGGCTACGACCCATAGGCCTCAATATACATCAAGTAGAATACATTAATGGGTCTCATATACATCAGGATGGGCCGCGTACTTAGGCCTCGAATACATCAAGTGTGCCACACATCATGGGCCTAATATATATCACAGTGGACCTTGCCCTTAGGCCATGAATATATCACAATGGGCCTCTGACATGGGCCTAATATACATCATGAGGGGCCACATCCTATGGACCTTAAATATATCACAATGTGCCATGTTCCATGGGCCTCAAATAAATCACAATGGGCAATAACCCATGGGCTTCAGATTCAAGCAGGTGGGCCCCATCATATGGGCCTTAAATACAAGACAGGTGGGCCCTATCACATGGGCCTCAAATATACATCATGATGGGCCTTAAGTAGGCTTGGATTACACCAAAAATCTTTTCAATAGCTATAGGTGTAACATGTGTATCACAGTACACTATCATTATACAGGGAAAATAGTGCTCTAATGATGTTCAGCACCACCCAAACATTGTCTATGTAAATCAGCATGGTCCAAACATTGTCTATGTACATGTCCAACACTGTCCAAACATTACCCAGCACTCTTCAGCATAAACTGGACGGTGTGGATGAAATAAATACATCATGCTGGTGTCCACGTACATGGCCCACCAGAGACTTGAATCTGCTTCATTTTTAGTCTCAAGCCTAATATGATCTTGCCAATTGGATGGACGGTTTGGATATAACACATACCTCTGATCAGACCCACATAACTTGCTGATGTCAATACAATAGCTAGGTGGGATCCCCACTGTTCAGATGGACAGTTGGGACAAAATACATATATTATGTGGGGTCCACGGTTCAGATGGGACCCACAGAACTCGCTGACGTAAGCAACAACTGCTGTCACCGGTGAGGATCACAAATGGACGGTCAGGATCAAACACAGACATCGTGTGGGTCTACACGTGTGGCCTACTTGCTTTAAATAAAGCTAATATTTATTTATTTATCAATTATCATATTTTATTATTATTTCACAAACGATCCAGCAACAGCTGCTGCTGGACGTTCAAACCGAATGGACGGTGATGGATATAAATCACATTCCTGATGATGTAGACCCACGGAACGTGTGACGTCATGCAGTGGGACCCACTGCTGAACGGTTTGGATGCAAATACATCGAGGTGCGTCCAGCACATCCCATGAGCTGGACGGTGCACCACAGCAGGTGGGTCCCATGCTGTCGAAACAGATGGACACCATGGATGAAACATACATCACAGTTGTCCCACGTGAGTGTGGGCCACACGTGGATAGCATGAATGGTCTAGATTTAAAATATACACGTCAAAAGGGCCTACATAAATCGCTGACGTCACAAGCAGCAGCAAAACGGCTGGTGTGAGGTACTCCAACCAATCAGCATCAACTGTCCATGGATTGGACGGTGTGGATGCAATCAAACTAAGGTGGCTCTACATGCTGTCATTGTGTGAGGTATATCAGACAATCTACACACGTGTGAGGCATACTAGCCAATCAACACGTGCGAGTTACGTAGAACACATGCATTTGGTGGTTTCACCGTCCACTCCCATGGACGGACGGTCTGGATTTCAAATACAAATACATGCATACAAGGCGAGTCTCACCACCTGCACGTGTGAGACGTGCAGGGTTGCCCGTACATGGATGGATGGTTTGAGTTAGAACCATACCTCCCACAGACTTTACTAACATCCCCAGCAGCTACAAAGCTGGTGCGTGAGTGGCTGGCCCACCGTCCAATACTATATAACGCATGCCGCGTGATGGGGTCCACACGCGTGGCCCACCATCCAATACTATATATATATATATATATATATATATATATATATATATATATATATATATATATTCACGTGTTTTGTGGCCTGGACAAAACACGTGAATGATGTGGACCCTATTTCATCTGGGATGGATGGCCAAGATGAAACCTATACATCATGGTGTCCACATGATCTGCACGGACGGACGGTGTGTACGGAACACATACAAAAAGGGGGGTGGGTCCATAGAACCTGGTGACGTCGATGCAACAAGTGCTGCTGGTGTGAAGCACTCCAGCCACCCTGCTTCCCAAGATGGATCCCATGTTGGGCCACAACTGCTGACGACAACTGGGTGGGTTACTGACCCACCGTCATGGAATAAATACATCAGGGCCCCACGAATTTAAAAAACGGGTGGATGCTCATGATGTAACAGATACGTCATGGTGGGGTGGATCTCCACCGTCCAGATCTGCTGTACATATAATAAATACATCATGGTGGGGTGCATTGGGGTGGACCACACACATCAAAAGAGAGAGAGAGAGAGAGAGAGAGAGAGAGAGAGAGAGGTTATGGGAGGGGCCCGTCACTATGGGCCCCTCATCCATGCATTACAACATACATCAAGTGGTCTCATCACATGTGAGCACTCAAACCATCAAAATTACATAAATCAAATCTTAAAAAACACTCACCTTTGATCTCCTCTTCCTTCTTCCGCCAACACGATCTAGGGCTCCAAGTGGTGGATTTTAACGGTTGAGATGGACTTTGGATGGTGGGGACGAAAGATAGGAAGTGGGCTATAGTAGCTTCTCCCCCACGGAAGCCATGGACGTGGGTTACTGGGAGAAAATGAGGGAGAGAGATTATTGTAGGAGAGAGAGGGAGATGGGAGATGTGAGTGATGGAGTGATGTGTACTTGACATGTAAGGGAGAAAGTTGACTTTAGGTATGGGTGTTGGTACTTAGGGACAGGAGGTTGTACTTAACATGTGAGTTGATTGAATGGATTGATTGATAGGACATGTCGTAGATATTCTCTCAGAATGACGTTTTTCCTCATAGTGAACGTGGGCCCACATCTTCTAGCATGGGTATTGCCTCAGCGCGCGAGACACGGCATCGGAACCGTGGCGACGGCATGGTCGCAGGGATACAAATCTCGGGTCGAACTAACTCTGATACATGGGACATGACTCAAGATCATGCGCAAACGTCGATAACAGATCGCAGGTCACCAGAATTCTACCGGGAGGACCGCGAAAGCATATAGAACGGTACGGGTTAGGATACGGGTCTTGCAACTCTCCCCTTCAAATAAAAAATTCATCCTTGAAATTTACAAAACAGACAAGGGAAGAGGAAACATCATATATAAGTCAAGACACAATCAGTTTACATAAGGATGTGGATAACGCTCTTTAATCTGTGGTGACCACTATTAAACCTCAGATCCTAGATCAGAAATGGTCAAAACTTGGATACCTTGCAACCTCACCATCTCACCAATGACTAATCTAATAAGGTATCCTGATGCCTGGTTGTGCGGATCGTCAACCACTCCTGACGACTAAGGGTACTGTAGAGTTGCATAAAACCTACCCTAGGTCTACTGGGGAGATGTATGTCCCCCCCTCAAAGAGGTCATTGCTAAAAATGAGGTCACTCACACTTACGATGCCCTGACTCACCACGTTTGAAGCAAACGCCCGTAAATGGTCTCTTTGGTGGTGCTAAAGGTGCTACTGGCACTCGAAAGGATGGACGCTTCCTGTTCCTCTGTGATCGTCGACGCTGTAGTTGTTGGAAACTACCAGAGGGGATCTTCCTCTTCCGGTCTCCTTTGTGGTCACGAACCCTTTGTGAATCATTCTATTCTACCTCATAAATCTGGGTCCTCTGAACTACCTACTCAAAGGTCGGGAGCATGTATTTGACGACATGGCTTCTAAGGCCAAAACGTAAGTCGTTCTCAAAACGGCGGGCCTTTCACTCCTCATCATCAACCAAATACGGTGCGAACCTTGATAGCGCCATAAAACGAGCCGCATACTGCACCACAGATATGTCCCCCTGTACCAGAGTCTCGAACTCTAACGTTCTCGGACAACAAATGTGGTCGGGGAAGTATTACCGAACGAATCGATCAATAAAATCCTCTCTTATCCAGACAAAATCAGGTCCTGCAACACGAGTAACAGAAGTCCACCAGTGCTCAGCCTCACCCTAGAGAAGAAATACTGTCAATCAGACTCGTTGCTGGGTCGTACATGCCATCGTGTCAAAAATATTTTTCACATTGGAGCATCATCTCTCGGCTGCTGTCAAATATGGATTGCCCTGGAAATGTAGAGGATCAAGTTGTCTGAACTCTCAAAGAAGGGCGCTCGCGCGCTCTTGCTCTGCTTGGGCTGACGAAACAATAGGGTGCCTGTCCTGCCCCTGAAACGCAGCCATCACAACCTGCAACATCTGCTGTAGCTAGGAGGCACTCACAGGTACGGTCGGATCTGCACCGGTCTCAGGTAGAGGAACAACATCCTCAGTCTGGGGAGTAGGGATCTCTGGGGGTGGAGCGGGGTCTGCAGGTGGTAAAGATGGAGCCTCAGGTGGTGGAGCAGGATTTGTTCGAGTCACTCTTCTGGGCGGCATGTCTTATAGGGAAGAACAAAGGCTCTTATCAACCTTGAGAACTCTCGAAAGCACTCACATTAAGAGTCTATAACAGAAGATCGCTAAGTTATTCAAACTTGGGACCTAATCATTCTAAGTTCTTGACAATCATAAAGTATAAGGTAGCTATCAGTAGATATGTGACGTTATCCTCAGGTATTCCTAAGTTAGGCTCTAATACCAACTTCTGTCACCCCCTAAATCTGAAAACCGGGCTCACAAAATTCTCAATCACCGAATCCGGTGCCGACAGCTTCCGTATGACCCCATTCTTGGCTCTCAGCGTATTTATGCCAGATTTTGATCCTGAGATCCTGCAAGGATGATTTTTTTAGTATATATTTATCTCGTAAGAAGCATAACTACCAGTTTACCCAAATCACAAAGGCAACATCACCATCACATATCTACTAATAAATATTTGAGTACAGTACTGAAAGGGTAATACATATATTAAAAATCAAGCTCCAGAAGTCCGCTGCATGCTCCAAGCTCAATGCTGCTGCAACCTAACATCACCTACACCCATCTATCGTTAGGGGTGCACATCGAACCATTGCATCCGTGTAACCGAACCGAAACCGTTGGATCGGTTCGGTTTGGTCCGGTTCTAGGATGCTAACGGTCCGGTTCCGGTTCCAAAATTCTCAAAACCGTTGATTACGGATCGGTTCCGGTTCAGGGCCTTGTAGAACAGATCCAAACAGTTGAACCGAACTGTAGATCCAAACCATTGAATCGAACCATAGAAACTCTACCATAGTTTCTAACAACACCAAAAAAACTGCCTTTTTTCTTCAGTATTTCGAGCAGCAGTAATAAAAACTTAACAAGGTAGGTAAAAATGAAAATTAAAAACTCCCTTGAAAACTCTTAAGAAGCTTTGCCATCATCTGCGGCTAATTCAAATGTCTCTCCAGGTACAAGCTTTGGCACATCATCATCGTCATCTGCCTCTGTGGGGACGACACCTAGTGCCTGCTTCCAGAACTGCTCTGCAAGCTTCCTCAGATTATCCAAATTGTCAGGCCCTAATTAATTGATGATCCTAGGTAGAAGATCCTGAAGCTTTTTCGTGAGGAGAATCGCTAACCACCCATGTATTGGCAGCGATTGAGACTTGCACTTTTGGGTCTGAAATTGAATGACAACATCATCCTTGAAGATATTGACTTCTTGAACATATTGACTTCCTCAATGGCTAGGATTGCATTCACCGCTATTCTCTTCAAGGTGCTTTGAAGCCTTTTGTCATATGTTGTTGTGGTCTTGTGAATAACCTTCTTCTTTCTTTGTATGCTCCTGTAACACCCTAGATTTTTGCACACCTGGAGTTAGACGTCCTTAGGGAATGGGTCAACCATGGCACCTTAGTAACTTCTCAAAACTCGAGTCCAAAGCTAGAGAAATCATTTAGAACCAAATTCTTTAGAAATTAAACGTATATTAGCCAACGCTACACTAGATTTCTTGCAAAATTAGCACCAACCACTTTAAATACGATCTGTAAGACCTAAAACCTCTAGAATTGTTAACGCTACGTTACCCTGAAATCTAGGATCCAACTCTAAACCCAGTTGCTCTCAGGAATACTTTGTAACTTTGTATTGGTTCTAGACCGCATATCGAGAGTCTGATATCTATGAAGTTAGACCATTACAACTGCTTAGTTGGGCTTGTTAATCACCTAGAAAATCAAGCCCAAACGATGTCCTGAGACCATTTTATTGAGCCCGGAGTGAAAAGAGTAAGAACATGAAGATTTTTAGAAAATTAATTATATTTTTTTAAGAAATCTGGAACGGTTTACTTGCACATTATTTTTAAGCGTTCTGACCGTTAGAATTCGACCCAAATTCACCCTCGGATCAGGATAGGTGGCCCTTATATGTCATAGCACTTGTGGCCCTGATCAAGTTTCGGTAACCGTTGAACTGAAACTGGTCCGCCACGGTCAATCTGAAAATCCGACCGGAATGAAAACTTCGCTTGACCTAGATCTAATATTAGAGAGCTTAAGTCCGACCGCATTTAGTAACAGGACCTCCAGAAATGCTCCGTTGGATCGGAACAGACCTGATTTGGTTATAACCTAAGTATACCTTGGCCTTAAGTCTATTTTTATCAAGTTTAGGCTGATAAATAGGGCTTAAAACCCTCATTCCAAATCTCATATGAATTTTCAAACCCTAGCTTTCCAAGAGAGAGAGAGAGAGAGTAGGAGATTCACCCAGAGATTTTACCCTGCAGCTCCATGTGCTTCAATACCACTACTGTATCGCTATTATAGTATTTTTGATTCCATTATTGGGTAAGTTAAGCTAACCCTAACCTGTTTTGAAGCTTAGACTAGCTGTAGTAGAGTTCTAGCTAACCTGTTTCATGCCATAGGCAGCGTATCCGCCGTTGAAGAAGACACATCGTCTAAATCATCTTGAATATGTATTTTCTGGTTTAAGGTGCGAACTATATACGTTTAGGTTATGGTTTTCAAGACTTTCAATGTTAAGTAATGATTTATTCTTACTTAGGATGCTATTTCACATGTATAAAGTGTTGTCTGTTTCGTTTTTCAGTTATACATTAATTATGTCGAATATACTGTATTCCCTGTATTTGTAGAAAATACCATATATGTATGAAATTAGGATTTGAGTTTGCCATGATTAACTATCGTCTAGGTATGCTAAATGCATGTGTATTAACTTCTGGGTGAACGGATTTGCCTAATACATGTTATATTAACATACGTCGTGTATGTTACAATGCGTAGCCTAAGTGTTTGTAAAAATGACTAAATGAGTATAAACCTTGCGTTAGTGTACGCCGTGAATAACCATCGTAGCTATGTGATTGTTGTGTAGGAGACAATCCTTTAACTAAAGGACTTGCCCTAATACGTATGCTAACTAATACATACCATGTATGATATAACATGTATGTTAAGAGTTTGTAAATATGTCTATATGAATTAATATTTGTAAACTGTTCTTTAGATGGGTGTTGAGATAGGATTCTTAGCCACTCTAATGATGTGTATGATTTCCTCCATATACTTTATTTTATAGTCATTACTTTTACTTAGAAATGCATAAGTATGGATTCATGTTTATGTTGTACTTCATAACATGCTCAATTGATTGTATGATTTGAATCATTGCTCCATTACTGCCTTGAGTATCTCATATGCTAGATCGTTGTAATTGAATGTGATTGGGGCTATTGTATAGTCCAGGTAATCAGTAATCGTACTCCAAATGGTGGTTGAGGTTGTTTTTGCCACGTAGGATGAGTTTAACGAATCTGAGTCGTGCTTGGGGTGTTCGGCAGTGGTTAGGCCACACGGAGTGCTCATGCATTCCATGTCGTTCCACTCAACGTGCGCTTGGCCTAGTTGAGCTTATCAACTAACCCGATTGACTGATGTTTGGTTGGTACTACTTGAACCTAAGGTACCAAACTTACCAATGGAAAGCCCTCTAACCTTGGTACCTCGATCTGCTAAGACTCATGAGCCGATTATGGTGGTATGAGACACTATATTCGTGCTGTCAACCTACTCTGATTGGTGACGAGCCCTTTATAGTGACTAGTGAGCACCTATACTCGTGAGCATATTATGGTGGTATGGGACACTATATTCTTACTATCGGTCTACATTGATTGGTGAGGAGCCCTCCGTAGTGACCTCAAGTATATCCTGATAGTGCATAAAGACAACGAGTCTTGTTGCAGTATGTGGGATATAACTAGGCCTGTATTGATAAGGTGATGGGGGAGAGGAGCAACGATTAACGCAACAGCCCTGACAGCCCTTGTAGTGACCTAGAACCGTGACATCGTATGAGATTATCTCAAACTGACGACCTGAGAGTAGATCACCATTTGGGTAATGATACAAGGGAGGTACCTTAGCTTCCCAATCCTGCTGTATGAAAATGACTAATAAGAACTTGGTAAGCATATTCATAACACCACATTGCATGTGCTAATGGAGTTGGTGATAGAGCACCGAGGAAGTGAGTCATGCTGCAATCGTTAGATGATGTCGCAGAGGGGATTGTGGTGAGGGCATGCATCATTCTTCATATCATCCTTACGTTAACAAGAGTATCTAGGACCTATTTGATTGTACTGCCTTATCATTACTGCTTGATTGGATTGATAACATGTTAACCTTTGCTGTATATAGTTTCCACTGAGTTGATCACTCATTCCCACATTATGGGACGGTGTTGGCCACACCAACCAGTCCCTGTTTTAGTTTCAGATGGCAACGATGCTTGCGAGGCAGAGTCGGTCTTTCTTGATGATGTTGAGGAGGATTTCTCCTATATGCAGGTTTTGATCGACGGGTTTACAAGGTTACTGATTAGATGCCAATACACTTGGTATTTTTGCTTTTTATTTAAACACTTATGTATATTCTTTTCTTTCCATTTTGGAGTATACATGTATTTAGTTAACCTGGTAACATGTTCACACTCTGGAGACTTACAATCAATTATACAATTTATATATTTATCATAGTCTTCCGCTTGAGAAATTTAACTGTCTCTGGAGTATGATATGATATTTTGGTTTAATCTACCTCATGTTTTATGCACTAATGCAGTCGACATTCATCCATCATTGAAAATATTGCATAAGTTATGTTCTGGAACTCGGGAGTGGAGTTTATGCTCAACCCCCGATTTTCAGGATATTACAGCTCCCCTTTCCACCAGTGCGAACGACACCGACCATTTTCATTAGCTTCTCCCGATTCATCTTCATAGGGGGTTTTTATGGATAGAAGACGCCGCAACAACATAAGAGCTCGCTCAGGCTCTGAGATTTTATCTTATTGAATTTTCAAAAAATAAATGAGAAATCAGTTGATCTCGTTCTTTCCGATCTGTGATTCTTCTAAATGCCTCATTTTCAAAACCCTAGATAAAAGGTAGCCCAGAACTGTGGAACCGATCCGGAACCGAACCGTTTTTCATGGTCTGGTTCCAATTCAGTTCTAGGGTGCTAACGGTCCGGTTCCAGTTCCAAAAACTGTAGAACCATCAAGAATGGTTCGGTTCCAGTTTCACCCCAGAACCAAACCAAACCGACTCATGTGCACCCTTATCTATCGTGCATAAGCTTAAAGAAAGATTAGAGGGTGGTGTACGTGTGTGCACAAGTGTCAAGTATTTAATACAATGCCATACTCATATAATATCAGCAATACTAGCAAGATCATGAATCATACGATATCATAGTAAGCGGGAATAATGACAAATCCATAAGTCATACAATTTCAGAGTACGCAATACAGATCAGCTATACATACAAGGAGTCATAAAGAGCAAAATATCAGATGCCGAGGATACAGTGCAATATACAATTCCTAATGATTTCACGAATATTGTTAGTCATATTTAGACCATGTAGAAACACATTAACCTAAAATGCCATATGCCGTGGATATAATGCAATATACGGTGTAAATGCAATATACGGTGCAAATGGGATGACCATGTTGGAGTGTGAAGAAGGGATGATAGTATGTAGTATCACTAGCTACGGGGTCCACCACAAGGGACTTCTATCCAAACCAGTCCTATACCTAATTTGGATAGTCAGACTCAATGTGGTAAACTCCTGATCTTAGGTTAGTCGCATGCCCCGACCGAAATCCTAGCCATTGCGAATGCACACGTAACAAATAGTTGTGCACCACTAGCCCGAGTGGATAGTGAATGAATGAATGAATGAGTATACAATGCTTGCTTCCCAAATCCGTACTGCACACCTCCGGGATCATCACCAGGGTCTAGTACACTCTACATGTAAATCGCTAACCACTGACGCGCGACCATGCAAGTGGAAGAGACCTCACTATCCACCTGACCGGTAGTCAGCCAATATCTACCAGGCACGTCAATAACGGACCCATTCACGAGCTTATCAAACTCAGCCTAGCTATGCCCCCTACTCTCGAGTGGGTAAGGCCACACTCCCTCCCAACCGACCATGACGCAGTGGGAGACACGACCTCCTAATATTTAGCACTCAAGCGCTCATGTATCCACTCGATCTCAACATGGGGCATCTTCTAGCCACGGAGGTTTAGGGACTTTCATCCACAGAAATCCAAAATGCCCAGATGCTCGAACTAAACATTTTCAGTATCCCATCTAGTTATCCACGACAAGCCTGTAGAGGCTGCGGCCCCGATGGCACTAGGGCGTATATTAATCACAACACACAATGCAAGATGCATGAGCCATACAATCCTATCATGCATCAATCCTTCGTATACCGTGTGCTCATGTGAGACAATCTTCGCCAATCAGGGAGTCTCATAACAACCTGTCAAAGGACATATGCAATGGTCAACCGCATCTCATAATAAATATGAAGATGATGCGTATGGGAATGCACATGATGTCATGCTATCACCTACTCATAATCGGTATCAACAATCAGAATCGGCCTTGATAAGAATGGGTGTAATAAGGCCTAAGAGAATGTCACAATGTGGACGTTCAACCATCATTGCCTATCAATGTGGACATTCAACCAACATTACTCCCAAGGAGCGGCCAACATAGGGCTGAACATACAGTGGGCCCACGACCTCATACAAGGGTCTAACATACATCACAATGGGCCGAATTCACGAGCTTAATATACATCACCGTGGGCCACGACCCATGGTTTTCAAATATATCCTAATGGGTTACAACTCATAGGCCTCAATATACATCAAGTGGATTGCATTAATGGGTCTCATATACATCAAGATGGGCCATGTACCTGGGTCTCAAATACATCAAGTGTGCCACACATGAACGGTCTAGATTTAAAATATACACGTCGAAGGGGACCTACATAAATCGTTGATGCAATCAAACTAAGGTGGCCCCACATGCTGTCATTGTGTGAGGTATATCAGACAATCTACACACGTGTGAGGCATATTAGCCAATCAACACGTGCGAGTTACGTAGAACACATGCATTTGGTGGTTTCACCGTCCACACCCATGGACGGACGGTTTGGATTGTACATGCATACAAGGCGAATCTCACCACCTGCACGTGTGACACGTGCAGGGTTTGCTGTACATGGATGGATGGTTATGGTTAGAACCATACCTCCCACAGACTTTACTAACATCCCTAGCAGCTACAAAGCTGGTGCGTGAGTGGCTGGCCCACCGTCCAGATGATGGACAATGGGGATATAACGCATGCATCATGGTGGGTCCACATGCATGGCCCACCATCCAATACTATATATATAAATATGTACAAGTCACGTAAATGATGTGGCCCCATGTCATCTGGGATGGATGGCCAAGATAAAACCCATACATCATGGGGTCCACATCATCTGCATGGACGGACGGTGTGTAAGCAACACATATAAAAAGGGGGGGTGGGTCACATAGAACCTGGTGACGTCGATACACCAAGTGTTGCTAGTGTGAAGCACTCCAGCCACTTTACTTCCCAAGGTGGATCCCATGTTGGGCCACAACTGCTGACAACAACTGGGTGGGTTGCTGACCCACCGTCCATCATGGAATAAATCCATAAGGGCTCCACCACTTAAAACAAATGGACGGATGGTCAGGATGTAACACATACATCAAGGTGAGGTGGATCTCCACCGTCCAGATTTGCTGGACATATAATAAATACATCATGGTGGGGTGCATTAGGGTGGGCTACACACATCAAGAGAGAGAGAGAGAGAGAGAGAGAGAGAGAGAGAGAGAGAGAGAGAGAGAGAGAGAGAGATCGGTTATGGGAGGGGCCCCACCATTTTGGGCCCCTCATCCATGCATTACAACATACATCAAGTGGTCCCATCACGTGTGAGCACTCAAACCATCAAAATTACATAAATCAAACCTTAGAAAATACCCACCTTTGATCTCCTCTTCCTTCTTTCGCCAACATGATCTAGGGCTCCAAGTGGTGGATTTTAACGGTTAAGATGGAGTTTGGTTGTGGGGATGGGAGATAGGAAGTGGGCCATACTAGCTTCTCCCCCATGGAAGCCATGGACGTGGGTTACTTGGAGAAAATAAGGGAGAGAGAGATGAGAGAGAGATTTTTGTAGGAGAGAGAGGGAGATGGGAGATGTGAGTGATGGAGTGATGTGTACTTGACATGTAAGGGAGAAAGTTGACTTTAAGGATGGGTGTTGGTACATGGGGATGAGATGTTGTACTTGACATGTAAGGTGATTGATGGGACATTTCGTAGAGATTCTCTCAGAATTGTAACGCCCTGCATTTTTCCTTGGACTGAATGTGGGCCCACATCTCCTGGCCCGGGTATTGCCTCAGCCCACAAGACACGACATCAGAACCGCGGCAACGGCGCGGTCACAGGGATACAAGTCTTGAGTCGATCCGACTCTGATATATGAGACATAACTCAAGATCGCGCACAAACGCCGATAATAGATTGTGAGTTGCTAAAATTTGACAGGGAGGACCATGGAAGCATACAGAACGATATAGGCTAGGATACGGGTCTTACACTTTTATATGTCAACATTGTCCACCCGTCATCGTTATTTTACAGTGTTGGTGAGACAGAAATCACTTCATATATCATTTGTTGCTTCTTGATTTTAACTAGGGCTAACAGAATTTGCTTTATGATCTTTTCGAGTGATTAGTTGGAAATGAAGTAGAATACCACATTAGTTGGAATAGAATTCATTGTTTGTGATGAATGAATTTCCTAAAGAAATGATGGTATATTAGTAATCTGAGTCCAGAGATAATACACTTTATTTTAAAGATGAAGGGGAGGATGTTCTCGTTGAGAGTAGCCAATTTGGTGTTGTTGTGGCGTCATCTGATGATGATCACTCTTCTAATTATTTTGAAGTTAGTATTAAACATAGATATCCCAACTAAAGATTTTGGGATCGATCCCCAACAAAGTCATCATTTTATTTTAACAAGAAATGAAGTATCACAGATTGGAATATCCACATTCAATAATAACAAAGAAAAAATGGAAGAACATTCACCATCACGTATTTTATTAGTTTTTATTCGTATTACATCCCTTATGTTTCCCTTGATTCCAAAAACAAAGTACATTTGTATTAATGCAATGGAGTAAAGGAAAGCAGTTCGATATTAATTTCGACAGCATTTTGGCTTACGAAGCATCCGTCGTGATGATAAAGAAGTTGTGCAGAATTGAATCCACAGTCGAAGCCTTGTTCCGCACTTGAAATACAAGTGGGAAAGATTAGCTCACGAAAAATTCTAGATCTTGTGGAAGAGTATTGTTGTACATTCAAAATTGTCATGAGAACATGTCAGTTATACGGCTGCACAACCAATCCCTGTTGCGTGACCGCGCAACAAGGTCCTTATCGCTTCTTTCCCATTATGCTGCTAGATACCTAAAGGAGTCTTCAAAGAATTCTTGGAGCCTCTCTGACCTCTCTGGAGCTCCTCACTTGTGAATGTACTAAATGAGAGGGGAAGGCGGTATTTATAGGCCACCACATGTGCGAACCAAGAAACCCACGCAATTCAATCCATTTGTGCGGTTACACATCAAGTTTCTATTACATGGTTGTGCAACATATCTGTCTACTTGACTCGGGCAATCTACTTCAGAACCAATTCGGTCGAGCCACAAATTCATTGCACGCCACGCAATGTATCCTTATTACGCGGACGTGCAGCATTCCCTCCTTTCTGTATTATTATTTTCTCTCCTTTTCTATGCTCCAACAGCCCTCAACCTATGGCTGCTCCTTCTATGGCTAACCTAGCCTTCAACATAAATAAGATAGAAAACTTCATGACTTGCTTTCTTCAAAGAGGAGCCACCCTGTTAAACCAAAATATGTTGGCACAATTGTCGTTCACTCCAATCAGTCGATCAATTCAAAGCTCGCCTTTATATCGATCAATCAATTCTGTCATACTCCCCCTGATGGGAGCGATAGCCAGTATTTGCCTCCAGGGGAGGAGGAAGTGATACACACACCACAAGGGGTAAACCCTTTCCAGTTAGGCCCCTCTGAAATTGATCGGACATTTTAAGGAGCAATTCATGGCCATGAAAAATGACCTCTAGAAATAACACGGGATTGAACTCACGTCCACCCGATTTAGGGACCTTTGTCCCTTCTATGATGCCAGGATACTCGCCAATTTCAAAGTACCAAAGTTTCAATGATATGAAGGTATTGGATGGCCCACTGCCGACCTAAAAGCATTTTATGGTAAAGTCAATGTCATGGCAGGGAATGACAGAATTTTGATTCAGTTATTCCAAACATCCCTGAGAGGTGAGGCGCTAAGTTGGTACACATCGCCTGATCATCACAAAGCCAGAAATTAGGAAGACATGTCTCAAGCATTCATTGGTTGCTTTATGTATAATCTAAACGTAGTAACCAGAAGGGCAGATCTTGCTACTTTGAAACAAAGGAATAATGGGTATTTGTCAGCTTATGTTGGTTGATGGTGGGCTAAGGATGCTAAAATGAAAATATTCATTGACGAGGAAGAGCAGATCTCCATGATCTGAAAAGGCCAAGCTATAAGTCCTTTGGGGGGGGGGGGGGGGGGGGGGGGTGGGTTAATAGGACTGCCAAATTTTTATTTTTTTTAAATAACAACGAAATTTAAACAAATAAATAGAGATAGCGATTGGACAATCCACAATGCAGAAACGAATAACAACCTCAAATGTACAAGTATTGAGAGGTTGATACAGATGTTGTTCTAAGGACAACCTTACACCAAAAACCAGTGGTTTATGGTAGGACAACTTGATTCCTAGAACGTTCTGTGTAGAAAAAACTCAAACTGATACAACGGAATAAAGAACTAAATAGCAAAAAAAATAACTAAGCTATTACAACATTCCCACACTTTCATAAAAGAAATTACAACATTCCCCACAAATGCATAAAGGAAAATTATAACATCCATAAAATTAAATATTCAATCAATCACCATAAGACCAAAAATTATAGTGGTTTGTTTGTGTGTGCACCAACTATTTAGAAAAATAGCCACGCAACTATTCCACTCCTAATATCCTCACATAGTGGATATTAACGTTCACTATAAAATAGGTTTTTCAAGGTTCACCTAAAACCCTCACAATTGTATCTTTCAAGTGGGCTTATACAATTTAAAAACTCCACACTCTGAGTTTTCTAGATCACCTCAAATAAACCAAAACAGAGATTTTCCTGGCACAATCTCAAAAATAAAAATATAAATTTACAGAAAAGTAAATAAACTTATCTGGATATTCTCCTTTTGATGTAGCCCAGAAGAACCAATTCGGAGTAGAAGTTCAACGTAGAAGTTTAATATCCACACTCCTTATGAAATGGTTCTAGGTTCTAAATTAATTTTAAATTAAATCTCCTTGGGCTAACTTGATTTGATTTTAATTCCAAGAAATGGAAAAATTTTAATCCCTTCTTCAAATATGATTAGAATGCAGAATACAAAATCAAATGTAAAAAGCTAATTAAAGAGAATATGAAATAAGAACTAAATAGCTTAAGAATATCACTAACTTATCTCTCAGAGTGGTGTAATGATTTTGCTTGAATTGAATACCAAACTCTGAAATTCGTGCTCTATTTATAGGTGCAAAAATTGCACTCTCGACTGGTCCTGAGGTCGGCACGACTAGTCAAGGGACCAACAAACTTTTAAAAATTTAGGCGTGATAAGATCAGGCCGCACCATGACTGGTTGAAGGGCATGCTCGAGCCTCCACAACCAGTCGAGTCGTGTCCACGACTGGTCGTGTGAAACTCAAATTAGTTGCTGGACTTTAGGTCAAGCCTGCAAGACTGGTAGAGCACTGTTCACACAACCGGTCGAGTAGTCTCCCGGATTGGTCGAGGCTTGAACAAAAAATCTTGAAAATAAATAACAAACTTAGGACTGGTCAAGGATTTCTTGGACTAGTCGAGTCTAAGACTAGTTAAGAAATAGTTTATGCACTTATAAAGTGACCCAATTCAAATTATGTATTCAAAATGACCTATCCTATAGTCAACCTAAGGTCATTCATACCTTATACATGATGTATGAACGTTGAAACTTCTTTTGCTTTAGTTAATAGTTGTTCTTTAAAGTTCACGAAGCTTGAGATGAAGAAGCTTGAACTTGAGACTTTTGAAGCTTGAATATGACTAACATTAAAGCTTGAGCTTGAGGTTCAAAGCAAAGAACTTTGTCTTGACTTGGACAAAGCTTTGAAAAATTAAACTATTGAAGCTTGAAAGATTGAATTCACACTTGGTGTTGTACTTCAACATGAACATGTAATATTACATTTAAAGTTCTAGTAAAAAAAGCCTCTGATCTTGTACAAGAGATGCATTGTCTTGAATTTGTAGATGAGCTATACAAGACACAAATTCCATGAGGTTTTGGCACTACAAAATTTGACAATAATAGGAGTTAGAAAACATAGCACTTACAATCTCCCCCTTTGTCAAATTTGTGACAAAACACACTTCATTCAAAATAAGTATACTATGCATAATAAAGAATCATGCATCAATTATCAATATAGACTAGTTACAGCCTGGTTAAAGAATCATGCACCAATTATATAAACAGGTCAAAAATTTGCATCTATTCCCCCAACAATACTCCCCCTTACTCCCCCTTACAAAAATAATGGATAGCTACCTATCCACAATATCCACAATCCATTCACATGCCACATATCATAAAATGTAATAGCATGATAAATTTCTCCCCCTTTTTTCACAATATGACAAAGGAAAGAACCAATAAATAATAGTGGAAGTAAATAAATAAGGAAGAATAAGAAGAGTAATGAGGAATAAATGAACAAGATAGTTAAGATATAAAATCTATAAACAAGTATTGTTCAAGCATGATCAACCATATGTTCAATCACGTAAAACAAAACAAGTCAAAGTATCATAAATGTCATTACAAACCAGATAAGAAAAGACTAATCTGAACCCAATGAAGGAACATGTATGGTAGGATCAAGTTTATGAAGTCCCTTGTTAATGCGCCTAAGATACTTGCGCATTTTTTTAAATTGCAAATCATGGGACACATTCATGTTTTCTACCTTCTCCTCAAGTGAGCGCAACCGCGCATCAAAGTCAGATGGCTGATAATCAGGATCATCTGCTGAATCGAATTTGATCTCATCAAAAATATCATCCATATTGATGTCATCTAGAGGTAAATCGCCTTCTACAACATTTGCGGCATCAGCTCCACCAACACCCACATTGACTTGGCCAGGGGGCAATCCCAAATTTGTTTTATTAATATTTGAGTTGTTGATGTCTTACTATATGCATAACCACTAAACTATGTGTGACCAACATTGTCATAAGATACGCAAAGGGAATGTCACTGTGTCTTGGATGGAGACGGAACTGAATGATGCAATGACAAATCAAGGAAGGAAGATAAACAGATGAACCAGAGATGATAAAATGTAGAATACAGACCATGAATGTAGTAAGTTTGGTTTTCTTACCAAAATGAGAATAAATATTTAAAATGAATATCCTGTGAAGGACTCAGTATCTGGGTAACAAATACTTTGAGGTAAGTGCATTTCCAGAAGTATTCCATTCTGCATCTATATTGCATAAATCTCTAGTAAGCATATGTTTCTCAGTTTTAGATGGTTTTGTTAATAGATTGTTAATGGGAATACCTTCATCATTGACAAGTAAATCCATTAAGCCAGAGATAAGGTAACGATCCTGAAATGGCCAAGCTATATGTCCTAGAGGGGGGGTGAATAGGACTATGCCAAATTAAAATTAAATACCGAGGAATAAAATGAAAAAATAGCCTTACAATAATAAATTAATTCACAATGCTGAAATTAAATCAATCTCAATAAACAAGCATTGAGAGGTTGATATAAATTCAGTTCTAAGGACAACCTTACACCATAATAAACAAGGACTTATGGTAGGACAACCTTATTTCTAAAATATCTTTCGAATCAAGAACTCAATCTGAAAATAAATAGCAAGGAATTACAATCTTAAGAATTGATTATTCTAGGGACAACCATGCACCATAAAAATGGCAGGACAACCTTACTAGAATAATTATTGAAATTGAAGCACAGATTGATAAAAGTATAACAAGAGATAAAATGCTGAAATAAAACTCTAAATTATTACAAAATTCCCCACACTTACTTGAAATGTAAATTGTTACAACATTCATATCCACATGTACATTCCACACAACTGAATGATGAAAGATAAAGAATTGAGGATGCATTCAATCCACAAAACAAGGAGTTATAGTGGTTCTCCTGTGTGTACACCAACTGTTTAAAAAAATAGCCACACAGAATGCTACTCCACTCCTAATATCCTCATGCAGGGATATTAGCGTTCACTATCAAAATAGGTTTCACAGGTTCACCTAAAACCTTCACAATTGTGTCTTTTTAACTTGGACTTACACAATCCAAAAACTCACACTATTCTGAGTTTTCTGGCTCTCCACAGATAACCACACAAATGGAATTTTTCTGGCGAATCCCAAACAAAAACCAAAATAATGAAAATTTTACAGAATTGTAAAATACCTAGATTTCTCCTCTTGTAGCAGCCCGAAAGAACCAATTGGAGTAGATGTTCGGATATGAAAGTTCAATGTCCAATACTCACTTTATAATGGTTCTAAGTTCTAATTGATTTTGAATTAAATCAGACTGGGCTAGCTCTATTTGATTTTAATTCCCAAAAGAAGGAAAGAAATAGTTTCTCTTTTCAAATCAGATTGGAAAAATGAATCAAATCAAATAATAAAAAGCTAAAAGAAGGAAATAGAATTATACACAATATAGCTTAAGAACAGACACGAACTTACCTCAGAGTGGAGCTTTGAATTCACTTAATTTTCGATGAATAACTCTGAAATTCATGTGCTATTTATAGCTACAGAAATTCATCTTCGACTGGTCTTAGGGTCACCACGACTAGTCGAAGAAGAAACAGATTTCTGAATTTTCGGGCACGATTGGATAAAACCATTACACGACCGGTCATGAGCAGTCTACAACAGGTTGAAGGTCGTCCACGACTGGTCGAGACCCTCACATGACTAGTCGTGCGACCTTTGAATTAGTTGCTGGAGTTGGAGTCGTAGCTCCATGACTGGTCGAAGGTCGAGTCAAGACCATCCCACGACCGGTCGAGCAGACTCCAGGACTAGTCGTAGTCGAACAGAAAAAATTTGATAATTTATAACAAAACTTCGATTGGTCTTGAAATTTCTAGGATTGGTCGAACCAGTGCTAGGACTAGTCGAACAAGGTCCAGGACTAATCTTAGAACAGACCAAAATCATTTGTAAAAGATATATGAATTATGTATCCAAAGTGACCTACTCTAAAGGTCAACCTAAGTTTAATCAAACCTCAACAAGGACATTGAACCTTCATTAATTTAGAATTTGATCTTTACGAAGATTGAGTTCTTCTTGTAGCTTGAACACTTCACAAGATTTGAAGTCAACGTCAATATGAGTTGTGCTCAGTTCCCTAAGTATGCTTGAGTCTTGAACTTGAACTCGAGTTAGATCTTCAACTTGAACTCTTCTTAAAGATCGTTTGTCAAGAAGTGTTGATGTGGTGTCTTGAACATATGTAACAAGATGCAAATACAAGACACATATAGAGGTTTTGACGCATAAAATTTAACAACCAAAGAGGATTCAAACCATAGCACTTATAATCTCCTCCTTTGTCAAATTTGTGACAAAACACACTACTATAGTTCAATGCACAAAATACAATAAGAGAAGCAGCACAAGCATCAATAAAGAATCATGCACCAGTTGTCATGAGATAACCAGAAGCATAGCATAATAAGTAGCACAAGCATCAATAAAGAATCACGCACCAATTGTCATGAGATAACCAGAAGCGTAGCATAATACATCATCCTATAAGTTTACAAACTACAAACTCAAGTTTACCAACTCTCCTTGAGTAGTACACCTACCAATCATCATATGTGTACCAATCATAATCAATCCCACACCTCTCCCCCTTTTTGACAAAAATATGACAAAGGAAGAATTAAAAACAGGATAATTAATAAAGGAGTCAAAATATCATATCATAAAACGTTATCAAGTCAAGTCAAAGAAACTCAGTCACACAAGCAAAGATAAATCAAAGTCTGATAGTTATTACAAACCAAAGAGTAAAATCCTCAATCTGATCCAGAAGAAGGAGCAGGTATGGTAGGATCAATTTGATGAAGGCCTTTTTATAAGCTCCTAAAATACTTACGTATATTTTTAAATTGAGCATTGTGGCCAACATTCATCTGTTCTACCTTCTCCTCTAATGCACTCAAACGTGCATCAAAATTAGATGACTCATAGTCAGGATCATTCCCAGAGTCTGAATCAATTTCATTAAAAATATTGTCCATATTGATATCGTCTGGAGGAAGAGCATCACCCTCTTCATCATTCCCAGCTTCAGCAGCAGCTCCACCCACACTAATATCAACTTGTCCTCGAGCTAACTCCAACTTCATTTTGTTTATGTTGGAGTTGTTGAATATAAGGTGTTGGATAGGAGTCTCTCCAATAGGCATAGATACTAACATGTGAGTGGCTAACACATTCATCAGATACCCAAATGGAATATCACTATGACCAGGATGAATACGGAATTGAATGATAAAGTAACAAATCAAAAAGGGCAAACAGATATTAGCACCAGTAACGATTGAGTACAAAATACGAACCATAATCAGAGTTAACTCATTCTTGTTACCTGAGCGAGGATACAGATTAGACGTGAAGATATGATGTAAGACTCTGTATTTGGGCAACAAGTATCTGGTTGCGAGGGCATTCCCAGTGTGATTCCATGGTGCATCCATGTTACACAATGTTTTAGTATAAATGCATTTTTCAGATTCTGACACTTTCTCAGCAAGTGTGCTAGGATGAATACCATCATCATTTATTGAAATATCCATAAGGCCTGAGATTAAATGTTGATCAATAGGAAAAGGCCCTTCTCTAGTAGCAATAGTAAAAGTCAGTTGCTCAGTAGAAAATTCAGTAATGCACGCAACCATGGCCTGCGCTATGGACTGGTATGTCGGCCTGCCCCAACATAAAATGTTTTCACATCCTACAGATTGAAGGAGAGGAAAAAGATTGAAAGGAGCGATATGGTTGAAATCAACGGCCTTTTCTACAATCACATTTCACATACGCAAATCATGAACATACGTTGGATCATCTTCGGGAGCCCTAAGATGGTGTCTGGTGATAACATTTGATCTAGAAGAAGAAACACCTCTAAAATTCTTCTTTTTAGCTCTAGGATCCATTTTCTTAAAGAAATACAAGGAATTTCAAGAAAATAGAGATGAGTTTCTCTAGAATCAACAAATGAGAAGAAAATCCAAAAAACTTGAAGAAAGAGTTGAAATAGACAACAACAATCAAGAAATTGAAGAGAAAAGACAATGATTCTTCAAGAAAAATAAGCAAAATGCTCTAATCTAACGGAATCGAACACAGGGGTTTGACTATTCATAACTCAGCTCTTTAGAGAAGAGGGTTAGAATGAAGAGGAAGAAGTTTTCCCCCCAAATAAAGGCAATCAGCGCGCTACACGACTGGTCGTGGGTCGTCCTCGACTGGTCGTGACACGACTGGTCGAGTACGTCCTGGACTGGTCATGTACCATAAAAAATATGTAATTTTCATCAAAATTTAAAATAAAAATTATTAATATATTAATATATATATACGCTATACTATAAATATGCATAATCAATCATTTTAAATTGCACATACCAAGATCAAATTTTAATTTATTAAACCTGCTTTTGTCGAGCGGTTTAGTGAATATGTCAACAAGTTGAGTCTCATTAGGTATGTATTCTAAGTATATTACTTTTTCTTCCACTAATTCACGAATATAATGAAATCTAATGTTAATGTGCTTAGTACGTGAATGTTGGATTGGGTTTTTCGAAATATTTATCGCACTGAAATTATCACAATATAAAACCATTGAATCATGTGTGATAATATAATCACCCAACATTTGTTTCATCCAAACTAGCTGTGTACATGCATTTTCAGCTGCAATGTATTCAACTTCAGCAGTTGAGAGTGA
The DNA here is from genome assembly GCA_037074715.1 of Magnolia kwangsiensis. Lineage (NCBI taxonomy): Eukaryota > Viridiplantae > Streptophyta > Magnoliopsida > Magnoliales > Magnoliaceae > Magnolia > Magnolia kwangsiensis. The sequence goes on along the minus strand of CM073579.1, from coordinate 32,377,166 downwards.
TGTCAAACTTTGCTTCTTGCTAAACCAAGAAACGAAGCAGTTTCCAATGTAAAAACAACCACCACTGGTTGATTTTCTGTCATCAATACTACTAGCCTAATCAACATTTGAATACCTAGCCAATTGAACACTAGTATCATAAGGATACCAAAGACCCAAATTAACTGAACTTGCGACATATCTAATAATTTGCTTAACAGCAGTTAAGTGAGATTCCTTAGGATTAGACTAATATCTAGCGCAAATTCCAACACTTAAAGCAATATCAGGTCTACTAGCAGTTAAGTAAAGCAAACTACCAATCATGCTATGATACAATTTAGGTTCTACATCTTTACCTATAGAGTCTTTTGAAAGTCTTAGATTTGATCTCATAGGAGTATCAAAATTCTTACCATTCTCGAATCCGAACCTCTTAATCAAGTTCAAAGCATATTTAGTTTGTGCAATAAAAATTTCATCAGGTTGTTGTTTTACTTGTAACCCTAGAAAATAATTTAATTCCCCAACCATGCCCATTTCGAATTCAGATTTCATTAGATCTGCAAACTTAACAGTCATGTTAGTACAAGTTGATCCATAAATTATATCATCAACATAGATTTGAACCATTAGAATTCATTGTTATGTTTCTTAACAAAGAGTGTCTTATGGACACTGCCCATTTGAAAATTGTGACTCAGTAAAAACTTTGTCAATTTTTCATACCATGCCATGGGAGCTTGTATCAAACAATAGAGAGCTTTTTTAAGGTGGTATACATGATTAGTAAACTTAGGGTTTTCAAACCCTGTAGATTGTTTAACATATACCTCTTCATGTAAATCGCCATTTAAAAAGGCACTTTTCACATTCATTTGAAAAATTTTAAACTTTCTAAAATATGCCATGGATATAAAAATTCTAATTGATTCAAGGAGAGTAACTGGTGAAAATGTTTCATCGTAATCGATGCCTTCAATTTGAGAGTACCCTTGTACAACCAGTCTTGCCTTGTTTCGAATTATATTTCCCAGTTCATCAAACTTATTTTTAAAAATTCACTTTGTTCCAATTATGTGTTTATCTTTAAGTATAGGAATAAGATACCAGACATCATTACGAACAAATTGATTAAATTCTTCCTGCATTGCAACTATCCAGTTTTCATCAGAAAGTGCTTCTTTTACATTTACCGGTTCAATCTGGGATGTAAAACATACATAATTACATATGTCTTCAATTTGTCTATGAGTGCGCACACTAGTGAGAGAGTTTCCAAGAATTTAAGTAGTTGGATGATCTTTAAAAGTCCTTAATTCAGAATTAATTTCACTTGATGAAGTATCTGATTTTTCAATTACAAGAACTTTATCATTGTCTGAACTAGGGGCAGGTGTATTCAAGTGATTATCAAGGACCACATTAATTGACTCTTGAATCACACCAGTCCTGTTGTTCAATACACGATAAACACGACTGTTTAAAGAATATCCTAAAAAGGTCCCTTCGTCACTTTTAGTGTCAAACTTTTTCAAGTTTTCATGGTCACGCAAAATGTAGCACTTGCTGCCAAAAATACGAAAGTATTTAACAGTAGGCTTTTTTTCAAACCACATTTTATAAGCCGTTTTATTATTTGATTTACAAGTATAAACACGGTTAATAATGTAGCAGGCAGTATTTACTGCTTCAGCCCAAAGATTTTTAGGGAGTTTCATGCTATTCAACATAACATTTTCCATTTCTTGAAGCACTCCAATTTTCCTTTCCATAATACTATTTTGTTGTGGTGTTTTGGGTGTAGAGAATTCATGTGATATTCTCTGTTCGCTACAAAATTTCTCAAAACTGCTATTTTCAAATTCGGATCCATGATCACTACGGATCTTACTGACTTGATAACATTTTTCAGTTTGGATTCATTTGATGATCTTTTTCACTTCATTAAGGGTTTTTGATTTGTCTCTTAAAAATGAAACCCAAGTGTATCTTGTATAATCATCTACGATAATCAAGATGTATTTTTTACCGTCTTAACTTTCCGTTCTAGTTAGTCTTATAAGATCCATGTGGAAAAGCTTGAGTGGTCTTGATGTGGCATTGGAGTTCACTTTTTTGAGAGAGCTCCTAGTTTGTTTACCGTACTGGCATTCACCACATATTTTGTCTACTTTTTGTAACTTAGGTAGACCTCTAATTAGTTCTTCTTTGATCAATCTATATAAATTTCGATAGTGCACATGTCCAAGGCGTTTATGCCATAATTTTGTCTCATTGGTGTGGACCATGTAGCACTTTTAGTTAGATAATCTACCATCACTTACTATATAGCAGTTTTTAGAAGTTCTGCGACCAGTTAATATTACAGAACCCTTTCTGTTTATGATCTCACAACCTTGATTGGAAAATTTCACACTATGGTTGTTATCGCATATTTGAGATATGCTTAACAGGTTGTGTTTTAGCCCCTCAACATATAAAACGTCTTTAAATAAAGGAAGGTTGTAAAGTTGAACCGTACCTTTGCCAATAATCTTGTAATTACTTCCATCACCAAATGTGACTGACCCATCAGTCATATCTTTAAGATCAGTGAATAAAGCTTTGTCTCCTGTCATATGTCTGGAGCATCCACTATCTAGGTACCACTTTGAATGGCTTGTTGCTTTAAAAGCAGTGTGGGCAACCAAGCAGGCACCCCTAGGAACCCATTTCAGAACAGTTTTGGATTTAGGAGTATAGTTGGTCTTCTTTTGATTGTAGTTGTAAGTATGACCTATTGAGTTATATTTTAAGAGCTCCTTAAGTAAATCAACTATCTTTTCACCTAGAGGATTTCTGACCTGATTTTTAAAATTGACATAACAACTTTTAGGTTTTCGAAAAGTTTTCGTATTTTTAGAAAAATCTCGATAAGTACTTTTCTCTTTCGAGTTTGAGGCTTCTCCTTTCACAAATTTGAGAGGAGTATCCTTCTATTTAAGAGGTATATACTTATCATAGCCCAACCCGGATCGATCGCCACATTTTCTTGATCCGGATAATAATTTTTCTAACTTTGGATCACCTTAAGCATATCTCCATGTGTCCTTCAAACTCAGAAGAGAAGATACTTCATTTTTAAGCTTCTCATTTTCAGATTTTAAATCTTCAATTAGGGAGGTTTTGAATTCCAAATCACATTTTAATTTTTTTAAACAATCTAAAATTTGGGATTTTTTGAAAATAAGAGTCTAAAAACATTCTTTAAGTTTAAAAAATTTTTCTTTTTGAAGTTTAAGTTTGACAGCAATTTTACAACTTTCCTTATATAAGGCATTATAAGCACCTTGAAGATCTTCTTCATTTTCATGATCACTATGCAAATTTTCTTCACTAGTTGAATCGTCATGATCTGAGAATGTGAACTTGGCTAGAGTCATAAGGGCTTTTACATCATTGCCCGACTCGGTTTCAGAATCTTCTAATTTAGAAGAAGCTTCAGAATCAGATGATTCGTCCCAAGTAGCCAACATACCCTTCTTCTTGGGTTTGTCTTTGTTAGGACATTTGTTTGCTAAATGCCCATATTCTTGGCAGTTGTAACATTGACTATCTTTCAAAGACTTCCAAGTTCTAGACTTTGGTTTAGATCGTTTCTTTTCATTTGTCTTTTGAAAATCGACCATTTTCTTACTTTTGAAAATCTTGTAAAACCTTTTAGTTAAAAGCATCATATCATCTTCTGAATTTTTTAAATCCGAGTTTTCTTGAGAAATACCTTTAGAAGATGTTAAAGCAATAGATTTACCTTTAAGAGCTTTAAAATTCAATTCATAGGTTTGTAAAGAACCAACTAGTTCTTCTACGCTCATGTTATTCGTGTCACGAAGTTCCTGGATCGCGATTACTTTAGAGTTGAACCGTTCAGGAAGTGAGTGTAGTATCTTTGCACACACTTTACTTTCTGGGATTTTATCACCAAGACCCCACATTAAGTTTACAATGTCATTTATTCTAGTGTAAAAGTTCATAAACATTTCATTTTCCTCTATATGAATTTCTTCAAATTTAGTTGTGAGGAGTTGGACTTTAGATTTCTTGACAATTAATGTTCCCTCGTGTGTCATTTCTAATATATCTCAGGCTTGCTTTGCAGTATCACTAGATATGATTCTTTTGAAATCATCCGGTGATAGAGCGCAAGTGATAGCATTTAGTGCTTTAGCATTGACACTATTCTCACTTTTCTGAAGTGTAGTCCATGAGAAATAAGGAGACACTCTCATTATTTTTGAACCGTCGGTTCCAGTCACTTCAGTGGTAGGGGGTTTCCATTCGGTCACTATGGCTGCCACACACTCTCATCCAATGATTTGAGGAAGATCCTCATTCTGGCTTTCTAATAGGCATAGTTGGAGCCATCAAATGATGGAGGCCTAGTGACTGAAAGGCTATCGAAATTTGACATCTTTTTATATAGCTTAGATAATTAGCTCAGGAAATAAATCCAAAATATAAAGCAATAAGAACGAGCTATTAGGCTCTAATACCACTTGAAATGGCCAAGCTATATATTCTAGAGGGGGGGTAAATAGGACTATGCCAAATTAAAATTAAATACCGCGGAATAAAATAAAGAAATAGCCTTACAATAATAAATCAATTCACAATGCTGAAATTAAATCAATCTCAATAAACAAGCATTGAGACGTTGATACAAATTCAGTTCTAAGGACAACCTTACACCATACTAAACAAGGACTTATGGTAGGACAACCTTATTTCTAAAACGTCTTTTGAATCAAGAACTCAATTTGAAAATAAATAGCAAGGAATTGCAATCTTAAGAATTAATTATTCTAGGGACAACCATGCACCATAAAAATGGCAAGGCAACCTTACTAGAATAATTACTAAAATTGAAGCACAGATTGATAAAAGTATAGCAAGAGATAAAATGCTGAAATAGAACTCTAAATTATTACAATATTCCCCACACTTGCTTGAAATGTAAATTATTGCAGCATTCACATCCACATGTACATTCCACACAACTGAATGATGAAAGATAAAGAATTAAGCATGCATTCAATCCACAAGATAAGGAGTTATAGTGGTTTGCCTATGTGTACACCAACTATTAAAAAAAATAGCCACCTAGAATGCTACTCCACTCCTAATATCCTCATGCAGGGATATTAGTGTTCACTATCAAAATAGGTTTCATAGGTTCACTTAAAACCTTCACAATTGTGTCTTTTTAACTTGGGCTTACACAATCCAAAAACCCACACTATTCTGAGTTTTTGGCTCTCCTCATATAACCATACAAATGGAATTTTTCTGGCGAATCCCAAACAAAAACCAAAATAATGAAAATTTTACAGAATTATAAAATACCTAGATTTCTCCTCTTGTAACAGCCCAGAAGAACCAATTGGAGTAGATGTTCGGATATGAAAGTTCAATGTCCAATACTCACTTTACAATAGTTCCAAGTTCTAATTGATTTTAAATTAAATCAGATTGGGCTAGCTTTATTTGATTTTAATTCTCAAAAGAAGGAAAGCAATATTTCCTATTTTCAAATCAGATTGGAATAACGAATTAAATCAAATAGTAAAAAGCTAACAAAAGGAAATAGAATTATGCACAATATAGCTTAAAAACAGACACAAACTTATCTCAGAGTGGAGCTTTGAATTCACTTAATTTTTTATGAATAACTCTGAAATTCGAGTGCTATTTATAGCTATAGAAATTTGTCTTTGACTGGTCTTAGGGTCAGCACGACTGGTCGAAGAAGAAACAGATTTTTAAATTTTTGGACGTGATCTGATAAAACCGTTACCCGACCGGTCATAAGCAGTCCACGACTGGTCGAAGGCCGTCCACGACTGGTTGAGACCCTCACACGACTAGTCGTGCGACCCTTGAATTAGTTGCTGGAGTTGGATTCATAGCTCCACGACTGGTCGAAGGTCGAGTTGAGACCATGCCACGACCGGTCGAGCAGACTCCAGGACTAGTCGTAGCCGAACAGAAAAAATCTGATAATTTGTAACAAAACTTCTATTGGTCTTAGAATTTCTAGGATTAGTCGAACCAGTGCTAGGACTAGTCGAACAAGGTCCTGGACTAGTCTTAGAACAGTCCAAAATCATTTGTAAAAGATATTTGAATTATATATCTAAAGTGACCTACTCTAAAGGTCAACCTAAGGTCAATCAAACCTCAACAAGGACATTGAACCTTCATTAGCTTAGACTTTGATCTTTACGAAGCTTGATTTCTTCTTGTAGCTTAAACACTTCACAAGCTTTGAAGTCAACGTCAATATGAGTTGTGCTCAGTTCCCTAAGTGTGCTTGAGTCTTGAACTTGAACTCGAGTTAGAGTCTTCAACTTGAACTCTTCTTAAAGATCGTTTGTCTTGAAGTGTTGACGTGGTGTCTTGAACATATGTAACAAGATGCAAATATAAGACACATATAGAGGTTTTGACACATAAAATTTGACAACCAAAGAGGATTCAAGCCATAACACTTATAGATCCACATTGATTGGACCTTCTCTAGTTACAATAGTAAATGTCATATTTTCCACAGAAAAATCAGTAGTACATGCATACATAGCTTGCGCAATGGAGCGGTATGCCAGCCCACCCCAATGCAGTATGTTATCCCATCCTACAGATTAAAGAAAAGGAAGGATGTCAAATGGAGCTAGATGATCAACTTTAACAGGTCGTTCAACTATAACATTGTGCTACCTAATATCCCGTACATAAGAGGGATCATTTTTAGGTGACCAAAGGTGGCACACTGTTATAGGAGTCGACCGAAAGTAGAAGAACCACGAGATCCTTTCTTCTTGTTTCTACCATCCATTTACACAAAAGATTACAAAGAACAAAGAGATTACAAAGGAGCTAGAAAGGGTTTTCACTAGATCAAATTTTGGAGTAGAAAACTCCAAAAATAATTATGAATTAAGAAATAAATCACACCAAAGATGAAAAGGGAATGTAAGGAACTTAATTATACAAGGAAAATGAAAACCATGCACTAAACTTGAAGAAATAGGAGATAGGTCCGACCGGTTGACCTATGAGTTGTTGGAGAAGACACCTAAAATGAGGAAAAAAGAGAATTTTCCTCAAATAAAGCATCAAACCTACATTACACAGCTGGTCGAGTACATGCTTGACCGGTCGTGCCACGACTGTTCAAGTATGTACTTAACTGGTCATGCACAGCCCAAAATATGTAATTTTCATAAAATTTGAAATTTTAAACATTTAAAATAACAAACACATACATTATGATACAGAAATGCATGAATAATAAATTCAAATTGCACATACCAAAATTAAATTTTAATTTAACAAACCTACTTTTGTTGAGTAGTTTTGTAAATATGTCAACAAGTTGAGTTTCAGTCGGGATATATTCTAAAGCAATTATCTTTTCTTCCACTAATTCACGAATGTAATGATATCTAATGTCAATATGCTTGGTTCGTGAATGCTAGATTATATTTTTAGATATATTAATTGCACTGGAATTATCACAGTATAAAATCATAGTATCTTGTGCAATTCCATAATCACTTAGCATTCTTTTCATCCACACAAGCTGAGTACATGCATTACCTGCTGTAATGTATTTAGCCTCAACAGTTGAGAGCGATAAGAACTTTATGTCTTACTTAGCAAAGAGACTAAACAATTCTCTACATAAAAACAACCACCACTGGTTGATTTTCAATCATCAATGTTACCAGCCCAAGCAGCATCTGTATAATCAGCTAATTGCACACTAGTAGCATGTGGATATCAGAGACCAAGATTAGCTGAACTAGCGACATTTCGCATAATCCGCTTAACATCAGTTAAATGTGACTCTTTAGGGTCAGATTGATATCTAACGCAAATTCCTACGTTAAAAGCAATATCAGGTTGGCTCGCAGTTAAATAAAGAAAACTTCCAATCATACTGCGATATAGTTTAGGATCCACACTCTTACTTGTAGAGTCCTTTGAGAGTTTTAATGTAGTACTCATAGGAGTATCATAAATTTTTCCACTCTCAAATCTAAAATTTTTAACTAAGTTCAGAGCATATTTGGTTTGAGATATAAAGAAACAATCAGGTTGCTGTTTAACTTGCAATCCTAAAAAATAATTCAATTCTCCAAAGATGCTCATTTCAAACTTAGACTTCATAAGATCTGCAAACTCAACAGTCATGTTAGCACAGGTAGATCCATAAATAATATCATCAACATAAATCTACACTATTAAAATGTGATCATTATGCTTCATTACAAACAATGTCTTATCAACACTTCCCATTAAAAAATTCTGACTTAGTAGAAACTTAGTCAACTTTTCGTACCATGCCTTGAGAGCTTGTTTCAAACTATAGAGTGCCTTTTTTAGGCGGTATACATGATTAGCATTCTTAGGGTCTTCAAAACCCTTTGGTTATTCAACATACACTTCTCCATGTAAAGTGCCATTTAAAAAAGCACTCTGTACATTCATTTGATATATTTTGAATTTTCTAAAGCACGCAATGGATATAAATAGTCTGATTGATTCAAGACGAGCTACTGGGGCAAAGATTTCATCATAATCGATGCCTTCAATTTGAGTGTACCCTTGTACAACTAGCCTAGCCTTGTTTCTAATGATATTATCAAGTTCATCAGACTTATTTTTAAAAATCAATTTTTTTTCAATAATATGTTTATCTTTAGGTCTTAGAACTAAGTACTAAACATCATTTCTGACAAATTGATTAAGCTCTTCTTGCATAGCAACTATCCATTTTTTATCTATTAGGGATTCTTTTACATTAGCCGGTTTAATCTGAGATTTAAAGCACTCTTAATTACACATATCTTCAAGTTGTCTATAGGTGCGTACACCAGTGAGAGGGTTTCTAAGGATCTGATGAGTTGGATGGTCTTTAACAGTCCTTAGTTCAGAGTTATTTTGACTTGATGAAGAATTTATTTTATCAATTAGAAGAACTTCATCATTTTTTGAACTCGAGAGAGGTGTATTCAAGTGATCATTAATAACCACATTAATGGACTTTGAATTACACCAGTCCTTTTATTTAGAACTCTATACACTCAACTGTTCAGAGCATACCCTAAAAATATTCCTTCATCACTTTAAGTGTCAAATTTACCCAGATTTTCCCGGTCACATAAAATGTAGCACTTGCAGCCAAAAACTTAAAAGTATTTAATAATAAGCCATTTTACCATTTGATTTTCTAGTATAAATGCGGTTAATTATATTACATGCAGTATTTACATCTTTGGCCCAAAGATTTTTAGGGAGCTTTATACTATTTAACATTACATTTGTCATTTCTTGAAGCACTATATTTTTTCTTTCTACTATACCATTTTGTTGAGGCTTTTTGGGTGCAGAGAATTCATGTGATATTTCCTGATCATTGAAAAACTTCTCAAAATTGCTATTCTCAAATTTTGATCCATGATCACTACGGATTTTACAGACTTGAGAACCTTTTTCTGTTTAGATACGTTTAAGCACCATTTTTACTTCATCAAGGGTTTCTGATTTGTCCCTTAAGAAGACTACCCATGTATATCTGGTAAAGTCATCAACGATTACCAGAATGTACTTCTTACCACCTCGACTCTCCATTCTAGTTGGTCTAATGAGATCCATGTAGAGGAGTTCGAGTGGTTTGGATGTGGCATTGGAGTTCACCTTTTTGCAAGTACTCCTAGTTTATTTACTAATCTGGCATTCACCACATATTTTATCTACTTTATATAATTTAGGTAGACCTCCTACCAACTCTCTTTTGCTCAATTTATACAAGTTGCTTTAGTTTACATGTCCGAGGCATTTATGCCATAACTCGGTCTCATTGGTATAGACCATGTAGCACGATAGATTAGATGGACTTGAATCACTTACAATATAGCAATTTTCAGAAGTTCTACAACCAGTTAATATTACAGAACCATTTTTATTTAGAATTTCACACCCTTTGTTAGTAAATTTTATACTATGATTATTATCACATATTTGAGAGATGCTTAATAAGTTGTTTTGTAACCCTTCTACATATAAAACATTTTCAAATAAAGGGAGTTTAAAGAGTTGAACCGTACCTTGGAAAACAATCCTGCAATTACTACCATCACTAAATGTCACTAAACCATCAGTCATATCTTTAATATTAGTGAACAGACTTTATCACCTATCATGTGTCTGGAGGAACCACTGTCTAGGTACCACTTTAAATGGTTTGAAGCTTTAAAAACGGTGTGGGCAACCAAGCAAGTAACCTTAGGAACTCATTTCATTACAGTCTTGGGTTTAGGAGTATAGTTGGTCTTCTTATGTTTGTAGTTGATATAAGACCGACTCGTTGAGTTAGATTTTAAGAGCTCCTTAAGTAAATCAACAATTTTCTTAGCTAAAGGATTACTATTTTGATTTTTATAGTTGATATGGTTGCTTATAGGTTTTATTCTTTGAAAAGTCTTAGCATTTTTAGAATAGTTTTGATTCAGACTTTTCTCTTTTAAGTTTGAAGACTCCTCTTTCACAAATTTTGGTGGAGTATTCTTATATTTAGGAGGAATACTTTTGTCATAGTACAATCCAGATCGGTCGCCACATTTTCTGGATCTAAATAAGAGTTTTTCTAATTTTGGATCACTTTGGGCTTACCTCCATGTGTCTTTTAAACTCAAAAGCGAAGAGACTTCAAGTTTTAGCTTTCATATTCAGATTTTAAGTTTTCAACTTGGAAGGTTTTGAAATATAAGTCACACTTTATTTTTTCAAAACAGTCTGAAATATGAGATTTTTCTAAAAGAAGATTATCAAAATTTTCTCTAAGTTTTAAAACTTTTCTTTCTGAAGTTCTAGTTTTATAATAATTTTACAACTTTCCTTGTATAGGGCATTATAAGCATCTTGAAGATCTTCTTCATTTTTATGATCACTATTCAAATTTTCTTCACTGGTTGAATCATCATAATCTGAAAAAGTGAACGTGGATAGAGTCATAAGGGCTTTAACTTCATTACCCGACTTGGTTTCAAAATCTTCTGATTCAAAAGAGGCTTCAGAGCTAGAAGATTCATCCTAAGTAGCCAACATACCTTTCTTTTTTAGGTTTGTCCTTTTTAGGATACTTGTTTGCTAAATGCCCACATTCATGGCAGTTATAATACTAACTGTCTTTTAAAGATTTTTAAGTTTTAGATTTAGATTTTTTCTTTTCATTAAGTTTTTACAAATCTACCCACTTTTTACTTTTAAAAATCTCATAAAACATTTTAACTAAAAGGTTCATATCATCTTCAGAGTTTTCTAAATCAGACTTATTACTATTTTCTTGAGAAACACATTTAGAATATTTAAGGGCGATAAATTTACCTTTAGGAGCTTTAAAAGTTAACTCATAAGTCTGTAATGAGCCAACTAATTCTTCTACCCTCTTATTATTTGTATCATGAAGTTCATGGATCGCAGTCACCTTTGAATTGAACCGTTCAGCGAGTGAGCATAGTATCTTTACACAGACTTTAATTTTTGGGATTTTATCACTGAGACCCCACATAGAGTTCACAATGTCATTCAATCTTGTATAGAAGTCTATGAAGGTTTCATTTTCTTCCATACATATTTTCTCAAATTTGGTTGTTAGGATTTGGACTTTAAATTTCTTGACGATTATTGTTCCCTTGCGTGTCATTTCTAAAATATCCCAAGCTTTCTTTGCAGTATCATATGATATAATTCTTTTGAATTTATTCGGTGATAGTGCGCAAGTTATGACATTTAAAGCCTTTGCATTGACACTACTCTCACTTTTCTGAAGAGTGGTCGAGGAAAAATAAGGTGAAACTCTTAATGTTTTAAATCCGTCGATACCAGTTACTTCAGCGGTAGGAAGGGTCCATTCAGTCACTATGGCTTGCCACATGCTCTCATCCATGGATTTTTAAAAAATCCTCATTCTGGCTTTCAATAAGCATAGTTGGAGCCATCAAATGGTGGAGGCCTAGTGACTGAAAGGCTATCAAAATCTGATATCTCAAATAGTTCAGATCGATTACCTCAGGAAATAAATCCAAAAAGAATGATTAAAAGAGAGTTATTAGGCTCTGATACCACTTGAAAAGGCCGAGCTACAAGTCCTAGGGGGGGGGGTGAATAGGACTATGCTAAATTTAAAAAAATAACAGTGAAATTTAAACAAATAAATAGAGATAGTTATTGAACAATCCACAATGCAGAAATGAATAACAACCTCAAATGTACAAGTATTGAAGGTTGATATAGATATTGTTCTAAGGACAACCTTATGCCAAAAACTAATGGTTTATGATAGAACAACCTGATTCATAGAACAGTCTGTGTATCAAAAACTCAAACTGATACAAATGAATAAAGAAATAAATAGCAAAGAAAATAACTAAGCTATTACAACATTCCCACACTTGCATAAAAGAAATTACAACATTCTCTATAAATGCATAAATGAAAATTACAACATCCATAAAGTGAAATATTCAATCAATCACTACAAGACTAGAAATTATAGTGGTTCGTTTGTATGTACACCAACTATTTAGAAAAATAGCTACACAACTACTCCATTCCTAATATTCTCATGCAGTGGATATTAGTGTTCACTATGAAATAAGTTTTTCAAGGTTCACCTAAAACCCTCACAATTGTGTCTTTCAAGTGGGCTTACACAATTCAAAAACTCCACACTTTGAGTTTTCTAGATCACCTCGAATAAACAGAAATTTACAGAAAAGTAATTAAACTTATCTAGATATTCTCCTTTTGATGCAGCCCAGAAGAACCAATTCGGAGTAGAAGTTCAATGTCCACACTCACTTATGAAACGGTTCTAGGTTCTAAATTGATTTTAAATTAAATCACCTTGGGCTAGCTTGATTTGATTTTGATTCCAATAAATGGGAAAATTTCAATCCCTTCTTCAAATATGATTGGAATGTAGAATATAAAATTAAATGCAAAAAGTTAAGTAAAGAGAATATGAAATAAGAACTAAATAGCTTAAGAAAATCTCTAACTTATCTCTCAGAGTGGCATATTGATTTTGCCTAAATTGAATACCAAATTCTGAAATTCATGCTCTATTTATAGGTGTAGAAATCGCACTCTCAACTAGTCCTGAGGTCAGCACGATTGGTCGAAGGACCAACAAACTTTTAAAAATTCAGGCACGATAAGATCAGGCCGTTCCATGGCTGGTCGAAGGGCCTGCTCGAGCCTTCACGACCGGTCGAGTCCTATCCACGACTAGTCGTGCGGAACTCAAATTAGTTGTTAGACTTTGAGTCAAGCCTACAAGACTGGTCAAGCACTGTTCACATGACCTGTCAAGCAGTCTGAAGGACTGGTCGAGGCTTTAACAAAAAATTCTGAAAATAAGTAACAAACTTAGGACTGGTCATGGATTTCTTGGACTGGTCAAGCCATTGCTAGGACTAGTCAAACATAGTCTAAGACTAGTAGAGAAATAGTCTATGCACTTATAAAGTCACCCAATTCAAATTATGTATTCAAAATGACCTATCCTATGGTCAATCTAGGCTCATTCATACCTTATAATGATGTATGAACATTGAAACTTCTTTTGCTTCAGTTGATAATCGTTCTTTGAAGTTCACGAAGCTTACGATGAAGAAGCTTCCACTTGAGACTTTTAAAGCTTGAATATGACTAACATTGAAGCTTGAGCTTGGTTTAAAGAAAAGAACTTTATCTTGACTTGGAGGAAGCTTTGAAAACTTGAACTATTGAAGCTTAAAAGATTGAATTCACACTTGGTGTTGTACTTGAACATGAACATGTAATCTTGCATTTGAAGTTCTTGTAGAAAAGACCTTTGATCTTACACATGAGATGCATTACCTTAAATTTGTAGATGAGCTACACAAGACAAATTCTAAGAGGTTCTAGCACTACAAAATTTGACCATATAGGAGCTAGAAAACATAGCACTTACATGATCTACCACTCAACATATCTGAGCATATCTGGATACCTCATCTCATATCCATATGTTAACTTCACCCAATTGATCTTCCTTGGGGAACAAGTCGAAACTAGAATAAGGGTTAGGACAATCTCCCCCTGGCCATATCAGACTACCTCGAAAAAGTGAGATTAGGTGGATGAAGAGCATGTCGAATATGAACCTACCTAATACGATCCTATTAAATACAAGAGTGATGACGAAGACATCCCCGTCCCCTATCCAATAAAAAAATGAAAATCTTGTCACCTTTGCCCAAGGCACACCATTCACCCCTCAGTAGGGACAACACCAATAACAACAACCACCACATAAATCGAACTTGCAGCACTCCAATCAGAATTGACAAATGGGTATAGTATAGGAACCTAGACAGTTCACTCTATTGACTCAATCTTAAAATGACATACTACCCATACTAGTCCGAAGGCAGCTCCTTTCCCCACTACAGCTTAGGCCCCTACTAAACCCTCAGCCACCAAACTATAATGAAAATGAGTATTATGCATTCCATCAAGCCAAGGAGCACATGATGAACCATAATTTTATGAAAGGTCCCATCCCCATAAAACTTGGTTCTGCAACATCAAGTGAACCTCAACACATCAGGCATCCCCTGTAAGGCCCGTAACTTAGTCCATACCATTCCATAGGATCCTGGGGTCCTCCTGGTCGCATTCTGGTAACCCTCGACCTATAATTTCCGTTTGCACGTAACCTTGAGTTGCATCCTAGAGATCTGAGTCGGCTAGACTCGAAACTTGTAATCTAGCAACCACACCATCGCCACATTTCCAACGCCGCGTCTCATGTACCGATGTGATACCCATGCCAAGAGTTGTGGGCCCTCGTATATTTCGAGGAAAACACTGCGCATTATGAATTTTAAAAGAATCTCGACAACCCATCGCATCAATTAATCAAGTACACAACCCATGCCTCTCCCATCCCTTTCTTACCAATAAAGACAAGTAACTCATACCACATGCCACTTTACCCCCCACAAGTCAATTCTCTCTTACACATAGTTGTCCCTTTCTTACACCACACCATTACTCTCTCTCATCCATTCCATCCCTTTCACCCATCACCCTCTCTCTCCATCTCATTCCATTCTCTACCATCCCAAGCAACAAGAGAGAAATCTTAAGGAGAGAAAATAGTCAAGAGGTGACCCATCTTCCTACCCCTCCTCATTTTACCATTCAACCCTTCAATTTTCATCATCCACCATCAAAAAGAGAGTTTAGGAGCCAAGGATTCCAAGGAGCTAAAGAAGAAGGGGAACTGGTGGGTGTTTTGTAGGAATAGATTTATATTTTGATGATAAACCAAGTGGGGCCTACCGATTGTGGTGTGGATCCTATTTGGAACCTCCTTTGATGTATGTTTTGTAACCTAGACGGGCCTATAGTGGCGAGGTCCCTCCATCTCATCTCTCTCTCTCTCTCTCTCTCTCTCTCTCTCTCTCTCTCTCTCTCTCTCTCTCTCTCTCTTTTCATGAATGATGGCCCACCTTGATGTATGATCCACGCCGTCCAACCACGAGGACCAAACCGAGCCCACGTTGCAGCTACCTCGTTGCTCATTTGGGCAGCCCCTGTTTTGAAGGGAACATAAAAATTGGCTTGGTCCAACACATGTGGCCCACCGTGATGTATGTGATTTATTCACATCGTGTTGGATGATGTGGCCAACCATTGATGTATGTATCTAACATCCAATCAAGCAAGGGCCTGGACGTTGGACTACATTATATGTGTGTGTGTAGTGGGCCTCGCGTGGGACCCACCTACCTAGAGAACGGATTGGCTAGTCTACCACGTACTAGCTGTTGTACCGTCAGCAGATCCGTGGGACCCACCTGACCATAATGTAAGTATTGTATCTACACTACCTACCTGGATGGATGGTGGGACCCACACATGTGGAGTCCAACACCGTCTAGCAAGGATGATGGACCTCACCGTGATATATATATACACACACACACACGTGTGTGTGTGTGTTTCATCAATTCCGTCCACTCATTTTGTATTCCAACCATCCTTCCAATTGGAAAGTTCAAGGCTTAATACTAAATATAAGGCAGATCTGCCTATCAGGTGGACCACACTGCAAATATCACTGGGAAGTTAAACAACTACCATTGAAATCCTTTTGGTATCATAGAAGTTTTGGATCAATATGAAATTTATTTTTTTTTGTTAATTCAGGTCTTTATGACCTTATGAACAGATTGGATGGAAAATAAACATTATGGTGGGCCCTGGGAATTTTAAACGATGGAAATCATTATCTACACTGTTCTTTGTGGTATGATCTAGATGATCTTTCGATATGATTCATTTTTTTATGGGAAATGCTCTTAAATGATCTCTAAAAATAGATGAATGGTGTAGATGGTGCAGCCTATGTGATGCTGCCCACTTGATGTATATGAGGCCCATTGGTACGACCCCTATGATGCGGCCCACTTGATGTATATGAGGCCCATTGGTACGACCCTTGTGATGCAGCCCACTTGATGTATATGAGGCCCATTGCGATATATTTGTTGCCCGTGTATGAGGCCCATTATGGTATATTTGAAGCCCATGGGGTGAAGCCCATGGGGTGAAGCCCATTGCGATGTATTTCAAGGCCCATGGTATGTGGCCCATTATAATGTATTTGAGACCCATTGTGATATGTTGGAGGCCCATGGGTTGTGGCTCATTGTGATGTACTCGAGGCCCATGGGACGTGGCGCAATATGATGTATGTGAGGCCCTTGTATGAAGCCCATGGTGATGCATTTGTGGCCCTTGAGGGAGGCCCATAGTGAATGTATACTAAGCCCTTGCGTAAGGACCATTATGTTATATCTAAGGCCCTAGTGTGAGGTCCATTATATTGTGTATGAGGCCTTTGTATATGGCCCAATGAGATGTGTATTGGGTCCTCATGTGAGGCCATGGACCCACTATATGTTAGTCACCATGTGGGTCACTCCTTGGGAGCAATGTTAGTTAAATGTCCACATTATGGGCAATGATGGTTAAATGTCCACATTGTGACCTTCCTTTAAGCCTTGTTAGGCCCATTCTCATCATTCTCTAAGTGGGTTAACCCAAATCATTGGGCCCCATTGATATTGTATGGTCCATCATCATCGTAGATGGATGACTTCGTGCTACCGAATTTGGCATATCCACAGTCGAAGGCCTATCTTTATACTATGGTTTAGATAGGCTATTCATCTATGGACCCCACTTTGTATATAGGCCGATTATCGATGCCAATTATCAATATCG
Source organism: Magnolia kwangsiensis (assembly GCA_037074715.1). Lineage (NCBI taxonomy): Eukaryota > Viridiplantae > Streptophyta > Magnoliopsida > Magnoliales > Magnoliaceae > Magnolia > Magnolia kwangsiensis. Next base: position 32,359,817 of record CM073579.1, on the reverse strand, counting down.
GTTATTGATACCAATTACGAGTATGCTCAGCATATCATCATGATACATGCCCATATGCATCATCTGCATGCTTGATATGAGATGTGATTGAATATTACATATGTCATTGGGCAGGTTGTTATGGGACTTCTTAATAGGCAAAGATTGTCTCATATAAGCGCATGGCATACGTAGGATTAATGCATGACTGGATTGTATGACTCATGCATCTTGTATTATGTGTTGTGATTACTATATGCCCTAATGACATCAGGGCCATAACCTCCATAGGCATATCGTGGATGGTAGGATTGGATACTGGAAATACTATCATTAGCATTGGGGCGTCATAAATGTCTTTGGGTGAAAATCTCTAAACCCGATGGTACCAAAGGATGACTCCAATGTCAAGACCGAATGGATACATGAGTGCATGAGGGTTGAATACCAAGAGGTTGCGTCTCCCACTGCATCGTGGTCGGTTAAAAGGGGGTGTCACCTTACCCACCTAAGGGTAAGAGGCAATTGCTAGGTTGAATATAACTAGCTCATAAATGGTTCCACTATTGACGTGCTGGATAGGTATTGGTAGGCTATTAGCTAGGCAAATAGTGAGGTTTCTTATGCTCACTTGAACTACGTGCATAAGGAAGGGGTAGTGCCATTTAGAGTGTACTACACCCTGCTGATTATCTAGAGTGAAAAATGTACTGATATTTGATGCTCTAGTGATGAGCTGCATTGATATGTGGATTCAGATAAGGATTGTATGCTTGAATAGCATCTCGCATCGCATGGCCTTAGTATGTCCGAAATCATTTACGCTTTGCATCGCATGACCTTGTTATGACTGATAGCATTCATGACTTGCATCGCATAGCCTTGGTATGGCTGATAGTATTCATGGATTCTCCAACATATTTCGTATTATTCTGATATTGCATTTTAAGCATGTTTATATTACGCACACACTCTCACCACCCTCTAAGCTTTCTATAAGCTTATGCATGATTAATGCGTGCAGGCGACGCCAGACCGTAGCTGAGCAGGAGCGGATGTGTGATGCAGAGCTTCAGGAGTTTTTGTTATTATTATCATTGTATTTTCCTTTGTGCACATTATACTTTAAAGTTTTTTATCATAGTGGATTTTATGATGGTGTCTTGGTTATTGTTTTTCAGTTATACTTATGGTTATGCTTATTACGAAATAAATTTACTCTAAAAAATCTTACTTATATGATCCTAGGATCGGAACCTAGTATATAGGTGTCGGGAGTTGAGAATGGATTACTACGGATGCTCTTAGCGCTAGATTCGGTAATTGGTAATTTTGTGAGCCCAATTTTTGAGTTGGGGTGTGACAGAAGTTGGTATTAGATCATAACTTAGGAATAAATTAGGACAATATCGAGTATCTACCATGAGTTCAATACAACTAGGTCCTGAGTGTGTAACCTTTCGATTTAGTTCCCTAACGTGCGTGCCTTCGAGAGTTCTCAAGGTTAATAGGCTCCTTTGTTCTTCCCTATAGGGAGCGACCTGGGCAACTTCCTCTCTACCACCTGAGACTCTCATTATACCACCTACAACTCCCATTCCACCACTAGAGATCCCTGCTCACCAGCCTAAGGATGTCGCTCCTCCACCTGAGATTGGTGCGAATTCGACCTCATCCATAAATGCCTCCCAGTTACAGCAAATGTTACAGGCCATGATGGCTGCCCTTTAGGGGCAGGGTAGGCACCCCACTGTTTCACTAGTCTAGGTAGAGTAGGAGAACACGAGTGCCCTTCTTTGAGAGTTTCAACATCTTGATCCCCTGCATATCTAAGGTGAACCGGACCCGACAGCACCCAAGAGATGGTGCTCTAAGTGGAGAAGATTTTTGATACGATGACATGTATGACCCAGCAGTAGGTCCGGTTAGCCTTATTTCTCTTGTAGGTTGAGGTCAAGCACTGGTGGACCTCCATTACTCATGCTGTAGGGCCTGATTTCTTCTAGACATGAGAGGATTCATAGATCAATTTGACCAACAGTACTTCCCTAACCACATTTGTCAGCAGCGAGCATTAGAGTTTGAGACCTTGGTACAGGGAGACATGTCTATGGCATAATATGTAGCTTTTTTTGTGGTACTCTCAAGTTTCATACCGTATTTGATTGATGATGAGGAGTGGAAGGCCTACAGTTTCAAGAACGACTTGTGTTACGGTCTTTGAGACTGTGTTGTTTGGCATGAGCTCCTGACTTTTTCAGGTGGTAGTACGGAGGGCTCAAATTTATGAGACTGAGTGGGCTAACACGTAGACTGACCATGATCAGAGGAGAGACCGGAAGAGGCAGGCCCCCTCTGGTAGCTCCCAACAACAGTAGCATTATCAGCAGTAGAAGCGCACAGGCTGCCCAGCCGTCAGAGCACTAGCTGTACCTCCAGCACCACCCCAGCAGCCATTTACATGGACCTATTTTGAATGTAGTGGGACAGGGCACCACATGAATGAGTGCCCCTGCCCTTAGCAGCAGCAACCGGAAGGGCCACAATAGCTCCACCGCAGTAGTAACCACAACAGCAACGATTGCAGCCACCTCAACCGCCGAGGCCCCGTTAGTAGCAGAGACAGTAGTATAGGCCTCCCTAGCAGCAACAGCAGCACTAGTAGTAGTAGCACCCTCAGAGGGGGTAAGCACCTCCCCAGCTAGCTCAGGCCAAGTTCTATGTGGCTCAACAGGACCTGCAGTCATCCGAAGGGATCATCGAGGGTATTCTTCCTGTCTCCGCATGTATCACTCTAGTTTTGTTTAATTCTGGTGCTTCTCATTTTTCTATGTCCAAGGGATTCTGTCATTCGACTGGATTACCGACAGAGTCTTCTCGTGAGGGGTTGATCGTATCGACGCCCTTGGAGAAAACTTTAGTGTTAGGCCGATTTTACTCGTCTTGCCCCGTTCTGGTTAGCGATATCTTTTTTCCTGTTGATCTATTCATGCTATTGATATCTGAGTTTGATGTCATCCTGGGCATGGATTGGCTTACCGAGTATCACGCTGTCTTGGACTGCTCTGCGAGGACAATCACATTTTATGTACCCGACTTGCCTAAGTTCCAGTTCATTGTCAAGCCCAGAGGAGAGTTGTTGTCTTGTTTGATGCCGTGTGTAGTAAAGGAGCCCGTGACAGTGAGCGTTAATCAGTTGCCAATTGTTTACAATTTTCCCGACGTGTTCAAAGAGATTTTAAGGTTACCGCCATGCCGACATATTGAGTTTTAAATTGATCTTATGCTTAGTATCGCACCTATCTGAAGGTCCCATATCGTATGACACTGATGGAGTTGTGAGAGCTACAGTGAAAATTGGATGAGTTGTGCTAGTTGGGTTTCATTTGTCCGAGCATTTCACCGTGGGGGACACCAGTACTCTTCATCATGAAGAAGGATGGCTCATTAAGGTTCTGCGTGGATTACCATAAGCTCAATTGGGTCACGATCAAGAATAAGTATTCGCTCCCAAGGATTGACGATTTATTTAATTAGCGGTAGGGCACATAGTTCTTTTCGAAGATTGACCTGCATTCTGATTATCATTAGATTCAGGTCCGAGAGGAGGACATCCTGAAGACGGCTTTCAGGATACGCTATAGTCACTTTGAGTTTTAGGTCATGTCCTTCGAACTAACCAATGCGCCTGTAGCATTCATGCAGTTGATGAACGAGGTCTTCCGTCCATATCTCTATCAGTTTGTTGTAGTATTCATCGATGACATTCTGATATATTCGGGGACTCGTAAGAAGCATGTGTAGCATTTAGAGATTACATTGTAGACCCTCCATGCCTATCAGCTGTATGCAAAGCTGGAGAAGTGTGAGTTTTAGCAGGGGGAGGTGAAGATCCTCAATCACGTGGTGATGAGGGAGGGTGTCGCAGTGAACCCCTTGAATATCCGTAGTTTCCTTGGATTAGCAGGTTACTACTGGCATTTCATTGAGGACTTCTCCCATATTATAGCCCCATTGGCCAGGTTAACTTGGAAGGGTGCAAATTTTGTTTGGAGCGATGCATGTGAGCGAGCATTTATGGAACTGAAGAACCGCCTCACGTCCACTCCTGTCCTCACTCTTTCCTCTGGGAGTGATGGATTTGTTTTATTTACCGATGTCTCGCATATTGGTTTAGGTGTTGTCTTGATGCAGTACGGGAGGCTAGTGACTTATGCGTCTTGCCAACTCAAGGTCCACGAGCTAAATTACCTCACGCATGATTTAGAGCTAGCAGTGGTTATCTTTGTACTGAAGATGTGAAAGCACTATCTTTATGGGGTTATGTTTGAGCTCTTCGCCGACCACAAGAGCGTGAAGTACCAATTCTCTTAGTCCGAGCTGAACATGAGGTAGAGGCATTGGATGTAACTCCTGAAGGATTATGATTTTGATCTCCAGTACTACCCAAGTAATGCAAACATGGTGGCGGATGCCCTCAGCTGTCAGCCACGAGGCCTGGTGGCACACATGATGATTTAAGAGTGGACATCAAGAATGGAAGATGCTCGAGGATATAGTAGAGTATGACTTCGAGTTTAGTCTACAGTTTTCTATCGTTCAGCTATCGAGCCTGTCGATTCAACCCTCTCTTGTTGTAAGGGTGATCAAGGCTTAGTAGACAGACGAGTCGTTACAGGGTTACCGAGCAGAGGCAGCATCTGAGAGTCAGTTAAATTGGCAGAATAGTTCTAATGGTGAACTTCACTTCAGAGGCTGATTATGTATCCTAGATATTCCTGAGTTGCAAAGAGATCTTATGACCAAGGAACATTGATTGTGATTTTCAATCTACTCTGGCTCGATGAAGATGTATCAAGATATGAGGCAACAATATTTTTGGGTGGGGGATTAAAAGCCAGATCACTAGTTTTGTGCCCGAGTGTGACACATGTCAGGGTGTCAAGGCAGATCATCAGAGACCTCCTAGTCCATTGCAGCCATTGAGCATCCCATCATGGAAGTGGAGCACGTGTCGAAAAATTTCATTATGGACTTACCGAGGACTCAGAGTGGTCACGACGCCATTTGGGTTGTCGTGAATCGCCTGACGAAGTTGGTACATTTTCTTACGATTCGTGTGACCTAGTCTTTAGACCGTCTTGCGAGGTTATTCATTGAGGAGATTGTGAGACTACATGACATTCTAGTCTCGATCATTTTTTACCATGACCTAAGGTTCATGTCTCAGTTTTAGGGAAGCTTTTAGATAGCGATGGGGTCTATTTTATAGCCCAGTACCACGTATCATCCACAGATTGATGGACAGACTGAGAGCGTCAACCAGATCCTTGAGGATATATTTCGAGCTTGCACATGTGACTTCAGGGGTAGCTAGGATGAGCATCTAAAATTGGCTGAGTTCGCATACAACAACAACTATCAGGCGGCCATTGGCATGACTCCTTTTGAGGAGCTATATGGCAGACCGTGCAAATCTCCTAGTTTTTAGACCAAGGTTGAAGAGCAGCGTCTCCTAGTTCCCGAGCTTGTGTAGTAGACGTCAAAGGCTATCGATATCATCGAACAGAGGATGCGCATAGCTTAAAGCTGGCAGAAGAGTTTTGCTGATCGTCGGTGTCATCCTTTAGAGTTCGCTGTTGGGGATAGAGTGTATCTCAAGGTCTCACCCATGAAGCACATAGTTCGATTTGGAGCGAAGGGAAAGCTTTTCTTGAGATTCATTGGACTTTTCAAGATCACTAAGAGCATTGGCGCCGTGACTTATCAGCTTTCCCTACCATTTTAATTGTCCGGCATCCACAATATTTTTCATGCCTCTATGTTGAGGAAGTGTGGGTCAGACACCACTCCAGTGATTGATTGACAGTTGTTACAGATTCGTGAGGACACTTCTTGCAATGAGTAGCCAGTTGGTATCCTTGATTGAAAGGAGCAAGTCCTTTGAACCAAGGTCATTCCTATAAGTGTTATGGTTTTATGCTCCTTTAGTTGACAAATTTTGTGGTGCCAAAACCTTAATCTATGTCTTGTGTAGCTCATTGTTATAAATGTTCAAGACATTACTTCATCGCTCTAAGCACTTTTCTTCAAGTTAAGAACGAAGAACTACTTCAGCTACTACAGAAGAATGCGAGTACAAACAGCTTTGAGAAATGCAAGTACTAGCTACAACAGTAGAAGTGATCTTGTTCAAGACTCAAGATAGTGTACAACACAAAGATGAATTGTTATCCAAGCTTTAGAAGATCTCTTGATTCAGTGCTACATTATACTCAAAGATCTCAAGCTTCATTCACAAAGGTCATCTGCCATCTGACGATAAGAAGTTTCAAAATTCATATTTCACTTTTAAGATAAGATTGACCTTAGATTGTCCTTAGGATAAGTCATTTTGAATACATAATTCAATTGAATCATTTTACATGATTTTGGACTATTCTAAGACTAGTCCTGAACCTTGTTCAACTAGTCCTAGTACTGCCAGACCAGTCTAGGAGATTCCAAGACCAGTCCTAAGTTTGTTGTAATTTTTTGAACTTTTTTGTTTATCCACGGCCAGTCCTGGACTTTGTTGTAAAAGTTGTGTGAACAGTGTCGACTCGTCCTACGACTAGTCCTGGTTCTACGACTCAAACTCCAGCAACCAAACTCTGGGTCCTATGACCAGTTGTGGGATTGCTACGACCAGTCGTAGAGGGCTACGACTAGTCATGAAACGGTTATTCAAAAATTCATTTCTCCTACGACCAATCATAGTGTCTTCAAGACCAGTCGTAACCGAGTTTCTGCAGCTATAAATAGACAACGAATTTCAGAGTTTGGTATAACACAAATTTAAGTAAAATCAAAGGATCACTCTGAGATAAGTTTGTGTTTATTTTAAGCTACATTGTGCTTATTTAATATTCTCTTTTGTTAGCTTTATTTGATTTTATTTCTACATTCCAGTCTTAATTGAAAAGAGGAATTGTGATATTCCTTATTCTTGGAATTAAAATCAAATAGAGTTAAGTCCAACTGGTTTAATTTAAAATCAATTAGAACCTAAAACTATTTTAAAGTGAGTATTGGACCTTGAACTTCTACATTCAATCATCTACTCTGATTCATGACCTTGAACTTCTACATTCAATCATCTACTCTGATTCATTCTTCTGCGCTGTTACAAAAGGAGAAATTCAAGTATTTTACATTTATTATAAATTCCTTTCATTTTGGTTTTATTTGAGGTTAAGTCAGAAAAATCTCAATTTCTTGGTTATCGAAGGAGAACTAGAAAACTCAGAAGTGAGGGTTTTTGTATTGTGTAAGCCCTTTGAAAAAGACACAATTGTGAAGGTTTTGGGTGAACTTATGAAAACCTATTTTGATAGTGAATGCTAATTCCCCTGTATGAGGATATTAGGAGTGGAGTAGCAATCTGTGTGGCTGTTTTATAACAGTTGGTGTACACACAGGTGAACCACTATAATTCTTTGTATTTTGTGGATGTGTGATTTATATTTACTACATTTTGTTATTCAGGATTGTGGGATGCATGTGTAGATGTGAATGTTATAATATTTACATTTCAAGCACAGTGGGGAATGCTGTAATAATTTAGATTTTAAATTCCTGCAATTTATTTCAGTCTCTTGCTATTTATTTATTCCTCTTCAGTTTAATTTTTTAATACGAAGACCTTTCTAGAAATAAGGTAGTCCTACCATAAACTCTGTTTTTTGGTGTAAGGTTATCCTTAAAACAACATTTGTATCAACCTCTCAAGATTTGAATTTTGAGGTTGCATTTTAATTCAGCATTGTGAATTGATTTCTTTATTTGACTATCTCTCTTTCTTTAATTCCGCAGTTATTTATTTATTTTAATTTAATATAGTCTTATTCACCCTCCCCCCCCCCCCCCCCCCCCCCCCCCCCCCCCTCCTCTAGGACATATAGCTTAGCCATTTCAAGTGGTATCAGAGCTTAGTAGCTCATTTTAATTCTTTTTATTTGGATTTATTTCCTAAGCTAATCGATCTAAGCTATATTTAAGATGTCAAATTTTGATAGCCTTTTAGTCACTCGGCCTCCACCTTTCGATGGCACCAATTATGCCCATTAGAAAGCCAGGATGATGATATTCCTTAAATCTATGGATGAAAGTGTGTGGCTAGCCACAGTGAATGAATGAACCCCTACCACTGAAGTAACTGGGATCGATGGTTCAAAATTGATGAGAGTAACACCTTATTTTTCATGGACCACACTTCAGAAAAGTGAGAGTAGTGCAAATGCTAAAGCACTAAATGCAATCACTTACGCACTATCACCGGATGAATTCAAAAGAATTATATCCTGTGATTCTGTAAAGCAAGCTTGGGATATTTTAGAAATGACACATGGGGGTACATCAATTGTCAAGAAATCTAAAGTCCAAATCCTCACAACCAAATTTGAGGAAATACATATGGAAGAAAATGAAATGTTTATGGACTTCTACACTAGATTAAATGACATTGTGAACTCTATGTGGGGTCTTAGAGATAAAATGCCAGAAAGTAAAGTGTGTGCAAAAATATTATGCTCACTTCCTGAATGGTTTAATTCTAAGGTAACTGCGATTCAAGAACTTCGTGATACTGATACTATGAGGGTAGAAGAATTAGTTGGATCTTTACAAACCTACGAGTTAAATTTTAAAGCTCTTAAAGGAAAACTTAAGTCTTCTAAAGATGTTTCTCAAGAAAACAATTCTGATTTAGAAAATTCTGAAGACGATATGGCTCTTTTAGGAAAAAAGTTTTTTAAAATTTTCAAAAGAAAAAAAGAGGGTTGATTTTCAAAAAGCTAATGAGAAGAAAAGATCAAAATCTAAATCTAAGCCTTGGAAATATTTAAAAGAGAGTCAATGTTACAACTATCAAGAATATGGGCATTTAGCAAACAAATGTCCTAAAAAGGATAAAACCAAAAAGAAGAGTATGTTGGCTACTTGGGATGAATCCTCTGATTCTGAAGTCACTTCTGATTCAAAAGATTCTGAAACTGAATCGGGTAATGAAGTTAAAGCCCTTATGACTCTAGCCAAATTCATATTTTTAGATAATGATTCAACAAGTGAAAAAAATCTGAACAGTGAATGTGAAAATGAAAATGATCTTCAAGATGCTTACAATGCCTTATATAAGGAAAGTTGTAAAATTGTTGTTAAACTTAAACTTCAAAAAGAAAGATTTTCAAAGCTTAGAGAAAATTTTGAATCCTTTATTTTAGAAAAATCTCATATTTCAGACTGTTTTGAAAAATGAAATGTGATTTGGATTTCAAAATTTCTAAAATTGAAAGTCTGAAATCTGAGAATGAAAATTTTAAACTTGAAGTCTCTTCTCTTTTAAGTTTGAAGGATACATGTAAGTATGCCCAATGAGATCCAAAGTAAAAAAAACTTTTATCTGGATCAAAGAAATGTGGCAATCGATCCGGTTTGGGCTACGAGAAAAATGTTCCTCTTAAACATAAGAATACGTCTCCTAATTTTGTAAAAGGAGAGACCTTGAACTCAAAAGAGAAAAGTACAAATCAAGTTTTTTCTAAAACTACTTTTCAAAAACCAAAAAATAATTATAAACATCAGAACCGAAACCTTTTAGTTAAAAAAATAGTTGATCTTCTTAAGGAGCTCTTCAAATCTAACTCAGTGGGTCACTCTAACTTTAACTACAATCAAAAGAAGACCCACTATACTCCTAAACCCAAAACTGTTATGAAATGGGTTCCTAAGGTTACCTGCTTAGTTGCCCACACTGCTTTCAAAGCTACAAGCCATTCAAAGTGGTACCTAGATAGTGGATGCTCAAGGCATATGACAGGCAACAAAGCTTTATTCATTGATCTCAAAGATATGACTGATGGGTCAGTCACATTTGGTGATGGTAGCAACTGTAAGATTATTGGCCAAGGTATGGTTCAAATATATAACCTTCCCTTATTTAAGAATGTTTTATATGTTGAGGGACTAAAACAAAACCTTTTAAGCGTATCTCAAATATGCGATAACAATCATAGTGTGAAATTTTCCAATCAAGGTTGTGAAATCATAAACGAAAAGTGTTTTGTAATATTAACTGGTCGCAGAACTTCTGAAAACTGCTATATTGTAAGTGATGGCGACTCTTCAAGTCAATTGTGCTACATGGTCCATACCGATGAGACAGAATTATGGCATAAATGCCTTGGACATGTACACTACCGTAATTTATACAGGTTGAGCAAACGAGAACTAATAAGAGGTCTACCTAAATTATAAAAGATAGACAAAATATGTGGCGAATGCCAGATAGACAAGAAAACTAGGAGCTCTCACAAAAAAGGTGAACTTCAGAGCCACATCAAGACCACTCGAACTTTTCCATATGGATCTTATAGGACCAACCAGGACGGAGAGTCGAGGTGGCAAAAAATACATCTTGGTAATTGTAAATGATTTTTCTAGATTCACTTAGGTATTTTTCTTAAGGGATAAGTCAGAAACCCTTGATGAAGTAAAAAGAGTTCTCAAACAAATTCAAACGGAAAAATGTTCTCAAGTCAAAAAGATCCGTACTGATCATAGATCTGAGTTTGAGAATAGTAGTTTTGAGAAATTCTATTGTGATCAGGGAATATCGTATGAATTCTCTACGCCCAAAACACCACAATAAAATGGTATTGTGGAAAGGAAAAATAGAGTCTTCAAGAAATGGGAAATATAATGTTGAATAGTATGAAGCTCTCTAAAAATCTTTGGGCTGAAGCAGTGAATACTGCTTGTTATATTTTATACATGTAAGTCAAATAAAAAAACAGCTTATGAACTATGGTTTGATAAGAAGCCTACTGTCAAATACTTTCAAGTTTTTGGCAGTAATTGCTATAGTTTGACACTAAAAGTGATGAAGGGATCTTTTTAGGATACTCTTTAAATAGTCGTGCTTACCATGTATTGAACAAAAGGACCGGTGTGATTCAAGAGTCCATTAATGCAGTAATTGACGATCACTTGAATACACCTGCCCCAAGTTCAGACTATGATGAAGTTCTTTTAATTGACAAACCAGATATTTCATCAAATCAAACTGATTCTGAATTGAGGACTATTAAAGATCATTCAACCACTCAGATTCTTAGAAACCCTCTCACTGGTGTGTGCACTCATAGATAATTAGAAGACATGTAATTATGTGGGCTTTACATCTCAGATAGAACCAATAAACGTAAAAGAAGCTCTTTCTGACGAAAAATGGATAGTTTCTATGCAGGAAGAACTTAATCAATTTGTTCGAAATGATGTCTGGTATCTTGTTCCTAGACCTAAAGATAAACATATTATCGGAACGAAGTGGATTTTTAAAAATAAGTCTGATGAACTTAGTAATATAATTTGAAACAAGGCAAAACTGGTTGTACAAGGATACACTCAAATTGAAGGCATTGATTACGATGAAACCTTTGCTCCAGTTACTCACCTTGAATCTATCAGACTTTTTATATCCATTACATATTTTAGAAAATTTAAAATTTATCAAATGGATATAAAGAGTGCCTTCTTGAATGACGATTTACATGAATAAGTATATGTTGAACAACCTACAGGGTTTGAAGACCCTAAGTTTACTGATCATGTATACCGTCTTAAAAAAGCTCTCTATGGTCTAAAATATGCTCCCAGGGCATGGTACGAGAAATTGACTAAGTTTTTACTCGGTCATAATTTTTAAATGGGCAGTGTCGATAAGACGCTCTTTGTTAAGAAACATAACGATGATATCTTAATGGTTCAGATTTATGTTGATGATATTATTTATAGATCAACTTGTATTAATATGACTATTGAGTTTGCAGATTTAATGAAATCTAAGTTCGAAATGAGCATGGTTGGGGAATTAAATTATATCCTAGGGTTACAATTAAAACAACCTGATGAAATTTTTATTTCTCAGACCAAATATGCTTTGAACTTGATTAAAATGTTCGGATTTGAGAATGGTAAGAAGTTTGATACTCCTATGAGTACAAATTTAAGACTCTATAAGGATTCTACAAGTAAAGACGTGGATCCTAAAATATATCACAGCATGATTAGTAGTTTACTTTATTTAACTGCTAGTAGACCTGATATTGCTTTCAGTGTTGGTATTTGCACTAGATATCAGTCTAATCCTAAGAGTCACATTTAACTGCTGTTAAGCAGATTATACGATATGTTGTAAGTTCAGTTAATTTGGGTCTCTGGTATCCATATGATATCAGTGTTCAGTTGGCAGGGTATATTAATGCTGATTGGGCTGAAAATATTGATGATAGAAAATCAACCAGTGGTAGTTGTTTTTATATTAAAAATTGTTTAGTTTCTTGGTTTAGCAAGAAATAAAGTTCTATATTACTCTTTACAGCTGAGGCTAAATACATCGCAGTTGGAAATGCATGTACTCAGCTTGTTTGGATGAAACATATGTTACGTGATTATGAAATTACATAGGATTCAATGGCTTTACATTACGATAATTCCAGTGCTATAAATATTTCAAAAAATCCAATCCGGCGTTCACGTACTAAGCACATTGACATTAGGTATCATTATATTCATTAGTTAGTGGAAGAAAAAATAATATCTTTGGAATACATTCCGACAGAGACTCAACTTGCTGACATTTTCACTAAACTGCTTAACAAAAGCAGATTTAATAAATTAAAATTTAATCTTGGTATGTGCATTCAACATTGTTTATTCATGCATTTGTGCATCATAGTGTAAATATATTTGAGTATTTATGTGTTTAAATTTTAAAATTTTTATGATAATTGCATGGTTTTTTTTTGTCAGTACTCGACCAATCGTGAGTGTACACGACCGGTCGAGGACAGCTCGAGACCAGTCGTGGAGTGCGTTGAGTGTTTTAAAATATGGAGAAAATCTCATCTTCCTCATTTCTAACTTCCTCTCCAGCGAGCCAACATTTGACCAGTCGAACCCACCTACCCGATTGTCAAGGTTAGTGCATTTTTTTGGTCAATCTATCAGATTCAAGTTTTATTCTCTTCTTTATTTTCATTGGAGTGCTTGATTTCAAGTTTTATTAGGTTATTTGGGATTTTCTTCTCAAATTTCTATTTTTGAGAAAACCCATTTCTCATCTTTTGCATCTCCTTAGTTCTTTGTATTTCTGGTTACCAATGGATGTTAGGGGGTAAAAGAAAATAGCCCGTGGTCCATCATCTTCTAGATCAGCTCCAATAACTCAGTGTCATCCTCGTTCACCCAAAAATGATCCCCCATTTATACAGAATTTGCATTTGCACAAGGTTATTGTTGAAAAAGCTGTTGATCTTAACCACATTGCTCCGTTTGGTATCTTTCCACTCCTCTAAGCTGTATGATGGGATAACATCTTACATTGGGGTGAGACTGCACACCAATCTATTGCACAGTCCATGTTTGCATGTATCTCTGAATTTTTTTTCTGAAAATTTAACATTTAAAATAAATGCTAGAGAAGGCCCTTTTAATGTAGACTGTCATCTAATATCAGGGCTTATGGAAATCCTTGTTAATGATGAGGGTATTCCCATTCATATTCTAACTGAAAAACCCTCAGAAACAGAAAAATAATAGCTCACAAGAGCATTAAGTAACATAAATGTGCAATAGACTCATAGAGGGAATGTGCTTCCCTCAAAGTATTTGCTACCCAGATATAGAGTCCTCCACAGAATTTTTACTTCTAATCTGTATCCACGATCTGGTAATAAAATAGAGTTGACTTCATTTATGTTTCGTGCTTTACACTCTATTATTTCTAGTACTAAAGTTTTTCTTCCATCTTTAATATGTCATTCCATCATTCAAGTTCGTCTCCATCCAGGTCATAGTGATATACCGTTTTCCTATCTCATGACAGTGTTGGCTTCTCATATGTTGGTTGCTATGCCTGTTGGAGAGGCTCATATCCATAATCTTATTTTTAACAACTCAAATATAAACAAAATGAAGTTGAAATTGGCTCCTGGCCAAGTGGATGGTGATGATGGAGCTGGAGTTGGGAATGAAGAAGAAGCTGATGATCTTCCTCCTGATGACATAAACATAGATGAGATTTTTGATGAAATTGAGTCTAATTCTACTAATGATTTTGATTATGAACCATCTGAGTTTGATGTGCATTTGCGTTCACTTGAGGAGAAGGTAGAAAACATGAATGTTGCCCATGATTTACAGTTCAAATATATGCGTAAGTATCTTAGGCGCTTAAACAAGGGCATGCATCAACTTGATCCTAACATACCTGCTCCGTCTTCAAGTTCTGATTGAGTACTTTTCTATTTGGTCTGTAATAACTTTAAGTTTACTTTTATTGGATTGTAAACTTTAAATGGTTTACTGACTTTGGTTTGAACTATAAAAATCTCCATGCTTTGTTGAACTTTTATTTACTTATATCTTGACTCCTTAATTACTCCTGTTTATTTTTCATTGTTTTCTTCTTCCTTTTTCATATTGTGCCAAAAAGGGGGGAGAATTTATGGTTTGGATTGTGTTTGGATTATGAGTAGTAGCATTGTATTGCAAGATTTTGAATATATGTGTTACTCAGGGAGAGTCAGGAAGTGGAATGTAAATGAGTAAGGCAGTGGAATGTTAATGTAAATGTTTTGCCTACTTCATCTTGATGTTTGTTGATGCATCTGGTGCATGACAAACTGGTGCATGATTCTTTAACCAGACTGTAACTGGTTTCCTCTTATAACCTGTGCATAATTCTTTGTATTCATATTGGTTATATTATTGAGTGTTTTGTCACAAATTTGACAAAGGAGGAGATTGTAAGTACAATGGTTTTATGCTCCTTTGGTTGTCAAATTTTATGGTGTCAAAACCTTAATCTATGTCTTGTGTAGCTCATTGTTATAAATGTTCAAGACATTGCTTCATCGCTCTAAGCACTTTGCTTCAAGTCAAGAATGAAGAACTACTTCAGCTACTACAGAAGAATGCGAGTACAAATAGCTTTGAAAAATGCAAGTACTAGCTACAATAGTAGAATTGATCTTATTCAAGACTCAAGACAGTGTACAACACAAAGATGAATAGTTATTCAAGCTTTAGAAGATCTTTTGATTCAGTGCTACATTATGTTCAAAGATCTCAAGCTTCATTCACAAAGGTCATCTACCATCTGAAGATAAGAAATTTTGAAATTCATCTCACTTTCAAGGTAAGATTGACCTTAGATTGTCCTTAGGATAGGTCATTTTGAATACATAATTCAATTGAATTATTTTACATGATTTTGGACTGTTCTAAGACTAGTCCTGAACCTTGTTTGACTAATCCTATCATTGTTATGACCAGTCCAAGAGCTTCCAAGACCAGTCCTAAATTTGTTACAATTTTTTAGACTTTTTTGTTCATCCACGACCAGTCTTCGACTTTGTTCGACTAGTCGTGTGAATAGTGTCGACTCATACGACGACCAGTCCTGGTTCTACAAATTAAACTCCAGCAACCAAACTCTAGGTCCTACGACCAATCGTGGGATTGCTACGACCAGTCATAGAGGGCCCACGACCAGTCGTAAACACCCTACGACCAGTCATGAAACGGTTTTATCCGATCGCGCTCAAAAATTCAAAAATTCGTTTCTCCTACGACCAATCGTAGTGTCCTCAAGACCAGTCGTAACTGAGTTTCTGCAGCTGTAAATAGATGACAAATTTCAGAGTTTGATATAACAAAAATTTAAGTAAAATCAAGGGATCACTCTGAGATAAGTTTATGTTTATTTTAAGCTACATTATGCTCATTTAATATTTTCTTTTGTTAACTTTATTAATTTGATTTTGTTTCTACATTCCAATCTTAATTGAAAAGAGGAATTATGATATTCCTTCTTCTTGAAATCAAAATCAAATAGAGCTAAGCCCAACTGGTTTAATTTAAAATCAATTAGAACCTAGAACCATTTTAAAGTGAGTATTGGACCTTGAACTTCTACATTTAATCATCTAGTCTGATTGCTTCTTCTGGGCTGCTACAAACGAAGAAATTCAGGTATTAAATTCCTTTCATTTTAGTTTTATTTGAGGTTAAGTCAGAAAAATCTCAATTTGTTGGTTATCTGAGGAGAGCTAAAAAACTCAGAAGTGAGGGTTTTTGGATTGTGTAAGCCCTTTAAAAAAGACACAATTGTGAAGGTTTTGGGTGAACCTGTGAAAACTTATTTTGATAGTGAACGCTAATATCCCTTGTGTGAGGATATTAGGAGTGGAGTAGCAATCTGTGTGGCTGTTTTATAACAGTTAGTGTACACATAGACGAACCACTATAATTCTTTGTGTTTTGTGGATGTGTGATTTATATTTACTATCTTTTATTATTCAGAATTGTGGGATGCATGTGTGGATGTGAATGTTGTAATATTTACATTTCAATCACAGTGGGGAATGTTGTAATAATTTAGATTTTAAATTCCTACTATTTATTTCAGTTCCTTGCTATTTATTTATTCCTCTTCAGTTTGAGTTTTTGATACAAAGACCTTTTTAGAAATAAGGTTGTCCTACCATAAACTCTGGTTTTTGGTGTAAGGTTGTCCTTAGAACAACATTTTTATCAACCTCTCAAGACTTAAATTTTGATGTTGCATTTTAATTCAGCATTGTGAATTGATTTCTTTATTTGGCTATCTTTCTTTCTTTAATTCCGCTGATATTTTTTTAATTTGGCATAGTCCTCTTCACCCCCCCCCCCCCCCCCCCCCCCCCCCCCCCCCTCCCTTTAGGACATATAGCTTGGCCATTTTAATTTCCTTGATGAAGGTGCAGTGGGGTCATCATTCTGTTTATGAGGTGTCTTGGGAGCACGAGGCCGAGATTCAAGAGCACTATCCTCATCTATTTGATGATTAATTATATATTGTATATTGTATGTTGTCTCCAATTTTTTATAATGATGATATGTTTCCTCTTTCCTTATGAGTTATGCCTAGTTGCGTGATAGCGTAAAATTTGAGGATGAAATGTTTTTAGAAGGGGAGAGCTGTAAGTCCCGTAACCTAGTCTGTACCTTTCTTTATGATCATGTGGTCCTCTTGGTCGAATTTCGGTGACCCGCAACTTGTAAACGGCATTTATGAGCGACCTTGAGTCACATCTCTTAGATCTAAGTCGACTCAAATAGAAACTTATATTATAGTGACCGCGCTGTCGCCGTGGTTCCAACGCCACGTCTCACGCACTGATGTGATACCCAGGCCAGGAGTCGGGGTCCCGCGTATATTTTCAAAAGATGTCTTGTGTTTTGAATTTTGAGAGAATCTCTATAAACCATCACATCAATCAATCAAGTACAAATAAGTACACAACCCATGTCTTTCCCGTCCCTTTCTTACCAATAAAGACAAACAACTCATACCCCATGCCACCTCACCACCCCACAAATCAACTCTCTCTTACACACACCCATCCCTTTCTTACACCACACCATTCCTCTCTCTCATCCATTCCATCCCTTTCATTCCATCACCCCCTCTCTCCATCTCATTCCATTCTCCACCATCCGAAGCAACAAGAGACAAATCCTAAGGAGAGAAAATAGACAAGAGAGGACTCATCTTCCTACCCCCCTCATTTCACCATCCAACCCTTCAATTTTCATCATCCACCATCAAAGAGAGTCTAGGAGCCAAGGATTCCGATGAACTAAAGAAGAAGTGGAACCGATGGGTGTTTCATAGGAATAAATTTATGTTTTGATGATGGACCAAGTGGGGCCTACCGATTGATGGTGTGGATCCTATTTGGTACCCCCTTTGATTTATATTTTGTAACCTAGAGGGGCCCATAGTGGCACGATCCCTCCATCTCACTGATCTCTCTCTCTCTCTCTCTTTCCATGAATGATGGCCCATCTTGATGTATGATCCACACCGTCCAATCATGAGGACCAAACTGGGCCCACGTTGCAGCCACCTCACTGCTCATTTGGGTAGTCCCTGTTTTGAAGGCAAACATAAACATCGGCTTGGTCCAACACATGTCGCCCACCCACATGGGACCACCGTGATGTATGTGATTTATTCACACCATGTTGGACAATGTGGCCCACCATTGATGTATGTATTTGACATATAGGACATCTAGGGCTTGGACACTGGACTACATAATATATATATATATATATATTTGGTGGGCCCTGCGTGGGGCCCACCTACAACAAGAACGGATTGTCTGATCTACCACTTACCAGCTATATAGTTGTTGTACTGTCAACAGGTCCGTGGAACCCACTTGACCATGATGTATGTGTTGTATCTACACCGTCCACCTAGCTGGATGGTGGGACCCACATGTGTGGAGTCCAGCAGCGTCTAGCAGGGACAGTGGACCCCACCATGATATGTGTGTGTGTGTGTTTCACCAATGCCGTCCACCCATTTTATATTCCAACTATCCTTCTAATTGGCAAGCTCATCTTAAGGCTTAAGACTAAATATAAGGCAGATCTTCCTATCAGGTGGACCACACTGCAAATATCAATGGGACGTTAAAGACTACCATTAAAATCCTTTTGATATCACTGAAGTTTTGGATCAATGTTAAATTTATTTTTTTCTGTTAATTCAGATCTTTATGACCTTATGAACAGCTTGGATGGAAAATAAATGTTATGGTAGGCACTGGAATTTTAAACGGTGGAAATCATTATCTCTACTGTTACTTGTGATATGGTCCAGATGATCTTCCGATATGATTCTTTTTTTTGAGAAATGCTCTTAAATGATCTATAAAAATAGATGAATGATGTAGATGGTGCGGCCCAAGTGATGCGGCCCACTTGATGTATATGAGGCCCATTGGTGTGGCCCATGTGATGCGTCCCACTTAATGTATATAAGGCCCATTGTGATATATTTGCAACTTGTGTATAGGGCCCATCATGCTATATTTGAGGCCCAAGGGGTGAGGCCCATTGTGATGTATTTCAAGGCCCATGGGACGTGGCCCATTATAATGTATTTTAGGCCCAGATGAGAGGCCCATTGTGATATGTTGGAGACCCATGGGTTGTGGCCCATTGTGATGTATTTAAGGCCCATAGGACGTGGCCCAATATTATGTTTGTGAGGCCCTTGTATGAGGCCCATGGTGATGCATTTGTGGCCCTTAAGGGAGGCCCATTGTGATGTATATTAAGCCCTTACATAAGGCCAATTTTGTTGTATAGGAGGCCCTGGCGTGAGGCCCATTATATTGTGTATGAGGGCTTTGTGTATGACCCAATGGGATGTGTATTGGGCCCTTATGTGATGTCATGGGCCCACTATGTGTTAGGCTCTATGTGGGCCACTCCTTGGGAGCAATGTTGGTTAAATGTCCACATTGATGGGAAATGATGGTTAAATGTCCACATTATGACCTTCCCTTAGGCCTTGTTAGACCCATTCTCATCATTCTCTAAGTGGATTAACCCAAATAATTGGGCTCTATTAATATTGCATGGTCCATCATTGTCGTAGACGGATAACTCCGTGCTACCTAATTTCGCATATCCATGGCTGAGGGTCGATCTTTATATTAGGGTTTAGATCGGTTGTTCATCTATGAACCCTGCTTTGCATATAGGCCGACTATCGATGTTGATTATTGATATGGGTTATTGATACTGATTATGAGTATGCTTAGCATATCATCATGATACATGCCCATACGCATCATCTACATGCTTGATATGAGATGTGGTTGGCCATTCCATTTGCCATTGGGCAAGTTTTTTTGAGACTCCCTGATAGGTAGAGATTGTCTTACATGAGTGCATAGCATGTGAAGGATTGATGTATGACTGGATTGTATAACTCATCTTGCATTGTGTGTTATGATTACAGTACGCCCTAGCGACATTAGGGTCGTAACCTCTATAGGCATATCGTGGATGGTAGGATTAGACAACGAAAATACTGTTAGTAGCATTAGGGCATCATAGATGTCCCTAGGTGAAAATTCCTAAACCCGATATTACCAAAGGATGACTCCTACGTCGAGACCGAGTGGATACATGAGCACATGAGGGATGAATACGAGGAGGCCGCGTCTCCCACTGTGTCATGGTCAGTTAGAAGGGGGTGTGGCTTTACCCACTTGAGGGTAGGGGCAATTACTAGGCTGAGTATGACCAGCTCGTAAATGGGTCCAGTATTGATGTGCTAGATAGGGATTGGCAGGTTATTGCCCAGGAGGATAGTGAGGTTTCTTACGCTTACTTGGACTGCGCGCCTGAGGAAGGGGTAGTGCCATTTGGATAGTATTAAACCCCGGTGATTATCTAGAGTGAAAACTGTACTGATATTTGATACTTTAATGATGAGTTGCATTGATATGTGGATTCGAATGAGGATTGTATGCTTGAGTTGCATCTTGCATCAGATGGCCTTGGTATGGCCAACATCATTCACGCCTTACATCACATGGCCTTGATATGTCCAATAGCATTCATGCCTTATATCGCATAGCCTTGGTACTGTTGATAGTATTCATGAATTTGTCAGCATATTCCACATTACTCTAATATTACATTCTGAGCATGCTTATATTATGCACACACTCTTACCACCCTCTAAGCTTTCTATAAGCTTATACACAATTGATGCGTGCAAGTGACGCTAGACCGTAGTTGAGTAAGAGTAGGAGCGTGTGTTCACACCCTCAGTGCAGGGTGTGATGTAGTAATAACTCGGTAAGACCGAGGTCGAATCCCAAAGGACTGATATTTGTACGTTATCTGAAACTAAGTAGAACTAGAACTAGACTAAGATGAAATCTGAATCGAGTGTTTTTAAGAGAATAATGGTGAATAATTAACTAAAATCTAAAGAATTCAGAGGAAAAGAAACTTGGGATTCAGAGGATCCACTTGTAGAGATCAAGGAGATCTTATGTCTGCTTTAAGAACTCAACTGGACTTAGAGTCCTATCTTCATCCAGTTGAAGAGTGTAACCTGAAAATCAAGACTGAACTTCCTTTGATATAGTTTTTAAGAGATGAAAGGTATATGAATTAGAATGGATTCCATCACCAAACCATGCCCAGGAGACAAAGTAAATAATAGAATTAAACTAATTACCAACCAATCAACATGATATGAAGGTTAGGAAGGGTACCGTCATCCGACCATACCTAGGAGACGATGGTGAACAACAGGGCTTCCTGACGTCATAAATATAAAAAAGATAGGAATATGCTTAAAGCTTTTGCAGACCCATTGTAATTTCAATCACAACAGACCATTAAAGACTAAAAAATCTCCTTAATCAAACTATAATCAATGTCAATTTAGTATAAACAAAAGGCATAAAATAGAGTCTCCCATCATACTACAAGCTTCACCTCTTAGCCCTAGCTAAGAAGTCTAACCACTCATAGACACGATGAGGTTAAACATCTTAACAGAAAGGAAAAGAAAAATAATTTTTTTAAAAAAAAGAAATCTAGAAGGAGGAGAAAAGAACCGGCAGCTTCTCTCCCTTTCTCTCTCTCTATCCATGTTCAAGCCCACAAGGTTGGATAGATCTCTCTCTCACGTTCTCTCTCTCTTATAAGCAGCAGGCAAGATGGTGGATAGGCTGTAGTTTTCAACTAGAGAGGCGGTGAAGTCGGTGCGACTTTATGCACAGCAGCGTGCGTATTTGGAAGCACGCAGCCAAGATGGCAGCATCCCAACTCCCCTCCTCCTTGCTTTCTTTCTAGAAGAAAAACATTCCTTGGAACGTTTTGGACATGCCTACATGATGGATGGTCCAGATCGTCAATCTGATCAGCACTGGTGGGCCACCAAGATTGCTCGTAGTCCCTGCTCCGGAATAGAGCCAGCACAAACCTCCGTTGTGACACTGGTGGGGACCGCTTCACTGTTGTTTTGAGAAATCCACTCCGTCCATCGTACGTAGCTCGAAATTCTTGTCGAACATGGATAATTTCGAACGTTCGTTGCTGAGGCCCACAGGATTTTCTTTCTTACCATCCATTCTACGCTTGAACAGTATTTTCCTCTGTATACAAGCATGGGGTTGGAAGAACTTCCTTTGTACGGTCGGTTTGACCTCCTGATCTCATTGAACGATGTGGATCATTAAAAAGTATGATGATGGTGGCCCACCTGAAGCTGACTGCAAGGCTCTGTTCCTCCCGCAAGCTGGATTTTAAATTTTTTGATTGGTTAGTTCGGTGCATGGCGTCTGTGTTCATGCACCTTACACATGCACTACCCAGTGGGGCACAAAGTGAGGTGTTGAAGACAATCCGTTTCGTCCATCCATTTCCTCAGTTAATTTAAAGGGTTGGGACCTGAATTGAAGCATATCCAGAGATTAGGTGGGCCCCAGATTATTGATTTATGGGCTGATTTTTCTGTTGGGCCACTTCCACTAGGATCCAACGGCCGAAATTCGACGTGTACGGTTAATTTATGGTCTTCAAGCCATGTATGTAGTTTCGAGCTGAACGGATGGTGGGAACCTTGTGATCTTGTGTTCTGGATGATTTTCGGGCCACTTGAACTTTGGTTTATCCATTTTCTCAGATCTCTGACAGGTAAATTCTTCGATCTTGGTCCCTTGGAGTCCGTTCCTTGCCTTGGTGTCTTCAGATCGATAAATCCATGCTTTTAGCACCTTTTTGCAATCCATGCTCTCAAATACACCTTGCATCACAAACACGGTTAAAATTGGGCGTTAAACAGTATCATGTTCATAAATCTAGGCAATAACTAGGTTTGATATGCAATATTTGACCCTCAACAGCATGTTGCAGAGCTTTAGGAGTTTCCATTTTTATTATCATTGTATTTCCCTTTATGCACATTGTACTTTAAAGTTTGTTATCGTAGTAGATTTTGTGATGGTGTTTTGGTTATTATTCATGGGTTATGTTTATGGTTATGCTTATTACAGAATAAATTCATGCTAAAAACCTTAGAGGATCCCAGGATCAGAATCTGGTATATGAGTGCCTAAAGCCAGGAATGGGGTACTACGGAGGCTGTCGGCACCGGATTTGGCGATCAAAAATTTTTTGAGCCTAGTTTCCAAGTTTTGGGCTTGACACTCCCACCTTCAATCTTTTTTTTTAATGAAAGTTCCCATCCCCATCTAACTCAGTTCATTCATGCCAGTGACTCATGTCCGAAATTCACACCGCTCATCTTGGAAGGAGCATCGTCCTACTTGGTGCCCCCTCTAGTTTTAGTCTTTCAAGGGAAGACTCTTGATCTAACCTGCAATCCAGTTTTCAGTTAAATAGGCGCGATCACTCCTCAGTCCTCCATGAAAAGATCCACTAAGAAGCATTCACCATCACTGCCTACTATAGTCTAATGTGGTTCAATTAACCGTTCATCCTCCAAGAAAGGACACCCGAGCCGAATTGCCTACCGCATATCTTAGTCGAGTTAGAAAACCATACAAACCGACCAACTTTCTTCCAAGCTTAAAGTTTGCCCCCCTCCTCAGACTCCTCGACATGTAGCGAGCCCGAGTCTTTCATGGACCTTAGCCCCTAGCTTCCTAATCCCTAGTCATAGATATACCACAATCCAAAATGGCATACCGAATAATAGTTTTGAACCTGAAACTGTAAATTGCTTTCCATATGCATGTCCTATCAGATCAAACTATATCTATTTCTACTAAGAACCAAATTTTCAATTATTAGCTCGAATAGTAAGATTTGACCAGAGTCGTTGATGTTTGAGAAAATTTAGGCAGGACCAAATCAAGATATCAACCTACTTCAAATTCGAGGATAGGCTGAAAAGGTCTAATAAAAAGATGAGGCCAAGTGGAGGAAAATGATCCATTCACCTGCCCACCAATCAGACACATTAGCGTAAAGATCTTTTATCCCAACAATGAGCTGGTCTTTGCCCTAGAGGACCAATTGCATGGGTGGACCTTAACAAAGATAACCGGTGAGGGCCTAGACGAGGGACAGTAGTTGCCTTTCATTGATTGAACTATTGTCCACATCCCATCTGAGTTGTGCATACCTGAGGAGCTTCAATGCCTTGGGGAATACCTAAATGCCACCACATCTACCATTGACTCAGCGACCATCTCCAAATCCATCATGTTACTTATGCATAGTGGAAAAGGTCTACCTATGACAATATTTGGTCCTACCTTTTAAGGGGAGAGAGCACAGGGCATCAATCAATTCACTGTCCCTATGATGGCCAATTTAGCCAACCGATCCTCTCAAGATGCCAATCATAATAAAGGCACCCCCTCAGTCACAGTGTTGTCCTGCCCAGTGTCCATAAAAAAATTTCAAAAGCCAGAAAAGATTAAAATAAAAAAATAAAAAATTCAAACCCTAAATAAAAAGGAAAAAAATTACCTAAAAAATTAAAAATAAACTTCAAAAATCCAGCAATAAGGTGTAAAGCCTGTTTGACGATCTGCATTAATTTAGAGTCAGCTGTTGTGATATTTGTTGTTTCTTCCTCACCCACTTTACAAAAAAATCCTTATTTCTCGGTGAAGGGCGATAGAGGTCAAATTTTACATGTTTCCTATGGACTTATCTTAGACTATTTTTGAACACTTGGGTTGTTGTCAAATGTGCCATATATGCCCTATCTTCTAATCGTTACCCAATCAAGCCAACATGTTCAACTAGAGGGTGCCTTCTTCGGCCTTTCCCTCACCTTGGTGCTTGTTCGACTACTCAGGTTGGTATGGAAGGTGCCTTCTCCGGCCTATCTACTTCTTACCATTACCCAATTAGGGCAACGTGCTCAGTAAGAGGGTGTTTTCTTCGACCTTTCCCTCACCTCGGCTCTTTTGTCCAATGTTCAGACAACCCAAGTGCAGGGTTACAAAATAATAATAACTCAATGAGATCGAGGTCGTACCCATAGGGACTTGCAATTTGTGCAATTTCTGAACTAAGTTAGAATTAGAACTTGAATCTAAACTAATTACTAAAATTTGATTTTATAAAAGTAATTACAGAATAAACTATTAAAAATAAAACACTAGAGCGCTAATGATTCACTAATAGCTTTCCTAAAGTAAGTTACTCAATTCAATTAGATCACACAACTGTAATTAAAGTCCTATTCTATCTAGTCGGATAATAAAGTAGTTAAATCATCATTCATCAATTCACAATAGATTTGAACTTTCATAGAATTGGTTTTCACATCATGCACCAAAGTATTGATTGCATGGAATTCAAAGCATCAATCGTGGCCAAAGCCTACGACAAATCAATGGATTTTACAAATTAATCTTTTGTAAAATAGGTAAGAAATTACTCTTAGCTTTCCTAAGCATTCATTTTTCCTGTAGTCGACAAAGAATCAAAGCACACTAGAAATAATTCTTCATTCAAACTAATTATCAATGAATTGTTCAACATTCAATTCAAGAACATGTATCAAAGTAAATTAAAAATTAATAAAAACTATAAATCTCATCTCTTAGCCCAGCTAAGAGATTATCTAGTGATATCTAACTCAAAAATAAAAGAAAAAATAAAAGATTTACTAGAACCCATGAAGAAATTGAAGTAGAAGAACATTGTATGTGCTCCGCCTAAGTCCTCTCTCTCTTTTGAAACCCTAAAAGATGATTTGGGACATCCTAAGAACCCCGATTTATAGTTTTAGAACTCCATCTTTTACACGCCTCAGAAAAATCGTGAACCGACTTTTAATTTACGTAGTCGCATGCACCTTCGATGACACTTCGATGACATTAAAGAATGTGTCCATCAACTAATTGAGAAAATTCATGATTTTCTTGAGGGGATCAAAGAGTGTTTGATGGAATTGAAGTTACCTTCAATTGCACAAAAACTGCCTCGATGGCATCAAAGGATTGCTTCTGTAGTTTTTCAGAATTTTGTCTCTCTAGCCCTAGAATTTCATAATATGATTTTTTTTGTCCTTGAATTTTCTAGATTACATTTCCTTGGTTTCTTTACTTCAAATCATCAATTTTCTTTTTTCCTCATTTGGTTCCTTGGATATTTGGGACTTAAACTCTGCAAAATTGTCCTCCATAGATTGAATTCTTTATTATCTTTTTTTAAAGCTCTAAATCCATCCTTTTAAGCACATATTCATCTTACGCTTTTGAATCACCTCGTATGACGAAAATGTATATAATCAAATCGAACTAATACCTAAATACCAGGAAAATAATGTAATTGAAGAGTTAAATATGTAATATTTGAGTCTTAATACACCCCTCAACCATCATTGTATTAGTCTTGAGCAAAATATGTGAAAGATATTTTAAAACCAGATAAACAATTTTTTTAAAAACCCAGACAATTCAAAAAAAATCCAAATTATAAAAATCCAAAATTAATGTAAAGAGCAACTTTCACCTAAACCTTAGTATTTGGTAAATGTCCTAATCAAGTTTAAAGCATTAATGCTATAATTACAATAATTTTAAACTTTGAGTTCCATGAGTGTATAATGAAGTCTAAACTTAACATGACCAAAGGTTCAAATATATACTTCACGATAATATTAATACTCAAAAGAATTCAAGATAACCAAAAACAAAACTTGCCTTATATTTTAACATTCTACTCTTCCAGCTTTTAATTTTTCCTTCAACGACTTTCACACTATTTTCATCGTTTTCTTCTTTTAATTTTTCACAACAATCATTTCAAGGAACTTTGATAGGTAGCCCTTTTTTTATGATAATGATTTTTTAGCTGGGTATATCATGCCCCAGACTCGGCAACCGGAATCAAGGAACCCGATAGCCGATTCTGGCCGTAACAGCCTCCATAATACCCCATTTTTGGCTCCTGAGGCAGGTTTTGATCCTGAGATCCTACAAGGAAGATTTTCATAACAGTATAATCATTACCAATACGAGCATACCCAAGATCATAGTAAGTACATCTGAAAATAACCAAGGGCACACATCACAAAATCCACTAAGAATTTGAACTTTTACAAGTTTACATCATATTCAAAAGAACATACATAAGGTAATATGAAAAGAGAGAGAAATCAGCAACACTAGAGTCCTCCCTGCTCAATTCTACTACACGCTCTGCTGCTACAATGCCTGTCTAGAGTCTCCTGCATGCATTATCATGCATAAGCTTATAGAAGCTTAGAGGGTGGTGAAAGTGTGTGTCAATGGTGCACAGAAGAATAATAGGAGGTATAAGGAAAGAACATGCTCAATGAGAATATCACTATCCTTACCAAGGCTTATCATGAATACCATGCAATGAGTACTGGGCACCATACCAAGGCAATGCATGAAGGGGCTTACACAGCCAATGCTAATGCGATGCGAGTAATGCCAATTCTCATATCCAATTCACATATCAAATCATTTTCAATCCTAAGAAAATCAACAGGGTCCATTATACTATTGAATGATTGTCACTCTACAGACCCGCACAGTCAAACGAGCATGAGAGACCTCACTACTTGCCTGTGGATAACCAATCACCAACAAGGCCTGACGGTAGCAGACTCATTTCACGAGCTGGTCAGACTCAACCTAATAATGCCCTCCCTTACAGGTGGATAAGGCCACATCCCTATCCAACTGACTACACGATAGTGGGAGTCGCGACCTCAGGTGTAAGGCCCTCATGCGCTTATGTTTAAACCCGGTCACGGCATTGGAGCAGATCCTTGGTACCGTGAAAGTTTTGAGAATTTCACCCATGGCATCTTATGCACCTGGTATGCTTAAACATCATTTTCGGTGTCCACATGTCCAGCCATCCATGAATATCCCTATGGAGGTAAGGCCCTGATGAAGCGAGGGCGAATGTCAATCATACTATGCAATGTCAGATGCATGAACCACACAAACAGCCATGTATCATACCCAAACATCCAACGTGCTCAAGAGGAGAAAACTTCATCCCTCACAATATCCTGCCCAATGGCATAACCATGACTAATCACATCTTAGCTAAGCATGCATATGAGAGTGGGCCATAAAGATGAACAAGAAATGCCAATGCGATAAATATGTTCTCCCCTCCTCACCAGTAAGGTCTAGGTACTTAGACTATTTCTCAAAAGGAATATAACCTTAATGGGGGCCCGATAGCCTCGGGTAGCCCATGAGACTAGACAGATAATGGCATGGGCCTAAATAATAAGAATGGGCTTAGCAATGGTCTATGATGGACCTTTAACTACCCATAGAAGCAAGAATGGGCCTAACAAGGGGCTAGAGGCATATTAATGTAGGTATTTAACCACCATTATCCCCTGAAGGTGGCCTAATAATAATCTATCAAGGATCAAGGCCTGTGCCCCGAGCATCACCATAAAAAAGAGATGGGCAGCTATATACATATAAATACATCACAATGTTGGGCTTCGATAAAGTGGCCCAAGGCTACACATAATTCATAGGCCCAATAGGGGCAATATCAGCCAAATCTACATGCAATAATAAGGGCCCATAAGGTAGTTTATGACCTAAATATAAGGGCCACCAAGTCCATACATTGTGGTGGGCATAGTGGGCAGCCCATTACTCCAACACATGGGTGAGAATCGTATTCAATATAAGCAAGTTGGGCCTTACAACCTAGTCTAAGAATTTAGTTATTAGTGGGTGAGTCCCTGCCTAGTGGGCCACTCCCGGCCACACCACGGCCAACTCAAATGTCCATTAGGTCTAAAATTATGTAAGGTGACACATTTATATGTGGGAAACACCTCACAAAATTTTAAAATTTTTAGATATTCCTAATTATTTTAATTAATTTAAACAAAACAGTCTGTCCAGAAAATCAGACAGACCTGGATGTCCCAACATGGGGGGCCAGTACAGCCCTTGCCACGATATGCATAGGGGTCCATTAGACCTAACATTTGATAGATGGTTCCTACCATGAGTAGAACCCACCTCCAAAAAATTTTATAATTTTTTGACATTTAGAAATATTTTAATTAATTTAAATAAAACAATTTGTCCAGGGTGAAGTATTACTGGAATATAACTGGCCTGAATTTGGGCCATCTAATGGGTGGGTTTTGGGCTCCAAAATTCTTAAAATTTGGACCTAAGGTCCCTCATCAGGCCTACAACAACGTGGGACCCAGAAATATGGTCCACCTTCTTATAAAATATTTTTAAAATTTTATTTTTTTATGGGACTATGCTGCTGGACTACATAGCAGAAAATTCTGGCAGTCCAGTACATTGGCCCACCCTTTTGGATGCCCAAATGGGAACCCTTGGCCCTGAAATTATGCAGGTAGATCCTACAATGGGTGAGACACCTCCCTGCAAAAATTTAGAATTTTTAGGAAAGTAAAAATATTTTATTTAACTCCTACAAATAATGGACAACAAGGTCTAAATTTTTATTTTTCCTGCTGCAGCAATGTTGTTGTCCCTGACTTTTACACCCCATTTGAGTAGGCCCAGGTCTATGTAAATTTAGAAAATTATAAGGAAAACCTTCCTATATAAGTATACAACAAGGTGGGGTCCATAAAAGTGGCCCACCATCTCAAAATGAGGGTGATATTTATAATTTTCCAGCAAACAGTATGGCTGGGCAGTCCAGAAAAAATATGGATCGTCCACCCTCCTTGGCCCACCCTTTTGGGTGGTCAAACAGGGACGGATGAAGGTAAAATTTATCATTCTTCTAGGTGGGGTCCACACCTCCAGGAATAATCTAACAATGAAGGAAAAACAGCCCTATAATCAACCCATAATCCATGCCAAAAATAACCCAAAAACAGTCCAGAATTTTTCTGGACAGCAAGGTAAGTCTGAACATAACTATTGAATAAAGGGGGAAATACCCCACAAATTTGGTGTTATGGTCCACCTTAGTGGACCCCACAAACATCTAGGCCATGTCCTCTTCATAAAACCTATTGCATGTATTCAAAATGAAACAAATGGAACACCAATGTCCATAAAATGGACAGCAAGTGGAATCCACCTTGCTTGGACACTCTAGATGTTCCAGAGCCTCTAAGTGGGCCACACACATCAAGAATCAAGAGTATAATAATGGGAAAATAAAAAAAATCCGGTCACAAGGGAGAAAAATGACATGCACCAAAGGATAATACTAAGATGGGGCCCATGGAGAAAGGCCCCATCCATGGAACATTTATGCAATGAAATGGGCCATTGGCCTCAATCATGGAGATATGGGGGACCTCCATCATCACTTGATGGGTCCCACAAGTCCTTAAAGATAAGATGAAGGAAGATTTAAGAGCACCCACCTCACAAGAACACCAAGAATTTTCTACCACTAGACTCCTTAGGCTCCAAGGTGCATAGATCTAAGGTTGAGATCTTTCTTCAAGGGTTAGATGGGGGAATATATGAGTGAAAGTGGGCTGGAATAATGGAGGGAAGTTCCTGGGGAAGAAGAGAAGAGAAGAGAAGAGAGAGAGAGAGAGAGAGAGAGAGAGAGAGAGAGAGATGAGAGGGAAAAAGAGAGGGAGGATTTTAAGGCAAGCAATCATTTCTCTCTTGCCTTGGTTAGAGAAGAGTGACTATTGTAATAGGGAGTTAGAAACAATATTATAGGGTTAGTAGGCTTTTTAGGTTTATGGGTGGTGTTTTAGAGATAGGTGGTGCAGGAATAGGGCCTAGGTAGTGTGTGTGTGTGTGTGTGTATAGTGTGTGTTAAAAATAGTGTCAAGAGATGGGACCTACCTAGAAATCCATGCACACCACCCCTAGGTGGGCCACATGATCATGATCAAGGGCTTAGAAAATGAAATGCACATAAATTATGATCTACACGTCGGATGGATACACAAGACACGGCGTTAGAACCGCAATGACGAAGCGGACAAGATGACATAGGTTTTGGCTCGATCCGATTCAGGTCTTCATGAATGGACTTAAGGATGACTGCAAACACTATCCAAGGGTCACAGGTCACCGGGATTCGACCAGTAGGATCGCAGGATCAGGATGAACAAGATGCATACTTACACATACATGCACACATGCGAACTCGGGTTTGGTCTCATAGGGTGTTACTTCTCTCTCTTTTTTCAATTCTTTTCATTTAACATGATGGACAAATTTTCCAAGTTTGGTTCCTATCATTCTCCATAACCATCAAGTTAACAATTCAATATCAAACTCAAACTTTAATGTGTAAGCTAAATGTGATATGTAAATTACATAACTCAATCAATGTTTAAAAACTCCCAATTCAAATATTAAAAACTTTAAAATTTATTTTAAAATCTATCAAATAACTAAAATTTAGATTTCAAAAATTATTAACAATAAGTATCTTATCATTCTAATCTCTAGATTATCTTTAAAATCACTTAAATTTACAGAAATTCGTGAAAAGGTTTTATAGCTAAAAAATTCAATAATTTAACACAAATAAAAAATTCTACAATTCAGCATAAATATAAAGAATTTCTAAATGAAACCTACCCCCAACCTAAATTCTACATTATCCTCAATGTATAAACATACACAATAAGAGAAACTTGCGTGCAACTCCATTATAACAAAGTAAAGGGTAGAGAGTGCTTGAAATGGCTAATATGTAAAAGCTCTTGAATTCTTAAAGTTTGTGCAAAAATATGGTCTTCCTAAACCACTAAAAATAAACTAATCCTAGGAAAGTAATTAAATTCCTAATCCCAAGAAAATAAAAGAAAAAACTACTTAATCTTAATAGATAGTTCCTCCTCTGGCCAATATCTCAATAAATTTCTCGGTAGGTTTCTCAACAAGATCATCCAAAAGTCCTTTTTGTAGTAGGCTTGGATGTCCTCGAGCATGATAATCTAGAGAAATTTATGATCCTCAACATAAAATCTTCTTTTAATCCTCTAAGGCATCTAAAGTAGATAACATTCACATGTGGCAAAAAAGTTTTTAATGTTAGTACACCACGGTGAATCAGAGACTATAATTAACTGTAAATTAGAGAATATTTCTTTAGCCAGTGCAATCTCAACAAATTTTAAAGTTTCTAACTTCGGTTCAAATTTCAACTCATCCACCTTTAATAGTAAATATTCAGGATCTGTGGAAGGGAGCTCTTCAAAATAATGATTCCCCTGGTCAGTGTCAACTATTGAGGTACATTCTTGCAAGGCATCCACTATGTCTTTAATCATATTATCATTAGAATTCTCCAAGTGTGCCAAGAAAACTTCTATAGAGTCGAGACATTCAGTTAAAAAAGACTCATTCTCTATGTTGGAATCAAGCGTGTCATTTAGGTGGAGCGGATCAACATTACTATGTTTGAAAATTTCCCATGCCTCTTGATCATTAACTGGGACCTTGATTGAGATCGACTCTTAGGAAAACTGAATCGTAAACTCTTGAGCATACTCGAACTCCTCATTTTCAAATTCAATATATATATATATATACTCAACAAACGAGGTCTGATTACTCTCCTCGCATTGTATTTCTAGATTGTCCTGAGGTTGAGCTAAAGTAGCCTCTTCCTGTGACTAAATTCTATGAATGGAGTATTCAAGCAACTTTAATGATTTTCTAATATTGTGAATTTTTGCATGATGTATTGGTTGAATTTCTCTTGAGCATCCATGAATTTCTCAAATGAATACTCTTAGATTATTTCTGGTTAGATCTCATAAGTAGGGAATCTAAGGGGATAGTCATTAGAATCATGGTTGGTTCACCTCTCCAATTTAAGTTTTGATGTTTTCACCAATTGAAGTCATACGGGTCGCATGTAGGAGTATTTATTGGTTGTTGGTAAGCATTATCACCCATAATATAATCAGGCATTGTCTTCTTAGCTAGCGGATGATAATTGTTCTCCCTCATAGAATCACGTAATGACTTCTTAACTGGTGGAGCATCATATCCCGATCGGTTCTTTATCGTGGTTTCAGTAAATTTTCCAGATATAGGTTGTTTCCTAACATAATCATCTGACAGCCCCCTTCAATTAATATCTCGTCTCTTAGAAGTTTATTCAAGTATTCATGTGTCCACTCTTTCATGAATATGATGAAACCCTAATAAAAAAAATTCTACAGAAAAATCGTACAGTAATAAGGAAAGCAAGTGGATGGAGTAAGAGAGGATGTTACCGGAAGGGAGAAGCTAGAATGAAGATCCTAGAAAACCTAAACCTAATCATGTTCAACGCCATTCCCTGGCAACGACACCAAAAACTTATTCGGACAACCCCAAGTGCAGGGTTATGAAGTAGTAATAACTCGATGAGACCAAGGCTGTACCCACAAGGACTTGCAATTTGTGTGATTTATGAACTACGTTAGAACTAGAACTAGAATCTAATCTAATTACAAAATTCTAGTTTTTAAGAAGTAATTGTGTAAGAAACTATTAGAAATAAAACACTAGAGAGCCAAGGATCCACTAATTTCTTTCTCAATGTAATTTACTAGATTCAATTAGATTACACAACTAGAATCAAAGTCGTATTTTATCCAGTCAGATAATAGAGTAGTTAAATCATCAGTCATCAATTCAAAAACGCTTTGAACTTTCATTGAATTGGTTTCCACATCATGCACTAAAGTATTGATCGCCTTGAATTCAAAGCATCTATCATGCCAGGAGTCTACGATAGATTAATGAATTTTACAGATCAATCCCTTGCAAAATAGGTAAGAAATTAATCTTAGATTTCGTAAGCATTCACTATGCCTGTAGTTAACAAAAAATCAAAGTAAAATGGAAATAATTCTTCATTCAAACCAATTATTAATAAATTGTTCAACTACTCATAGCTAACTTAAATAGAAAAGAAAAACTAAAAGATCTACTAGAACCCATGAAGAAATTGAACCAAAAGAACATTGTCGGTGCTCCACCTAAGCCTTCTCTCCATTTCCAAACCCTAAAAGATGATTTGGGACATCCTAGGAACCCCAATTTATAGTTTTGGAAATCCATTTTTTACACCGCCTTGGAAAAATCATGAACCGGCTTTAAATTTACACAATCATGCACACCTTCGATCACACTTCAATGGCATCAAACTGAGACATTGAAGAATGTGTCTAGCAACTAACTAAGAAAAATCATGATTTTCTTTATGGGATCAAAGTTAGCTTGGATGACATCGAAATTGTCATCAATGGCATCAAACAGTTGTTTTTACAATTTTTAGGATTTTATCTTTTTGGCCCTGGAATTACAAAATATGATTTTTCTAGCCATGAATTTTCAGGATTCCTTTACTTCAAATCTTCAATTTTTTGTCATCCTCACTTGTTTTCCTAGGATCTTTAGTACTTGAATTATTCAATATTATCCTCCATAGATCCAATTCTTCATTATCACCTTTTTAGCTTTAAAACCATCCTTTTAAGCACATATTCATCTTAGGCTTTTGAATCGCCTCGCATGATGAAAACGTATATAGTTAAATCAAATTAACACTTGAATGCCAAGAACACTAATGTGATTGAAAGGTTAAATATGCAATATTTGGGTCTTAACATCTAACATAAAGGTAGCCACTGAGTGTTTCATAGTTGGAGGGTTCCTGTTCTGGCTTTCCCTTTTCTCGGCTCTCCAGCCACTAGGTTTATCATTGAGAGACAGTAGAATAGTCATCGATATAGGAAAAAGAATACTTAATTTACAAAAAATCAATACAAGTTGCTAACACATGAAGTGTTTGTCAAAAATTGAATTCCTGAAATGTTTGTAGAGCTTGACCCGATCACTCCTTATTGATAGTAAATTTTTAAGTGCTCTACATTCCAAGGATGGGGCAAAACTCATCCTTCTAAGCCTTCTAGGCGGTATGTCCCTGGTTGAAATCTACCGTTGACTTTGTAAGGTCCTTCCTAACTAGGTCCCAAGGCTCCTGAGTCAGACTCTTTTGCACTTAGGGAAAGCTTCTTTTCTTCACTCTCGAATTGTAGTACCGAGCAGCTCTCTACTGATAGGCGGCGACACCAGTTGGTCAATCATCTTTCTCTACTTCCCTCCCTAGGATCTAGGGAGGTGATCAGCATTACCTGTTGTCAACATACTCTACATCGAAGAGTTGTTAAGTAGTATTATTGGGCTTCACGTTGGTAGCCCCTGACTTTACTGATCTCGTTCTAGGTCAAAAACTTCATGGTCAAGTGATGGATATAGACTACGGCCCACATGATGTCTAGGGATGGTTTGCCCAGCATTGCATTGTATACCGAAAGGCAATCCACTACGCTAAAATCGTGGATTTGCAACGCATTTTTACGACGGACTTTGTCCGTCACAAAAATTGTTTAGTTTAACGACGGATTTAATCCTTCCCTAACAAAAGAAGTCCATCGCCACTCCCATTTGTCTCAAAAATTCTTAGTTCAAACATTGCAGAATTTCGCAATGGACCAAAATCCGTCACTAAAATCAAGTTACGACAGACTCTGGTCGGTCCTAAATTAGCGACGAACGTAATCCGTTGCAAATATTAATTTTACGAAGGAATATGATCAGTTGCAAATTCCCGCCCAAAATACCAGTTGGCGACAGTTTTCAATTGCTTTTGCGATGAATCATGGTCCGTCGTAAAAGGTCTTTTGCCCTAAAGATTAATTATTTTTCATTGTTTTTAGAATATGGTGGAAAAATGTTTTTTTGTAGTCTAATAATTGTTTGTAATAGAATTTAAGTGGTTTAATTGTGCATATTTGTATATAAGATTATTTTTTAACAATTGATTGAATGCAAAAAAAAAAAAAAAAAAAAAAACATTTTATTTTTATAACAAATGAGTGGAAATTATTGTTTTTTAAAATTTTAAAACTAATATTTAAATGATTTGTAATATCACATGAAAAAGAATATTGAGAAGTTTAAAAATTTTAATAATGTTAGAGAAAAAAATGAGATTTTGAAAAAAAAAAAATCGTGATTTAATAAAAATCGATTTTGTGGGAAAAAAGAATATTGAATAAAGTTGATAAATTTGAAAAAGAATGTATTTGATTTTGAGAAAAAAAAATAATATCCTAAAAAAGAAAATTAAAAATATTTTAAAAAATGTGAAAATTTTCACAATGTTGAAAAATGAAAATATTGTAAAAAAGAAAATGGGAGTTTATAATTTGAAAAATAAAATAAAATTGAGAAGTTTGATAAAAATTGACAAGTTAGAATAAAATGCTTTAAAAAAACGGAGAAGTCAAAAAGAATTGAAAATTTTAAGATAAAACGATATTAAAAAAATTGATACTTTATTAAAAAATAAACATTTTGAAACGAAAAATAAATAAGTTGAAAAATTTTGTGATTTTGAAAAATAATTGAAAATGTTCAAAATTTGAAATTAAAAGAAGTTATTTATAAAAACAATAATATTTTTAAAATATATAAATAATTAAAAATTTTGAAAAGTTAAAAATAAAATGATGCTTTTGAAGAAAAAAATTTGGCATTTTGAATTTTTGGGAAAAAAATTAAAATTTTGTGAAAATTTTAGATATTTTGAAAATAAAATTCCAAAATTTGTATTTTAATTTATTTTTTAAAATATTTTATAATAAAAATTATATTTTATTAAAAGTTTTCAATGAAAAATTAAGAGCAAAAAAGTATACATTTTGAAAAAAAAAATGTTATTTTTAAAGGAAAATTGAAATTTATTTGTGAAAAAAAATTATTTTTTAATAAATTATTAGGCACATCCACTAATTGAACATTTAACTATTTTTAGACAATCGAATTAGTCCAGATTAAAGAGTAAATAACTTTAAATGTTTAAATTAAATTTCACTCAAATTGTTGATCAATCTTGTATGCCTAATATCTTTCTCATATGTAGCTAGCCTGATTTGGGCGAGTAAGTAGTCAAATTAAGGGTATTGATCAGTAAAATAAAGTGAATGGACCAGACATATAAAATGGGCTAAATATTATTGTCAAAATTATGACCCAACTTATTAACCTCACGAGAACCTAAGAATTGATGTTAGTAAGTTTTGTGGGCCCCATCATGATGTGTTGTAAGATCCTACCCGAGTTCCTGCAAGTGCATGTGTGTGTGAGCGTGCATTTTATTTCTTATGGTCCCGCGGTCTTACGAGTCAAATCCCGACAACCCGCAACCCTCAGATAGTGTATGCGATCATCCTTGAATCCGGTCACATTGACCTGACTCGGATCGGCTCGAGACCTATGCCATCTTGATCGCATGCCGTCGCGATTTCAACACCACGTCTCATGCATGATTTCGACATGTTCATCTTGAGATATGGATCCCACCATTTTTGGCCTTCCATCTTGCATGTGGGACCCACTTAGGCCCTTGCACATTTCCCAAGAGTGGACCCCACCTAGCACTCTAACCTAAGTAACCTACCCTGCCCTTTTCATCATGCCTACCCCTATAGCCTAGCTAGTAGGTTTGCTTCTCTAGAAGCTCATGATGAACTTTGGTTTCTCCTCCCATGAGCAATGATGAAACCACCCTTCCCAAGCAACCCTCTCTCCAAGAACACTCATTTCTTAGCTAGAACTCTCCCTCCCTCTCTCTCCTCTTTCATTTCTCTCATTTCCCTCTCTTGCATGGAGGAATGTCCATCACCTTCCCCATTTTCCAGCATCCCTCTTTCTTCTCTCTCCCAATCCCACCCTGTAATCCTCATCACCACCATTAGAAGCCTTCCTTTGGAGCTTTGGAGTTAGCCCTTGAAGACGGAAGGAGTGATCTTAAGGTGGGTGCTTTTTCTTGGCTTCATCTCTCCTTCTTCTTCTTACCTTTCTTCCTTTATCTTTCGCTACATACATGGAAGTATGTAAGGCCTACCAATCCATGGTGGAGGCCCTATATGGTTCTTAGGATGAAGGCCAATGGCCTAGATCCTTCACAATCCATTCCATGGAGGGCCATTTTCTATGGACCCACCATGATGATCTCATCTTATTTCTTGTATCTCATGTGCCACCTAGGCCTTTGCATGCATGTAGGAAAGGGATCCCTACCATTCAGCAACTTATTTTGATGTATCTTGGCTTGCATGTAAGTATATAATATAGTGATGGTGTAGATTTGTGTATGGGTGGTCTATTAGTGGCAAGACCTCCCACCTATAGCCGATCTTACTCCTTCTCTCCGTCCTTTCCCTTATCTTTTTATGTACATTTTTTGATGATGTGTGTCCCACCAAAGTAGGTCAGCAACATCCCAGGCCTCTAGCAAGATGGGACATCTAAGCCCACCTTGATTGGACATCAAAGCCCAATCATGCATGCATGGTTTGGATGGCCTCTAAAATGGATTTTCATGGAGGCTTGAGAGCTCTGATGGATCTAGAATTTTTTAACCTATCAGGGTAGACCCCACATGAGGAATCAGGGCCATGGACCCTTTTGATTTATTTGTATGGGCTAAAATATGGACAGCCTATGTTGATGTCCAGATTTCAAGCCCAATTGGAGCATGTGTTTTTAGCTACTGTTTAGACCTATTTGCAGGCCTTTTTTATCCCAAATTTTTTTAGGAGTTTTGTAGTGTGTGGACCTCACTTTAATGTGGTATAGATCCCACACCCTACCTCCTATGTTTGAGGCCCATGGGTTAGGCCAAAGATGGCTAGCTGTTCAGAAATTTCTGGACAGTTTAGCAATACAGTATGGTAGAAAACACTATATTTACCTGACTTTCTAGAAGAAGTGGGCCACCCCAATGGACCCCACTTGTTTTCTAGATGTAGGGCAACCTTTTCTCTAAAATTTTGAAGGGTTTGGGTGGGTCCAGTCCCACTCCATGTAGTTCCAAACATAGGGACAATCATAATTTTAGCTACATTTCACCCTGGACAGATTGTAATTCTGAAATTAATTAAAATACTTTTGAGTATCCAAAAATTATGAAAATTTACAGAGAGGTGGCCCACCCATGGTAGGACCCACCTACCAATTTTGGGACAAAAGGACCCCTTTGCACACTATGCCAATGGCTGGACTAACCGACCATGTTGTGACGTCCAGGTCAGACAGATATTTCTGATAGACTGTTTTCTTTAAATTAATTAAAATACTTTTAGTTATCCAAAAATCACAAAATTTTATGAAAGTGTGGTCCACCCATGGAGGGATCAACTTATGAATTTTTAGGGCCATCGAGCCCCTATGATGTCCTCGTGCAGCCTGGAGTGGCCCACCAGGCTAGGGCGTCCAGCCTTGGCTGGCCAACTAGGCCACTTTGTGGGCCCACCTTAATATATTTTATATCCCACCGTTCATCCATGTGGGGTCTATAGGGGACTTGATCATCTTTCCCTTCAGTAACATTCAATTGGGGCCCATTAGATAAGTTTTTGGGCAAAATACCTAGGCCCATAGAGCTGCCTACACATGGGACACCCAGCCCATTGGACTGCTATTGGACGTCCAGTCCAGCAGCATGGCTCATCTGATTTATGTGTTAATTCCACTCTCTTCATCTGGTGGACCCTCCTATGAAATGTATGGGTCACCAAGAACTAAAATAAACATAAAATTTAATTAATTTTTAAATTTTCAGCAATGTTAGATTATGGGAGGGCTGAAATTTCAGCAATGGGCCCATGGTTATTGCCCATAAATGGATGTTTTAAGGAAGCATGGTCCACCAAATTTAGGAATATTATTACACATATCTTTTCCTATTTTTAATTATATTTAGGGCTTAATTAGTGCATATTTAAGGCCCATTCCAATTGGGTTTTATTAGACTAGTCTTCTTAGTTATTTGTTGGGTTTTCCTAGGCCCATTGTATTGAAATTTTTAATAGGCCCATTGGACCCTTGGGACTTATATTATCATGTCATTGTGATGGGTTTTATGGGCCAAATACTCAACTAGTTGGGCCTTTGCTTGCCCATTAAAATAAACCCATATTTAGGTCGAGATGTGAGGACCAACTTAATTGTTTTAAATGTAAGGATCACCCATATGTTGGAATAATGGGTTGCCCATTAGGCCCACCACAAGGAGTAGTCTTATGATCTTTATGGTTGAGCCCAAACCTTGTTTGAGGGCCCACCTTCTTGCTTAGGTATTGGGCTTAGTGTATGGCCTATTAGGTCATGGATTGCTTGGGTCTTAGACCTTACTTTGTATGCATAGCGAGCTACCTTTTGGGACCTAGTTAAGGTTAGATGTCCTCCTTAGTGGCCCGAAGGTAAGCCCATAGGGCCCTTATAGGTGGTTAAAGGCCCACCTTGGACCTTGTTAGGACCGTTTCCTCTATTGAGACTTTATAACTCTCTTAGCTTGTAAGTCACCCCAAAGAATTGGGACCCCCACTAGAGGACTTTACTTTTCCTTAAAGTACCTATCTATGTATCTAGACCTTGTCCCTCCTTGGGAAGGAAGAATATATTCTACAGGTAGCATACTTACATCATTATGACCCATATGCATCATCTGTGTGAATTGATTACATTGTGTGGTGGTCATAGAGGAATGGAGTTTCTCCCCTTGTGCACATTCAGTGCTTGAAGCTTGTGCATGATCTGTATATTGACTCATGCATTGACATCATGTTTTATAATGATACTACCCTTACTTCACCAGGGCCTTACCTCCACGCGGACGTTCAGGGATAGCTATATTTGTGGACACCAAAAATATTACTTGAGCATACCGGGTGCACAGGATGCCCATGGATGAAATTTCTAAAACTTCCATGGTGCCAAGGATCTTCCCCAACGCCGTGACCAAGTGAAAACTATGAGCGCACGAGGGCCTTATACCGTTAGGCCACGACTCTCATTTTCATGTAGTCGGTTGGGTAGGGGTATGGCCTTACTCGCCTGATGTAAGAAGGCATTACTAGACTAAGTCTGACCAGCTTGTAAATGGGTCTACTACTGTCAGTCTTTGCTGATGATTGGCCGTCCACAGGCGGGTAGTGAGGTCTCTTATGCTCATTTAACTATGCGAGGTCTGTAGATCGGCAGCCATCCAGTAGTGTAATGGACCCCAGTGATTTCCTTATGATTGAAAATGTACTTATTATGTGGTTTGAAGCTGAGCACTAACATCACTTTGCATCGCATTTGCATTGGATGTATAAGCCCCCTTTATGC
The DNA here is from genome assembly GCA_037074715.1 of Magnolia kwangsiensis. Lineage (NCBI taxonomy): Eukaryota > Viridiplantae > Streptophyta > Magnoliopsida > Magnoliales > Magnoliaceae > Magnolia > Magnolia kwangsiensis. The sequence goes on along the minus strand of CM073579.1, from coordinate 32,318,766 downwards.
ATCGCCTTGGTAAGGTGCCTAGTACTCATTGCATCGTATTCATGATAAGCCTTGGTAAAGCTGGTGATATTGTCATTGAGCATGTTTCCCTTCCTATACCTTATATTATTCTCTGTGCACCATTGTTGCACACTTTCACCACCCTTTAAGCTTTTATAAGCTTATGTACAATTGATGCATGCAGGAGATCCTAAGTAAGCGTCGTAGCGGCAGAGCTTGGATTAGAACTGAGCTTGAGGACCCTAGTGTTGCATACTTTTCTCCCCTTCTTCTACCTGTTAAACCTTTTGAAGACTTGTAAAAGCTCAAATTCATAGTGGATTTTGTAATGTGTGCCTTTGTTATTCTCAGATATACTTGCAGTGATCTTAGGTATACTCGTATTGAAAATGATTATACTGTTATGAAAATCTTCCTTGTAGGATCCCAGGATCAGAACCTGCCACAGGAGCCGAGAATGGGGTACTATGGAGGGTGTTGCGGCCAGAACCGGCTATCGAGTTCCTTGTGAGTCCGGTTACTGAGTCTAGGACATGATAAGTGTTAGTATCAGAGCATAGCAAGTAATTCTAGAATAACTCGGGATAACATCCAATCTCTACTAAGAGCATAAGACAAGTAGTGTCCCGAGATCCTTCTTTTTACTCTGTATTCAGCATGTATTTGTTTTAATTCCTTTCATCGTCGCTATTTTATAGATGATACCACCTAGATGTGGCACCCATGGTCATGACACCATGGTTGTGGAGCCCGTGGTCGCGGTGCCCTTGGATGAGGCACCCGAGATATCCATTCTACTCGAGCGCATCCTACTCCCGTTGTTGAGGATCTGATTCCCGAGGTCCTGATTCAGCTTGATCCTCCTGTAGTTTCTATTCCTCCAGTTGCTCCAATTCTCCCACCAGTTCCCCCTCCTTAGCTTGATGTTCTGGTCACAGAGGCTCCTGCTCCGCCAGCCACACCCGTACCTCCACCCAAGGCAAGTGTCGCTCCTGTTTTTCTGATAGTGCTAGTAGGTGCTCAGCATTTTCAGTAACTGATGTAGCTTATCACTACCGCATTGCAGACCCGTTAAACTGCTACAATCGAGGTTTATGGGCATCCGAATTACCGCACGCGAGCACAATATCTTGAGAGTTTCGGCAGCATGATCCCCCAAGGTTTAGTGGTGACCTTGACCCTTCTGCCGCTGAGGCATGGCGCACTGAGATTGTGGGGATTTTTGACACTATCCAGTGTCCCGTGGATTAGAGAATTTCCCTTGCAACCTATCTTCTTCAGGGTGAGGCCCGTCATAGGAGGTCGTCCGTATCCAGGATGGTCGGGCCTCAGTTTGTTTGGACCTGGGAGGAATTTATGGTCTGTTTTGATAAGAAATTCTTCCCCGAGCATGTTCAGATTCAGAGGACGATTGAGTTTGAGACCCTAGTTCAGGGCGATTTATCGGTGTTATAGTATGAGGCTAATTTCTTGGCCTTTTCTTGATTTGCTCGTCATCTCACCAGTGATGAAAAGATGAGGGCTCGTAATTTTGTGACTGGCTTGCATCTTGGCCTTTGTTGTCGACCAAGTTGTTCATCAGGCACTAGTTTATGAGGACTGGACTATGACCCAAAGATTATGAGAGCAGAGTTCCAGTGGAGACCAGAAGAGGAGAGCACTACCCGGTAGTTTCAAGTAGCACCGTCAGCAGAGATAGAGGGGCATATCAGAGTTTCGACGGAATGCAGCTCAATCAACAACTCCATCATCATCAACACCACCAGCCGCTCCATCTTCCGGACCCTTTTCCAGTGTTTTCTTCGGTTGTGGACAGGCCGAGCATCGGAGGCGTGAGTGCCCTCTCCCCATACAGAAGCAAAGGCCACCGAAATTACCTCCTCATACTCCCTAGCAATAAAGAACACAACTTCCAGCCATCGCTCCTAGGGCTCCTCCTCAGCAGCTGAGGAAACTAGGTAGACCTCCCCAGTAGAGACAACAATAGTAGAGACAGCAGTAGCAGCAATAGCAGAGGGGATATCCATATGTCCAGTCAGTGGGTTGAGTATGTATTGCAGCCCAACAGGCATAGAGTCTGGATACACAGTCTTTCGATTTGCTTCCTCTACCAGCTTAGGGCCGATTTTATTCTACGCTACAGGCGCCAGGCTAGGATCCACAATCATCAATCGATGGAGTAGTCGAGAGTATTCTTCTTATTTTTGCTTGCATTGGTCATATTTTATTTGATTTTGGCATCTTCCATTCTTTTGTGGACGAGCAGTTTTACCGATCGACTAGTATTCCATCAGAGTCCATATCAAAGACCTTGGCCATTTTGACTCCCATGGGGAAGTCCATTGTGTTGACCAGCCGCTGCCCTTCTTGCCCAGTGTTAGTGGGCGAGATGTTCCTTCTTGCCGATCTATTCATGATGCCGATGATAGGCTTTGACGTTATTCTAGGTATGGACTGGCTTGTGGAGTATTATGTAATCTTAGACTATGCCTCGAGGATGGTTACGTTTCACATTCCAGGCTTGCCAGTATTCCAGTTTGTCGTTGAGCCCAGAAGAGAGTCGTTATCTAGTTTCTTGGCTTCTGTCATCGAGGCTTCTGTGGTAGAGTGTATTCAGCAGCTGCCAGTTATTTGTGAGTATCCGGATGTGTTTCAGGATATCCCGGATTTATCGCCGCATCGACAGGTGAAGTTTCAGATTGATTTGGTGCCCTGTACCGCGCCTATCTTAAATGCCCCCTACCGGATGGCACCATTAGAGTTGAGGGAACTGCAGGAGCAGTTGGATGAGCTCTGGGAGTTAGGTTTCATTTGTCCCAATAGCTCACCTTGGGGAGCCCCAATATTGTTTATGAAGAAAAAGGATGGCTTGATGTGGCTCCGTGTGGACTATCGAGAACTCAGCAGAGTCGCCATCAAGAACCAATACCTGCTTACCCATATTGATGAAATGTTCGACCAGTTGCAGGGTGCACAGTATTTTTCCAAGATAGAATTGCGCTCCGATAACCATCAGATTCAGGTCCGAAAGGAGGTTATTTCGAAAACGGCTTTTCGAACATGCTATGGTCACTTCGAGTTCCTAGTCATGTTGTTTGGACTGACCAATGTGCTCGCCATATTCATGCAGCTGATGAACAAGGTCTTCCAGTCGTTTCTTGATCAGTTCATAGTGGTATTCATTGATGATATTCATGTATATTCGAGGACTCGGGAGGACCATGTTGAACACTTACAAATTGTGGTGGAGACCCTTCGTGCCCACCAAGTGTATGCAAAGTTAGAGAAGTGCGAATTTTGACAGGAGGAGGTGAAATTCCTCTGTCATGTGGTGACGAGGGAGGGTGTCATTATGGACCCCTCGAAGGTTGATGCAGTATGCCAGTGGGGTCAACCCACGAATGCGTCTGAGATCCATAGCTTCCTTTATCTAGCGGGATATTATTGACGGTTTATCAAGGGTTTCTCTCGTATTGCCGCACCGCTGACTCAGTTGACGTGGAAGGCCGTCGAGTTTGTCTGGAGTGACGCCTGTGAGGAGGTATTTACGGAGTTGAAGGATCGCCTCACGTCCGCTCCTATTCTCACTCTTCCTGATAGGAGTGAGGGTTTTATTATTTTCACTGATGCCTCTAGAGTTGGCTTGGGTGCTATACTGATGCAGCACGAGAAGTCAGTCCACAACCAATGCCTGGCCTAGGGTTTCCTTTGTGGGCCCCACCATGGTGTATGTATTTTATCCATTATGTTCATCCATTTTTACCGATCATTTTTAGTGCTTGATAAAAAAAAAAAAGATAGGGATATAAACTTAAGGTGGACCACATCATAGGAAAACAATATTGATTGGATATCCACCATTAAAATCCTCTTAAGGCCCACTATACTGTTTATTTGACATCCAATCTGTTGATTAGATCATATAGGCACTGATGAAGGGAAAAAACAAAGATCAGCTTGATCCAAAACTTTTATGGCCCCCAAAAGGGCTTCAATGGTATACGTTCAATCCCCCACTGCTTTTTTCAGTGTGGTCCACTTGATAGTTAAATCTATCTTTTTTTTTATCTTAAGCCGTACGACGAGCTCGCCAATTGGATGAACGGTTTGGATATAACACATAACTCACGATGGGACCCATAGAACTTACTGACGTCAGCTAACTATTCCTCTCACTTCATTTGGCCGGAAACGGATTGGCTACTCCCCCTGCCACCAGCCCCGTGGCTGGTGGTGGGTGCTCTGTGGGCCCCACTATGATATACATGTTTCATCTATTCCGTTCATCCATTTTTACAGATTATTTTACATTTTATACCAAAAATTAGCGGGATATAAATCTCAGGTGGACCACACCATAGGAAAACAATGGTGATTGGATATCCACCATTAAAATCCTTCTAAGGCCCACTATACTATTTATTTTACATCCAATCTATTGATTAGGTCATACAAGACCAGATGAATTGAAAAACCAAGGATTAGCTTGATCCAAAACTTTTATGGCCCCTAAAAGGTTTTTAATGGTCCACACTCATTCAATAGTGTTTCCTGTAATGTGGTCCATGTGAGATTGGGATATACCTCATTTTTTGTCTTATACCATAAAATTATCTGGAAAAATAGATGGACAACATGGATGAAACACGTACATCATGGCGAAGCCCACAGAGCATCGACCACCAGCCATTGGCTGGTCGCCGACCCTAAAACGGGATGCGGATTTTCCGCTAAAGCTATTCGTATGAAGTTCCTACGCAAGGATGCTGGGTGTGGCCCAACACCATGTTTTTGGGAAATCTACTCCGTTAATCCATTTTTGGAGATCATTTTAGGACAAGAGACCAAAAATGAGTTGGATCCAAAAATCAAGTGGGTCACACGAGGGGAAACAGTGGGGAAACAAATACCTATGGTTGAAACCTTCCTGGGCTCCACCTTGATGTTTATATGCCATCCAAACAGTTTATAAGGTCATTAACACTGGGATGAAGTGAAAATACCAAAGAAAAAAAAAGCCGAAAATAAATCTTTTATGGTCATAAGAATGTTTCAACGGTTCTCACTGAATCCCCACTGTTTCATCTCGTGTGGCCCACTTGAGGTTTGGATCCACTTCATTTTGGGTATCTTTTCCTAAAATGAGCTCTATAAATGGATTAACGAAGTAGATTTCCCCCAAACATGGTGGTGGGCCCCACCCAGCATCCTTGCGTAGGAACCTCTTGCGAAAGTCTTTAGCAAGAAATCCACATCCCCTAAAATAAGGAGATCTCTTTTCTCTCTCCCTCTCATCTACTCTCCTCTCTGTTTTTCCCTCTCTCACGCCGACCCTAGAGATCTCTCCCACCTCTCTCTCTTCCTGTCGATCTCTTCATGAACATCAAGTAATTCTCTTTCTCTCTCTTTCTCAATTGATTAATAATAGTGGTTCTCTCAATCTCTCTCTCAATCGATTGATAGTGGTGGTTCTCTCTCAATCTCTCTCTCCCAATGCCATGATTGGAAACCCCCTGGATTCAGAACCCCCATGATTGGAATCCCCCTGGATTCGGAACCCCCATGATTGGAAACCCCCTAGATGCTAGCAATGCTTCTAGACACAGATTTAGATTCATCCCAAAAGGATTATTCCCAAACTACTCAAGCATGTGGGAAATAGTGCCTTCATTTTATTACACTCAGTTCCCTTAGCGTTTTGGCATACTGGTTTTGCATTTTATGTTGAAGGAAATGTGCAATGTTTAATGAAGCATTTTATCGTTCTAATAAACTGCTGTGGATGCAAATATACCCACGGTAGATCTTAGATACCCAAACAAGCTCTCCCATCAGATGATCCTGACCTTCCGATTTGTCCTTGTTGAACAGACACCATGGTTGTAATTGTCCCTTTTCTTGGATGGAGAGGATTATCTAACAAGGAAGATATCCATCCCACTGTGGGATCAGGAGATCAATGGTTTTGGCCTCTGAAAGGTGGATCCACTTACAACCATTGCAAATATTCCCTTGGTGGATCTTAGATACCGCAAAAAACTCTCCCATTGAATGATCCTAACCATCCGATTTGTCCTTCTTAAATAGGGACCATGGTTGTAATTGTCCATATTTGTTGGATGGTGAGGATTATTTGATAAGGGAGATATCCATCCCATGGTGGGAGCGGGACCCACTTTCTAGTCCCACCATGCAAAAAGATGGCTATTTATTTGGGACACAGATCATGTAGTCCTTGTTTGCATTGCTTTCTTGTCGATGTACACATGTTTGGAACTGACTGGTGCTTCTCTTGTTGCATCTGTGGCTGTTGGGATTAATAATGATGCGCCTTGCACTCTCCATCATTCTCATTGTGATACTGCACAAGAAATTGGTGAAGTGTAGCTAGATGTATTTGTCTCTAATAAAGTTCTAGAAATTCTTATGGGTGATTCAGGTAGATTCCGACAAATAATTACAAATCTTGTGGGAAATTCAATTAAAGTAGTCCATACATGATTGGCCCCCATGATTGTTTCTACTATCTTCCTTTTCTTTCTTTGTTTTTTTCTCTTTTTGGTTTTTGGCCTTGAATAAAATTAGTATCTTTCAAAAACAAAGAAAAAAGTTAAAAGTCCCAGTATATTATATTGCAATGCATCTGGATGTATTCTAGCAGACATTCATCTTTGGATTTTCAAAATCCAATCTCATGTATGATGAAATAAGGTCTGTTAGAGGTTTGTTAAGCCCATGTACAAGGTCTACCTTCTAATGGCATCACATGTGCCACCACGGCAGACAATGCAATATCAAAGCCATCAATCAGGTTGGTCCAGCTGTCAAGATGTTCTCACCCAAAAAATTAGGCTGAAGGAGTAGAGCATGCATACCATCCTAACAAGCGGGCGTAACATCTGAGCAGTGAGTAGTGCATAGGCTGGCTCCCATTGTGAAAATGATCATATACAAAAAAATCAGGTTGGTTCACTCATCATGTTGTTTATGCATACAAGTTGCATCTGGACTATTGGATATTTAATAAAAATCATTCTCTTTTTTTTGTACAAGGGTGGTCTAACGGACAAGTGGATCATCCTAATTTTCTATATGGCCATTTTCATGTTGGGTACTACCTTAGACACCACTAAAATGTTCCACACTGGCCCACAATTTCAAGTTTGATACTTGTGTTGTGTCAAAGTTTGTGGGGTTTATTGTAGTATACCATGTCATGGATGGATGGTGAAACACTTGACTTCTATATCTTTAGATTGTTTGGCAAAAGCTCAATGGTGAATTGCTCCCTGACACTTAACCTCCTTTACCCAAGATAGGGACTGGCTAGAATGTTGCTACTAGGTGGAGTTGATGTTATTTGAACCATCAATACTATGCACATTGTGTACACCAAAATTCATGTACATATGTATCCCACCATCTAATTATGGTGGGTGGGAATGTTAAAACGCATTTGCAAATGGGCAAAATAGGTGTCAAACTTTGGTATTTTGATGATTGAAGATAGGTGTCAAAATATTATTCAAACGTTAAAAATAGGTGTCAAAATATTATTCAAATGTTAAAAATAGGTGTCAAAATATAATTCAAATGTTAAAATGTAGGGACTAAATATTGTTTCCCATAATCATGTCTACTTTCATGTATGGCTACACCATCCATGAGAGATTACACCCATCTGTTAGAAAAGAATATCCCAATCACCATGCTTAATAAAAGGAAAGGAGGATAAACATGTTACACTTGTATTGAGCATTTTCTTTTTGTTACTACTAGTGAAAGGAGGATTCAATGTTATTCAATGTCATGCTCTGAGTTTTGTTTATCTGTTTATGTATGGAGAATAGGTGGTGTTGGTATCTGGTGAGACTGGTTACAGGAAAACAACTCAAGTTACCAGTTCTTTGCTTTGATTCTACATTTAGAAATGAGTTGTATTTTAGATTATGTTCATTTAGATTGCAAATTTTGATGTGATTGTATATAGATTAAGACAATTAGTTATCTATTTAAGGGCTTTTATGTGGCTAGGCATAGATACAGTGTGCTCCTTGGTGCATAAAAATCCTTAAATGGACAGTTCAAGACCGGATAGAATGTAATGCTTTCATTTTAGCAATTCAAATGCACTTGCCTTTTCTATGCATCATCTCTCTTTTTCTCTCTGGATATGTTTCTTGCATTTATTTTCATTGTCAAATATCCTCACTTTGTGTTAATACCTGACATGGGAATCAAATATAAGATCAATATATCTGGAGAAACATGGGGAGATGTTGCCGGAATTTTGGTGTAGGCATTTAAATTTGAAAATGAAAGCGTTACTATCAATCCGGTCTTGGATGGGTGACTGATTTAGTCAGTTAGATAGACATACTCATTTGTAATCTAACTTAAACACACCATGTACATGTTACTAGAGATGGCTTCCATGACACCATGTAAGAATTGGATGAGGGCGGGAAGGTTAACTATTGAATACATGGAAGGTATTGCAACATTTTTAAAGTGCGTGAAACAAAATTTAAATGGGGATGACTGGCATAGCTGTCCTTATGCCAAGTGTTGTAATATACATGGGAAGATGACATTAGAAACCATTTCCGAACACTTGGTTTTAATGGCATAGATCAAACGTACACGACATGGTTTCTCCATGGGGAACAACATCTTAAAACAGGTGCGAGTACATCTGTAGATAATCGTAACGAAGATGTGTGGCACAGAATGGTCGATTTGGTGAATGATGCTTTCGGTCGTTTTCAACCCATTGAGTTAGATGCATGTATGGATGAGGTTAATAATGAAGATGATATTGAACCTCATGATGACTTAGGCAATGAGGCTCGGAATAGGAAGTTAAATGGAGGATGCAAAATAACCCCTATATTCATCGTGTAAACCAGAGCATACAAAGTTATCTGTGACAGTGGAGTTGCTGAATATGAAGGCTAGTTTTCGTTGGTCAAACAATAGCTTTATAGAGTTGTTAAACTTGCTCAAGAAAATTTTACCAAACAAGAACTCTTTGCCAGATAGTACTTATAATGCAAAGAGGTTGATCAGTTCATTGGGTATGAACTATGAGATGATACATACATGTCCTAACGATTGTATTTTGTACTGGAAGGACCATGTTGATAAATAGTGTTGTCCAAAATGTGGAACAAGCATATGGAAATTTAATAGTGTTGTAAGGTCAACCACCCCACATGTACCTTATAAGGTGCTAAGGTACTTCCCATTAACGCCGAGGTTAAAAAGACTCTACACTATACCAAAGATTGCAGAGAATATGATATAATTCAAAGTCGGCTCAAGATGATGTGTCATCCAATGGATTGGTCTATGTGAAAGATTGTAGATGAAAAGTATGCTGATTTTGCTGCGGAGCCACGTAACATTCGTTTAGGACTTTCAATGGATGGACTCAATCCTTTTGGGAATATGGGCAATTTATATAGTTGATGGCCTATTATGATTGTTACATATAATCTCCCACCTCATTTATGCATGTAGAAGGAGTTTACTATGTTAACACTTTTGATCCCCCCAAAAAAAAAAGGTCTAGGATAGGACATTGACATTTACTTGCAATCGTTGATTGCAGAGTTGCTTAAATTGTGGGAAGGATCTGTGACATATGACTCGCACAGTAAGAATATGTTCACAAAAAGGGCAATTTTATTATGGGCAATACACGATTTTTCAGTATATAGACATCTTTCTGGTTATAGGATAGGAGGAAAGTACGCATGCCCTATTTGTAGTGAGGAGACGGAAACGGTTTAGCTTGAACATGGAAAGAAATTTGCCTATATGGGACATAGAAGATTCTTGCCATCAGGTCATGACTTTAGGACCGACAAAACTAGATTCAATGGGAAAGAGAAAAGAACGAAGTCTCTAAAGCATATGAAAGGTTCAGATGTACTACGTAAAATGAATAATATTGAAACTATTTTCAGAAAGCAAGTAGGAAAGATTAAGAAAAATTCTAAGAATGACTCGAACAACATACTTCTTGGACGAAGAGATCAATCCTTTTTTACTTGCCATACTGGGAGCATTTGCCCATTCGTCACAATCTAGATGTGATGCATGATGAGAAAAATGTCACCAAGAACCTCATTGCAACAATCATGGATATAATAGATAAGACTAAGGATGGTTTACAAGCTCGTCAGGATCTTCAGGCTATAAAGATAAGAAAGTCTATGTGACCTGAATAGAGAAATGGCAGGTTATTCTTACCCAAAGCTCCTTTCACGTTGTCCACATCTAAAAGAAACATGTTTTATCTGACATTGAGAAATTTGAAAGTCCCAAGAGGATATTGTGCAAACTAGACACATCGTGTCAATTTAGAGGATTGTCAACTAAAGGCCCTCAAGTCACATGATTATCACATTGTGATGCGGCAATTGCTACCAGTTTTGTTGATGCACTCATTTCTAGGAAATAAGAAGACATCGCGCACCGCCATTTGTCAAATGTCAAGATTCTTCATCGTCATATGTTCAAAAGTTATTAATCGTGAAGAGATTCAAAATATAAAAAATTAAATAGTGAAAACATTATGTGTATTCGAAACCTATGACACATCTAGTGGTGCACTTAGCAAAAGAAGTACAACTATGTGGACCTGTCAGATATCGGTGGATATATCCTTTTGAGAGGTAACATTAATTGTCATAATTTATCAACTTTCTTTTCCTAATTTTTTTCTATTTATATTGATATCTGATTTTAATGTGTACAGGATGATGAGAACATACAAAAAGTATGTGATGAATCAAGCTTATCCAGAGGGTTGTATTGTTGAACGCTACATACTAGAAGAGTCCATGATGTACTCCATGGACTACATGCCTGATAAGATGTTAGGAAGCCATAAGAGAGTGAAAAAGATATTCTATGATGAGGGTGATGATAATGCCAATAATTTTCAAATCGATAAAAAAGGGAAAAGTTATCTTCTTACTAATGTGTAATATCAACAAGCACGCAGATGGGTATTACAACATCACTCTGAAAATGCTCAATGGCTAGGGCAAGTCTATGTTTCTATCCTTAATGTTTTGGATATTGTTGAAGTTCCTAGTGCGTATGTGTTTGGTGACATTGAGAAAACGTTGGCCGATTACGATGTGGGTGATGTTCTCGTTTGGCCTAGAGTGTTGACGAAAACATAGATATTAAAGGAGTTTACTTAAAACTTTTCTTAAGTCAAGAACATACTTTTGTAATTTGGTCAGGACGTGGATTGTGTTTAGGGTTATTTTGGATATTATTTGACTAAATCTTTATCTTGAATTATTTAGTAGTTTTGCTTGACTAATCTGGTGATTTGTTTCAACTTTTCATCTTCTTATGCATAACAGAAGGTAGACATATTTCTATTATGATTTATTTTGAGTTTTTCTCTGCTTATGCGTAAAATTTTCTAATTTAAATATTAAGAACTACGTAGTGGCTTAATCCTAATCTTCCGAACATTGGGTACGTAGGTAGCCATTCATACTAGACCGTATCGGTGCAACCACAATTATTTTTCCCTTCTCGTAGTGTGGATGCATTTTCACTGAGGCTACTTGGCAATAAGAGTGAGGTGGATGTAAGTTCTCAAAACCTTTAATTAATCTTGAATTGTTTATATCTTTATCGCTTCATTTATATGTTGTCGTCAGGGTCAACTTGTAACTCCTCAGAACCCGCTCTGTTGTAAGACATTACGGTGCATGACAGTTCCCAGTAGGTTAAGTTACAAATTATTATAAAGAGTTGGTTAGATATATTTTATTTTTTATAAATTTTGTTAATAGTTAGATGGATGATGAATGTATTTGTGAATGTAAATGAAAATAAAAAACTTATAATATGTGTGTGTGTGTGTGTGTGTGTGTGTGTGTGTGTGTGTGTGTGTGTGTTATCAATGGAGGATACCTTGTTTAGGGGGACATGGAATTTTGTAGCTTATGGTATGGTACCCCAATATTAGTTGTATGTTATTAGAATATAGTAGATAATACTAGGTTCAATAGTATCTATTTTGTTTTGAGTGGAAGACTGAGTAAAATAGATTGGAAGAGGCACTTTGTATGCCTTTCAACTTCAAACTGGATACCTTTTGGATAAAACAAACATCCATTCACCACTAGTTTTCCAACTTCAGATTCATACTTTGGTATTCAGATTTAACAAATAGGCCCCAACATTACACATAATTGGATGAGAATTGCCTGTGTGAGGAACTTGCGACAAGTGAATTGGGCTCACTGAATTTTGTGAGAAATCAACCTTATTCATCCACTTTTCCAAATATATGTTATGACATGGTAAAAAAATTAAAAAATAAATAAATGTGGAAAAATGTAAATTTTAAATGGTAGGACAGGATAAAATGGGTAGGAAAGTAGCTACTGTTGAAACCTTCTTAAAGGGTTACTGTGATGTTTATATGCCATTTATACCCTTCGGTCCCTGTCACATATCCAGGAAATATCCTTTTTGTTAAGAGCAATGCCTAGCTGCCACAAGTCGAACTGTATGTGTCGTGGAACAAACTCCAAGCTATGAAACAATCAGAGATCCACCTACTGTGGTGTCTTTGGTTCACAGGTGCTAGTGGAGTTCAAAGTAGCTACTGTTGAAACCTTCTTAAAGGGTTACTATGATGTTTATATGCCATTTATATCCTTTGGTCCCTGTCACATATCCAGGAAATATCCTTTTTGTTAAGAGCAAAGCCTGGCTGCCACAATTCAAACTATATGTGTCGTGGGACAAACTCCATGCTATGAAACCACAAGGAACAATCAGAGATCCAACTGTTGTGGTGTCTTTGGGTTCATAGGTGCTAGTGAATTCTGTTTCCTGGGCCTTTGCAGTTGCTCATCACTTCTACTCTTGACATGCCTGTATTACAAAGTCATAATCAAGTTGGGGTGCATGAATAGACCTCGGCTTCCAAATATGATATACCATTTTTTCAGGAAGTCGCCAAGGTCTCACAAAACTATAACAACCAGCTTTCTAGCCAACCAATATAGGCCCTTAACAGCCAAAATTTTCTTCTTTTGTGTGTGTATGTGTGCGTGTGTGTGTAAACCTCGAAAATTATTGGTAAACTTCTAAAAAGATGTGATGATTCCAAATATGGATTCTCGTCCTTCTTCTTCTTCTTCTTCTTTTTCTTTTTTTTAGTTTTTAGTTTTAGATGTGTTTGATGTTGCAACGGACCATTCTTTGGAAAGAATGTTGTCTGCTGAGCAGTGTTCACTTGTCCTGCTGAAAGTTGACGAAATAGGCCCCAATCAAACACAAGTCTAGCATGATTTGGTGGATTAAGGCCCATTACATTTAAGTACAACAAAAGGAAGATGGAAAGATGAAGGGAAAAAAGGAAAAAAAAAAAAAAGGAAGACAGTTTACCCTTGGTTTCCAATATTTCTCAAATCATCCCACTCCCTGCATCTATTTCAAACTTAGTTGTTAAGCTCCCTTCATGGTTGAAAGGAATAAAGAATCAGAAAAAGAGAGAATAGTTGGAAATAAAAATTTTCAAATGGCCCTAAATGGTCGTATTAGCCTATAACAACAACGTATCAGTCTCGTAACAATGCCAATATGGCCCCCTTATTTTTTCATAATAAACTGATTCAACTCCTATCACATAATGGGGTGAATGTTTCCCTTACATAAAGGTTTTTATAGCTGTAATGTTACCAGTTTTTGATACCATAAAAATCAGAAGGGAATAATATTATACAAAGTCGAATTAACACCAACAAATCCAACCCCTTGAAAAATTACCCAATTTTTTATGATTAAAGTTGTAAATAGCATGTAAAAATGACACTCTGTTTTCTAAAGAATTGACATGCCAAGTCCCATGAATGTTTCAAATCCACTAATGAGACAATGATAATGTGTGTTTTATTCTTGTACTTGAGATGTATTCCTTTATTACTTGTATAGATCTAATGTATTTCAGGTCATTTAGATACATTTTTTTTCTTTATCTTATCCGCTATAAAGTACACATTACATAAAAATACATTTCTTTTTCAATGTCATTATATATCCGTACAGGTATGTGATGATGTTGGTTTTCCGGTGTCCCTGGCATCTTGACATTTGTATCTATTTTAGATAGCCAGACGTGCCCTCATCTGACCTTCTCAACCAGCTCAAGGAGCTGAAGGCTGAGCTGACATTGCTGAGAGTGGCCAAGGTTACTGGTGAGAGTGGTTTTATGTTCCCTTATTTCAAACTGGCCATTGAGATCTAAATTCTTGGATTTTCTTTGGATTTTGCTAATGTGCATCTTACACTTTTATTGTCCCATTTTATTGTTATTGCTGCTATATAGGAATTGTTGTTTGGGTTAGCCCCACTTGGGCCATTTTCCTCTTTATTGAATTAAGTTGTTACCAATTTTGTGAATAGGATTCTTATCAAAGAATAGTGTGAATTATTTTTGAATGACTATCAGGTGCGAAATTAAAAAATAATAACAACAATTTTATGATATATATTTTTTTATTTAGAGATATTTTAGCGACAGACCAAATCCGTTGCTAATTTCTAAATGTTGAAAATCAATGACAGATTTGAGGTCCATCGCTTACTGATATTAGCGACGGACTTTATCCGTTGCTAATATTTTTAATGACAACTAATTTTTTGAATTTTACTGATAGATTTTTTTTTTTTTTGCGATTGATCTTATCCATCGTTGATATGTGACAGACCTTATCTGTCACAGATTAAATTGCGGATTTTATCCATCGAAAAAAAAATGACTCAGTAAATAGCAATGGACCAAGCGACAGACGAAAACCATTGTTTATTTGGTTTTATGACGGATTTGGTCCATCCCAAATCGGCAATTTTGACGTAATGGTCCATGTCACGCCCCAAACTCAGAAATCGGGCTCACAAAATTTTCGATCGCCGAATCCGGCGCCGACAGCCTCCGTAGAACCCCATTCTCGGCTCCTAGTGCCCATTCACCAGGTTCCGATCCTGGGATGCTACGAGGAGGATTTTCAACGTCAGTTTGATTTGTAATAAGCATAACCAATGGCATAACCTACAAACAACAACCAAAAAATCCATTACATTTTCACTATGATAAAAAACTTTACAAGTATAATGAGCATAAAGGGAAATACAATGGTAAAGAATAAAAACTCCAAAACGATCTACAACGTGCTCCTGCCTCAGCGCTGCTGCGAACCAACGTCACCTGCACGCAACGGTCATGCATAAACTTATAGAAAACTTAGAGGGTGGTGAAAGTGTGTGCGCAAGGTAGTAATATGAACATGCAATGTCAAAGTAATACGAAATATGCAGATGGATCCATAATATCATGAGCCGTACCAAGGCTATGCAATGCAAGACATGAGTGGTATCGGCCATCCCAAGGCTATGCAATGTGCAATGTAACTCAAGCATACAGATCCTCATCTATGTTCACACATCAATACAGCTCAAATATGGAATATCACCGGGGTCTACTACACTCTAAACCAGATTACCGCCACATCGTGCGCAATAAGGTAAGTGGAAGAGACCACACTATCCGTCTGCCAATATCGGGCACGACTCCTCGATAGCGAACCCATTTCTCGAGCTGGTCAAACTCAGCCTAGCGTTGCCTCCTACTCTCGGGCGAGTAAGGCCGCACCCCCTTCCAACCGACCACGATATAGTGGAGAGCGTAACCGTTTGGTAATCGGCACTCAACGCTCATCTACCCACTCGGTCTAGACGTTGGACCAACCTCTTGGTACCATAAGGGTTTAGGGACTTTCACCCAGGAATATCTATAGCACCCCATGTAGAACAAGATTTCCGATATCTAATCCTGCCAACCACGATGCGTCTATGGAGGCTACGGCCCTTATGTCGCTAGGGCGTACAATAACCATGTCACACAAATGCGAAATGCATGATTCACACTGTCCAGTCATGCAACAAATCCTACGCAAATCGTGCGCTCATGTAGGGCAACACCGCCTAACCAGGAGCCCATAAACAACCTGCCTGAAGGCATATGCTATGATCAGTCAATCCTCATATCAAGCATACATATGATGCGTATGATCATGGGTCATGAAACTATACTAAACATGTAAATGAGTGATGAACCATTCTTACAACGTAGATGGGCCTAGACGGCCTATACACAGCAAGTACAGCCCAGTAATGGGCCCTAAGGAGAGTCGTAATGTAGACATCCAACCAACATTACACTCGTAATGTGGACATCAAACTAACATTGCCCCCAAGGCACGATCACCGTAAACATTGCCACATAATCTGTATTGGGATCACACATTGCAATGGACCTTAGGTATATCCCATTGGACCTTAAATACATCTAATAGGCCATGATATATGGGCCTTGTGTTTGTCAAATGGGCCACATAAATGGACCACACCAATGGGCCTTAGGTATATTGCAATGAGTCATAACCCGTGGGCCTTAGATTGCATCAATTGGAGCTAGTCACATGAGTCTAATATGTATCAAATGGGCCACACCAATTGAGCTCCCCACATGTACATCAAATGGACATCAACCCATAAGCATTATATGAGTTCAATGGGCCTAAACCCCTAGGCCTTATAGTACATCAAATGGGCCTAAACTCGTAGGCCTTGTATAAACCAGATGGGCCTAAACCCATAGGCCTTGTATAAATCAGATGGGCCTAAACCACCATCCACTGGATGGTGGAGTCAATACAACATCAAGGTGGGCGCCACCGTCCACTGGACGGTGGACTTAAGAGACATGCATCCTTGTGGGTCCCATGTGGGGCCCACTGTAATATTTATTTGGCATCCAACCCATTGATAAGGTCAAACAGACCTAGTTGAAGGAAAAATAAAAATTTCAGCTTGGTTCAAAACTCCTGTGGGCCCCAAAAAGATTTCAATGGCAGATATCCCATTTCACTGTTTCCTGTGGTGTGGGCCACCCGAGTTCTGGATCGAGCTAAAATTTGGAGGGGGCCCACCTGAGGAGGGGACCCGCCTCATGAACAGATTGGATGACAAACAAACATTACGGTGGGGCCCACGACTGGAGCCGTGGGTCCCTGCCGGACGCCCGCCCGCCCGGACGCTGACATGGTTTTCATCGTGTGGGGTCCGCATCATGCAAATCCATTCCGCTCACTGGCTTCCCCGGCTCAAGACCAATCCAATGAGTCCACTATTGGGCATATCTAGGTATGTAGAAAAATTAAGATTTAATTTAAATGGTGAGTGTCACTGTTTTGAGTGGTATGGCCCGCCCAATGAATGGACTAACTTCATCCCTTGGCTCAACGCCTAAAATGTTATGGGAAAGAGGTTGGGTGGCTTAGATTACACTCATACATCAAGGTGGGGCCTACACAAGGGCCCACCCCCAAAGCTTCTCTTTTTCCCCTTCTTTTTTTTTTTTGTACAGGGACGTCCAGCGTCCTAGACGCTGGACGGTTTGGCCCCCTTTTTAAAATAAACATTGTGGTGGCTTATCGAAGTGGGCCACCACTGATACAACATGCAAGGTGGGGTCCATTCAAGTGGGATACACAACCCTATCACAAATAAAATAAAATAAAATAAAAATAAATAAATAAATGAATAAAAGAGAGAGATGGAGAGAAAGAGAGAGATGGAAGGTGCGATACGCGTGTGATGGAGGGACCCCGACACTATGGGCCCTCCCTTGCAATGAATCATACATCAAGTGGGTCATTTAGCACATGGGACCATCAAAACTTAAAATCAACGGTGGGGATCCTTTCCCCACTAATATGGATGGTCTAGATGACCTTTCTAAAGGAATAAACATCATGATTGAGTCCATGGAGAATGGCCCCATCATGGAATGATCATGATGATCCAAGTGGTCCATCGGCCACAACTTAGGGTCCCAAGTGAGATCCACACCATGGATCGGTGGGTCTCACTTGGCCCATCATAAAAATAAGAAAGAAACTACCCTATAGAGGCACCCACCGTCCGATCTTGTTGCTCCTAGGGGTTCCTTGGCACCTTAGATCCAACTTCAATGGATGAGATGAGGAATGGAGGGTTGAGATGGGAGATGGTGGGGTAGGAAAGTGGGCCACTTGGGGCTTAGGGATGCTTGGAAAATTCCATACGTATGGGGCTCTTTTGCTTGGAGATTTTGAAATGAGAAAGAGTGAAAGAGAGAGAGTTGTAAAGGGAGAGAGAGAGTGATGGATGGATGGGGTGAGTGATGGTTGTGTAAGAAATCTTTAACTTTTGTGGCCTTTTGTGTAAGAGAGGTATAGGAGGTGAAGACTTTTGTGGCCTTTTGTGTAAGAGAGGTATGGGAGGTGAAGACTTTTGTGGTTGCTTTGGAAAAGGGGTGAAAGTGATGTGTACTTGACATGTGATGGATTGATGGATTGATTGATTGATGGGATTGATGTGACACATCATAGAGATTCTCTTGGATTTCGCAACGCGCGGTGTTTCCTCACGCCGAACGTCAGTCTACAACTCTAGACCAGGGTATCGCCTCGGCGCGCGATTCACGGCATTGAAACCGCAACGACGGCGTGGTCACTATGGTATTGGTCTCGGGTTGAGTCAACTCGGGTTGTCGGTATATGAATCATGGTCGCGCGTCGATATCGTTTAAGGGTTGAAGGTTGTCAGAATTCGACCGGTAAGACCACAGAAGTCTACAGAACGGTACGGACTAAGATACGGGTCTTACAGTCCACCACAAGGTCTAAAATGGTGGTGACCTAATTGGAGCCCTCTCTTGTGGTAATTTGTAGGAGGATGCTCTCTTCTGAAGTCACCCTCTCTTACAACACCAAGCAAAGGGGTTCACTTTGGCCATAATCTCAACCTCCCTATTCCCATCTTATCAAAGGCAGTTAGTTGCATACAAGATGTCTGTTAAGTTCCCCGTCTTGACCAACATTTGGTGTACTTTATGGTTGCCATAGTCATGGTGACTACCAACGCGTCATCGTGGGGGTACTGAATCTCCCTTGCATCTTCCTCATTGAAGGTAATCTTACAGGATTCTATCCTTGGCTCCTTCCCAAGACAATTGGCAAGGTTCACCTGATGGACCTCGTCAATAAGCTTTTCACTTCGAGCATGAGCTCAACATTCTCGATTTAAATCCCCTCCACCGGCGAATCCATTGAATATGGTACAAATTTTCCCTACCGGTTTAATATCATTATACTTCTCTCGTGGTTCTTACCGAGGAGTTGGTTGGTCTTCATCGAAAATGGTACAAATTACCCGTATCGGCCCATTATCATTATGTCATACCAATAAGTCCACTAAAAATGGTATGGATTTCCCCCACCGACTCTTTATCATTATGCTTTTCTTGTTATTCTTGCCAGTGAGTTGATTAGTCTTCCCCACACCTGGTGACGAACTCAAGCATGTAGCTCGTCTGGATGAAGGACTTGATCTCCTCCTCAAGGTCAAAGGAATCGGCCAATGAAAATGGTAATATTTTGACCTATCACTTTTCTTTGGAGTGACCCTCATATTTTTTAGCTACTTCAGAATTCTCTTGTCCATGACCTCTATGAGCACCTACTCAAGGCATGGTGTTCGGTGGAGTATACCGATGAAACTAACTTTTTAGAATTCGGGAGGGCCTACGAGCGTCATCCTAGTCATCTTCTGTATTTCTTTTAGGGTTGGCGTTGGATTCCTCCTTGGCCTCCTTTCTCTTTTTATCTTTTATTAAACAACTTTTGCCCTTGGCATCTTTGCAAGCATCGAATAGCTCATTAGCATTCATGTACTTCTGAGCTCGGTTCATTAGGTCAGGGGGTTGTTACCAAGCGAGAAGAGGAACCTCCCTCGCTTAAGTTCAACCATCATGGTGGTGAGCACCTAGACCATCTCATTATTGAACTGGATGATGTAATTCTTCAGCAACTCATGATCCTTTTAAGTCATTGTAAGAATGTGAGTCATTGGCTTATGAATGTCTTTGCCTCTAATAAATTATATGGCAAAAGCTCTGTTAAGTTGGGTGAAAGAACTGATGACTTCTCCTTTAGGTTCCTATACTACTTCTGAGCTACCCCAGTGAGAGTTAGGGAAAATGCCCTGCATGTCACAGGTTCGGAAGCACCGTGGAGCTCCATCCATGCTTAAAATGACTCCATGCACTCGGTAGGGTCACCCAAACCTGAATAGGGTTATATTTGGGGCATTCTGAATATGTGTGGTAGCTAAGCCTAATGACGTCCTCGGTGAATGGTGGCTCGGTCTACTTAAGGAGGGTGTCAATAGATATTGGGGCCTTTGCTCGATATGCTTATTGGATATTACTGAGCTGGTCCCAGATCTCTCTAATATCCACCCCCAGGGGTCCTTGCTTTTTGTTACGACTTCTAGGGCTTTCTTTCTATGAGTCTATCACTTCTCATCTAAAGTATGACAAAAGTCAAATTCGACGAAATTTGTAATTGCCCAAGTTTAGGATGTGGCAGCAAGGCTTTCTCCAACTTGCACTTATCCATGATGATGCTCAAGGCGCGATTGTTCAGGGAGGGATTGCTCGGTTGTCGCCTCCGCTATTTCTTGTTGATCAGTCAAGGATACTTGTTGCCTCTCCAGCAACCTCATGATATGATCCACATTCTGACCTGGTTCTCAAGGGAACTAAGATGACCTCCTCAATTCCATGAGTTCTAGGCCACAAGGTACAAGGGTGGTTGGCACTGATGAGGTAATCACGAAGCCTGTTCCTCCCTGGACTTTGCATGGTAGGAGTCGGTCGTGGCTGGGCCTTCCTTTTTTTTCTTTGCCATCTAAGGGAGGGTTGGTAACCATTATAGCTAAGGGTAGTGAGAACATGACTTCGTCGCTTCCCACAGATGGCTCCAATCTGTTGTTGCTGGAATCTAGCCAACAGATTAAGTTGTTATAGAACTATGCCCTTTAATTGATATGCAAAGACTAGCGAAAATATGAGTAGCAGGGGGTGCTGATGGCCGGTTCTGGACCTTCTGATGATTAATTCAGGCTTGTAGAAGATTAATGCAAGGAGGTAGGTTTGGGCTTAGGTGTGCCACCTCTTTTTTTGGTCATTGGTTAAAAATTTGTAGTCGTATATATAAGGAATGGGAGAAGGTTTCGAGCCACCGAATCTCACTCTTCTATGATGGAGGGTCCTTGATCTGGCCAAATTCTATCCCAAATATGTCAGAGTGATATTCAGTTGAGCCTGAATGTGTCGGAGTAATCTTCGGCTGAACTCGAATGTGTAAGAGTGATTTTTGACCGAGATCAAGTTGAATCCTTCTCATCAGTACTCTCGGGTGAGATTCGCTCTAGATTCGTCGTACTACCTCTCTTAAATTGGTCGACCTAATTAGCTTGGGATGTTGGGGGGCTCGGGGCTTAGAGCTCGAGCTCCTTCCCCATGAGTCCCTAACCTGTGTTGTAGACATTCCTGGCAAGGGAAGTCTTCTACTACAGTGCTCCGTCCACTGACGACTCATCTTGGCAGGTTGTCTCTAAGCTAAAGGATTTGCTTTTCCTGTGCCAATGGCCCTTTTACTCAGACCTCGGTCATCCCAGCTTAGAGGCTCCTCCTTAGCTCAGAGGTTGCTTATAGGTACACTACAAGAAATATGGTTTTTACCTACAAAATTTTACCTACGAAATTAATTTTCGTAGGTAAAAGTCGTCTTTACCTACGAAAATTTTCGTAGGCAAAGGGTGTTTTCACGTTTCCATCTAGCAGACAAACGAAAAGTTTACTTTTGCCTAAGAAATCTAATTCCGTAGGTAAAAGACATATTTACCTACGGAAATTTTCGTAGGTAAAGTGTATTTTGAATTTTTCAAAACAATTAAAAATCAAAATGTTTACTCTTACCGATGAAATTTAATTTTGTAGGTAAAAACTATCTTCACCTACGAAACGTTTTGTAGGTAAAAATCGAAATGTTTACTTTTACCGACGTAATTTAATTTCGTCGGTAAAAGCTATCTTCACCTATGAAATGTTTTGTAGGCAAAGGGTGTTTTCAATTTGTCTAGCTGCAGAAAAATGAAAGGCTTACTTTTACCTACGAAATCTAATTTCGTAGGTAAAAGTCATCTTTACCTAAGAAAATATTCATAGGTAAAATCGAAAAGTTTACTTAAAAGTCATCTTTACCTACGAAAATTTTCGTAGGTAAAGGTGTTTTCAATTTTTGGAAAAACCAAAAATTGAAAAGTTTACTTTTACCTACCAATAGTTTCGTAGGTAAAAAAACGTGTATGAGGCTTTTACCTATAACTATTTTTGTAGGTAAAAGCATATATGAGACTTTTGCCTACAAAATATTTCGTAGGTAAAAATATAATATTTAACTTAAATTTCAAATGTAGATGAGACTTTTAACTACGAAAGATTTTGTAGCTAAAAAATGTGTATGAGACTTTTACTTACGCAATGGTTCTTAGGTAAAAATATAATCTCTAACTTCCTTTTCAAATGTAGTTGAGACCTTTACCAACGAAAATGTTCGTAGGTCAAAAACGTGTATCAGACTTTTACCTACGAAATGGTTCATAGGTAAAAATATAATATTTAATTTAAATTTCAAACGTTGAAACTTTTGCCTATGAAAATTGTCGTAGGGAAA
This sequence comes from Magnolia kwangsiensis, assembly GCA_037074715.1. Lineage (NCBI taxonomy): Eukaryota > Viridiplantae > Streptophyta > Magnoliopsida > Magnoliales > Magnoliaceae > Magnolia > Magnolia kwangsiensis. Next base: position 32,296,093 of record CM073579.1, on the reverse strand, counting down.
AATGTTTCTGAGACTTTTACCTGCGAAATATTTCGTAGGTAAAAGTCTTTTTTAAAAAAAGATTTTTCAGCTCAAAATTCCTGATATACACCTATTATATAATATATTTCATCATATTCACATTCACATCCATCTAAACCCAAACTACGTAAATCCATCCAAACATAAACTACATTCATCCAAACACAAACAATCTTATCCACATGACATTCATCCACGCATAAATACATATAAGTTTAACATCATAAATAAAATATAAAAAATTATTCATAGCGTTAGGGAATTGAGAATAGGTTTAGGTTTAGGAAATCGGGTTCGGGTTCGGGATTGGGTTTAGGTTTGGATTTTCAAGTTTAGGTTTAGGTTTAGGTTAAGGAGTTGAGATTAGGATTAGGTGTAGGTTTAGGTTTAGAGATTTGAGAATACATTTAGATTTTAGGTTTATGTTTAGGTTTTAGGTTATAGGTAAAGGTTTAGGGTTTAGGTTAAGGTTAAGGTTAGGTTATAGGATATAAGTTTAGGTTATATGTTATAGGTTAAGGTTTAGATCATAGGTTTTGGTTTAGGTTAAGGTTTAGCTCATAGGTTTTGGTTTAGGTTAAGGTTATAGGTTTAGGTTTAGGTTTAGGTTATAGGTTTAGGTTATAGGTTTAGGTTATAAGTTATAGATTTAGGGAATTGAGAATAGGTTAAGGTTTAGGTTTAGGAAATCGGGTTCAAGTTCAGGTTCGGGATCGGGATTAAGTTTGGGTTTTCAAGTTTAGGTTTAGGTTTAGGTTAGGGACTTGAGATTAGGATTAGGTGTAGGTTTAGGTTTAGGGATTTGAAAATATATTTACGTTTTATGTTTAGGTTTTAGGTTATAGCTTTAGGGAATTAAGAATAGGTTAAGGTTTAGGTTTAGGAAATCAAGTTCGGGATTTAGGTTAGGGAGTTGAGATTTGGATTAGGTGTAGGTTTAGGTTTAGGGATTGGAGAATACATTTAGGTTTTAGGTTTAGGTTTAGGTTTTAGGTTATAAGGAAAGGTTTAGTTTAAGGTTAAGTTATAGGATATAAGTTTAGGTTATAAGTTATAGGTCAAGGTTTAGGTCATAGGTTTTGGTTTAGGTTGAGGTTATAGGTTTAGGTTTAGGTTTAGGTTTAGGTTATAAGTTATAGTTTTAGGGAATTAAGAATAGGTTAAGGTTTAGGTTTAGGAAATCGAGTTCGGGTTCGGGATCGGGTTTAGGTTTGGGTTTTCAAGTTTAGGTTTAGGTTTAGGTTAGGGAGTTGAGATTAGGATTAGGTGTAGGTTTAGGTTTAGGTTTTAGGTTTAGGTTATAAGTGTAGGTTATAGGTTTAGGTTTAAGTTAGGTTATAAGTTAAGGTTTTAGGGAATTGCGAATAGGTTAAGGTTTAAATTTATGAAATCAGGTTCAGGTTCTGGTTAAGGTTTGGGTTTTCAAGTTTAGATTTAGGCTAAGGAGTTGAGATTCGGATTAAGTGTAGGTTTAGGTTTAGGGATTTGAGAATACATTTATGTTTTAGGTTTAGGTTTAGGTTTTAGTTTATAGGTTTAAGTTATAGGTTTAGGTTTAAGCTTTAGGGAATTAAGAATAGGTTAAGGTTTAGGTTTAGGAAATCAGGTTCAGGTTCGGGTTTAGGTTTCAGTTTTCAAGTTTAGGTTTAGGTTTAGGTTATAGGTTTAGGTATAGGTTTTAGGTTTAGGTTAAGGTTTGGTTATAAGTTATAGGTTAAGGTTTAGGTTATAGGTTTTGGTTTAGGTTTAGGTTATAGGTTTTGGTTATAGGTTCTAGGTTATAGCTTTAGGGAATTAGAATAGGTTAAGGTTTAGGTTTAGGAAATCGGGTTCGGGATCGAGTTTAGGTTTGGGTTTTCAAGTTTAGTTTTAGGTTTAGGTTAGGGAGTTGAGATTAGGATTAGGTGTAGGTTTAGGTTTAAGGATTTGAGAATACATTTAGGTTTTAGGTTTAGGTTTAGGTTTTAGTTTATAGGTTTAGGTTAGTTTTAGGTTTAGATTATAGGTTATAGGTTATAGCTTTAGGGAATTGAGAATAGGTTAAGGTTTAGGTTTAGGAAATCGGGTTCAGGTTCAAGATTAGGTTTGGGTTTGGGTTTTCAAATTTAGGTTTAGGTTAAGTAGTTGAGATTAGGATTAGGTGTAGGTTTAGGTTTAAGGATTTGAGAATACATTTAGGTTTTAGGTTTAGGTTTAAGTTTTAGTATTAGGTTAAGGTTATGGGTTTAGGTTAGGTTTAGGTTTAGGTTTAGGTTATAGGTTATAGGTTAAAGCTTTAGGGAATTGAGAATAGGTTAAGGTTTATGTTTAGGAAATTGGGTTCGGGTTTGGGTTTAAGTTTGGGCTTTCAAGTTACGGTTTAGGTTTAGGTTACGGTTTAAGTTAAGGTTAAGTTATAGGTTATAAGTTTAGGTTACAGGTTATAGGTTAAGGTTTAGGTTATAGGTTTTGGTTTAGGTTAAGGTTACAAGTTTTGGTTATAGGTTGTAGGTTATAGGTTATGGCTTTAGGGAATTGAGAATAGGTTAAGGTTTAGGTATAGGAAATCGGGTTCGGGTTCGGGATCAGGTTTAGGTTTGGGTTTTCAAGTTTAGGTTTAGGTTTAGGTTAGGGAGTTGAGATTAGGATTAGGTGTAGGTTTAGGTTTAAGGATTTGAGAATACATTTAGGTTTTAGGTTTAGGTTTAGGTTTTAGGTTTAGGTTAAGGTTATAAGTTTAGGTTAGGTTTAGGTTTAGGTTTAGGTTATAGGTTATAGGTTATAGCTTTAGGGAATTGAGAATAAATTAAGGTTTAGGTTTAGGAAAATGAGTTCGGGATCGGGTTTAGGTGTGGGTTTTCAAGTTTAGATTTGGCTTTAGGTTAGGGAGTAGAGATTAGGATTAGGTGTAGGTTTAGGTTTAGGGAGTTCATAATACATTTAGGTTTTGGGTTTAGGCTTAGGTTTTAATTTATAGGTTTAGGTTTAGGTTTTAATTTAGGTTATAGGTTATAAGTTTAGGTTACAGGTTATAGGTTACAGGTTAAGGTTTAGGTTATAGGTTTTGGTTTAGGTTAAGGTTATAGGTTTTGGTTTAGCTTATATGTTATAGGTTACAGGTTATAGCTTTATGAAATTGAGAATAGGTTAAGGTTTAGGTTTAGGAAATCGGGTTCGAGTTTGGGATCAGGTTTAGGTTTTAGGTTATAGATTATAGGTAACGGTTTAGGTTTAGGTTATAAGTATAGGTTTGGGGATTTGAGAATAGGTTTACATTATAAGTATAGGTTTAGGTTGAGTTATAGGTTAAGGTTTTGGGATTTAAGAATAGGTTTAGGTTAAGGTTATAAGTCTAGATTTAGGTTATAGGTTAAGGTTTAGGTTTGGGCTATAGGTATAGGTTTTGGCATTTGAGAATAGGTTTAGGTTAAGGTTATAAGTCTAGGTTTAGGTTATAGGTTAAGGTTATAAGTATATGTTTAGGTTATAGGTTAAGGTTATAAGTATATGTTTAGGTTATAGGTTAAGGCTTAGGTTTAGGTTAAGGTTGTAAGTATAGGTTATAGGTTACAGGTTTTGGCTATAAGTATAGATTTTGAGATTTGAGAATAGGTTTAGGTTAAGGTTATAAGTCTAGGTTTAGCTTATAGGTTAAAGTGTAGGTTTAGGGTATAGGTTAAGGTTTAGGAAATCGTGTTCAGGTTCAGGATTGGGTTTAGGTTTGGGTTTAGGTTTTAGCTTATAGGTTATAAGTTAAGGTTTAGGTTTAGGTTATAAGTATAGGTTTTGGGATTTAAGAATAGGTTTAGGTTAAGGTTATAAGTCTAGGTTTAAGTTATAAGTTAAGGTTTAGGTATAGGTTTAGGTATAGGTTTAGGTTATAGATTATAAGTATAGCTTATAGGTTAAGGTTAAGGTTTAGAGATTTGAGTTTAGGTTAAGGCTTAGGTTTAGGTTAAGGTTTGAGATTTGAGTTTAGGTTAAGGCTTAGGTTTAGGTTAAGGTTTAGAGATTTGAGTTTAGGTTAAGGCTTAGGTTTAGGTTAAAGTTGTTAGGTTTAGGTTAAGGTTTAGAGATTTGAGTTTAGGTTAAGGTTTAGGTTTAGGTTAAAGTTGTAAGTATGGGTTATAGGTTAAGGTTAAGGTTTAGGTTTCGGCTATAAGTATAGGTTTTAGGATTTGAGAATAGGTTTAGGTTAAGGTTATAAGTTTAGGTTTAGGTTATAGGTTAAGGTTTAGGTTTAGGTTATAGGTATAGGTTTTAGGTTTTGAGAATAGGTTTAGGTTATAGGTAAAGGTTTAGGTTTAGGCTATAGGTATAGGTTTAGGTTATAGGTTAAGGTTTAGGTTTAGGAAATCGGGTTCGGGTTTAGGTTTGGGTTTAGGTTTTAGGTTATAGGTTATAAGTTAAGGTTTAGGTTTAGGTTATAAGTATAGGTTTTGAGATTTAAGAATAGGTTTAGGTTATAAGTATAGATTTAGGTTGGGTTATAGGTTAAGGTTTTGGGATTTGAGAATAGGTTTAGGTTAAGGTTATAAGTCTAGGTTTAGGTTATAGGTTAAGGTTTAGGTTTAGGGTATAGGAATAGGTTTTGGGATTTCAGAATAGGTTTAGGTTAAAGTTATAAGTCTAGCTTTGGGTTATAGGTATATGTTTAGGTTATAGGTTAAGGCTTAGGTTTAGGTTAAGGTTTAGGTTTGAGCTATATGTATACGTGTTAGGATTTGAGAATAAGTTTAGGTTATAGGTTAAGGTTTAGGTTATAAGTATAGGTTTAGGTTATAGGTTATAAGTATAGGTGATAGGTTAAGGTTAAGGTTTAGGGATTTGAGTTTAGGTTAAGGCTTTAGTTTAGGTTATGGTTGTAAGTATAGGTTATAGGTTAAGGTTAAGGTTTAGGTTTCGGGTATAAGTATAGGTTTTGGGATTTGAGAATAGGTTTAGGTTAAGGTTATAAGTCTAGATTTAGGTTATAGGTTAAGGTTTAGGTTTAGGTTATAGGTATAGTTTTAGGTTTTAGGTTATGTATAGGTTATAGGTTAAGGTTAAGGTTAAGGTTTAGGGATTTGAGTTTAGGTTAAGGCTTAGGTTTAAGTTAAGGTTGGAAGTATAGGTTATAGGTTAAGGTTAAGGTTTAGGTTTCGGCTATATGTATATGTTTTGGGATTTGAGAATAGGTTTAGGTTAAGGTTATATGTCTAGGTTTAGGTTATAGGTTAAGGTTTAGGTTTAAGTTATAGGTATAGGTTTTGGGATTTGAGAATAGGTTTAGGTTAAGGTTATAAGCATAGGTTTAGGTTATGGGTTAAGGTTTAGGTTTAGGCTATAGGTATAGGTTTAGGTTATAGGTTAAGGTTTAGGTTTAGGAAATCGGGTTCGGGTTCGAGATCGGGTTTACGTTTGGGTTTAGGTTTTAGGTTATAGGTTATAGATTACGGTTTAGGTTTAGGTTATATGTATAGGTTTTAGGATTTGAGAATAGGTTTAGGTTATAAGTATAGGTTTATGTTGGGTTATAGGTTAAGGTTTTGGGATTTAAGAATAGGTTTGGGTTAAGGTTATAAGTCTAGGTTTAGGTTATAGGTTAAGGTTTAGGTTTAGGTTATAGGTATAGGTTTTGGGATTTGAGAATAGGTTTAGGTTAAGGTTATAAGTCTAGGTTTAGGTTATAGGTATATGTTTAGGTTATAGGTATATGTTTAGGTTATAGGTTAAGGATTAGGTTTAGGTTAAGGTTATAAGTATAGGTTATAGGTTAAGGTTAAGGTTTAGGTTTCGGCTATAAGTATAAGTTTTAGGATTTGAGAACAGGTTTAGGTTAAGGTTATAAGTCTAGGTTTAGCTTTAGGTTATAGTTATAAGTTTAGGAAGTAGTTTAGGTTAAGGGTGTGGTCTTTACAAATACAGATATAAACAAGATATAAACACGGCCTATCTAAATGGCCAAGCCCTTCCAATGCTATCCATCGAAAATAGGCATCTTTCTCATGGTCATAACAGCGGTTCCCACCTTCCAGAGACTCCCACTCATCCAAATAGCTCCGACGCACATTCAGGTCTACTCCATTAATTTTGACCAAGTATATAAACACAGCCTGTCTAAATGGCCAAGCCCCTCCAATGTTGTCCATAGAAAATGGACAGCTTCATAATGGTCATAACAACAGTTCCCACCTTCCAGGGAACCTGCTCATCCGGATAGCTACGACGCACATCTGGGTCTGCTTCATTAATTTTGAGCAAATACATAAACATAGCCTGTCCAAATGGCCAAGCCCCTCCAATGTTGTCCATAGGAAATGGCCAGCTTCATCATGGTCATAGTAGCAGTTCCCACCTTCAAGGAACCCCTGCTCATCTGAATAGCTCCGATGTACATCTAGGTCTAGGTAGGCATTTGTATGTATGCATGAACCAGTATGTACCTCAAGACGTTCGATGATGATTTGGAATTTATCTTGAATCCATTGCATGTAAACAAATTGATATCAGTCCCAAAGAGATAGTGGCCAACCATTGTCTGTGCTCATGTTTATACTGAAACAACCATTTCAATAGAAACTTTGATGCAGTATATGTTACTGCATGGAGGCAAAATCTGATGATACCAATAGATGCTACATGAAATCAGTACGAAGAACTCATTAGTTTTAAAACTAGGTAAAGAAATAAATTCACAAGTGAAAGAGAAACTACATATATACAACATGATGGAGATTCTAAGACTGTTTTCCACAGTTAAAAATATATGTGCCAGAGAATGTAATGGCTGGTTTAAACTCAATATCAATTTATGATGAAAAAGAAAATTTAAATCATCTAAAATAACCCGCAATTACATGCCCTACATTGTTACTCCAATCATCATCATGTCCTTATCCCAACTATTTGGAGTCACCTTTACAAATCATGTATTTTCAATGGTACACTTACAATAATTTAAAAGTAGTGATACAAACAGCCACCAACCTGTAAGGCCCACCGAAGTTGGGAAATGATAATATCTTGCTAGTTGCTATCTCCTGCAAGTTCCAATATCTCCTGATGAGATTACTACGTACATTTTTGCCAATTGGCATGGCCCACTAGATGAACCGCACCACAAATAAGGGGAACAAATTAGCTGCTCCCCCTGACACCATCCAATGGCTTGTGGTTGGTGCTCTATGGGCCCTTCCCTGACGTATGTGTTACACGCATCATCTATCTCATACAAGTCTCCTAAGTATATCAATCTAAAAGGCATATGCTATGATCAATCGAAATCCATAACAGGCATATAGATGATGCTTGTAACATATGAATGAGTATGGTATGCCTTATACTAAGCATAATATTAGTGTCGACCTTATTAGGGTTAAGTATACTAGCATGTTACCAATCCTGGCACAGACACACGTTCTCATTCATGTATATAATGTAGGGCGCATAATATATGTGATAATTTGCCTTGAATGGCTTAATATTTAGAAGACAGGAGTCAGCCTATCCTGGCGTGGTCCTCTTAGTAATAGAATCAACCCCACGCGTAAGCCATTTCACAAAACATGATCTAGCAAAATGAATGTTTGGTGAGGATGTAATATATACATCAAGATAAGTATCATGGTGGCCCCAAACAAGGATGACAAGGCGACCGGTCAAACAGCCCATAGTTCGGTGGTGTGGCCCACTTGAACTACCGTTTCGCCTCATTTTGAGTCTAAGCTCTAAAATGAGCTGATATTTAATACATTCATTTAAGTGGTCACACAGTAGCCCACACCCACTAGATAGTATGGCTAAGCACACACAGAGCAACATGCCTCGTGGATATGTTGACTGGATGGACGGTGTATATAAAAACCATGTGTCACACTGGACTACAATAAGGTCTCAACAGCGAGAGGCATCAAACTCAAGCACTCTATCCTACCAATAAAATTTTATTTTATTTTTTTTAAAAAAAGAAGCTATAGAATATGCTAGCAAAGAGTGTAGACAGACAATAAAGACATGCAATAAATGGAGTTGCAATAAAACTCAAGCACTCTTATCCTACCATCAACTATCTTACAAAGTTAAGCCCCCACAAAGAAGAAGAAGAAGAAGAAGAAAAAAAAAACCCCACAAATTCTACCCATCTAAACATGGCATATGAATTTACCAATTTAAAATGTGGACATGAAAAAAGTAATAGTTATTTTAATCAACATAGTTCGAAAATGAACCAACGTTCTTTTAATTAAGCAAATAAAATTTCAACTTTCAAGACCAACTGCTACTTTCTAAGCCTACAATACCATAGCTTTCAAGATTAATAGCTACTTTTAGGACTAATTTACACACCAATCCATACCTCAAGTGGTAGACTGAATGAAAATAACCTCAATTCCCTAGTAGGGTGTGGCTAATAGTGGGGGTATGTGTACTAATGCATTAACTAATTTTATTTTATTTTTTAAAATAGTCTAAAAGACTATTAAGGATTTCAAATATGTGGATGACTCAAAAGGGCACAAAGGAATGTTTCTTCAGATGGCCCCTGCTCATTAGAATTTAAATTCAAATGATTATCTAAGATTATTCGGCCCTGCATGGTAGCCGTGGTATGATTGGCACCATTTACACAGATCTCTGAGTATCCAGAAACACAACATTTTCCCCAGCCATGTGCGACCACATTGCAATGACTTTGTCTTTATATGTAGACGTGTCCTCAAACTATTTCACACAGAGTTGCCTAAATTACCAAATCTATACTTTTTCTTTGTCATCTCAAAATTACATCCTCCCAAAACAGAAATGCTCACTGATCAAGTTGCCATGGCATTAAATTTTTAAAATGAAAAAAAAAAAAAAAAAAAAACTATTTTAAGGAACTGTTAAGATGTTATCACCTAAAAAACTAGAATGCAAAGTCTAAGAAAATGTATAAAGTGGTTAGGATTGTTCAACCAATTTGATCTTGGTCTTGTGACTTGAGAAAAGTGGGCTGCACAATTAGTTGGTTTTATTTGGGCCTACATATGACACATACAATTTCTAAGTGCATCTGTATCAATTTGTCTTCTTTTCTTTCTTTCTTTCTTTTTTTTTTTGATTTTTTATCGGTAGAAGCATGCGATATAGAAGAAGAAACTAACATGTATTCCCTTCTCAAGTGAATTGCAAAAGATGAGACTCTAAACCGAATCTTCACATAGGGCTGCATATATAAAGACAAAGAACACAAACCATTAGCAAAAAATCTAAATATCTCTTTCTTTTCGGCAAAACTTATGTACTACCTAAATAATTTTAATGATTTTCTTTTACTTGTCAATATTGCCTTTACAAACTGATATTTGGTCAACCGATAAACACTACTTAATAGTTTTGGAAGTGCAAAACCCTATCCTGGCTACATATAGTTGCAAAAGTACAATTTTGAATTCTAAATATGATGGTTACATTTCATGTTGTTCAAATTGTCTATGTTAACATTCCAGCTTCTGTAGATTTCAGCTACTTAATGTTTTATATAGTTGGTATCTAGGATTTCCTTGAGTACTTTTTCTTTTTATTACCCAATGTAAATTGTTTTTTTTTTTGTTGCTTAATAGTGACTGAACTTACTAATCTGTTGCACTAATACTAGTAATGGGGTTGTGTACAAGTAAGACACATTAGGTAGAAACAGTTGTCTAACAAACATTAACCTTCCTTTTCTACATGAGCTCTTGGAGCCAATCATAACAGAGTTCAGATTTAGAAGTGGGAGCACCTTGATCTTACATATGACAAGAAGTATTAATATTTAGAGCAATGTGTTGGAACATCCAAGCTATCATCAGGTAGGCACCGCCTTATTGAAGGCCAGGCCAAAAAATCAAGCTGGCAACTCATCAGGTGAGCCCAAGGTTTTGAATAACAGTATCAATGGACGTATCAGTTGCGCCAACAAACAACACGATACTGGGCATAGTGGACCCATTTGTTTTTTGGGATTCTTGTCTTTGCCTGTCACAATCAGGAGCATCTGCAGCTATAAACATTTGTTATAAGAAAAGAAGAAGAATTTAAAAGAAAAAAAAAACATCAATCAATGATATTAATTCCCTTTTTTTCCTTTTTTTACATTCTTTTTTATAGGTAAACCAGGTCAAATCCAAGACCTCAATGTTGAAACGAAGCTTATCTACCATTCAGCTACAGGCTCAACCCATTTACATCAACACACATTAACGTTCTAAATTAGCTGTAAAAAACTACCTGTAGGCTGCAGCCCAAATGGAAATTTTGGACCCCTTAACTTAAGAAGTATATCTTTTACTTCTAGAGCCATATTCTAGCCACTGGGAAAGTGATATGGTCTGGGCTTCTTCATACTGATCTAAAACTCAGATGGGCAATGGTGTAGGGAACATACTCAGAGCGAAAAATGCCTAGCACTAATATGCTCAAGGGACCCACCATGTTGTAAGCTTACAGAAGAACCATAACCACCTATCAGGTGACCTAAATCATTCATATGGTGATCACCATCATAGGATGGGCGTGCCCAAAATCAACCCTCCTAAACATGGGGCATGCAAATAGCAGGTTGAGAAAAGACACAGCCATTAAGTCATACTAAATGGGAAAGTTTCACAAATATCACGTTTTGATCATCCGAGAGGTGATTTCAAGGAATGACACGTTCGTAATGTGGTCCACAATATGGATGGTTTGTATTACCAAAAGGTTGGCCACACCTGTAAATTGATGAACAATGAAATGAAGCTTTGCATATTTCCTCATAAAAAGCATCCGCACAATCAATTCAGCTAAACCAATATCTTTAAAATCCCAGATCATTATAATAATAATAAATTGAGTGAAAATCAAATCAGAATAACCCAAATCTCTACATCATGTGACAATAAAACTCAAATCATATACACCCACATCAACAAAAATAAAAATAAAATCTGTCGGTTGCATGACCAGTAGCATGCTTCTTTCCAAGAAGATTCTTAGTTGAAGCATTTCTTCAAACAATTAAAATACACATGTAGGTGGCCATGAACAGCGGCAGATATGGTTGCCGCTGCCATGGCTGCTGCCCAATTTCTGGCCATCAAATGAGGAAATGAGAGAGAAAGAGAGAATACCTTCGAATTCCTCATTTGATTTCTTTTATTCTCTTCAACTGTTGGAGAGATTGATGAAAGGACTGTGCATCAAAGAGAACGAGGGAGAGAGACATCAAGAGAGGGGGAGGGAAATTAGGGAGATTGAGTGAGGGAGGGAGAGGAAGGGAGAGAGAGGAGTGAGAGAGGAGAGGGTTCGAGAGCCAGAGAGGGTGTGAGAGACAGAGAGATAGAGAGGTCCAGAATTGGGCAGACGCGGATTACATACTGACAAGGTCAATAGCCAAATCGATACTGAAGTGACGTCACCAAGCTATGTGGACCCCACCATGGTGCATGTGTTGTATCCATACCATCCATTAATTTGGAGAGATAGTTTTATGGTATGAGAAAAAAGAATGAGATAGATCTAAAGTTCAAGTGGACCCCACCATAGAAAATAGTGGGGACAGTGACATCCACCGTTCAAAACTTCTCAGGGGCCACAGAAGTTTCTGATCAAGCTGATATTTTTGTTTTCACTTCATCCATCTCTATGTTAACTTATGAATAGGTTGGATCTCAAAAATACATCATGGTGGACTCTATAAATGTTTCAACGGTGGGTATGACTCTGGTTCTTGGTATCCATCTCCCCATATCTCCCACAAATAGTAAATTACAGTTCTTGGTATCTAGGCTCCAAATCTTTAGATAAATAATTCAAAATCATTACATGCTTGGCCCTATGGTGGGTTGTGGGATTATGTCATTTCCTCCAGGTTAGAAAGAACCCAACTCTGGTGAGTTGGACACTCCATACAAGTAGTAGAGGTTCAGATCCAATCGTTTCAATCCATTGCTTGTGATCTATGTGCATTCAAAATAAGGCTTGTTCTTCCATTTCACCAACCATTGCTTGTATTGGCCCCTTCAAGTGTCATTAGTCTACATGGAATTTCCGATTTTCCTCGATGACACTTCAATGGGTCCTCGATGTCATCAAACTAACTTCATCATGTGAGTCTCCTGGTGAATGAGTTCTAGCTCTAAAAAGGAATAGTCCACACTTTTTGAGGTGTATGGAATAATGGACGTCTAAATATGCATAACCAATGTCTGATGTTCAACATCCATGTGTGACTCACCTGATGTCTAGAAGACCCTGATAGTTTAGTTAGGAATAGTTCAGCATGTGCCCCACATGTTGAACTGCCTAGATCTCATTCAATTGCACCAATTTAACACATAGGAGTACTTATGTTTGACATGTGCGGATGGATGCTTGAAGCATCACTCTGTTTATAATGCAATTTTCTTGGGACTGGATACCGAGGAACTGTTTCTTATAACAACTGACAAGATTTTGATATAGGTATTCTGGCAAAGCTTATGATCTTTCTTTAGGTTGTGTATGTGCTTGGAGTGGATTCACATAGCTTTCTTGAGTACCCTGAATAAATCAGCATGGAACTTAAATACCACCAAATTTTCCATGAACCAAAAGGATTCTATCTCAAGCCTTAAATCTGCATCTAGCTCTCAACAATTTTTCTCACAAACATATGTCAGTCATTTAAACTATTGAGAATCAGTGAAAATGAAAGGATCTCATGTAAACAGATCTATTGAACAGAACTAAAAAAAAAAAAAAGAAATGCAACTATATTTAAAAATTTCTAAGAATTTTTCAGTCATATTTGTGCTGATTTTGATCTGTTGATTTAATGGCAGAGTGATGTTGTCACGATCTTTCTTTTTTTTTTCTTCGAACGGAGATGCCCTGTCACCACTATTAATTGACTAGGCACGAGTGACCTTATAGTCAATTAGATGAAAAATAAACATCATGGTGGGCCCCAAAGGAAGATTTAACGATGGGTGCTCCTCCATCTGGGTTGATGTTCCATCAACATTGTTTCCTGGGGTGAGCACACAACGGTTTTGGATCAAGCTGATGGTTGTGTTGACCCTTCTACCACATTTGTGTGACCATAACAACAGGTGGAGGGCACATCACCATCACTATGGACCCCATAAGAAGATTCAACGGTGGGAGTCAATCACCATAACTGCCTATGGTGGGGTCCATTTAAGCTTAGATCAAGCTGACATTTATGTGGGGCCCACCTAATGTTTGTGTTTTCTCTTCATACATATTTTGTTGATATTCTGAACATGTTGGATGTCAAATAAACATTACCGTGGGCCCAAGGAAGGTACACTTGAGTTTTGGATTTACCTGTAAATTTGGGATCAACCCACACCGTTCATCCATTCTTCAAGATTATTTTAGAGAATTATCCAAAAAATGAATCATATCCAAAGATTAAATGGACCACACCACAAATAAGGGAAACAGATTGACTACTCCTCCTGACACCATCCAATGGCTGGTGGTTGGTGCTCTGTGGGCCACTCCATGATGTATGTGTTTAATTCATGCCGTCCATCTATTTTTAAAGATAATCTTATGGCACGAGACAAAAAATGAGGCATATCCAAATCTTAAATGGACCACATTACAGGAAACAATGTTGAATGAGCGCAACCATTTAAAACATTTTGGGGGCCATAAAAGTTTTGGATCGAGATGATTTTTGTTTTTCCCCTTCATCTAGGCCTGTATGACCTAATAAACAGATTGGATGCTAAATAAATAGTACAATGGTCCTTACAAGGATTTTAATGATGGATATCTAATCATTATTATTTTCATGTGTTGTGGTCCACGTGATATTTATATACCTCTCACTCTTGGGCCCCACCATTAAAAACTTCTAAAGGCCACGAAAGTTTTAGATCAAGCTGATATTTGTGTCTTACCTTATTTCATGTCTTTATGGACATATATGTGGACCACACCAAAACTAGTAGTGGAGATAATGATTTTCACCGTTAAAATATTCAAAAGCCCATTATAATGTTTATTTTTCATTCAATCTGTTCATAAAGCCACATATACGTGTATGAAGAGTAAAAATACACTACTAAAAAACAAGCAAAGGAAAAAGAACATGTAGGGTTTTAGCTAAGGATATAAATTATAGTTGGTACACAACTAGAAATAAATGGTCCTAAAAAAGACTTTTTGAGGCCCATCACAATATATGTGTTCTATCTAATCTGTACATCTATTTTAAAATATAGTTTTATGGTATCTTCCTAAAAAATGAGGTATATTGAAGGCTCAAGTGGACCACACGGTAGCAAACAGTAGAGATTAAATCACACGTGATTCCTATGGTGTGGTCCAGTTTGACCTTCAATATAACTCATTTTTAATATCATTTAGTGAATTTATTTATAAAAATAAATGGATGGAATGGATAAATCATATACATCATGGTGGGCCCCACATAAGTACCCAATCCATGCCCAAAAAAATTGGGCGCACGCTCAAAACACTGCCGCACGCCGAAATGAATATGCGGCCCTCCCTATTCCTCTCTCTCTCTCTCTCTCTCTCTCTCTCTCTCTCTCTTTCTCTCTCTATGCCCAAAACTGAAAATCCCTCTCTCCCTCTTTCCCTCCCTCGCCCTCTCCCTCTCCCTCTCTCCCTCTCTCTCAATCTCGCTGCCGTTCTCGTGGGCTGCAACAAGTTGACAACCCTAAAAGGTCTCTCTCTCTCTTTCTCTCTCTCTCTCTCTCCTTCTGTCAATCTCGCTTCCTCTCGATCGGACTAGTAGCTATGCTTAACTGCAACAGCCCGGTAACCTATCTTCACGCACAGGGGTTTGAATCTATTAAGCGCATTGATGAACAGGGTTGAGATAAGGGTTAGGGTTTTGATTTGAGCACATGATTCTTGAAATCGAAGTTAGTGGAGTGGAAATCTATTCTAATTTTGGATTCAAATGCCAACCTCATAGAAAAACTGCATGCTCAGGGTTTTCATTCAAGCCAATATTTATACAAGTATGGTGTTCATAGATCTATTTGATTCATCTTGCAGGCCACAATATGGATTGGGAATGAACTGAAGGGCTCCTCCATTGAACAATCCCAACCATCTAATCAGTATACTTGCCTCCTCTTGCATATTATGTGTTGAGCCTATTGGTCATATTTCCATTTTAATTTTACATTTACAGGAAAGTCATTGACTGGCTAGGATTTTTTTTTATTGAGGATATTTTTAGTCCATTGCAAAGCTCCTTTTATTTTTATTTTTTATTATTTATTTATTATTTATTTTTTTTCCTTTATATTTATCATGGAAACTGGTTGATTTTCAGGAAGTCTTTTCTTTCCTCTAATTTTTTATTATTGAATGTTTTTTTTTTTTTTCTATTGGCCTTAATTTTTCGGAGGCAATAAATTTTTGTTTATGGCCTTATGTAGTATGGTTTGTGTCACTAATCATGAAGGATTTAGATTAAATTGCCTTTTAAGAAAGCATGCACAATTATATGATGCTTGTTAGATATTTGATGAAATGGGCGTGTCAAGTTTTGTTGTTTGGATGATGCTTATTAGATATTTGATGAAATGTCTACGAGAAATCTTGTCTAGGTAGAAGTAATTCCATAGTTTGTGTATGAAATAAGTATTCTTTTATTCAACAAAGAATACTGAAATCTTGTTTGGTTGTTTGAAGGATGAAAGGGGAGTTTGATGGGGTGGTGATGATGGTCACCCTGAGGCCTCTGCATGAGAGGGCTTTGGAGAGTTCCAGCCAAGGGATGGTGTGGCCCAAGGCCATGATTGGGAAAATGACCACATGGGGCTCTTTAGATTCCATGGGAAATGGGCTGTGTTAATGGAGACTGATTTAGGCTGACGGAGTTGTGAGGTCTTTATAGGGTTTAGTGGGTCATTAATGTGGTGGTCCCAGCCCAAGAAAAGATTCCACACTTTGGCAGAGTGGGATGGATGAATGGTGGTACGCAGGCACTTGGAAATTGCAAGGGTGGAATACAAGTGACAATCCAAATCATGACCTCCTTTAACTGTATCAAGAACCTCCATTACACTTGGAAAACAACTCTTTTTGCCCATACTGCATTACTAGGTATGGAAAACATTTCTTGTCATGCAGGTAGCAAACAAATCTCATTCCACATTTATGTTATATGTCAATAAGATTTTTAAGATGGTTGTTGCTTTTATTATTCCACATGAAGGAAGAAATAGATAAGCTCCTTTTTAAAAATAAATTTCTCTAGTTGGAGATAATATTCATGACTTTGAATTGGGTTTTGCCCCTTCAATCCATATGCAATGGTTAGCATTAGAGAGTGACCATGAACAGAGAGATTGTGCAGTGAGAATGGATTTCCATTTAAGGAGTACATGTGCTTCTGAATACACGATGATAATGTGTTCAAATTGGAAGAAACCAATGTATCTCACATTAGTAAGACGTGAGAGTGATTTCTTTGAGTTCATGGTTGTGTTGTGATTTTTTATGATCTTTAGTGCTTGTTTATATTAGAACATTTCCAGCTTCATTCACTATTGAGGAATGCAATTTTGCAGGTGGGCGCCAGTGCAAGTAGCCCATATGAATCAATGTGGCACATGTGTGTGAGATCTAAGCTATTCATCAGCTGCATTCCAAGTGAATATTCCTTGGCCCAAAGATCCAGCCGGCACACCCGTCAGGTGGGTTAGAAGTGGAGGTAAAAAAAAAAAAGGATGGCTACATAGTGAGTAGAAGGATTAACCAACTGTCTGCAACTAACATCCCTGTCTCGCCCACTTTGATGAGTGGCCTTAATTTCAGGTTAGAAAGCATCCACTGCATATGCTTGATGAACATCCCAGATCTTGTATGCATGTGCCATGACGCATATGTGGGGCTTGTATTTGGAGCATTTCATTTGTGTGCTTCAAATAGCATTACCCTGTATTCATTGAGAAGCACTTACTAACTTTATGGCACCAAAAGCCTAGCAATGGTGGTGCAATATAATCTCCAATTTGTGTATTTTTGGAATGGTCCATGAAACATGATTGCATCTATGGTGCTTATAAAAGAAGCTTGTGCTTTTATATTGTTATCTCACATCCAACTGAGGAAATTCTCTCAATAGCTATAATGCAAGTCCAAGAATATGTGGAAATACTAGGCCTTGTCCTCCAGCCCTGGGGGAATGATTTTACATCTAATTGCATCAATCACTTCTATATTCACAATTGAATTGCATCGGTGTGTTTTGAAATTGGCTTCCAACCTTTAACACTGTTAGTTTACAGACCATAATGGCCATTACGACCTTTTCTTTTCTTTTCTTCTTCTTCTTCTTCTTTTTTTATTTTTTATTTTTTATTTTTAAGAAACTGTAATGGCTCTGTAACAGGCTATTATGGGCCATTTTCTGTAATGGTCAGCCCTAGAACTCCAAAAAGTGCACATCATTACCGTTACACAACTGTTTTGGGAAACCTTGGGGTACATGATTGTTTTTACTTTATCACTAATTATGCTACATGATTTTTAAGCTACTTAAAATACATTACATTTTCTAGTTTGTTTGTTGGTCCAATTTAAGATCTTAACTTCTGATTCACTTTGGAATGAAATGTTGCATGAACTAGTCTTATTTCTCTAATGTCTCCCAGATAGATTGGGCTTCCTAGATGATAATTTCCTTGGTGAGAGAAAATATGGTGTAGCTGAGAAGAATCAACCATTTCAAATGGACTATGATTCTTCTAATTCCTTAAGAGCTGCAAATCATGAAATGTATGAGTATGGTTCTGAAGATCCCTTTATGGCAAACCGAAGGTTGTCTTTTGAAATGTGACTTTCTACCTTTTGAAAGTTGTAGTTTTATAGCTTCATGATGAAATTGTTGCAGCTCCGACTTAATTTTTTGAAGCTGCTACAAGTAGGGTTGATGTTTTAGAGCTCCTAAATTATTGGACTTATTACATTTCCCTTGCTTGTAGGATTATGTTGCAACAAGATGGTATAGAGCTCCTGAATTGTGTGGATCCTTTTTTCTCTAAGGTGCATGAATTTTAGTTGGCTAGATATGTGGAATCAGTTTGATAATGCACTAACCTTTGCTCTATCCTTTGGTAGTTCTTATTTCATTTGCTTCTATTATAAATTCTGTTTATTCTTTCTGTCATTACACTGATTGTTTCAAAGATTTTATTTCGAATGAAGCTTGGATAGTGGCAATAATGTGTGATCTAGGTTGTATGAATGAAACTCTAATAGTTATCAGTTGCATCTGGTTTATCTACTTCAATGCTTTAATATAACAAAGAGATCCCATAATGTTTGACTTGAGCAACTATTTAGAGGGTAGGCTCGAGTGTCCGCACTGCTTGCATGGATGCATGATCAAAGCTGTTCATCAAAGTGCAACCACAATATGGCTTTCGTTGTGTGGAATTCAGGTCTGTCCACTCATCTAATGGCCACACATTTACTTTAAATGCTGACCACACTTGTATGGAGCCTTACCAATCACATGCACCAAAATAGCATTAGCATGTGTGGTAAGAGCTTTTTCATCGGATGGACCAATGTGTACAAAACAAATGGATGTCTAGAAGAAAACTATATCAGCCAATCTGTTTCTTTTGTATAGTCTCCGACCTGAGAAGCAAATCTGCCTGATTTTTACACAAGAACATCTAATCAATCTGGTTCATTTAATGGAATTATGGAAAGCTGGGATCTCATATACATCTTCCATATTTACATGTGTAGCTATATGTGGATGTGCACAGCTCCACACACCTGTGGGCTTAGCAAACAACTGTTTCAGATTTACTTAATTTGGTATTGATTTTGTTGGTCCTTGTATATGATATTTGCCTTTATTGCAGCAGTGTAATATCTGTTGTCGGCAAGAAACTCAACAAGGAGCAAGTACATTTGGATTTGCTTGCAGTCAATCCATTCTTTGAAACCCATGTTAGATGAGAATAGTAATCTCACATCCCAAGCTTAAATTCGGATGGTGTTAGTAATATTTCTACAAATTTACAAGTTCTCTTTTTGTTTTGACCCAACCAAATCTAATCAGAAGTTCCTTGCCATCCAATTTTTTGCCATCTCTTTCCTAGATAACTGATATTTATATTCTTTCTCTATCCGTATTTTGCAGGACATTGACCAGCAGATTAGAAGCTTGGTTCTGTAGGGTTTTGGCATATCTTCCATCTATGGTAGAGCTTATCAAATTAAAGTTTGTATCTCACAATTGTTGGCCCTACTTGTAAGTTGTAACGTGCGTCGCGACACTTCAACCCAATGCACTAGGAACTTATGTTTTCTCCATGATTAGTTTTAGGGGTCATTTGGATGCCTGTAAGTTTTATTAGTTGTAAAGGGTCTATAGGTGTTTGGATAAGAAATTTCATTGTCAGTTACAATAGAACATGAGCTCACTTCCAGGCATGGTATTCAAAATCGGTTACGTAATGGCCATTACATAACGATAACGGTCATAACGGTTAATCGTTATGGGGTCGAAATAACTATAACAGCCGTTATAGAAAAATGGGCCATAACGGTCTCGTAATGGGCACTTAATGGCCCATAACGGTCCTGTAACAGACTGTAACGGCCCCGTAACAACAATTTTCAAAAAAATAAAAAAACGGCCATAACGGCCGATACAGGGCTATAATGGCCATTATGGCCCATATCATAACGGCAACGGTGGTGGCTGTTACAGCCACTGTCACTGTTTTGGAACACCTTGCTTTCACGTGGAACTTGTTTGCAACTTAGAAAGTTATAGGCATCCAAATGGACACTTGAAATAACTATATGCTTCGACTACTTCTATAGATTCAAGCAAACAAATTATAGTATTTGACTTTTAGGTTTTACTTACAAATTTGATTTAGGAAATATTGTGATGACCACTAGACAGATGTGGAGGTGGAATGATGATTTGACGGTGATGAGATGTTTGGATGATATTTTCTAGCTTGAGGATATTTGTATCTTTTGCAACCAATCATTAGATATTTTACAATGTGTTATATTTATTACGATACATTTTGTCCTTCAAATTACAAAAACAATTTATGTAACGTTTTATTTGTTTCCTGTATTCATGTTTGTGTGTAATGTGTGTGCTAGTTGAAAATTGAAAGTGGAAGCAATTTCTTTTACATTTTAGGTTTCATGCTCTACATCACTAATTTGCACAGTATGCTTGGATTTTCATTTCGCACAATTAGGGCCATGGTTTAAGGATGCATAGAGTTGTTATGACGGATCGTACTGTTGATGGAAAATGCTTAGTTGGCGTCTTACTAGAAGATCCTAGCCATTGGTTTTCTGTGACCTTTTTCTCCAGTGAATGTGGATTGTTTGTGTTGAAACGTTTCATCTATTTCTTTTAAAGCTTTGTTTGGTAAGAGACCTAGTAGAACTAGGATTTAGGATTGTCAATGGGTTGGGTTTTGGTTGGATCGTATAGCACTCATACCCAGTCTAACCAGGTTCAGATCCTTTCCGGTTTGGGTCTAGATCTCGAAGACTTGGACCCAAATTCAATCAGTTTTAGGTACCTAGATGGTCTTTGGCTCGAGGTTTTGAGTTAGGTTTGGGACAAATTAGAGCATTTAAATGGTTGGGCTCACCCGATGGATGGAATATAGATCTTACTTTAAGATGCGCATGGTGTGTTACTTGCAGGTCCATGTACAATATTTAAAATTCTTGTAGCGCCACTCGCTGAGCTAATATCGCAGAGAAAGATGTTCAGCAGCTACGGGTCATCATCCATGACATCAAAGAGCAGCTGGAGAAGAAGAGTGAGTAGCTGAAGTGGCAGATGGAGGACAAGGAGAGGAGGATGGAGGATCTGACGAGGCAAAGGGAGGAGCAGGAGAGGAGGAGGATGGAGGAGTAGGCGAGGGAGAGGGAGGAGCAGGAGAGGAGGATGGAGGAGATGCGAGTGGAGCATGAGCGACGGATGACAGAGATGTTTCAGGCTCTCGTTGTATGCTTATCCACCAATGCTCCACCACCTCGGCCTTCATCTTTGTGATTTTTTGTATTTTATTTATTATGTTAAACTTACATGTATTTATGTGTGAATGAATGTCATGTTGATGGATATAGTTTATATGTGGATGGATTTATGTACTTTGGGTTTAAATGGATGTGAATGTTATAAAATATGTACATAACAGGTGTATATCAGGAATATTGTAACAGGTGTATATCAGGAATTGTTTTGGAATAATGATTAAAAAAGATACTTTTACCAACGAAAATTTTCGTAGGTAAAAGTATCATCTAGGTTTTTTACCTACAAACAATTTCGCAAGGAAAATATTTTTAGCTATGAAAATATTCGTAGGTAAAAGTTTCATAAAAGTATTTAGCTACAAAAATATTCGTAGGCAAAAGTTTTGTCTTCATAGGTACAAGTTTTTAGCTATGAAGATATTTAAATGGAAAAGTTTTGTAAATATTTTTAGCTACGAAAGTATTCCTAAGTAAAACTTTTATAACAAGTAGGTAAAAGTTTTGTCATAATTTTTACCTACAAAAAAATTTGCAACCAAAAGTCTTGTAAATCTTTTTAGCTACGAAAATAATTGTTGGCAAAAGTTTTGTAAATCTTTTTAGCTACGAAAATAATCGTACCTAAAAAGATTTGTCAATATTTTTGCCTACGAAAGAAAACGTTGGTAAAAGATTTTACCTACGAAACAAAATTATCGGCAAAAGTCTTATCTTTGCCAATGAATTTTTTTTTTTTCATTGGTAATCAGTTGGCGGCGGGGCAACGAAATTGCCGACGAAAAGTTTCGTCGGAAAAAGTGTTTGCCTACGAAAAAAGGCTTTTACCCACGAAAAGTTTCGTAGGTAAAATTGTCTTTTCTTGTAGTAATAATTGTTATTCTTTTAGTGTGAGCGACCAGTTCATTTTTTCCTAGAATATCTTATCTTGGGAGGATCTGTGGGCTATGTATCAAATGATCCCAAAGTAAGGTATTGAGCCCCATGTGCATTTGAGTGGGCCTTAACCTCATTTTGGGCACTTTTCCATGTCTTTCTTCCTATAGCTATTTTGACTTCCTTTCTTTCGTTTTTTTTGTTTTTGGTTCCTGCATACTTCATGCCTTGGGGATGTTGCTAATCCCAAATAGATTAAATGGGCACATATTAAATTTTCAGGACTTTAGTTGGTTAGAGTGAGCCAACCATCTTTTATGGGCCCATGTAATCATACACGAGCGAGGTTTATGCATTTTAACCGTTTTGAAACTCAAGTGGGCCACTGCTTTCCTCTTTTAAGCTGGGTTATGTATTTTAGTCCTTTCGAAACTTAAGTGAGCCGCTTATTTCCTCTTTTAAGGCCACAAGCATTCTTCCGATCATTTTCTTGTTGTCTTTCAAAGCAATGAATGGAGTAGGTTTGTCACAAATACCTATGTGAGCCCCACACAGCCCTGGGCACGTAGATACCTTTGTGCCCGGGTCACACCTAATCCGCTCCCGTTTAGATGGGGCAGACTGACAAACTTTATAAAATAATAAAAGACAGACAAAGGTTTACATGGGCAGACTTAGACCAAGACTCGCTTTACGACCACCTAGACCAAGATTCACCTTACAACCACCCGTTAGAGACGGTTGCATGGGGCAGACTTCTAGGAAGAGTCTCCCCAACACATTTACATGGGGCAACCAATGGTCGGTGATAGTGCGGTACCATCAAAGAACTAGAGACGTAATTAGTTGCATACTTGCATCTATAGCACACGTGTGTGAAAATGTACCAGTCATTACTAAAGATATGTCAAACTCATCGCCAAGGCTGTTAATGGTCGGGCCCGGTCAGCTCCTATTCTATCCCACCAAAACCAACTGGGTTCATGCCTTACGGGGTGGAGGTCCTTTTTGGTCTTAATCTCATTCTTAAAGACCCAAACGCAGTTCCAGCAGGCCGTTCAGTACCATGGGGTCTTTTGATCTAGAAATAAAGTTAAGGTTTGGAACAAGGAGTAGTTACATGATTGCACCTACCCTGATGGACAGATTAGATTATGTAGACGTGTCACTTCGGCCCATGTATGTAAACGGGCTCTTATATTTACACGTAGCTTGAGAAACCCAGTTTCATTGCTAGAATTATCAACATGAAACCTGTAATCAACTTAATTATTTAATGGGTCCAAAAGAGACATCTACATTTGTTAGAATCAGGGTCTGATCTATTGGGGTGCTGGCAGGTCGGTATCCATTGACAGCGCCACACACCGAGTGAGCATGATGTGAACGGGCCTAGCAAGCTGGGCTCATGGGCTGTCCGTGTATGAGCCACACACAACTCATGAACATTCAGGATATCACACTAGCACATTTAACACCGAGCGCATATATGCAAAAGCCTTTTGCAGGAACTTTTTGCAACCAGAAGCTAGGTAGGGCCCACCGTGGTGCTTGTAAGAAATTCATCCAGTCCATCTGTTTTGCCAGATCATATTAGGAAATGAGCTAAAAAATGAGGCAGATCCAAAACTTAATTGAGCCGCACACAAGAAACAGGGAGGATTCAACATCCATAGCTGAAACACTTGTGGAGCCACAAAAGTTCAGATTAGGCTAATATTTTTGTATTTTCAGTGCATCCCAGTAGCAATGACCTTATAAACATATGAATATCACGGTAGACAAGGGAGGTTTCTATGGTAGGCATTTCCCTGAAAAATCGGATTGTATATTGAGTATAGCTTTTCTATCTATGTTTACAACTCGGGGTTGATCCCAAAATTTAAACATATCCAAAACTCAAGTAAACCATATTACGAGAAAGAATAATGATCTCCACCGTTGAAACCTTGCTAGGGTTCATGGTGATGTTTTTTTGTCATCCAACTGGTTCATAAGATCACAGAAGCATAGATGAAGGGAAAACATAAATATCAGGTTGATCCAAAACCTCCGTGGCCTCCAAAAAATTTTCAACAGTAAAAGTTCAATTCACACTGTTTCGTGTGGTGTGGTCCACTTAAGCTTTGGGTATTCTTCATTTTTTAATTAGAATTCTAAAATTATCTGCTAAAATGGATGGACCGAGTGGATAGAATACATAAATCACGGTGGATCCTGCAGAATTTAAGCAGACTGAGTTATTCAGGACGCAATCTGCTTCCTTTCCCTACTCACTTTTTCTTTTGTGTGATGCGGCCCACTTGCATTTTTGGATCTGCCACATTTCTGCCGTCCTAAAATGATCTAACAAAATGCATGAACCAGGTAGATTTCTCACAACCTTCACGGTGGCCCACCTTGCTTCTACGAGAAGTCACTGCGAAAGGCTTTGGCAGCCAATCCGTGGCCAACATGTAGCCCCAAAGAAGTTTTCAATGGTAAGTATTCAATCCCGTTGCTTTCTATGGTGGGGTCCACTTGAGCTTTAGATTCACTTGATTTTTTGGCCAGTGCTCCAAAATAATCTCGATAAATGGGTGGACGGTGTGAATATAGCCCACACATCATGGTGGGACCTACACAACTTCCTAACATCGAATGACCAATGCCAAACATGGAGTGGAATTGGCACAGAACCAGATGAATCCCATCCCACCTAATCCCTTCTAATCCCACCGCCCAAACAGACCCTAAGCACGTCTGATCTGATATAAATTTTTAGTCTGGAAAGGAAGACCCAGACCGAAGACTTTGGCCAAGACCGGTAATTGCGCAACGCGGTTCTTTGAGTTCTTTGAGATACATGCTCACTGTAAATACAGTGGATTGCCATTCTACTCCTCAAACGGAGCAGCTTTTGAGCGTCCAAGTAGGAAAAGAATAGCAATGGCATCCAAACCATGCTCTACTTTTTTTACATCCCCTCTTATTCACCTTGTCATGCTTCTATTGCTCCCTCTTTTGATCCACTCCCATTCCACTCAACAACATTAGGAACCCTTCAAGTCCCTAGAAGGATGTCACAAGGGGCAGACTCTCAAAGGGCTCCATACAATCAAGCAATATCTTGAGAAGTTTGGTTACCTCCCTCACGATCACACTATTGTGGGCCTTAGGCTATGGTACCAATGATTATCTTTTCATTTGGTGGTAAATGAAGTAAACATGTAACAACCGCGACCCATATAACATGACAACCACGACCCATGTAACATGACAACTACAACCCATAACAATCACAACCCATATAACATGACAACCACGACCCTTACCATATTACAACTACGACCCATATAACATAACAACCACGACCCATATAACGTGACAACCACGACCCTTACAATATTACAACGATGACCTATATAACATGACAACCACGACACATATAACATGACAACCATGACCTCAACCCTTACTCCATTACAACCACGACCTTCATCTATAGTCTTTGATCCATTTTTGGTAGTGTAGGCAGTAAACAAGTAACTATCTGTCCAGTGGATTTAGAATTTAATTTAACTTCATGGGCGAAAAAAGAGTTATATCCAAAAAAATTATGGCCCCCAAAAGGTTTTTATTGGTAACTTTTCAATTTATTTGGGTCGGGGTTATCGTGGTTGTGATGTGTTAAGAGTCGGGGTTGTGATGTGTTAAGGGATAAATTGTTACTTATTCATTGCCTACACTAAAATTAAAAAAAAAAAAATAATAATAATAATAAAAAGATCGAAGGCTACAGATTAAGGTCATGGTTGTAATAAAGTAAGGGTCAAAGTTGTGGTTATAGTGTAGCAAGGGTCGAGGTGGTCATGTTATAGGGGTCGTGGTTGTAATGGGGTAAGGGTCGAGGTTGTCATGTTATATAGGTTGTGGTTGTAATGTGGCAAGGACCGTGGTCATCATGTTATATGGGTCATGGTTGTCAGGTTATATGGGTCGTCGTTGACATGTTATATGAGTCGCGGTTGTTACATGTTCACTTCTTTTACTACCAAATAAAAGGATAACCATTGATACCATAGCCTAAGGCCCATAATAGGGTGATCTGTTCCATCCGCCTTGTTGGGAAACTCGTCATGGGCGCAAAAATTCCAAACTTGGGTAGTGTCCACTTCTAACAAACATCATGGGAACCTGAAAAGTTTCAACAGTGGGTGCCACTGTCCCCATTATTTTCTATTATGTTGCTCACACGAGCTCTGGATCAGACAGATATTTTGGCCCTAGCCCAAAAATGACAAGGCAAAAAGGATGGGCGACGTGGATTATACACACACATCAATATGGGCCCCACAAGTTGGGCTTTCTCGTGTGGGGCCCACATTAATGTATGTGTATAATTCATGTTGCCCATCCTTTTTACCGTATCATTTTAAGGCTAGAGCCCCAATATCAACCTGAGCCAGACATCATGTGGACCATATTATAAAAAATAATGGGTACAGTGGCACCCATTGTTGAAACTTTCCAAGCTCACTGTGATGTTTGTTATAAGTGGACATTGCCTAAGTCAAGACTTTTTGGACACATGGCAAGCTGACCGATAAGGTGGATGGAACGGATCACCCCATTGTAGGCCTTAGGCTATAATAATAATAGTTATTCTTTCATTTGATAGTAAGGAAGTGAACATGTAACAACCACGACCCATATAACATGACAAGCACGACCCATATAATATGACAACTACGACCCATGACAACTACAACCCAATAAGATTACAACCACAACCTATATAACATGACTACCACGACCTCGACCCTTACTCTATTACAACCACAACATTAATCTGTAGCCTTTGATCCATTTTTGGTAGTGTAGGAAGTGAACAAGTAACAATCTTTCCATTGGATTTAGAATTTAATTTAACTTCATGGGCCAAAAAAAGAGTTATATCTAAAAAAAACTATGGCCCTTAAAAAGGTTTTCAATGGTAGCTTTTCAATTTATATGGGTCAGTATTGTCGTGGTTGTCATGTGTTTAGGGTAGGGGTTGGGATGTGTAAAGGGTTGAGGTTGTTATGTGTTAAGGGACGGATTATTACTTGTTCACTGCCTACACTACCATAAATGAATCAAATTCTATAAATTAAGGTCGTGGTTGTAATGGAGTAAGGGTCAAGGTCGTGGTTGTCATGTTATATGGGTCATGATTGTCATGTGGCAAGGATCGAAGTTGTCATGTTATATGGGTCGTGGTTGTCATGGGTCGTGGTTGTCATGTTATATGTAAGTTGTAGTTGTCTTGTTATATGGGTCGCAGTTGTTATATGTTCACTTCCTTTACTACCAAATGAAAGGATAACCATTGGTACCATATCCTAAGGCCCACAATGGGGTGATCCGTTTCATCCACCTTGTCGGCCAGCTTGTCGTGAGCCCAAAAAATCCTGACGTAGGCATTGTCCACTTATAACAAACATCACAGTGAGCTTGGAAAGTTTCAACAGTGGGTGTCATTGTCCCTATTATTTTCTATAATATGGCCCACATGAGCTCTAGATTAGGCTGATATTTGGGCTCTAGCCCTAAAATGACACGGCAAAAAGGATGGGCAGCGTGGATTATACACATGCATCAATGTGAGCTCCATACGAGCAAGGCCCAATTCGTGGGGCCCACATTGATGAATGTGTATAATCCATGCTGCCCATCCTTTTTGCTATGTCATTTTAGTGATAGGGCCCAAATATCAGCTTAATCAAGAGCTGGGCCACATTATAGAAAATAATAGAGATAGTGGCATCCACTATTGAAACTTTCCAAGCTCACTGTGATGTTTATTATTAGTGGACACTCCCCAAGTCAGGACTTTTTGGACCCACGACAAGCTATCCGACAAGGTGGATGGAATCGATCACCCCATTATGGGGCTTAGGCTATGGTACCAATGGTCATCCTTTCATTTGATAGTAAAGTAAGTGAACATGTAACAATCGCGACCAATATAACATGACAACGACAACCCATATAACATGATAATTGCGACCCATGACAATCATGACCCATATAACATGACAACCACGACCTATATAACATGACAACTACGACCCATGACAATCATGACCCATATAATATGACAACCACGACCCGTATAACATGACAACCACGACCCTTTTCATATTACAACCATGACCCTGTCATATTACAGCCATAACCCATATGACATGACAACGACAACCTCAACACCTACTCCATTACAACCACGACCTTAATCTGTAGCCTTTGATCCATTTTTAGTAGTATAGGCAGTGAACAAGTAACAATTCGTTCATTGGATTTAGAATTTAATTTAACTTCATTGGCCAAAAAAGAGTTTTATCCAAAAATTTATGTTCGCCAAAAGGTTTTCAATGGTTGGTTTTTTATTTATATGGGTCAGGGTTGTCGTGGTTGTGATGTGTTAAAGGTAGGGGTTGTGATGTGTTAAGGGTTTAGGTTGTGATGTGTTAAGGGACGGATTGTTACATGTTCATTGCCTATACTATCAAAATTAGATCAAAGGCTATAAATTAAGGTCGTAGTTGTAATGGAGTAATGGTCGAGGTCGTAGTTGTCATGTTGTATGGGTTGTGGTCATCATGTTATATGGGTCGTGGTTGTCATGTTATATGGGTTGTGGTTGTAATGCGGTAAGAGTCATAGTTGTCATGTTATATAGGTCATGGTTGTCATGGGTCATAGTTGTCATGAGTCGTATATGTCATGTTATATGGGTCGTGTTTGTCATGTTATATGGATTGCGGTTGTTACATGTTTGAAAAGGAGAGCTTAACCAGTCCTAGAAGCGCGCGCGGGGGGGGGGGGGGCGGAATAGGAATATGCCAAATAATTTTGTAATGTGCAGAAATAGTAAATAAATCAGAGGTCTCAATTGCACTAATATTGAAACGTTGATTCAAACTGGTTCGTAGGACAACTTTCACCTAAACAAGTTTAGGCAGGACAACCTGATTTCAAGAAACTTTTAAGAATCAAAATTTCAAACTAAGCGGGGGGGGAGGAATAGGAATATGCCAAATAATTCTGTAATGTGCAGAAATAGAAAATAAATCAAAGGTCTCAATTGTACAAATATTGAAGCGTTGATTCAAACTAGTTCGTAGGACAACTTTCACCTAAACAAGTTTAGGCAGGACAACCTTATTTTACGAAACTTTTAAGAATTAAAATTTCAAACTAAGCAAGAGTCAATAAAAGAAAAACTATTACAAGCATTCACCACTTTAACTTAAAGAGATTACAACTGTAACACCCCGGTTCTTGGAACGTGAGTACACTACTCGTTTTCTAAAAATCCAAATATTACCCTTTAAAAATACTCAAATTCTACATACATTTTTTTGTTCATTTTCTTTATTAGAGTTAGTAATAGAGCAGGATGGAAATAATTAAGTATAAGAGGGAGTCAAATTATAGAAAACCAAATATTTCAAGCGGCTATCCAAAAAAAAAAACTTATACAAACCAATGTCTTAACTTATTATAAAACATGACAGTACAAATTAAAATGAACTGAAGTCAGGAAAGAGAGTTGCAAGGTCCTCTGGCTCCTTCTAATCCACATGAAAACTAATATGTGCATCATCTATGTCTCCTACACACTAAATACGGTTCGATAGCGTCAATGGCTATCCCAGTGAGGTATACCCTTCAAGATTTATCGTATCGTCAAGATAGTTAAGCATAGTTAACAAAGGCAGTGTATAACAAATATTACACAATGATTATCATGGAAATCAGATAAGGTTCATCAGATACACATTTATTAAATAAATTTCACAAAGATAATCTTATTTAAATGCATAGATGCATGCACATGCTCACAGACCTAGAGATACACATCCAGCTGGTAAAAAGTCGCTCAAGGAGAACTAGTCACCTAAAAAAGTACTCAAGGTACACCTAAGGAGATCCAGCCGCTCGAAAAAGACTATGTATATAGATCGCCTAAGGACTAGTCACCCGAAAAAGTACGTAAAGATACACCCAAAGAGAACTAACCACCTGAAAAATACCATAATATATAGATTTCCCAAAGAAAACTAATCACCTGGAAAGGTATACAAAAGTACGCCCACGAAAAATTAACCACCTAAAAAATACCATAATAATATATAGATCACTCAAGGAGATCTAGCCTACCCAAGGAAAACTAGTTACCTGGAAAAGATCGCATGTCATGAAAATGCTTGATTAGCCTAACCATTATTATTTCAATTTCAAACAATCAATTTAGGAAAGCTCAAAGGTCACTATGGGGAGTTTGTCACCCAGCATAGGCTGACAGATTAGGCATAGTGTCTTATTCCACCATCCCTAGCTTATGAGACTAATAAATAAGATATTTTTAAGGTAATCTACTCAACTAGTGGCTAATCGTAGTCCAACAAGTGGAACTTACCAGCGCAAGGTTGTATAAAATAATCCATTAAAGCTGCAAAAGGGCAAGTATTCCCTAAAAGCCACAAGGGCCAAATATTCTACCTAATGGTATGATTAAAAAAAAAAAGATTATTCCCTAAAGCCATATAGGTATAAATGATTCACAAGATGATAAGTCCACAATGTAAATTTATTTAATTCATAACATAGGAAGCCACTAGTTCAAGGATTCCCTAAAAACACCATCAAGCATCACAGGTGGTAGAACAAGCCACAAACAATGTCATTAGCACTTACATATAAAGTACGCATCTTAAACCAGAATAAGGATACTAGAAATCCATAGCATGTTAAATTACTTGAATTTATATCTAAACATGTTGAATTTAAAAAGGATTACTCGAATGGAATTAACATTCATCATTATTTCAACATTGCACTATATTAAGAAATCAACAACTAAATGAACTAAGCTAACTATCATGACATAAAAAAGCTTAAAGGGTAATCCTCGCGTTAGAGTGTGGACTCTCTTCAAATCAAATGAGGTTTAGAAGCTGTGAATGGCTCTTGAAATCAATTCCAATCCCCAATTCATGAATATCATCTAATTATCTTAGATTATCCCACAATTAGAATTAAAATTAAGTTGGAATTAAGACTTAACTCTATCTAAAACCTAAACTTGTATTAGATATTAATATAACATGAAAGTCTCCACATAGAAATGATTATAAGCCTACCACTCGAGTCAAAATGGAATGGATTCTACCCGACTCGGCTCGACTCGATACAGTGTAATGTGACTCAGAAATGGATATTTAGGAATTCTACTTGTTTCGATATGAGTTCAACACCGACTAGGGTCCAAAGTTAGCTGGACCCAAACTTAATTTAAATTCCACTACGACTCACCGAGTCAACTTAGCAAGACATTAAATTAACTAGTAAATACTATGAAACTTGCATAAATGGAAACATAAAAGAGACATTTACCTGATGCAATGCTGCTAACCCAACCAAACTCAACCCATAACTAATCTAGCTCAACCCTAAAATGAGTGGGTCGACTCGTTGAGCTGACACAACTCTCAACTCTCTTCTCCTTCCTCACACCTCTTCATTTCTTCTTCTTCCTCATCTATCTTTCCTTCTTCTCTTTTCTCTGGCCTTCTACAAGGTTTGAATTCAAGTCAAAATCAGACCCAGCTAGCCTGACTCGTTGTTGAAATGGTGGGTCAACTCGCTGAGTCAAGTCAGCTTGACTCATTCTCCCTCTCTATTTCTTTTTCTTTTCTTTCTTCTCCTCTCTTTTTCCCCTCATCTTCTTCTCTTCTTACGTTCTTCCTATTCCTCTTTTCTCTTTTTCTTCTTCTTCCCCTAAAGTCCAACAATGCTTGGGCCCTGACAGAGCTTGACTAAACACGCTGAGCTAGCAGACTCAGTCTAACTTGCGACTCAACTGCTAGGCAAGTGCAGCACTTGATTGCTTCCCTTCTCTCACTACTTTGTTCCTTTCATTCCTTTCTTTCGTCTAGAGGACATCCGACACTAGGCTTAATTGAAACTTGGCTTCCTCTCTTTCTCTTTCTACAACATCTATTCAGTGCTGCTGAACTAGACTCAGCTCGACAACCGACTTGCATCAACGACTCGGTCTAAACTCAGCTCAATTCGAGTTGTGCGGCCGTGCACGTTCTCCCTTCCTTTTCTTCTTCTCCTACTTCTTCTCTTTCTTTCTTCCTCTCTCTCTCTAAGCGGGCTGGGTCAAGTCCTAAACCCTACTCATCCCACACAGCGACTCAACCAAATGTGGCACCCGAAAATGGCGGTGCCTCTCTCCCTCTTTTAGGTTTTCTATTTTTCCAAAAAGGGGCACCCTAAAAAGAAAACTTTAATAGGCACTGCTAATCCTCTTCAAGAGGATTCGAATACAACTAATCCAAGGGATTAGTTACGAGTTCTCGGTTCCAAACTATGAAATTTTGGGATGTTCCAATCGAGCTTGATTACATTGATTTGATCAAGAGTCATGGATGCACTTCTGGGGTCATGATCCATCTATTGGATGGCTCTGATCGGGAGATGGGCTACATCATAGGTGATGGGTTTTAACAGCTCATCGGGGAAGATGGCTTAGCCATTAATGGCGGATCACTTCCCAATGGTTGAACCCTCGATCCAATGCACCTAGATGGTGTGGATTTGTCCCCAGAACATAGTGAGACCTGTTATGGATGTCTTAAATTTGAACATGCACGACCGGTCGTGGGTCAGGTTCAACCGGTTATGGGAGCGGCTTGACTAGTAACCCGCTCGACTAAAAGTCCAGCGAGCATCAAAATTTGGGGTCCGAGGTGCTCGACCGATCGGGGGCCATGCTCGACCAGTCATGGGTGACACTCGACCGGTCGTGCAGTCCGCTCGACCGGTCGTAGTTACGCAGATTCGTTCTGCAATTTTGTGCGGATTGCAGATTTTGAATCCTTTCGCAACTGGGATGCGGAAGGGAAGTTGCCTAAACTATAAATAGGGGTTCCTAGGATTTTTCTAGGGTATGAGAAATAATTCTAAGGCTTTCTAAAGGGGTTCTAGGGAAATTAAAGGGTGTAGCAAGGGTAAGAT
Organism: Magnolia kwangsiensis; assembly: GCA_037074715.1. Lineage (NCBI taxonomy): Eukaryota > Viridiplantae > Streptophyta > Magnoliopsida > Magnoliales > Magnoliaceae > Magnolia > Magnolia kwangsiensis. The sequence continues at coordinate 32,263,138 of CM073579.1, read as the reverse complement.
TTGAGGTTGTTCGAATCGGGTAAGTTCTCTCTTTGTAACTTTTATTTTCATAGTGGAGATCTGTCGCTTTGTGCCATGGTTTTTTTCCACAAGGGTTTTCCATGTTAAATCTGTGTGTTCTCTTATATGTGCTTGGTGCCATTGAATTGTTATCCTAGATATAGATCTGTGTGATTCCGTAGGGCAAAATTCCCAACAACTGGTATCAAAGCTATCGTTGAGGCATAGATCTGAATCTGAGGGATTAGTAATAATGATGAGCACTAAGTATGAGAATGAGAAGTACTCAAGAAAAAATAATTTTGAGTTATGAAAAATTAAGATGATGAGTTCCTTAATCAAGTAAGACGAAGATGGTGCTCTTGAGGAGTGGAAGTCTACTATGACTGATGTTGATTGGAATACTCTTGATAAGATGGCTTTATCATCGATCCTGGGTGAAGTTAGGGGATGTTTATGCGAAAAAATCCTATGAAAATTACCTGCACTTAAAGCGGCAGTAGTACAACTTCAAGATGGCAGAGAGTGGAGATCTAAAGGCTCACATCAACAACTTTAATAAATTAGTTTGCAAATTACTGGATATGGAGGAAGTAATGTAAGATGAAGAAGAAGTATGTATGTTTTAAAATTCTCTTCCGGCGTCTCATGAGTCATTTAAGGACACTATCTGCAGCATGAATAAAACCCTGAGTGTCGACGCTGTTATCTCAGCTCTTCAAGGGAAGGCTGTGAGATAGCTAAACAACGACATGAGGACACCTTCTGATGCACTATTTACAGTGGGTAGGAATTCTGGACAAGGTACAAGTTCTTCAGGTTCTAGATCCAAATCCAAGGGCAAAGGTAAAGAAAAGGTAAAGTATTGGAATTGTGGGAAGGAAGGACATGTGAAGAAGGATTATGAAAATCCTAAATCGAAGAGGGAAGATTCTGAGGCTTCATGCAAGGAGGCCAATGTTGCCACGTCAGATGGATGTGATGGTGATATTTTATCTATGTCTTTGCTCAGATAATCATACGATGATTGTAAGGACGAGTGGATGCTAGACACAAATGCATCTTTTCACATGACTCCTCATCGAAGTTGGTTCACCAGCTACAGGGAGTGCAATGGTTGACAGGTATTTATGGACAATGACATTGCCTGTAATGTTGTGGTTGTTAGTTCGATGCGCATCAGGATGTTTGATGGGGTGGAGCATACCTTAACAGATGTGAGGCACGTTTCTGATTTGAAGCAGAATCTGATTTCTCTTGGTGTGCTTGAGGCAAAAGGATGCAAGTACACAGGTGTTGATGGTACTCTTAAAGTATCTAAAGGGGCACGGATAATCATGAAAGAACAACGACTCGGTAACTTGTACAGGTTGATCGGGAGCACTTCAAAAGGTGAAGCTGCAGCGAATATAGTGGATTCCACCTCTGCACGTGTGTGACATGTTGGGCATGACCACATGAGTGAGCAGGACAGGAAGAATAAGATGCGCGGACAGGGATACAAAGCAGGCGGAGCAGTCACCTGTGAGAAGAATCACACGTCATGATCGCAGGATATCGGCGAGGTACATGGATGACTCTAATATCGTAGGGGATTCATCTTCTATTCAGATGGCTCTAGGTGAGCCTAGTGCTGAGAAGTGAAAGGTGACTATGGGCGATGTGATGGATTCGTTGTACCAGACCGACATATGGGAGCGAGTGGAGCTTTCATTGGGCTGAAAAGTAGTTGGATGCGGGTGGATCTTCAGGAGGATACAACATAGATACAGGGTAAAGTTGGTAGTGAAGGGTTATGCTTGGAGAGAAGGGATCGGATTTTCAGAGATATTTACACCGACAGTATAGCAGATATCTATTAGATCCGTGATTGGCGTTGGTTGGCCAATGTGATCTTGAGCTGTAAAGATGGATGTGGAATCTGTACTTCTGTAAGAAAAAGTGAAGAACAGATCTACATGAAGCAACTAGAGCGATTCGAAGTTAAAGGGGCTGAGAAAAGACTTTGTAGGAGGTCGTGGTTCGACCTGTCCCCTAGGCAGTGGTTTGATTCCTTTATGGATAAAGGATCGGGGGCTGCAAAGATATTTCTTGGCATTGAGACTGAAGGATGAGTAGGCTTTAGTAATCACAGGAGGAATACCTTGTATGTAGGTATTGATCAAGGATGTGATGGGCCAGATAAAGCCAGAGAGCGTTCCCTATGTATCTCTCCTCAAGTTTTCCTAAGGATTTGTTCCAAAAAAGATGAGGAAAAGTAGGATATCTCATGAGCCTTATTTGAATATGGTTGACAGTGTATGTCATGATCTAGATTAGACCGGTTATTTCACAGGCTATCAGTGTTGTGAGCAAGTACCCCAGCAAGCAATATTGGGTAGCAGTGAGATGGTAAGAAGAATACGTATTTCTTTTGAGAAGACAAGAGCAAAGGTGGTTGAGCTTATGGGTTTTAATCTAGCAGACATTCTCACCTAGATCATTCCTGCAGGAAAGTTTAAGTTCTATGTAAATTCTTTGGGCTTGACAATGGCGTAAAAGAAAGAAAGAGTGTGTACAAGAAGCTATGATGTGATACAGAAATATGAGAAGAGGTAAAGAAACTACATAGCTCAAGATTGAAGACATGGTGGAGATTGTTACGGATGTCTTAAATTTGAACATGCATAACCATTCATGGGTCAGGTTCGACCAGTCGTGCGAGCGGCTCAACTAGTAGTAGCTCGCTCGACTCAAAGTCCAACGAGCATCAAAATTTACGGTCTGAGGTGCTCGACCGATCATGGGCCATGCTCGACCGGTCGTGGGTGACGCTCGACCGGTAGTGGGTGATGCTCGACCATTCGTGCAGTCTACTTGACTGGTCGTGGTTACGCAGATTCATTTAGCAATTTTGTGCGGATTGTGGATTTTGAGTCCTTTTACAACTGGGATGCGGAAGGGAAGTTGCCTAAACTATAAATAGGGGTTCCTAGGATTTTTCTAGGGTATAGAAAATAATTTTAAGGCTTTCTAAAGGGGTTTTAGGGAAATTAAAAGGTGTAGCAAGGGTGAGATTCGATGTTGTTCGAATCGGGTAAGTCCTCTCTTTTGTAATTTATATTTTCATAGTGGAGATCTGTCGCTTTGTGCAGTGGTTTTTTCCTGCAAGAATTTTTCACGTTAAATCTGTGTGTTCTCTTGTATGTGCTTGGTGCCATTGAATTTCTATCCTAGATCTAGATCTATGTGATTCCGCAAGGAAAAATCCCCAACAGGACCCATATTTTAGATGAGCTCATTTGAAATCTCGGTGGTTCGCGAAATTTTTAGTTGTGGCCGCTATCTCGCGAACTCACAGTTTTCTTGTGAGAAATCCGATTCGAGCGGGTTTCTTTTGTTGGTTGCCCTAAATTTTAAGGCCAGGATGTATTTGACAGGTTCTAGGGGTCCATGAACGGTCAGGATTATCCAACCTCTTGGAATGGTAAGATTCCATCCACCTTTTCTACCAAGCTAAGAAAACCTAAAAAGGATATTGGAACAAAGGGCTGAGATTGTTTAGAATTAAAGGTTGGGATGGAGGGACTGATCTATCTCTATTTGCTAGTTCACAAGAGGAACAGAGTTTCCGTTCACAAGAGGAACGGAGTTTCCATTCACAAAAATGTGCTGCACACACCTCACTTTGCTCCTCAAATAGTGTGCACACGTGAATGTTTTGACATATGACGTTCATGGTGTTTTGGTGAGGACTACCATACCAACACGATGGACGGTTTAGATCATTCAAACAGGTTGTGATGTTGGGCCACAGATCACGCCCGCGAACGACATCCGTTTGAATTCCGTCTGGCGAGAAAAGTGAGAGAAATTCTCCCCTTTTTCAATTAGAGTCGGATCAAACACAGTTTGACCCAATCTTTTGTTCAGTGCTCTGCGGTTGTCTATTCCCTATGTGCTCACATCCCATAAGGTGGGGTCCATGATGATGCTATGTACAATCTAGGCTGTCCATTTTCTTCCTTATGCCTAGATAGGACACCTGCTTTGTGCTGAGACAGATCCAACACTCAGGTAGACCATTTGGTTTTATTTTTTATGATTTAACGGACGATTTCCATCGATATGATGATCGGATCATTCTAAGATTGAATGTCAACGATCAAAATGGTCCCAAGGGTCTCTTAGTTGGAAGTCAACGGTTGGATTACTGATAAGATGGTCTAATATGCATTTAAAGTTTTAAGTATTTTTGTTACAATATTCTTAATAACATTATTATTATTATTATTATTATTATATTTTTAATTATTGAATATTTATATTCAAATATGATGGTTCTATCATTATGAGTTGTATGATAGGCTTTTTCAAACTAATTTATCTATTTATTACACTTATTTTATTTTATTTGATATTAACGGTTGGATGTGACGATATGAAGAACCTATGTTATTAACCTTCATTAGATAAGTCCCAACCTACCACTCAAATTTGATATTTGAGTGGCTTACAAGGCATTTTAACTACTGAGATGAAGATCTACGGTGGATCTCCCAAATTAACAATCAGATGGCATAATCTTTGGATGGAGATTACTCTTAATGGTCAACTTAGGAAATATTGAAGGTACATGTTCGAATAGCCTAGGTTTATATTTATACTAAGTTTGGTTATAAGGTAACACCTAAGTATTAGAAAGTATAGGGTATTACAACAACCATTCACCACATAAACATAAAAGGCATTCACCACAACACCAAGAATTATAGTGGTTCGTTGTATCAACAACTATTCTTAAATAGCCACACCTACTCAATTCCCAATAATCACTATTCATATGATATCGGCTTTCAGTATAAATAAGGCTTTCATAAGAACACCTTAAAACCTGATGCAATTGTGATTTTAGAGGACTATCAAAAAAAAAAAAACCTTCACTGAGATTTTTTGGCTATCTCAGGAAAATTCAAATGAGATTTTTTGGCTATCTCAATAAAACCAAAATACAAAAGAAATATATACTTATCTTGGTATCGATCCCTAGTAGGGGTGGCTAACAGTGAAGTGTGAACTGACAATGGCTACTTATTTGAATTCCTTTAAGATCTTAAAAGAATAATATTTAATCTATTTATAAAATAAAATTAACAGAGTAAGAGATCAAGGAATTAAACAAAAAGCTTTTTAAAATATTAATAAATATCGTGCAATAGCTTGAGAATAACAGGGACTTCTCTCTCTTATAGAAGGATTTGATAGATTTGAATTGTATTTTTGGATTGAGAGAAGGCCTCAATTTATAGGCAAAGAAGTTGTTACTTCAACTCATCTAAGACAGCCTTCGACTCGTCTAAGAACCGGATTCCTTTCCAACAAAATTTTAAATTTGAGCGCAATAAGATAAAACAGATCTTTGGCTAGTCGAAGGCCCTACTAGACTAGTTGAGGGCCCTATTCTACTAGTCGAACAAGGTCTTCGACTAGTCGAGGGTGTCAGAAATTCGATTTGATTCAGTTGCTGGACTTTGAGTCGAGTAATCCTCGACTGGTCAAAGGTGTAATAGAAAAATTCATTTTTTTCTTCGATTTGAACTAGGACTACTCAAGCCACAGCTTAAACTTGTCGAACCTTAAACAACTATAAGCATAAAAACCCATTAAAAGTAGATTTTGAAAGTACTTAAACCTAAGGTCATTCTAAGGTTCATTATACCTGAAATGACTGAACTTTGAAGTAGATTAGATGCTTGAACTTTACAAAGCTTGATCTTCTACTAGATTCTTCAATAGAACTTGACTTTCTTGATGGAGCTTGATCTTCTACTAGATTCTTCAATAAAACTTGACTTTCTTGATGGAGCTTGATCTTCTACTAGACCTTTATTAGAACTTCAACTTAATTTAAACTTTCCATTTTGATCTAATTAGAACTTGAACTTTCCATCTTGATCTTGTACTTGACTTGAACTTTAGTAGAGTTTGAACTTTCCATCTTGATCCACATTCGAAGGCCACTTCATAAGCTATTTTTTCTACACGAAATTTGACAAACAAGGTGTGTTTTATGCATTATAGCACCTACAATCTCTCTCTTTGTCAATTTCGTGACAAAACACTTATTATTACAACAATTAGAATGAAGGCTTATATTCTTGATCCCATGTTAAGGTTTGTTGCAACTTTAATGAACTAGTGAAAAATTTTACTACTCCCCCTTCAATTTGAGCTTCCCCTGTATTATGACATACATTCTTCCATTCCAAAGCATTCTCATATATCATTCATATCAATCATATAATCATGTATCATGCATTCTTCATTATACAAGTAATAAACTAAACCTCTCTCCCCTTTTGTCACAATTTGACAAGGGAAAGAATAGATTACTAGCAGAAAAATAAGACATTCAAACAACCATGAAAGTAGAAGAAGACAAAAAGATATGGGTTGATTAGGAAGTAAGCATATGTAAATGTCAATTCAAGGATAATAATCATTAAAGGAGTTTAGTAAAGTAGAAAAACAATCATCAAGCAACCACATAAAGTATTGAGTTTTACAAACCAATAACAAAAATAAACTTAGATAGATCTAGAGGAAGAGGGAGGAGGCATAGAAGAATCAATTTGGTGTGAACTTCTAGCAATGCGATGAAAGTACTTTCGCATATATTTCATTGAAGATTTTTTATTTTTCTCCAGATTGTCTTGAGAAACCCTCAACTCAGTAACCTTTTCCTCTAAGGATTTAAGCTAATCATTAACCTGAGAAGGTTGAGAGTCTGGATTAGCTGGATGGTCTGACTCATCAAGCTTGATAAATATATCTTCCATTGACGTATCCTCTGGTGCAGCCATGTTCACAACCCCAAGAGTAGGGTTACGATGTAGTAATAATCTCAGTAAGACTGAGGTCGAATCCACAAGGACTGAAACTTGTATGTTTCTGAAATTAACTAGAAGTAGAACTAGAAGAAGATGTGAAACTAATTCTGAAGTATTTGAGAGAATAATTATGAATGGAGTAATTAAAACTAAGAATTTAAATGTGAAAACTAGGGTGTCAAGGATCCACTTGTAGTGATTAAGGAACCCTCAGGCCTGGCCCACATCAGTGTCTGCCCACGTGCGCCCGCCCATATGTGATCACAGTGATGACGCATCACAATATCCCCCATCGAGGGCAAATTCGAGTCCAAGTGTAATAAGTGGGCTTCCTTACCCTCTCTATCGCACAATAAACTGGACTTCCTATGGGCCCAATATATACACAAGGTGCCTCCAAGATGTATGTTATCATATACTCATAATCAGTATCGATAACTGACATTGATAATCGGTCTCGACAATCGGCCTCAACAATCTGAATTGGCTAAACAAGACCTAAGGGAAGGTCACAATGTGGACATTAAACCATCATTGCCCAACAATGTGGCCATTTAACCAACGTTGGTCCCAAGGAGTGGCCCATATAAGGGATTTAAACACAACTTAACGGGCCATACATACATCGCACTAGGCCTCAACCATAGGCCTTGAATACATCATAATGGGTCTTGCCAAATGGGTCAGAAATACGCCACGATGGCCCTCATCATATGGACCAGGAATACATCACAATGGGCCTTACCAAATGGGCCAAAAATATATCACAATGAGTCTCACCCATGGGCCTCAAATACATCACATTGGGCCTCACCCACGGGCCTCGAATACCTCACGTTGGCCCTCACCCACGGGCCTCAAATACATCACACTGGGCCTTGTCCATGGACCTCGAATACATCACATTGGGCCTTACCCATGAGCCTCAAATACATCATATTTGGCCTTGCCCATGGGCCTCAAATTCATCACATTGGGCCTCACCCATGGGCCTCAAATACATCACACTGGGCCTTGCCCATGGGCCTCTGTCACGCCCCAAACTCAGAAATCGGGCTCACAAAATTCCCGATCGCCGAATCCGGCACCAACAACCTCCGTAGAACCCCATTCTCGGCTCCTAGCGCCCATTCGCCAGGTTCCGATCCTGGGATGCTACGAGGAAGATTTTCAACATCAGTTTGATTCGTAATAAGCATGACCAAAGGCATAACCCACAAATAACAACCAAGAACTACATTACATTTCCACTATGATAAAAAACTTTACAAGTACAATGAGCATAAAGGGAAATACAATGGTAAGGAACAAAAACTCCAAAATGATCTACAAGTGCTCCTATCTCAGCGCTGCTGCACCCCAACGTCACCTGCACACAACAGTCTTGCATAAGCTTATAAAAAGCTTAGAGGGTGGTGAAAGTGTGTGTGCAAGGTAGAAATATGGTCATGCAGTATTAGAGTAATGCAGAATATGTAGATGGATCCATGAAAACCATAAGCGATACCAAGGCTATGTGATACAAGATGCAAGTTAAGAATACAATCCTCATCTAAGTCCACATATCAATACAGTTCAACTCTGAGATATCACCAGGGTCTAGTACACTCTAAACCAGATCGCCGCCACAGCGCATGCAATAAGGTAAGTGGAAAAGACCTCACTATCCGTCTGTCAATATCGGGCTTGACTCATCGATTGCGGACCCATTCCTCGAGCTGGTCAAACTCAGCCTAGCATTGCCCCCTACACTCGGGCGAGTAAGGCCGCACCCTCTTCTAACCGACCACGACATAGTGAAGAGCGCATCCATCTGGTAATCGGTACTCAACGCTCATCTACCCACTCGGTCTAGACGTTGGAGCAACCTCTTGGTACCATAAGGGTTTAGGGACTTTCACCCAGGGATATCTATAGCACCCCATATAGAACAAAATTTTTGGTATCCAATCCTACCAACCACGATACGTCTGTGGAGGCTACGACCCCGATGTCGCTAGGGCATACAGTAACCATATCACACAATGTAAAATGCATGAATTACACTATCCAATCATGCAATAAATCCTGCACGTATCGTGCGCTCATGTAGGGCAACACCACCTAATCGGGGTCCCATAAACAATCTGCCCGAAGGCATATGCTATGATCAGTCACTTCTCATATCAAGCATACATATGATGCGTATGATCATGAGTCATGGAACTATACTAAACATGTTATAATGTAATGAACTATCCGTACGATGCAGATGGGCCTGGACGGCCTATACATAATAAGTACGGGACTAATAATGGGCCCTAAGGAGAGTCGTAATGTTGACATCCAACCAGCATTACACTCGCAATGTGGACGTCAAACCAACATTGCTCCCAAGGCACGATTGTCGTAAACATCATTTCATAATCGGTGTTGGGGTCACACATTACAATGGACCTTAGGTACTTCCCATTGGGCCTTAAATACATCAAATGGGCCATGTCATATAGGCATTTTATTCATCAAATGGGCCACATAAATGGACCACACCAATTGGCCTTAACTATATTGCAATGGGTCATAACTCATGGGCCTCAGAGTACATCATAATGGGTCAAATCACATGGGCCTTGTGTGTCTTAAATGGGCCTAATCCCATGGGTTTCATACATATCAAATGGGCCCAATCCTATAGGCCTTATCTATCAAGTAGGCCTACATCCATAGGCCTTATATATCGAATGGGCCTAAATCCATAGTCCTTATATGAATCAAGTCGGCCTAAAACCATAGGCCTTGGAATATATCAAATGTCCAATCCCAAGGGACTTATAATACGCCAAATAGGCCTAATCCCATGGGCCTTGGAATATATCAAATGTCCAATCCCATGGGCCTTATAACACACTAAGATGGGGCCCACACGGACTATGGATCTGGTCCATTCTTAAACTCATTTCATAAAATGAGCTGTTTAAAATGGATGGGCAGATTGGATGCACACCTACATCAAGGGTGGGGCCCACAAGGCCCACCATCAGGTCATTTACAAAATATAATAGAATATATATATGTATATAGTATATACAATAATATATATGTATATATGCATATATATATATATATATACACAATATAATATATATATATATATATATATATATATATATATATATATATATATATATACACACACGCATAACCCCACTGCACGCACGCACACACAGCACACCTACATCAAGGGTGAAACACAAATATCAGGTGGCATCCACCGTGCGCCTGGACGGTGGATATAAGACACTTACATCACTGTGGGTCCCATGTGGGGCCCACCCGAAATGTTTAAATGGCATCCAAGCCGTTCATATGGTCACACGGACCCGGGTGAAGGAAAAATACAAATTTCATCTTGATCCAAAACTGTTGTGGCCCAATAGAAGGGTTTCAATGGTAGGCACTCAATAAACACTGTTTTGTGTGGTGTGGGCCACCTGAGCATTGGATAGAGTTGGAGCTTGGAGGGGGCCCACCTGAGGAGGGGGCCCACCTCATGAACGGTTTAGATAGCATATAATCATCAGGGTGGGGCCCACGCCGGGAGTCGTGGGTGGCTGCCTCACAGTCCGTCCATCTTCTGCACGCAGCAGATGCTGCTACTGCAGTTTGTCAGAGGCAGAGGCATTGCCTCATTGCTTGTTTTTTTTTAAAAAAAAAAACCACTAATTTAAGGATTTTTGAGTGTGGGGCCCTCATTGCATAAATCCATACTGTCCACTAGCTTCCCCAGCTCGAAACAAGCCCAACGAGTCCGCTATTGAACCCATTTAGATTTGTAGAAAGATTAAAACTTATATACATGGTGAGAGTCACTGTTTTGAGAGGTATGGCCCGCATAGTGAACGGATGGACCTCATTCCTTGGCTCAACGCCTAAAATGATATGGGGAAGAGGATGGGCACCCTGGATTGAATACATACATCAAGGTGGGTCCTATACAAGTGGTCCACCCAAAATACCAACTCTCTTTTCTTTCTTTCTTCTTTTTTTTTTCTTCCATTGTCCAGGGAGCGTCCAGCATCCCTGGACCATATTCGTACATTGAGGTGGGCCTTGTTGAGGTGGGCCACCACTAATGGAAGATGTGGGTACAACATATAAGGTGGGCCCCACTTGAAGAAAGCTTGAACAAAGTAAATATTTCAAGGTGGGGTCCATTCAAGTGGGCCACACAAACACAATATGATCAAGGAAAAAAAAGAAAAAGAAGTAGAGAGAGAGAGATAGAGGGTGGGACACGCTTGTGATGGAGGGTTCCGCCACTATGAGCCCTCCCTTGAAGAAATCATACAATCAAATGAGTCCCTTTACACATGGGACTTCTTAAATCAAAAATCAACGGTGGGGATCCTTTCCCCACCAACATGGACGGTCTAGATGACCTCTCTAATACAATAAAATAAACATCATGATGGGGTCCTTGGAGAATGGCCCCATCATGGAATGATCATGATGATCAAAATGGGCGATTGGCCACATTTTAGGGTCTCAAGTAAGATCCACACCATGGATTGGTGGGCCAAGGCCCATCATAAAAAAATAAGAAAAACTACCCTATATAGGCACCCACCGTCGATCTTCTTGCTCCCTTGGGTTCCATAGCACTTTAACTTTGATTTCAATGGATGAGATGAGGTTTGGATGGTTGGGATGAGAGATTTTGGGATGGAGAGGTGGGCCACACTTGAAGTTTTGAAAGAGAGGGAGAGGCTTGGAGAGTTCATATGTATGGAGGGTTCTTGCTTGGATTTTTTTGAAAATAAGAAAGAGAGGAGTTGTAAAGGGAGAGAGAGAGAGAGAGAGAGAGAGAGTGATGGGTGATGGAGTGATGGATGGGAGAGAGATGGGTGTAAGAACTTTTTGACTTTGGTGGCCCTTTTGTGTAAGAAAGGTATGGGTTTGTAAGACCTTTTTTGACTTTTGTGGTTGCTTGGGTATGGGTGAAAGGTGATGTGTACTTGACATGTGATGGATTGATGGATTGATTGATTGATGGGATTGATGGGATTGATGTGACACATCGTAGAGATTCTCTTGGGTTTCACAATGCGCAGCGTTTTTCTCGCACCGAATGTTAGCCCACATCTCTTGACCAAGGTATCGCCTCGGCGTGCAAGTCGCGGCATCGGAACTGCAGCGATGGCGCAGTCGCTATGGTAATGGTCTTGGGTTGAGTCGGCTCGGGTTGACGGCATACGAATCAGGGTTGTACGTAAATATCGGTTAAGGGTCGAAGGTTGCCGAAATTCGACCGGTAAGACCGCGGAAGTCTACGAAATGGTACAGTCTAGGATACGGGTCTTACAGCCTCGAATACATTGGGCCTTGCCCATGAGCCTTGAATACATCATATTAGGCCTTGCCCATGGGCCTCAAATTTATCACATTAGACCTCTCTCACGGGCCTCGAATACATCACGATGGGCCTCAACCCACGGGCCCTAATACATCACAATGGGCTTCAACCCATGGGTCCCAAATACATTACATCGGGCCTCATCAAATGGGCCCCAAATACATTAAATGGGTCGTATCAACGGGCTGAATCAAATGGGCCGAATCAAATGGGCTTCGTGTATATCAATCGGGCCCACCCTTATGTATTTTTGAGATCCAACCTATTCATAAGTTAACATAGAGGTAGATGAAGTGAAGGAAAAAACATAAGCTTAACTGAAAACTACTATGGCCCTTAGATGTTTGAACGGTGGACGTCACTGTCCACTACTTTAAATGGTGGGGTCCATGTGAACTATAGATCTGACTCATTCTTTTCTCATGCCATAAAATAATCTCTAAAAATGGTTGCAAAAACATAAGCTTAATTGAAAACATCAGAAATAATTGCCTAATGCTTTTTATTGACGAACTAAAACCGTTGGTAATAATCACCTAATGTGTTTTACTAACGAAAAAAACCATCGGTAATAATGTTATATTTTTAACTTGGAAATTTTCGCTAATGTTTTTTACTGATAAACAAAAACCATTGGTAATAATCACCTAATGTTTTATACTAATGAACTAAAACCGTCAGTAATAATGTTATATTTTTAAGATGAAAATTTTTGCTAATATTTTTTGCGACGAGTAAAAACCATCGATAATAATCACCTAATTTTTTTTGCCGACAAACAAAAACCGTCGGTAAAAATGTAATAGTTTTTAAGGTGAAAATTTTCACTAAAGCTTTTTATCGACGAACCAAAACCGTCAATAATAACCACCTAATGTTTTTTACCGACAAACTAAAACTATCGGTAATAATGTTATATTTTAAGGTGAAATTTTCGCTAATTTTTTTTACCGATGATCAAAAACCGTTGGTAATAATTGCCTAATGTTTTTTACCGTCGAACAACAATTGTCGGTAATAATGTTATATTTAAGTTGAAAATCTTCGCCTAATATTTTTTACCGATGATGAAAAACTGTCGGCAATAATGTTATATTTTTAAGTTGAAAATTTTCGCGTAATGTTTTTTTTTTTTTTTTTTTTTTTTTTTACTGAGAAACAAAAATCGATGGTAATAAATGCTTATTTTTTACCGACGAACAATAACTGTTGATAATAATCACCTAATGTTTTTTACTGATGAACAAAAAATTGTCCGTAAAGGTAGTATGTTTTTGTGTGTGTGTGTATGATATATATATATATATATATATATATAGTTTTTATATCAAATGAGTGGAATTTTTTTTAAATATAAAAGTAATATTTAAATGATTTGTAATATCACATGAAAAAAGAATATTGAGAAGTTTAAAAATTTTAACAATGTTTGAAAAAAATTTTGAAAACGAAATGTTGCTTTTGAAGAAAAAAATCGACATTTTGAAAATTTTGAGGAAAAAATAAAATATGAGAAAATTTTTGAGATTTTAAAAATAAAAATTTAGAATTTTTATTTTAGTTTTTTTAATTATTTTATAATAAAAATGATATTTTATTAAAAGATTTTAAAGAAAAATTAAGAGTAAAAAAATATACATTTTGAAAAAAAAAATGTTATTTTTAAATGGAAATTGAAATTTATCTATGAAATTTTTTTTATATTAAATTATACATTTTTTTTTGTTAAATTATTGGGCATATCCACTAATTGAACCTCTAACCATTGTTGATCAATCTTGTATGCCCAATATCTTTTTCATATATAGCCTGATCAGGACAAGTAACTTGTCAAATTGAGTATTGATCAGTAGAATAAAGTGAATGGACCAGACATGTAAAATGGGCCAAATATTCTGGTCAAAATTGTGACCCAACTTATTGACCTCGTGAGAACCTAGGAGTTGATGTTAGCAAGCTTTGTGGGGCCCATCATAATGTGTGTCGAACATCGACATTGTGCATTTAATGTGTCCCCTTTAGGTTATGAGATATGTCAAAAATCGTCCACATACGAAACTTAAGTGGGCCATCCCATCTAAAACCATGTGACATCCTAAAACGTATGAAAGCACTTAGTGGGGCCCATATGAGTTTTGGATGCGGTTGAAACTTGGTCTGACCCCTCATCCAAGTGAGACACATATAATGAGTGGGTTGGATATGTGAATCACATGTAGGCAAGCCTAATATATGCTTATGAATGTTTTAAGGAAACATCTCTCCACTACATTTAGGTGAGTTACTCATTACCCTTACCAAAGTAAACTCTGTGGGGTCCATCGTTATTTATTTATTTTATTCACTCCATTCATCTATGTTAACAGATAATTTGAGGTATAAAGAACAAAAAGGAAGCATATCCAAAGATCAAGTCGACCACACCACAGGAAATAGTGTGATTGAACCTCTACCATTGAAAAATTCTTGGAGGCCATAGAAGTTTTGGATTGAGCCGATATTTTTGTTTTCTCTTCATTCATATCTTTTTGATATTATGAACATGTTGGATGATAAGTAAACATTACTATGGGCCCAAGGAAGGTATCAACAGTGGAAATCATTATTCCACATTGTTTCGTGTGGCATGGTCCACTTGAGTTTTGGATTTACCGAAAATTTAGGATCAACCCACACCGTTCATCCATTTTTTGAGATCATTTTACAGAATTATCCAAAAAATGAATCATATCCAAAGATTAAATGGACCACACCACAAATAAGAGGAACGGATTGGCTACTCCCCCTTACACCATCCAATGGCTGGTGGTTGGTACTCTGTGGGCCCCACCATGATGTATGTGTTTAATCCATGCTGTCCATCTATTTTTAAAGATCATCTTATGGTATGAGACCAAAAATAAGGCATATCCCAATTTGAAATGGACCACATTACAAGAAACAATGTTGAATGAGCGTCAACCATTTAAAACATTTTGGGGGCCATAAAAGTTTTGGATCGAGATTATTTTTATTTTTCCCCTTCATCTAGGCATGTATGACCTGATGAACAGATTGGATGCCAAATAAGCAGTACAGTGGGCCTTATGAGGATTTTAATGATAGATATCCAATCACTATTGTTTTCATGTGATGTGGCCCACCTGATATTTATATAACTCTCAATTTTAGGGCCCACCATGATGTATGCTTTATATCCACACCTTCCATTCATTTGGAGAGATCATTTTAAGGCAATATCCAAAGAACAAGTTAAATCTAAAGCTCCAGTGGACCCCAGCATAGAAAATAGTGGGACAGTGACGCCCACCATTAAAAACTTCTAAAGGCCACAAAATTTTTATATCAAGATGATATTTGTGTTTTCCCTTATTTCATGTATTTTTTAACTTTTGAATAGGTTGAATTTCAAATAAACATTATGATGGGCCTTAAGATAGTTTCAACGGTGGCTCCCCGCTGTTTTCTGTGGTGGGGTCCACTACAGATTTTTATCTGCCTCATTCTTTAGCTCATGACTTAAATTGATATCTCAAAATGGATGGATGGTGTGGATATAACAAATACATCATAGTGAGGCCCACAGAACTTAGTGATGTTAGTGAAAGGAGGGCATCCAAGAGGTGCCCTACTTTCACGCTACTCTCTCTCTCTCTCTTTCTCTGTCTCTCTCGCACCGTCCTCTCTCTGTCTCTCACACATCCTCTTCGTCCTCTCTCTCTGTCTCTCTCTCTTCCTCTCTCTCTGATCGCTCCACCCCGTCCTCTCTCTGTCTCTCTCACATCCTCTGCCTCCTCTCCCTCTCTCTTTCTCTCTCTTCCTCTCTCTCTGATCTCTCCACCCTGTCCTCTCTCTGTCTCTCTCACATCCTCTCCCTCCTCTCTCTCTCTCTCTGTCTCTCTCTTTCACTCTCTCTTTCATTGTCCACCCTACCATTGTCAAACGCCCTACCCACACACGCCCTCTCTCTCTCTCTCTCTCTCTCTCTCTCTCTCTCTCTCTCTCTCTCTCTCTCTCTCTCTCTCTGAAGCTTGATTAAAAGTCATTCACGACCGTGAGGTATCTCTCTCTCTCTCTCTCTCAATCTCTCTCAATCTCAATACTGATTTAGGGATTTGGGGATTGAACGTTGACCATTAAAAACTTCCTAAGGCCCACTGTAATGTTTGTTTTCCATCCAACTTGTTCCCCCTTTTCTTTTTCTTTCTACTTTTACACGTTGGCTACATAGCATCATGACATAGATCAGGTGGTGTTGCCCACACCACCCTCAGGGTGTTATGGTTATTTTTGGGGTGTTGTGGGCCAATCATCATGTATCTGTTTTATATCCACCCCGTCCATCCATTTTTCTAACACATTTTAGGGTATTATTCAAAAAATGAAGCAGCTTAAAGACTTAAGTGAATCACACCAAAGGAAATAGTTGTTATTGAATGACTTCTATTAAAGATTTTTTTAGGCTTTAAAAGTTTTTGATCATGATGATGTTTGTTTTACTTTGGTCTTGGTCTCCATCACCTTATTAGTGGGTTGGATGAAGAAAAAAAAAACAGTTGTGCATCTCATTATCTCACTATCTCCTGTGGTGTGGTTCACTTGAAATTTAGATATTTTTTATTTTTGAGTTCATGTATTAAAATGACTTGGCAAAATCGGTGGACTTCATGGATATAAATCACATACATTAGGCTAGCCCCAAAGCACCCAGTCAAGTTTTGTAGTTGGAATTTGTGTGGGGCTTATAAAGATAGCCATGACAAATCCACATCTGCCATCAGTTTTGGAAGACTGCAATAAGACAGAAATATTAAAATCAAGCAGATCCAAGATTCATGTGGGCCACACCACACAAACAGCGAGGATCAGGGAGGATCAACGTCTACCATTGGAAACTTTTTATGGGCCATAGAAGTTTTTATCAGCTCTCCATTATCTAAGCAAACAATCATGTCCTACAAATCATTTATTTACATTTTAAAGAGAAACAGTGAAAGGGCCTAGCTATATGCCCTAGAGGAGGTGAATAGGGCAATGCCAAATAAAACTAATAACAGCGGAATAATAAAAGATTTAAAGCACAATGCTGAATATAAAACAATCACAATAGCCTAAAATAAAGAGATTGATACTTTATCAGTTCTAAGGACAACCTTACACCAAAAACCAGAGGTTTAAGGTAGGACAACCGTATTTATAGAACGTCCTTTATATCACAAACCAAAGAGGAATAATAAGCAATGAAATCAAAATAACTTGTGGAAAATAAATCCTAAGTTATTACAACATTCATCCACACTTGTTTGAAGTGATTACAACATTCATCCACAAATACAAACCACAAAACTGAATGAATAAAGGAATGAAAGAATAAAGCACATCCACAACACAACAATATATAGTGGTTCGCCTGTGTGTACACCAACTTTTATCCAACAGCCACACAGATTGCTACTCCACTCCTAATATCCTCACACAGGGGATATTAGCATGCACTATCAAAATAGGTTTCACAGGTTCACCTAAAACCTTCACAATTGTGTCTTTGATCTCGGGCTTACACAATCCAAAAACCCCACAATCTGAGTTTTCTGGCTCTCCTCAGATAACCACTACAATGAGATTTTTCTGGCGAAATCTCAAACAAAAATCAGAGAAAGTAAATTACAAAACATGTAAAATACCTGAATCACCTTTTGAAGAAGCCCGGTAGAACCAATCGGAGTAGAAGTTTGATTCGACGTTCAAAGTCCAATACTCACTTTAAGAATGGTTCTAAGTCTAATTGATTTTAAATCAAACGGGCTAGATCTATTTGATTTTGAATCCAAGAAGAAGGAATATCATAAATTCCCCTTTTCTAATAAGATTGGAATGTAGATCAAAATCAAATAAAAATAAGCTAGCAAAAGGAATACTAAATAAGTACAAAGTAGCTTAAAATAAACACAAACTTATCTCAGAGTATAGCCTAAAGAATGATTGAATAGAATTGATTTGAAGTACTAAAACTCTGAAGTTCGTGCTCTATTTATAGCCTGAAAAATCCCGTCTACGACTGGTCTTAGGATCCTATGACTAGTCGTAGCATCAAAGATTTTTAAAAGATTTTCGCGGGATAAGATTTTCAGTTCCACGACCAGT
The DNA here is from genome assembly GCA_037074715.1 of Magnolia kwangsiensis. NCBI lineage: Eukaryota > Viridiplantae > Streptophyta > Magnoliopsida > Magnoliales > Magnoliaceae > Magnolia > Magnolia kwangsiensis. The sequence continues at coordinate 32,244,733 of CM073579.1, read as the reverse complement.
CCTGGGCAGTCTACGACCGGTCCTGGGCCATCTACGACTGGTCGTGGGACACCTACGACCGGTCGTGGGACACCTACGACCGGTCGTAGGTCCCCAAAAATGGTTACTGGAGTTTGAGTTGTAGGGATACGACCGGTCGAAGGATGAGTCGTAGAACTCACAGGAATGATCGTAAGATGTCCAGGACTGGTCGTAGGACAGCTAGAAAGATCTAAAAATCTTCAACTACCTAGGACTGGTCCTGAAAAACTTAAGACTGGTCGTAGCAAATCTAGGATGGTCTTGAAGTCCCTAGGACTGGTCTTAGAACACTCCAAACAAGCATATTAAAATATATGAGTTATGTATTCAGAATGACCTACAGTAAAGCCCATCCTAAGGTCAATCTAAGGTCCAACAAACCTTAAAAGTGAGATGGACATTGAAAGTCTGTTCACTCAGATGACCCTAAAGAGAAGCTTGTGAATATACAAAACTTGTAGTAGGCTTTCTTGAGCTTGATCTTGACTTGACAAAGTCTTCTAGTAAACTTGAACTTGATCAAATCTTAAACATGCAACCTTGAAAACTTCTATTCTTGATTTCTTCATCCAAGACTTAAAAACTTTCTTCATTTAAGATCTTGTCTTGAAATGCGATGTCTTGATATGTCTTGATTGCAATGACTAGTCTTCAAACATAAAACACAAGATATACAAGACATAGATATAGGTTTTGGCACCACAAAATTTGACAACCAAAGGGATATGAAATCATAACACTTACAAACAGGATAGTTGTAAATGATTTACAGATTAATGCCAAATAGGACAGGCTGTGTAAATCATTTACAGCTCAAGCCATTTATAGGCATCCAAACAAATCTTTTTTTTTTAGATCCAAGAATACATTGCTTGATTCCAGAAATTTTCACTACATTAGCAAACATAGCAAATTCACTCCATTTTAGTAAAGCATAACCATGTTGGAATTAGCACTGGAACCCATCAACATGGCTATACTTGATCTACAAGGCCATTAAGGGCTTTGTTTGGCAGCACGGATTTTAAATCCTATGGAATTCAGTGAATTGTTCAACTTGTGGAATTGAGTGTTGGACTTTAAAAATCAGCTTTGAGGTGGCAATGCAAAAATGGCTCTTCGAGGGACAAGAAAATACTCAATCAAACATTGTGTATTTCTTCAGTTTGTTCATGGAAATGCTCGCCTAGTATGATTGCTAAACACGCCCATCCAACCTACAGTTAGTTATACAATTTTACAAACTCTGCATTATTGTATAGTCGAAAATAATAGGTGTAGATGGTAGTTGGCTGGGTGTAACTCCCTCTGAATATCCTAATCCAGTTATATATGTGTTAATAGAGATAAAATAAATACACACATACGGTTATGCTTGGATTGATGTAAATTGCAAGATAGATATGTAACACCATAATGGAAACCATGGATTCCAACAGAAAATCTGCTCTGTCGCCATATACATGTTCTTGTACTTCATTAACTATCTCATTTTCGACCTTAAGAGCCTCAGTGGGCCTGTTTCTACCACCCTCTATCTTGGGTACTCGTTCTTAATGGTTTCCGCTATCATGCTTATGATGGGCACGATTAGGTTCCTCTCTTCATTTTGGTTTGTGCATTTCCTATTTTCTTCTGTGAAGCTAGATTGAATTCTCACCACCCCAAGAAGCTTCCTCAACTAGATAGACAACCGTGGAGATCTATTGCTAGCAAAAAGAGTGATCCATCCAGGTTGGATGTTTATTACTTTACTTACCTTTTATGTTATTTTTAATCTGCTAGAGATAATAATACCTTGTTCCGGTTTTGTCGAATTCTTTATTATATGATGATTACTGCGTAACATATGTTTATGTTGTGGAGGTAGTATGAATACTGGTAAGTATATTTGGTTATTTTTATTGTATTTTTTTTTTAAGGATAAAGCTGCCTTCCTTTTGTTTGACTCATTTGGATGGTTTATGATTGCCCATGGCTATTGATGATGGAGTTTGTCATTATTTCAAAAAACTATTATACTTTCACTTAGTGATGCTTAATATGTAGTACATTTTTTTCTGAAATTATTATTGTGACTTGTTAGTTAATAGTTGTGACTTGTGACTTGTGATTTGTAAGTTAGATAATTAGTTACCCGTTTGAGGATTTTCGTGTGACCATACATAGATATGGTGTGTTTTTGGTGGCATAGAAATCGCTCAAATTGTCCGATTTTAGACAGTTCAAGGTTAGATGGATAGTATGCTTTCATATAATCTATTTAAATGTTCATGTCTGATCAGCGGTCCATCTCCTCATTTCTCTCTAGATATGTTTCTTTCGTTCCATATCCAATGTTAAATATCTTTACATTATTTTAGATATTTGACATCGGAATGTAACGTACGATCAACTTATCTAGAGAGGCATGGGGAGATGCTGCTAGATTTTCAGTGTGGACATTCAAATGGGAATATGAAAGTATTACAATCTATCCAACCTTGGATAGGTAACTAATTTAGGATTTAATTGTATTAGCTCGAAATTGATGGAGAAGACCCGGATGTGCGTCGAAGCTATCCAAATATTGAGCGGGGGTCCCTGGAAGGTGAGAACCATTGTTATGACCATGATGAAGCTGTCCATTTCTTATAAACAATAATATGGGTGACATGGCCATTTGGACGAGTCCGTGTTTATGCATTAGTTCAGAATTGATGGAGCAGACCCAGATGTGCGTCGAAGCTATCTGGATGTTGAGAGGGGGTTCCTGGAAAGTGGAAACCACTGTTATAACTATTATGAAGCTATTCATTTTCTATGGACAGCAATATGGGTGGCTTGGCCATTTAGACAAGCCTGTGTTTATGTATTAACTCAAAATTGATGGTGTAGACCCTAGTATAACCCTAAATCTAATCCTAAACCTACACCTAAAACTAAACATCATGGTAGGGATATTTCCCTCAACCGTTAATTCCTTCCTGGGACCCACCATGATGGTTATTTGAGATCCAACCTATTGGTAAGTTCAGATAGACCTAGACCGGAAGAAAGGATAACACAAATATTAGCTTGATCGAAAACTTTTGTAGCCCCAATTAGTTTCGAGGTCCACTTGAACTTTGGATCTACCTCATTCTTCAGCTCATGCCCTAAAATGATCTTTCTAAATGGATGGACGGTTGGATACAATATATACATCAGGGTGGGATCTAAATCCTAGGTGGACCATAATACAATAAACAATGGTCTATCATGATTTATGTATTTCATCCACTTCGCTCATCCATTTTAACAGATAATTTTATGTCTTGAGACAATAAATGATGTGTGTGTGTGTGCGCGTGTGTGTGTGTGTGTGTGTATTTATATCTGAAATGGACCCTTATAACCTAAACCTAAACCTATACCTATACCTATAACCTAAACATATAACCTAAACCTAAACCTATAACCTATACCTAAACCTAAACCTATAACCTAAACCTAAACCTAAACGTATAACCTAAACCTAAACCTATAACCTATACCTAAACCTAAACCTATAACCTAAACCTAAACCTATAACCTATAACCTATAACCTATAACCTATAAACTAAACCTAAACCTATAACATAAACCTATTCTCAAATCCATAAACCTAAACCCGACTCGAACCAGAATTCCTAAACCTATTCTCAAATCCCTAAAACTATAACCTATAAACTACACTTAAACCTAAACCTATAACCTATAACCTAAACCTAAACCTATAACCTATAACCTAAACTTATAACGTATAACCTTAACCTTAACCTTAACCTAAATCTAAACCTAAACCTAAACATAATTCACTTAACTTATACCTACACCTAAACCCAAACCTATAACCCTAACCCGAACCCAAGCCTGAATTCCTAAACCTAAACCTATTCTCAAATCCCCAAACCTATAACCTAAACCTATAACTTAAACCTAAACATATAGCCTATAACCTAAACCTATAACCTATAACCTTAACCTATAACTTAAACCTTAACCTATAACCTAAACTTATAACCTTAACCTTAACCTATAACCTAAACTTATAACTATAACCTAAACCTATAACCTATACTCTTAGCCTAAACCTATAACCTATAACCTATAACCTAAACCTAAAACCTATATAACCGAAACCTATAACCTACAACCATAACCTTAACCTAAACCTAAACCCAAACCTATAACCATAAACTAAACCTATAACTTAAACCTAAACCTAAACCTAAATTTATAACCTAAACCTAAACCTATAACTTAAACCTAAACCTAAACCTATAACCTAAACCTATAAGCTAAACCTAAACCTATAACCTAAACCTAAACCTATAACAAATAACCTAAACCTTAACCTAATCTTAAAACTATTTCCATAAACTGACTCTAATCATTTCATTGTAGAGATGGATAAGAGTTGGATGCAAGCTATGGCTCAGAGTATAAATAAGGGTTCAAGAGTTCATGGAATTTGTATGAAATCGGGCAGATTCAGGCAATAGGATTAGGTGTCCATCTCGATAATGCAAGAACATGATTCATAAGACTTTAGACAAAGTAGAAGATGATTTCTTCATAGTTAGGATTGACTAGGGTTACACTTGGTGGATCCATCATGATGAAGATATCCACCAAAGAGTTGAGGTCACTAAAGTCCTTGCTGACCCAATTGTGCTGAATGAGGAGGATGAAGACGTTGATGAAATGCAAGATATCATAGGGGATGTGTTCAGGGGAATAATTGTGGATACTAATTTTGCCACGACAAGTAGTGGCCAAGATATTCCTCATATAGGTGATGTTGAATAAGAAAAGTTTAGTAGGTTGTTGAAGGATGCACAACGTCCACTCTATCCGGGGTATGAGAACTTCTCCAAGTTGATTTTTCTTACAAGGTTACTTCATTTAAAGACAAGAAATTGTTGGAGTAATAAATCGTTCAACATGTTGCTTGACTTGTTGAAAGAAGCATTACCGGACGGTGAGACATTGCCTAAATCTCATTATGACGAAAAATCTTTGATGCGAGACTTGGGCCTTGGTTACATCGCCATACATTCATATATAAATAATTGTGTATTGTATTGGAAGAGCATGAAAATGTTGAAGAGTGTTCAGAATGTGAAAAGTCTAGGTGGAAGTATGACAAAGCCAAGTGTAAAAAAATCCAGCAAAAGGTGTTAAGGTACTTCCCATTGAAACCTAGATTGTAAAGATTGTTTATGTCTCGCAAGACACCTAAAGAAATGATGTTGCATAAGGAAAAACACGTTCATGATGATGGTACACTGAGGCATCCTGCAGACTCTGAAGCTTGACAAAATTTTGACAAGTAATATGACTGATTTGCAGAGGATTCTCGCAATATTCGACTTAGTCTTGCAAGTGATAGTTTTAATCCATTGGTAATATAAGTAGGTCGTACAGTATGTGGCCAGTGATACTTATGCCCTATAATTTACCTCCTTGGTTGTGTATGAAGGAGTCATTTTTCATGATGTCATTGCTTATTCTTGGACCCAGGTCACCTACGAATGACTTTGATGTGTATTTGTAACAGTTAGCAAATGAGTTAAACAAGTTATGGAGTCAAGGTGCACAACGTATGACACATTTGCAGGACATACATTTCAATTGCATGCAGCACATGTGGACAATAAATGACTTACCTGCATATGAAAATTTGTCTAAGTGGAGCACGAAGGAAAAGTTGGCTTGTCCTACATGTAGTATTGAGACTTATTCATTATCATTGAAGCATGGTAGAAAAACGTATTATATGAGCCATCGTCGCTTCCTTCCGAGCGATCATAATTGGCATAGGAAGATGATGATCTTTAATGACAAACAAGATCATACGCTACCACCGAAAGAGCTATCTAGAGAAGATGTGATATAACAATTGAGTAACATTAGGGAAGTTAGATTTGGTAAGGCACTGCACTTAAAGAAGAGAAAATGTACAATATTGGAATACAACTGGAGGAAGAAGAGCATTTTTTCCCCTATTGGAGTGATCTGAAATTGTGATACAACTTAGATGTCATGCATATTGAGAAGAATATATATGACAATATATTTGAAACATTGATGAACATAGAGAATAAAACAAAAGACAGTTTCAAGGCTCGATTGGATCTATGAGTAATGGGTTTAAGGAAAGAGTTGCACTTTGCAACCACATGGAAATTTATATACTATGCCAGCAGCTTGCTACACATTGACAAGCTAGAAAAAAAGTGTTTATGTGAATGGTTAATATCAGTAAATTTTTTTCGATAGGTATGCATCAAATATATCTCGACTCGTAAACATTACGGACTGTAAGGTAACAGGAATGAAAATTCATGATTATAACGTCCTTCTACAACGTCTACTATTAGTTGTGATTTGTACATTCCTGAGCAAGGATATTAGTGCGACGCTGATTAAATTGGGGATATTCTTTAAGAATTTGTGTTTGAAATCGTTAAATGTAGAGGTTATTAAACGACTGGAGAGGGATATTGTCGTAATCCTGTGCAAACTTGAAAGAATATTTTCACCTGCGCTTTTTGATGTCATGGTATACCTAGTGATTCACTTACCGCATGAGGCGAAGCTTGAATAAACTATTAAAGGTGGTAGAACCTATTAAAATTTTTATTCATTTCATAAATTACATATATTCATGTTTTCATACGTATAATATAGTGGTTTTATGTACAAATACCTTTACACACTAAAATAATTTGTGAGGAATAAGGCACGTCTAGAGGGATCCATTGTTGAGGCGTATATTAATAATAAGTGCCTGTCATTTTGCTCCATGTATCTTCATGGCATAAAGACTGGATTCAACTAAGAAGATCGAAATGCCGACGAAGGGCAAGAGCATGAATAAGGACTCATATCTGTATTCACACATAACGTCCATCGTTTTGGATCCCTGACATTTCAGGATATAGACCTTAGGGATCAAGCAAAGGCGCGGTGGTAAGTGTTACATAATTGTAAAGAAATAGAATCATACTTAAAGTAAGTCAAATCCCTCAATAATTATATCTCTACATAAAATGATCTTAATATTTCTTGCTGATGACGTGCCAATTATGTGTAGTGAACACATCAAGGAAATGAAGTCCTAATACCCTTGCGTCAAAATCAATTTTCAAAATGGTTCATAAAACGTGTAAGATTTCACCTTGTATCTCACCACAATTAGAATTTTGTTATATTACACAATATTTAAACCTAAGAAAATTCCAAAACAATTACATTCTGTATGTGATAATAGATGAAGACGTTACGTACTAGCAACTCTACGAATGTGTCTAATGCACTCTACTCACTGACGTGTGGCCCTAATAGACGTATATCTAGATATATAAGTTGTATTATAAAAAGGATTCAGTTTCACACCGAAGAGCGTAAGAAGTATAGGACCACACAAAATATTGGGGTGGTTGTTAAGGGAACACATGAGGAGATAGAAATTGACTTTTATGATATTTTAACAGATATTATTGAGCTCAGTTATTGTATGAGAAAGCGAGTGTACTTATTTAAATGTGATTGGTGGGACATTGAAAATAAGAAGTTGGGAATACAGACTAACGACTACTTTTCGAGCGTAAATTTATTTCAAAAGTGGTTTAAGGACGACCCATTTGTCCTCGCCAACCAAGCCGAACAAGTATTTTACCTTGCAGATACCAAGTTAGGTGGTTCTTGACACATGGTATAAGACCCGTATCTTAGTCCGTACCGTTCCGTAGACTTCCGCGGTCTTACCGATTGAATTTCGGTAACCTTCGACCCTTAACCGTTATCGACGCGCGACCCTGATTCATATGACGTCAACCTGTTTAGACTCGACCTGAGTTCTGTACCATAGCGACCATGCCATCGCTGCGGTTCCAATGCCGCGACTTGCCCACCGAGGCGATACCCTGGTCAAGAGTTGTAGGCCGACGTTCAGTGCAAGGAAAACGTCGCGCATTACGAAACCCAAGAGAATCTCTACGATATGTCACATCAATCACATCAATCCCATCAATCAATCATCCATCAATCCATCACATGTCAAGTATATGTCAAGTACACATCACTTTCACCCCTTTTCCCAAGCAAGCCATAAAAGTCTTCCATGCCCATACCTTTCTTACACAAAAGGTCACCAAAGTCAACAAAAGTTCTTACACCCATCACCACCATATCCATCACTCCATCACCTATCATTCCATCTCTCTCTACAACACTCTCTCTCTTTCTCATTTTCTCATCTCATTCTCTCAAGCAAAAACCCTCATACGTATGAAGCTCTCCAAGCCTCTCCCTCTCTCTCCAAAACTCCAAGGTGACTCACTTTCCTACCCCATCATCTCCCATCTCAACCCTTCATTCCTCATTTCATCCATTGAAGTTGAAGTTAAGGTGCTAAGAAACTCCTAGGAGCAAGAAGATCGGACGGTGGGTGCTAGATTATGCTAGTTTTGCATGTTTCTGAAATGGGCCAGGTGAGGCCAACCGATCAATGGTTTGGATCTCACTTGGGACCCTACGATGTGGTCGAAGGCCCACTAGGATCATCATGATCATTCCATGATGGGGCCATTCTCCATGGACCCCATCATGATGTTTATTTCTTTAGAAAGGTCATCTAGACCATCCATATTGGTGGGGAAAGGATTCCCACCGTTGATTTTAAATTTTGATGGTCCCATGTGCTAAAGGACCCATTTAATTGTATGATTCATTGCAAGGGAGGGCCCATAGTATTGGGGTCCCTCCATCACAAGCGTGACCCACTTTCCATCTCTCTCTCTCTCTCCCTTCTCATTTCATTTTTTTTAATTTTATTTTGTGTCATTATTTTTGGTTGTGTGGCCCACTTGGATAAACCCCACTAGGATGCATGAATTGGATCCATTCCATTTTTAGATGGGGCCCACCTTGTATGGGGTAGCAATGTGATGGTCCACCTAATCAGGGCCCACCTCAGTTTTTCTTTTTTTTTTCTTTTTTTTTTATCATTTTCCAACCGTCCAGCGTCTGAGACGCTGGACGTCTCTGCCTACCAAAAAAAAAAGAAGAGAAGAGGCCTTTGGGTGGGCCACTAATATAGGCCCCACCTTGATGTGTGTATTCAATCCATGTCGCCCATTCCTCTCACCAACTCATTTTAGGCGTTGAGCCGAGGAATGAGGTCCATCCGTTCATTAGGCGGGCCACACCACACGAAACAATGACTATTATCATTTAAATTAAATTAAATTTTTCTACAGGCCTAAATAGGTTCAATAGCGGACTCGATGGGCTTGTTTCGAGTCAGGGAAGTCAATGGACGGGGTGGATTTTCTTGTAGTGGGCCCCACACCCGAAAAACCCAGAAAAAATGGGATTTTCCTGATTTTTACAAGAGGCAGTCCTCTGCCTCTGACGACAGTAGCAGCGACTGCATGCTGCTGTGTGCAGCGTCCGGGCGGGCATCCAGCAGGGGACCCACGGCTCCAGTCGTGGGCCCCACCATGATGTTTGTGTGTCATCCAACCTGTTAATGAGGTGGGTCCCCTCCTCAGGTGGGCCCCCTCCAAAGATCAGCCTGATCCAACGCTCTGGTGGCCCACATCATAGGAAACAGTGTGAATGAACATCTATCCTTGAAACTCATTCTGGGGTCCACAGAAGTTTTGGATCAAGATGAAATTTATGTTTTTCCTTCATTCAGGTCCGAGTGACCTTATGAATGGCTCGGATGGCATTTAAGAATTATGGTGGGCCACGTTTTTGGGACCCACAGTAATGTATGTATTTTATTCACACCGTACACCGTCCGTGGACGGTGACACCCCCATGATATTTATGTTTTACCTCCACCGTCCAGCAGACGGTGGAGCCCGCCTTGCGCACGTGTTGATCACGCTACCCCCCTCCCCTGACTGTACTACAAATAAATATTACAGTGGGCCTTCCCCTGGCCCACATGTTGGATGATAATTAAATATTACAGTGGGCCCTTGCCTTGTTGGATAGAAAATAAACATTGCAGTGGGCCCTATGAACAGTTTGGATTGCAAATAAACACTAGGATTGGGCCTCAGTTTAGATGAAAAATAAACATTTTATTAGGCCCAATTTAATGTAATTTAAAGCCCATGGGATTAGGCCCATTTGATTTACAAAAGGCCTATGGGTTAGGCCCATTTGATTATAAAAAGGGCCCATAGGATTAGGCTCATTTGATTTATTTAAGACCCATGAGTTAGGCCCATTTGACTTATAAGAAGGCCTATGGGTTAGGCCCATTTGATTTGAATATGGCCTATGGGTTAGGCCCATTTGATTTGAATAAGGCCCACGGGTTTTGACCCATTTCAATGCACTTAAGGCCCATTAGTGTGGCCCATTGATGTGACCCATTGATAAATAAAAGGCCCATATGATAGAGCCTATTTGATGTATTTAAGGCCCAATGGGATGTACCTAAGGTCCATTGCAATGTGTGAGCCCAACACGGTTTATGTAACGATATTTGCGACGATCGTGCCTTGGGAGCAATGATGGTTTGAGGTCCACATTACGAGTGTAATGCTGGTTGGATGTCCACATTACGACTCTCATTAGGGTCCATTATTAGGCCCGTTCTTATTATGTAAAGGCCGTTCAGGCCCATCTGCATTGTAAGAATAGTTCATCTCATTATACATGTTTAGTATAATTCCATGACTCATGATCATACGCATCATATGTATGCTTGATATGAGAGGTGACTGATCATAGCATATGCCTTCAGGAAGGTTATTTATGGGCTCCCGATTAGGCGGTGTTGCCCGACATGAGCACACGATACGCGCAGGATTTACTGCATGATTGGATAGTGTGATTCATGCATTTCACATTGTGTGATATGGTTATTTTACGCCCTAGCGACATCGGGGTCATAGCCTCCACAGACGCATCGTGGTTGGCATGATTGGATATCAAAAATTTTATTCTACATGGGCTGCTATAAATATCCCTGGGTGAAAGTCCCTAAACCCTTATGGTACCAAGAGGTTGCTCCAACATCTAGACCGAGTGGGTAGATGAGTGTTGAGTGCCGATTACCAGACGGTTGCGCTCTCCACTATATTGTGGTCGGTTAGAAGGGGGTGTGGCCTTACTCGCCCGAGTGTAGGGGGCAATGCTAGGCTGAGTTTGACCAGCTCGAGGAATAGGTCCGCTATCGACGAGTTGCCCCCGATATTAGCAGACGGATAGTGAGGTCTCTTCCACTTACCTTATTACGCGTGATATGGTGGCAATCTGGTTTAGAGTGTACTAAACCCCGTTGATATCTCATATTTGAGCTGTATTAATGTGTGGACATAGATGAGGATCTGTATGCTTGAGTTGCATTGCACATCGCATGGCCTTGGGATGGCCGATACTATTCATGTCTTGCATCGCATAGCCTTGGTACGGCTCATGATATTATGGATCCATCTGCATATTCCGCATTACTCTGACATTGCAAGTTCATATTACTACCTTGCGCACACACTTTCACCACCCTCTAAGCTTTCTATAAGCTTATGCACTACCGTTGCGTGCAGGTGACGTTGGCTCGCATCAGCGCTGAGGCAGGAGCACGTTGCAGATCGTTTTGGAATTTTTGTTCTTTACCATTGTATTTCCCTTGATGCTCATTATACTTGTAAAGTTTTTGATCATAGTGAAAATGTAATGGAGTTCTTGGTTATTGTTTGTGGGTTATGCCTTTGGTTATGCTTATTACGAATCAAACTGACATTGAAAATCCTCCTCGTAGCATCCCAGGATCGGAACCTGGCGAATGGGCGCTAGGAGCCGAGAATGGGGTTCTACGGAGGCTGTCGGCACCGGATTCAGCGATCGAAAATTTTGTGAGCCCGGTTTTCGAGTTTGGGGCGTGACACATGGTGCAGAAAATAAAGCCAAGGATCGTATTTAACAATCCCGAACCAAACATTAAAGATAGCGATGACGGGGGAAATGAAACGTCTGGGCTTCAACAAGCATATCAAGAAGACATGCCATCTGGGGATAGAGGGACTGATCCAAATGCTGATATTGATGCGGTGCAATTGGACAGAGATGATGTGCCACCTGATCATATTGATGCATCAATAATATATAACATTGTTAGAGATGATAGCGGTTTCATTGATGACGACTTTGTAGATGATGAAGAGAAAATATTGATCAGCGATAGTGATGGTGAAGAAAAAATAGTCCTAAGCGATAGTGATGCAGACGATGAATATTAAATGTATACATGATTTACATGTCATTTTTTAATTCGAATAATTTGATTGTACATGTATATATGTTTTACAAGTCATGATTTATTCTTTTAGTTGACTTGTTTATAATCCACATTTGCAGTTGAGTCAATTTTTTATCATGTCCTCCTCAAACCAGAGCATAGCGGAAGTACGCAGCATACTTCATCAGTTATTATGAATGGACTTTTCAACCCTATCTTCTTCTAGTAGGGCCAAAGAGATAACTGGTCTGGTCGATGAGTGTAGGGAGGATAATATCGATGATGACTCAAATGAAAGATTATACAATCTCAAAAAAATTCTAGACCTAATGGAGGAATATAACCGTAAGAAACTTCGTATGGAAGATGCAGTTTTATCACTTGCACATCTAAATGGAGTCCCGAGAGACTAGATTTCTCATATTGTGACTGACATTTTGGCTGTAATAATGTTAAGTGCTTTACATAGCTTGACATATAATTTTACAACTTACGATAACTTATGCAGAGAGTACTTCAAATAGTTAATCCGAAGTTATTTCGTATTATAATGAAATACATGTATTTAATATAGAATGACAATATGTAATGGAATTTTCAAATTTTACTAGAATGTTTACGGTTTTATTATATTCTGCTTGAATTATAGTGTAATGATCTAATCATATTTTAATCATCTCTCTAAGCATATGCACAAATTCATTCTACCATCAACACTACTTGTATAATGTTTTAGTATATTCCACTTGCACTGTAAAGTTTAATGTGTTTATTATATTAATGTTCATACACTTGTACTGACATTGTTTAAATTTATAAGTTCGTAGTTCGCATATATTCAGTCATGACACCAAGTGGGAGATCACGTTATTCGTGCACTGGATCTATCCCTTCCACCTGTGATGCGACGGAGACAACATCATTGTCACATGCTGCATTACAGGCGTTTGATCCCTCGATTGCCCATACACCGAGCACTTCATGTAAGTTTAGACATATACTTCTTTTAGTGACTTCTGTTTATGTTTAGACTTACATATTCCTTTTGCGACAACATCGTTGACTAGCCGATGAGGACGTGGACTCATGCGTGGGTTAGTTTTAGAGCGACTTACGTGTGAGGGTAGAATGACAGTAGAGTTCCCACGAGACTACCTTAGACCTATTGGGGACACTGCCTGGTCGGGGTGGATTTCGTGTTAACACCATAATAGGGCTCACTCAAGTCAATGATCATTTTAAAAGATCTCTCTGAAAACTAACATGAAACAAAGTCATATCTCTCTCTCTCACTCAACATTAATTAGCATTAATTAATTCAAACTAGTTGGACAGTCCAACTAGTTTTGTGTTTGCACTAGCATTTCGCTCACTTTCTCTCACACACACACATTGTTCGACTTATGTAACCATCAAACGGTCCCACCTTGACACCTAGTGGGGCAGTCAGGGAAAAATCACCCGCCAACATACACGGAATGGTGACTTCGCTGGGGAGCGAGTAACCATTAGCTGAGGCCTAAATTGAAATGTCAGGTTGTACACTTTTAGGGGATTCTTCTAACTTCCATTCTTTACTAGTATTGTAACGTTCCAATTCCATACTGGTCCATTTACTTTCTAGCAATCATCTAGCATTCCAGTTCCATATTGGTCCATTTACTTTCCAACAATCATCCATCATTCCAGTTCCATACTGGTCCATTTATTCTCTTACTTAATCCTGCGTTCTAGTGTAAACTAGTCCCTTTTACTTTCTCACGAGCATCCTTCATTCCAGTATATATCAGTTCCATTTTACTCCTATACAAGTATATACCACACTTTGCCTTCTGTTATATATATATATATATATATATATATATATATATATATATATATATATATATATATATATATATATATATATATATATATATATATATATATACATATAACATCACTTACGGGTCTACCACCCAACACACATGTGCTAAAACTTTACCTAAACTTGCGCACCGACAACCATGTCGGTTCAAGGAGACAGTTCATGATCTCTCCTAGAGCATCCTAGGTGACAAACCCCTCAACCTATGGTTATTCCTTCTATAACCAACCTAGCCTTTAGCATTAATAGGCAAAAAAAAAAAAAAAAAAAAAAAAAAAAAAAAAAAAAAAAAAGCTCATGATCTGCTTTCTTCAAAGAGGAGCCACCCCATTAAACCAAAACATGCCGACTCAGTTGTCGATCCCTCCAATCAGTTGGCTGATTTAAAGCCCTCCTTTGTATATGGTCAATCAATTCCAGCATACTCCCCCTCATGGGAGAAACAGGCAGGACTCTCCTCTACTAGAGGAGGAAGCGATACACATACCATAGGGGGCAAACCCTTTTCAATTAGACCCCTTTGAAATTTATCGGCTTCGGGAACATCACAATGAGCAACTTAGGGCCGTGAAAAATGACCTGCAGAAGTAACACGATATGAACTCTCATCCACTCGATTCAGGGACCTTTGTCCCTTCCCTGATGTCAAGATACCTACCAATTTCAAAGTACCAAAGTTTCAACGATATGAAGTTATGAGATGACCCACCACCCACCTGAAAGCATTTTATGGTAAACTCAATGTCATGACAGGGGATGATGGAATTTTGATTCGGCTATTCCAAAACTCCCTAAGAGGTGATGCGGTTAGTTGGTACACATCACTTGATTATCACAAAGTCATAAGTTGGGAAGACCTGTCCCAAGCATTCATTGATCAATTTACATACAATTTCAACGTAGCACTCAGAAGGTCAGATCATGCTACTTCAAAAAAAAAACAAATAAGGAGTCTTTATCAGCTTATATTAGACGGTGGTGGGCCAAGGCCACCAAAATGAAAATATCCATCGACGAGGAAGAGCAGATCTCCATGATCATCCACTCGACAAACCAAAGTATATTTGGATACCTCATCTCAAATTCATATGCTAATTTCACCCAAACTGGTTGATCTTCTTTCTGTACCTCCCTCCTTAGGATCTAGGGAGGTGAATTGCATTGTCCGTTGTTGTTGTGCTCTTCCTCGTAGAGTTATCAAGTAGCATCGTTGGGCTTCATATTGGTCACCCATGACTCTACTGACTCTATGCTAGATCGAAAACTTCATGGTCAGGTGATAGATGGAGACTAAGTCTTGCATGACTTTTAGGGATGGTATGCCCAAGATAGCATTGTACATCGAAGGGCAGTCCACTACGAGGAAGTCTATGATGGTAGTGACCTGGTTGGAGCCCTCTCCTTTTATGATTGGCAGTAGGATGCTCCCTTCCAATGTCACACACTCTCCTACAAAACCAAGCAAAGGGGTTCACATGGGACATAATATAAACCTCCATATCCCCATCTTATCAAAGGCAATTACATAAGGATGTCTGTTGAGTTCCATGTGTCGAGAGCATTCAGTGTACTTTATGGTTGGCCACAGTCAGGGTGATCACCAGCACATCATCGTGGGGGTATTGGATCCCCCTTGTATCTTCCTCGGTGAAGAAAATCATACATGATTCTATCATGGGCTCCTTCCTAGGATGGCTGGAGAGGTTCACCTGATGGATCTCGTCGATAAGCTTTGTACTACGAACATAAGCTCGACATGCTCAGTTTGAATCTCCTCCACTGAAAGGTCCATCGAAAATGATATGGATTTCCCCTACCAGCTTGTTATCATTATGCTCATCTCGCTGTTTTTGCCAAGGAGTTGGTTGGTCTTCACAAAAAAATGTTACAGATTTTCTCTATTCCAACGTTATCATTATGCTCCAATGGCGGGTCCACCAAAAATGGTATGGATTTCCCTACCGGCTCGTTATCATTATGCTACTCTTGTTATTCTTACCAAGGAGTTGGTCAGTCATCCTCACATCTTGTGACAAACTCGTGCACTACAAGAAATCCCACTTTTAGCTATGAAAATTTTCGTCGCTAAAAGTCAAATTTTCGTAGCTAAAAACTTTTAGCGACAAAAATTTTCGTCGCTAAAAGACCGACCAAAAGGTTATTATTGACGAAAAATTTAAATAGTTGGCAAAGGCAAGCTTTTTAGCGACGAAAATATTCGTCGTTAAAAATAATTACAAAACTTTTAGAGACGAATATTTTCATCACTAAAAAATAAGTGTTAAACTTTTAGCGACGAATATTTTCGTTGCTAAAAATAATTACAAAACTTTTAGCGACGAATATTTGCATCGCTAAAAAATAAGTGTTAAACTTTTAGCGACGAAAATATTCGTCGCTAAAAACAATTACAAAACGTTTAACGACGAATATTTTCGTCACTAAAAAATAAGTGTTAAACTTTTATTGACGAATATCTTTGTCGCTAAAAATAATTACAAAACTTTTAGTGACGAATATTTTCGTCGCTAAAAAATGTTTTAAACTTTTAGCGACGGATATTTTCGTCGCTAAAAAATAAATGTTAAACCTTTAGTGACGAATAGTTTGGTTGCTAAAAAATAAATGTGAAACTTTTAACAACAAAATATTTCATCACTAAAAATAATTACAAAACTTTTAGCGACGAAAAATTTCGTAGGTAAAAGTCTCTTATATATATATATATATATATTCCAGCACAAAATTCCTCTAATAAATCCATCCAAACATAAAATAAATGATCCAAACATAAACCCAAGATTTTGCAATATACCAATTGTCATTGTTGCATTATAGTAAAAGAGCATTAGCAATCTACAATAAGTTTGAAAGACTTGCCTTGTTCATCTATAATTTCAGCCAATACTAAATTGAATTGTCTTTAGTAAACAAAGATAAGCCAAAATATCCCAAGACATGCAAGAATATGTTGAAATGGAAACACAATGATATAAGGTACTTAAATTCAAACACATTACCACTAGTAAGAGATTGTACTTTGAGAAGGAAACTAAAAGAACTGTAACAAGACTTCTAACTCCACAAGTAACTTGAATTGTGTGTAAGGTACTTGAATTCAAACACATTGCTACTTGTATTGATTTATTTCTCAAGTCCATAGATTTGAAATTATAAGTCACCTCTACATGCCTTACTAGAAAATAAATGAAACTTGTACCTGACTCCACCTTAGAGAGGTCAAGAATGTCGTTGATAAGTTGCAAAACCAAATCTCTAAAAGATAGTATAACATCCAACAGCTACCATTGTTCTTGATCTGGATTTGTGTTGGCAAGGATCTCAGCCATACTAACCCCAGTAAGGGGAGATTTCATGAGACAGTTGCTAACATTTGTTTTGCCCGCATCATTTTCTCTAATGAAAGGGATAAAGAAAAAAGAAAAGAAATATAATAAGTGAAACTTGTAGTCATCCAAAGTTCCAATCCAGATTTAGACAAATAGCAGAAATTGCAATACTTGTTATGTGAACTGTTTTATTCAGTTTTGTTTCCTTGGCCTTTTGCACAGCTATCAACTCTCGAAGCCTTGCCATCTTTTCTCTTTTTATTACCTGTTATAAGATGAGAAACAATATATTATAAAGAAAATAAACCTTGCTGGCTGCAAGAACATAGAGAAGAAAAATAAGAAAATGAAAACATGTTTCTTGAAACAACTTGAAAGTTGGACTAGACTTAGACTCAATGATATAAACCTGGTTTTTTAGCGAAAAAATCAGGAAGAACATGGAGTAAGGGTAAGAAGCTAAAAAGATATGTACTCCTGAAATGTAACAATGACATTTTAAATAGAGATTGAAGTTCATTCTAAACACAAGTTGAACCATCATTTGGCTCACCACTACCATAGAGTCTCAATTTTCAATACTTGGCAAGCAATTTATTTTATAGTTAAGCTCTAGTTTATGGAGGGGTGCTTTAGAATCTAAAGGATTTAAAATTAGTCATACAAAAACAGAGTAATATACTAAAATATGCCATGCTGATGTGTCATTTTAGTGGAATATTGAAGTCTTTAATAGGCTTGGCAAACATTTGAACATTAATATATTACAAGTAATTCAAATCAAACCTGAGTTGATTTGATGCAGGCCTAAATTTCATTCCATTGCCAACATACGCACCAAGAAACAATTGAAAAGACAAGGGAATCCTAAAGATGTGAGCTAAATGGATAAATCATAAAAGCAATGCAAATGAAAATATTACAATACGAGAGAATCCTAAAGATGCAAACGATTTT
This sequence comes from Magnolia kwangsiensis, assembly GCA_037074715.1. NCBI lineage: Eukaryota > Viridiplantae > Streptophyta > Magnoliopsida > Magnoliales > Magnoliaceae > Magnolia > Magnolia kwangsiensis. The sequence continues at coordinate 32,226,266 of CM073579.1, read as the reverse complement.
TAGAGCATGACACCTAACATATTGTATATATCAGACACATTCAGGGTCCAAACTATAGATCAAATGATTTTTAGAGCATGGCACCTAACATGTTGTATAGGCATTGATTAGAGTTAAATTTATGTTAACTCGCAAAACTAATAAAAGAATGCATGACAGTAACAGATGAAAGTACCCCTCCATTTATGGTAATTGAGAATAGGTTAAGGTTTAGGTTTAGGAAATCGGGTTCGGGTTCGGGATTGGGTTGAGGTTTGGGTTTTCAAGTTTAGGTTTAGGTTTAGGTTAGGGAGTTGAGATTAGGATTAGGTATAGGTTTAGGTTTAGGGATTTAAGAATACATTTAGGTTTTAGATTTAAGTTTAGGTTTAGGTTATAGGTTTAGGTTTAGGTTATAAGTGTAGGTTATAGGCTTAGGTTTAGGTTAGGTTATAGGTCAAGGTTTAGGGAATTGAGTTTACGTTATAAGTTATAGGTTATACGTTATAGGTTAAGGTTTAGGTTATAGGTTAAGGTTTAGGTTATAGGTTTAGGTTTAGGTTAAGGTTAAGGTTTAAGTTTAGGTTATAGGTTTTGGGAATTGAGAATAGGTTTAGGTTATAAGTATAGGTTTAGGTTAATGTTGTAGGTTATAAGTTTATGTTAATGTTGTAGGTTATAGGTTTAGGTTTAGGTTTAGGGATTTGAGAATACATTTACATTTTAGGTTTAGGTTTAGGTTAAGGTTATACGTTTAGGTTTAGGTTTTGGTTATAAGTGTAATTTATACATTTAAGTATAGGTTGGGTTATAGGTTAAGGTTTAGGGAATTGAGTTTAAGTTTAGGTTAGGTTATAGGTTAAGGTTTAGGGAATTGAGTTTAGGTTATAGGTTATAGGTTAAAGTTTAGGTTTAGGAAATTGGGTTCGGGTTTAGGTTTGGGTTTTCAAGTTTCGGTTTGGGTTAAGGAGTTGAGATTAGGATTAGGTGTAGGTTTAGGTTTAGGGATTTGAGAATACATTTAGGTTTTAGGTTTATGTTTAGGTTTTAAGTTTAAGTTAAGGTTATAGGTTTAGGTTTAGGTTATAGGTTATAGCTTTAGGGAATTAAGAATATGTTAAGGTTTAGGTTTAGGAAATCGGGTTCGGGTTCGAGTTCGGGTTTAGGTTTGGATTTAGGTTTTAGGTTATAAGTATAGGTTTAGATTATAGGTTAAGGTATAGGTTTAGGTTTATGTTATACGTTATACCTTAACCTATTCTCAATTCCCTAAAGCTATAAGCTATAACCTATAACCTAAAACCTAAACCTAAACCGTAACCAAAACCTATAACCTAAACCTTAACCTATAACCTATAACCTATAACCTAAACTTATAGCTTATAACCTAACCTTAACCTTTCGATTTTAAGCTACGAAAATTTTCGTAGCTAAAAGCAAACGTTTAGATTTTTTAGAAAAATTGTTTACATCCTTTAACGACAAAAATTTTCGTAGCTAAAAGTCTCATCCATGTTTTTTAGCCACAAACATTTTCGTAGCTAAATGTAAACCTTTCGATTTTTTTCAAAAATTATTTACAGCCTTTAGTGACGAAACTTTTTGTAGCTAAAAGTCTCATCCATGTTTTTTAGTTATGAAACTTTTCGTAGATAAAAGTAAACCTTTTGATTTTTTTCAAAAATTGTTTACAGTATTTAGCGACGAAACTTGTCATAGCTAAAAGTCTCATCCACGTTTTTTAGCTACAAATATTTTCGTAGCTAAAGTAAATTTCACAAATTGTTTACAGCCTTTAGCAACGAAATGTTTCGTAGCTAAAACTCTCATCCACGTTTTTTAGCTACATCAATTTTTGTAGCTAAAAGTAAACCTTTCTATTTTTTTCAAAAATTGTTTACAGCCTTTAGCGACAAATGTTTCGTAGCTAAAAGTATCATCATGTTTTTTAGTTACAAAAATTTTCGTTGCTAAAATTAAACCTTTTGATTTAAAAAAAAATTGTTTACAACCTTTAACGACGAAAATTTTCGTAGCTAAACATCTTATCCACGTTTTTTAGCTATGAAAATTTTCGTAGCTAAAAGTAAACCTTTTGATTTTTTTTCAAAAATTGTTTATAGCCTTTAGTGACAAAAAGTTTCGTAGCTAAAAGTCTCATTTATGGTTTTTAGCTACGAAAATGTTCCTAACTAAAAATAACTTTTCGAATTTGTTTGAAAAGTTGAAAATAACCTCTACCAATGAAACTTTTCGTCAGTAAAAGTGACATTTAGCTACGAATTTATAATTTTACTTTTAGCGACGAAAAAATGTTTCGTCGCTGGAAACCCCCTTTCTTGTAGTGGCATATGTAGCCCCTGTGGATGAGAGACTCGATCTCCTCATTGAGGTTGAAGTAATCGACCATGTTGTAGTCATGATCTCAGTGAAAACCTGTCCCTTTTCTATGGAGTGGCCTTCATCTTGTTTGGCCACTTGAGAATTCTTTTTTCTTTGATCTCCATGAGCACTTGCTCGAGCATGGTGTTCAGTAGAGTATATCAGTGAAATCGGCTTTCTAGAACTCTGGAAACCCGGTGAGCACCACCCTATACGTCATCTCTCTGTCTTTTGGGGGTTGGTGGTGGGTCTCTTCTTGGCCTCTTTTCTCTTTTTATCTTTAGTCAAATAGATCTTACCCTTAGCATCTTTACAAGCACTGAACAGTTCCTTGGTGTTCATCTACTTCTAAGCTCGATTCATTAGGTCAGCCATGGTCATTGGTAGGTTCTTTCTTAGCGAGAAGAGGAACCTCCCTCGCTTAAGTCTGGCCATCATGGCAGTGAGGGTTATCTCGTCGAAGTAGTCTTCAACCTAGACAACCTCAGCATTGAACCAGATGATTTAATCCTTTAGCGACTCATCATCCTTTTGAGTCATTGTAAGAATGTGAGTCGCTAGCTTACGAATATCTTTGCCTTCGATAAATTATGTGGCAAAGGCTCTGTTGAGCTAGGCGAAAGAATTGATGGATTTCACCTTCAAGTTCCTATACTACTTTCGAGTAGCCCTAGTGAGCATCAAGGAGAATGCCCTGAACATCATGAGTCCAGAAGTGCCATGGAGATCCATCCATGCTTGAAATGTCTCCAGGTGTTCATCAAGGTCGCCCAAACCCAAATGGGGTTATATATGGGGTATTCTGAACTTGTGTGGTTGTTGAGCCTACATAATGTCGTCGGTGAATGATGGCTCAGTCTGCTTGAGGAGGGCATCAACAGATATTGGGATCTTTACTCGGTATGCTTGTTGGTTATTACCGAGATGGTCCCATATCTCTCTGATATTTTCCCCCATGGGACTTCACTTTCTGTCATAATTTCTGGGGCTTTCTTTCCTTGAGCCTATTACTTCTCTTCTAGAGTAATGTGCAAGTCAGTTTTAGTGACCTCTGTAGTCTTGCGATCCTAGGATGGGGTGGCAAGGCTTTCTCCAGCTTGCACTTATCCATGATGCTACTTAGGGCACGATTGTTCAAGGCAAGACTGCTCGGTTGCCGCCTCTATTGTTTCTTGTTGGTTGGTCGGGGATGCTTGCTACCTCTCCAGCAACCTTATGATATGATCCACATTATCAGCCAGGGTTCCGACCTGGTTCTCGAGGGAACTAAGTTGACCTCATCGATTAGATGATTTCTGGGCCCCAACCTGCGAGGGTGGCTGAGACTTGGGAGGTAACGACGAAGCCTACTCCTCCTTGGATGGAGCCTAGTAGGATAGGACTCGGCTGTGGCTAGGGCCTTCCTTTTTTTATTTCTTTGCCATCAGAGGGAGGGTTGGGAATAGTTATAGCTAAAGATGGCAAGAACACAACTTCTCCGCTTCCCACATATGGTGTTAATCTGTTGTTATCAAAGCTAGCCAACAGATGAATTTGATGTAGAACTGCGCCCTCCAATTGATCTGCAAAGACTAGAGAAAATATGAGCAGGGGTTGTTAGTGGCTGGCATGGACCCTCCAATGCCTAAGTCAAGCTTGTAGTAGATGAATGCAAGGAGGTAGGTTTGGGCTTAGGTGTGTCAACTCTTTTTTCTCCTCTTGGTGTAGAATCTATAGTCGTATATATATATAGGGCATGGGAGAAGGTTTTGGACCTCTAATTCCCATTCTGCTACCCTGGAGGGTTGCTGATCTAGCAGGATTCTTATCACAAATCCGTCGGAGTAATATTCGAACGAGCCCGAATGTGTCAGGTTGATCATCGGCCAAAATCAAGCCAGATCCTTCTCATATGGATTCTGATGCAAGATTCGATCTAGACTCCTTGTATTGCCTCTCTTGTGGTAGTCGAGCTCGTCAGCTCATGATGCTGGGAAGCTCAGGGCTTAAAGCCCGAGCTCCTTCCCCATGGGTCCCTGACTCACATTGTAAAATTCTTTACGGGAGAGAGTCTTCTCCTAAAGATCTCTGTCCTCTGACGGCTTAGCTAAGCAAGTCGTCTCTGAGCTAAAGGAACTGCTCATCGCGTGCCGATGACCCTTCTGCTTGGACCTCAGTCACCCCAATTTAGAGGCTACTCCACCTCGGAATGCGACGATTCCTAAAGGAGTTTCGAAGAGCACTGACTCACCTTTCCAATGAACCAAAAATCAACTCAATCTGACATGCAACAAGGGAGTTACAAACGTTTTATTTGCATCACGCGATTTTGAAAGATTGACGACCGAGATGGAGAAACGATGATCAAAGGCTTCTGGTGCGCTTTCGAGGTACCAAACGGCCTCGGAATCAGAAGAGTTCTCTTCCATTGAAAGCTCGTCGAGTAAGCTTTCCAACGACCCAAAAACCGTATCTCAGAGGTCGCTTATAGATAACTATTGCTCTTCCCGTGTAAGGGATCAGTTGGGTTTTCCCCACAACATCTTTATTTTAAGAGGATATATGGTCTATGTATATAATGATCTCAAAGTAAGGTATTGAGCCCCATGTGCATTTTAGTGGGCCTTAACCCTATTCTGAACTTCCTATAGCTATTTTGACTTCATTTCTTTCTTCTTGTTTTTTCTTACAAGCAACGTTCCCCAGGGATGTAGCTAAGCCCAATCAGATTAAATAGGCCCTATCAAATTTCTAGAATCTTTGGTTGGTTAGAATGGGCCAACCATCTTTCATCGGCCACGTAATCATACATGAAGGAGGTTATGTATTTTAACCCTTTCAAAACTCAAGTGGGCCACTTCTTTCCTCTTTTAAGCCTGGGTTTATGCATTTTAGTCCTTTTGAAACTCATGTGGGCCGCTTCTTTCCTCTTTTAAGCCCACAGGCATTCTCAACGGATGATGAAGGAGTGGATTTCTCGCGAATATATCTGTGAGCCCCACACAGCCCGAGATACGTGTGTGCGGGGTGACACCTAATCCGCTCCCTTTTTGACTGACAAACCTTTTTCTTACTTTTGAAAATAATAATAATAAAAGACTGACAAAGGTTTAGATGGAGCAGACTTAGACGAAAGACTCGCTTTACAACCACCGTTAGACACGTTTGCATGGGGCAAACAGTGGGAATAATGATTTCCACGTCCTTAGGCCCTATAGTGATGTTTATTTGTTATCTAACTTATTCAGGGTGAAAACATAAATATAAACTTGATGCAAAACTTCCGTGGCCTTTAAGAAATTTTCAACGGTAAAAGTTTAATTCACCTTGTTTCTTGTGGTGTGGTCCACTTAAGCTTTGAATATTCTTCATTTTTAAGATCAGGCTCTATAATTATCTGCTAAACTGTATGAACCGAGTGGATAAAATATATAAATCACAGTCGACCCCACAGAATTTAAGCAGACTCAGTTACTCCGTACGCAATCTGTTTGCTTTTCCTCCCTACTTTTTCTTTCTTGTGGTGGGGCTCACTCGAATTTTTAGTCTGCCTCCTTTCTTTGCCCGTCCTAAAATGATCTGTCAAGATGTACGGACGTAGTAGATTTCTCACAAACTTCACGGTGGCCCACCTTGCTTCCAACGAGAAGTTACTGCTAAAGGCTATCACAGTCAATCCGTTTCCAACACGTACTGCGTGGTACTGATACGTACGGCGAGCAGGCTGGTGGCTACTGGATGTGAAACGGATTGGCTACACCCTCGGCCACCGGCCACCAGCCGCTGGTGGTCGGTGCTCTGCGGGGCCCACCATGATGTATGTGTTTCATCCATGCCGTCCATCTATTTTTCTAAATCATTTTATGGCATGATACCAAAAATGATTATATCCCAAACTCAAGCGAACCACATTGCACGAAACAGTGTTGAATGAACGTCGACCATTTGGGGGCCATAAAAGTTTTGGATCAAGTTGATCTTTGTTTTTTCCCTTCATCTGAGTCTGTATGACCTAACCAACAGATTGGATGTTAAATAAACAGTACAGTGGGCCTTAGGAGGATCTTCATGGTGGAAATCTAATGAATATTGTTTTACTGTGGTGTCGTCCACCTGAGATTTATATCCCTCTCATTTCTAGAATCAAGCATTAAATTGATCTGTAAAAATGGATGAACGGAATGGATGAAACAAATACATCATGGTGGGGCCCACAGAGCACTGACCACCAGTCACAGGCTGGTGGCAGGGGCACTAGCCAATCCGTTTCCACTAGATGGTGCTATATGGGTCCACCCTCGATGTGTGTACATATTTTATCAATGCCGCCCATCCATTTAAGGACATTACTTTAGGGAATGAGCCCAAAAATGATGTAGATCCATATCCTAGGTGGACCACACCTACCTCCACCATTAGAAACCCCTAGGGTTCATGTAATGTTCATACGCCATCCACCCTATTGATAAGGTCACACGGACCTAAACGAAGGGAAAACAAATATCAGCTTGATCCAAAACTTTTGTGACCGCTAGGAAGTTTTTAACGGTGGGTATTCAATCACCACTGTTCACCATTGCGTGGTCCAGCTGATATATGCATCTGCCTTATTTTTGGAATCATGCCTTAAAATGAACTGGAAAAATGGATCTCTCGGCATGGATAAAACACATACATCATAATGGGGTCCACCTAGCACCGGCCAATAGCCAGTCACTATTTTCAGCATCAATATGCAATCCCGTCCATTTAACATGCAAATGCGGCCCACCCAATGTGTCAAATCAGCCTAATTTTCACGCCCTTCATTTGCAATCACCTAAGCCTACGCACGAGAATCTACGTACCGCAAGCACTAGGCTTCTTAACCACCCTACGCACGTCACGCTAATGTTTCTAGTCTAAGAAAAGAAGACCCAGACCGAAGATTTTGCCCAACACCGGTAATTGCGCAACGCGGTTCTTTGAGATACATGCTCACTATAAATATAGTGGATTGCCATTCAACTCCTCAAAACGGAACAGCTTTTGAGCATCCAAGTAGTAAAATAATAGCAATGGCATCCAAACCATGCTCTACCTTTTTTGCATCCCCTCTTCTTCACCATGTCATGCTTCTATTGCTCCCTCTTTTCATCCACTCCCATTCCACTCAACAACATCAGGAGCCCTTCAAGTCCCTAGAGGGATGTCAAAAGGGTCAGACTCTCAAAGGGCTCCATACAATCAAGCAATATCTTGAGAAGTTTGGTTACCTCCCTCACCATCACCACAACAAAACCGGCAGTGGCGACGACGACATGTTTGATGATTCCCTCGAGTCGGCCATTAAGACTTACCAGCTCAACTACCATCTCAATGTTACTGGCGTACTTGATGGGAAGACGTTGCACGACATGGCGTTGCCACGGTGTGGTGTCCCAGACATTGTAGATGGACGTACTTCCATGCGCTCCGGGAAGAAGCGTCATCTTGGCTCCATGCACCACACTGTGGCTCATTTCACATTCTTTCCCAGCAACCCAAGGTGGCCTCCTTCCAAGAGACAACTCACCTATGGTTTCCTCCCTGGAGTTCAGGTGATTGGCGCACAGGACCTGAGGTCCATTTGCAGCAGTGCTTTCGATAGATGGGCACGCGTGAGCCATTTCACGTTCCAGGAGACTCAAGATGTTAACACTGCAGATCTTAAGATCGGATTTTATAGTGGAAATCATGGTGATGGGGCCTCATTTGATGGGAGCGGCGGAATACTTGCACATGCTTTTGCACCTACTGATGGAAGGTTCCATTTCGATGCGGATGAAAGGTGGGCCACTAACCCAGTTGCAGGTACCTTCGATGTGGAATCCATTGCCGTGCATGAGATTGGGCATTTACTTGGACTTGGCCACTCTTCAGTGCCCGAAGCTATAATGTTTGCACGTATTTCTGATGGGGTGAAGAAAGTGGATTTGCATGGGGATGATATACAGGGAATTCAAACCCTGTATAATATGCCTTGATGCATGTTCCCATTGCACGTATCTATTTCGTCAGGTGTTTACCTCTTTGTTGATTGGTTATTTTTCCTTTGTTCCAGGTCTATGTAGGTAAATATCCCGGCTCAAAATGTCTTTGTGTTTGCTTAAGAGAATAGTGGAGTTGGATTATGTTCTAAAAGGATTGTTTGCATCTATATTTACAAGTCTTATAGAGAATAATGGAGTTTGGATTCTGTTATAAAATGATTGTTTGGATCTTTATTTACAAGTTTCATTCTCGAAAGCCTATGTTAACTTTGCCAAACTTTCAAATTACAATCTATATATGGGAACCGTTTGGTGGTAGGACTAGAGACTGTTTTTGTAGTAGGATACAAAATATATTGGGGAAATTGCCCGTACTTACCTCGAAGTTTGGGTCAATTACCTCAAACGCTACGACACTCCATATATATTCTCTAAAGGGCCTTCTGACAGCTTTTGGAGATTGTTTCAGATGAAAATGCCCCTAACCTTTGTTCAGTAGTTGCACGGTTTTCTAGGGACTAAGTAGTTACGTTGTATTTAATGCTAATAAAGTGATGTGTAAGGAACCCTTTTCGCGCGTGGGAAAGGACTAAACTAGTGGGGCCCATATTGATGTATGTGTATAATCCATGTCATCCATCCTTTTTATCGTGTCATTTTAGGGCTAGGGCCCAAATATTAGCATGATCCAGAACTCGTGTGGGTCACGTAATAGAAAATAATGGTGACAATGGAACCCGTTGTTGAAACTTCCAGGCTCACCATGATGTTTGTTAGAAGTGGACATTGTCAGGACTTTTTGGGCCCACGCCAAGCTGACCTACAAGGTGGACGAAACGGATCTCCCCATTATTGGCCTCAGGCTATTGTACCAATGGCTATCCTTTCCTTTGTTAGTAAAGGAAGTGAACATGTAACAACCGCGACCTGGGAAAACTACAACCCATGACAACTACGACCCATGACAACCACAACCCATATAACATGATAACTCCGACCCTTACTACATTATAATCACAACCCTTACCACATTACAACTATGACCCAAGTATGGGTCATTGTTGCCATGTTATATGGGTCATGGTTTTTATGAGGAAAGGGTCGTGGTTGTCATGAGGTAAGAGTTTGGTTGTCATGCTATGCGGGTTGTAGTCTTCATTTTATAGGCCTTAGCAAGGACCAACTAGTGGGGCCTAAATTGATGTATGTGAATAATCTATGCTGCCCATCCTTTTTGTCGTGTCAACCACGACCCATTTATAATAACAACCACAACCCATATCACATGAGAACCATGACCCCATATTACATGACAACAACAATCCATGACAACCATGACACATGGGATTTCTTATTGATGACTAGGGTCATACCATTTCTGTCATTGAGCTACAGAGTTGATTGGGTAGTGTATCACAGGATATTTCTAGCTCTCATGTTATATGGGTTGTGGTTCTCATGTTAAATGGGTCGTGGTTTCATGTGATATGGATTATGGTTCTCATTTCCTCCTCTCAAATTGCATGACAACCATGACTCATACCTCATGACAACCATGACCCATATAACATGACAACCATGACCCATGCCTCATGACAACCATGACCCCATATAATATAACAATCACAACTCATATAACATGAGAACCACGACTCACACAACATAACAACTATGACCCACCACCATGTATGTGTTTCATCCATGCCGTCCATCCTTCTTGCCATGTCATTTTAGGACTAGGGCCCAAATATCAGCTCGATCCAATGCTCTTGTGGCCCACATAATAAAAAATAATGGTGATTGTTGAAAATTTTTAGGATCATTGTGATGTTTGTTAGAAGTGGACATTACCCAAGTTAGGACTTTTTGGGTCCACGTCGAGCTCGCCGACAAGGTAAATGGATTGGATCACCCCATTGTGGGCCTTAAGTTATGATACCATTGGTTTGATAGAAAAGAAATTGAACACGTTAAAAACCACTATCCATACGATATGATAATCACGTCCCATATAGCATGGGAACTACGACCTATGCAAACCATTACCCAAATGGGCCGCGGTTGTATGGATCGTAGTTTTCATGTTATATGGGTCTTAATTGTCCTGTTATATGGGGGGAGCGGTATGGATCGCAGTTGTCTTGTTATATGGGTGGCAGTTATCCTGTTATATAGGTCGCGGTTATAGTTGTCTATTATTTGGGTCGCAGTTGTCCTGTTATATGGTTCATAGTTGTATGGATCACAGTTGTCTTGTTATATGGGTCGTAGTTATCCTGTTATATGGGTCGCGGTCGCAGTTGTCATGTTATTTGGGTCGCAATTATCCTGTTATACAAGTCACAGTTATATGGATCGCAGTTGTCATGTTATATTGGTTGTCGTTATCTTGTTATATGGGTCGCAGTCACAGTTGTCCTGTTATTTGGGTCGCAGTTATCCTGTTATATAGGTCGCAGTTATATGGATCGCAGTTGTCATGTTTTATGGGTTGCTGTTATCCTGTTATATGGGTCGCGGTCGCAGTTGTCCTGTTATTTGGGTCACAATTGTCCTGTTATATGGGTCACAGTTGTGTGGATCACACTTGTCATGCTATATGGGTCACAGTTGTGTGGATCACACTTGTCATGCTATATGGGTCACAGTTATCCTGTTATATGGGTCGAGGTCACAGTTGTCCTGTTATTCAGGTCGCACTTGTCCTATTACATGGGTCACGGTTGTATGGATTGCAGTTGTCATGTGATATGGGTCGCAGTTGTCCGGTTATATGGGTCATGGTTGTCATGGGTAGTGGTTATCCAATCACCATTGTTTTCCTGTGGTTTGGTCCACTTGAGATTTACATCCTTCTCATTTTTGGGATAAAACTCTAAACTAATCTGTAAAAATGGATGTAACACATACATCATAATGGGCCCACATAGCACTAACCACCAGTCACAAAGCTGTTAGCAGTAGAAGTAGCCAATCCGTTTCCATCACGGATACGGATGTGGATTAGAGAAGCAGATTGGCTGGTGTACCTCACACTAGCTATATAGCTGTTGTATTGAAGTCAACAAGTTATGTGTGTCTGATCACGAGTTATATGTTATATCCAAACCGTCCATCCATTTGGTGAGTTCATCTTAAGGCTTGATATGAAAAATAAGACAGATATAACTATCAAGTGAACCACACTACAAAAAGCAATGGGAGATTGAACGCCTACCATCCAAACCCTTTTTGGGCTCAATGAAGTTTTGGATCAATATGAAATTTGTTGTTCCTCTTCATTCAGGTTTTTGTGACCTTATGAGCAGATTTGATGGAAAATAAATGTTATGGTGGGCCCTATGAATTGTTTAACGGTGAAAATCATTATCTCCGATGCTATTTGTGGTGTGGTCCAGATGATCTTTGGATATTATTCATTTTTTAGATAATGGTTTAAAATGATCTCTAAAAATATATGAAAGGTGTAGATATAATAAATACATGACTGTGGAGCCATGTAACTTTGATCTATTTTGAACCATTCATGGAACTCGGAGCTGGAGTGTCAGTCCAGGTAGTCCTCACACGACACGTACCTACAGTGTCTCGGAATTCCTGCGAAAGCCTGTCATGCGAAGTTCCTGAGCAAGGATTTTTGGTGGGTCCTACTATGATGTTTGTGAGAAATCAATTCTGTCCATCCATTTTAGACCTCATTTTAAGATATACTACCAAAAATGAGGAAGATAAAAAACTCAAGTGGGCCATAGGAGATGAAACAATGGGGAAAGGAATGCCCACCGTTGAAACCTTCCTAAGCTACACCTTGTTGTTTATATGCCTTCTAAACCGTTTATAAGGTCATTTAATTTCACTCCGATAAAGTGAAAACACCAGAAATGTAGACCGTTACAAAACTTTTATGGCCATATAAATGTTTCAACAATGGTCACTAAATCTTCACTGTTTCTTCTCGTGTGACCCACTTGAGTTTTGGATCCTCCTCATTTTTGGTCTCACGTCATAAAATGAGATTAAAAACCGGATAGAGGGGTTAGATTTCTCGCAAACATCTAAGTGGTCTCCACATAGAAACCTCGCCTGCGAAAGGCTTCCGCAGGAAAGGAAATCCGTGTCCTACGTACATGGACGCGTATTGAAATCGGATTGCATACTGAGTAACCATCGTACTGAGTAAACTTTGTTGGGCTCATTGTGAATGTGTGTGGTTTATCCACATTGCCCATCCATTTATAGAGATCATTTTAGGCGTTAAGATCAAAATTGAAGTATATCCACCCCTCAACTGGACCATACCACATGAAACAGTGGAAATATTGGTTTCGACTGTTGAAACCTTTCTGAGGCACCCAGTAATGTTTATTTTTCATCTGACCTGTTCATAATATCAAATAGAAATGGATAAAGGGAGAAAAAATATCAACTTGATCTAAATCTTCTATGGCCCCTAAGAACTTTTCAATGATAGAAGTTCTATTCAAACTGTTTATGTTGGTGTGCTCCACTCGATCTTTTTATAGGCTTCATTTTTGGGCTAAAGCCCTAAAATTATCTGGAGTAGCGTGATTCGCTACTGAAGTGGCGTCACCAAGTTATGTGAGCCGCACCATGATCTATGTGTTGTATCTTCACCATCCATACATTTATAGAGATCATTTTCGGGCATGGTCCAAAGAATAAGACAGATCCAAGGCTGGGGTGGACCTCACTACAGAAAACAGTGGGCAGAATAGCACCCACCGTCGAAACCTTCCAAAGGTCCACCATTATGTTTATTTGAGATCCAACCTATTTATGTGTTAATGCAGACATGAAAGAATGGAAAACAAGAATATTAGCTTGATCCAAAACCTTCTTGGCCCTTAGAACATTTTAATGGTGGGCATCACTCTCCCCACTATTTTCTGTGGTGGGATCCTCTCAAGCTTTGGATCTAACTCATTCTTTGTAACATGGCTTACTATGATCTCTCAAAATGGATGGATGGTGTGGATACAAAATATACATCATGGTGGGGCCACATCACTTGATGACGTCACTTCAGGAAATCTGCTGCATGGGCTGGGACGGGATTGCAAGAAGATTGGTGGGTGTATTAACATCAGTAAGTTAAGTTCTATGGATCCCATGACAAATTTGTTATATCCAAACCGTTCATCCATTTTGCGAGCTCGTTGTAAGGTTTAAGCCAAAAAATAAGACGGATCTAAAGATAAAATGGACCACACTAGAGAAATGTTGGATCAAGCTTGTATCTATTTTTTTACTATCATCCATGTCCTTGTAATCATATAAAAAGGTTTCTATGGTGAAAATCATTATTCCAACTGTTTCATATGGTAAGGTCCACTTGATCTTTGGGTATGATTAAATTTTGGATCCAACTGCTAAAATAAGATGGAAAAACGGATGGATGATGAGGATAGACCTCATACATTTACAGTGGTACACCAGTCAATCCACTTCGGCTTCCCATGTAGATTAGAAGTTACTTGACTTACGTGTAGCTGTAGGAGTCTTCGAGGAGTTCAGATTCGGAAGACCTCGGGAAGACTATTTTAGTAAGTCACGTTATTCGACTTACGAATCCCAATATATGTAGAGATGAATGGTCATATTAGGCCCATTGTGATGTATATATTTTATCCATGCCATCCATTCATTTTGAAAGATCGTTTTAAGGAATGTGCCAAAACACGAGGCATATCAAAGGCTTATGTGGACCACACTATAGAAAGTAGGGAAATTGAAAACCTACTATTGAAAACCTTTTGGGGCATGACAATCAGACCTATGTCAACCACGACCCACATAAAATGACAACCACGACCCATATAACATGATAACTATGACCTGTGACAACTATGACCCATAAAACATGACAACCACGACCCATATAACATGAAAATTATGACCCATAACCTTGACCCATATAACTTGACAACTACGACACATGACAATCACGACCCATACAAATGACAACCACAGCCCATATAACATAATAACTACCGCTTGGGACAACCACGACCCATAAAACATGAAAACTATGACCCATTAAACATGACAACTATGACCCACAATCATGACCCATATAACTTGACAACTACGACACATGATAATCACGACCCATATAAATGACAACCACGATCCATATAACTTTACAACCACGACCCATATTGTATGACAACCTTGACCCTTGCTACATGACAATCACAATCCATTCGAAGGGTCGTGGTTCACATGCACAATGGATCATGATTTTCATCCACAAAGGGTCGTGGTTGATATTTGACTATATCCCTAAAATGACACAATAAAAAGGAAGGGCGTCATGGATTATTCACATATATCAATGTGAGCCAATTTGGGTCGTGGTTTGTATGGGGTCATGGTTGTCATGTTATATGAATCCTGATTGTCATGTTACATGGTTCATGGTTTGCAACGTGTTCACTTTCTTTTCTACCAAACCATTGATACTATAGCTTAAGACCCACAATGGGGTGATCCGATCTATCCACCTTGTCGGCTAGCTCGTTGTAGACCCAAAAAGTCTTGACTTGGGCATTATCCACTTCTAACAAGCATCAAATGAGAACCACGACTCATATAATATGATAACTATGACCCACGACAACCACGACAACCACGACCCATAACAACTAGGACCCTTACCACATGACAACCACAACTCATATAACATAAAAACCACGACCCATATAATATGACAACTATGACCCTTACCACATTACAACCACAATCCATATAACATGATAACAATGACTCATGACAACCACGACCCGAATGACAACCTCGACCCCTATTATATGACAAGACCCATATAACATGACAACCACGACCTATATCAACTGCGACCTATATAACATGATAACCACGACCCATAAAATATGATAGCTACGACTCGTGACAACCACAACCCTTGCTACATGACAACCATGATCCATTTGACGGGTCATGGTTCACATGCACAATAGATCATGGTTTTCATCTACAAAGGGTCATTGTTGATATTTGACTCTACCCCTAAAATTACACAACAAAAAAGATGGGCGGCATGGATTATTCACATACATCAATGTGGGCCTATTTTAGTTGTGGTTTGCATGGGTCGTAGTTGACTTGTTATATGGGTTGTGGTTGTCATGTTGTATGGTTCGTAGTTTGCAATGTGTTCACTTCCTATACAGGTTGAAGTCTTCATTTTGATAGGCCTTGGCAAGGACCATCTAGTGGGGCCTACATTGATGTACGTGAATAATCCATGCAGCCTGAGGCCAACAATAGGGAGATCTGTTCCGTCCGCCTTATCGACCAGCTCGATGTGGGCCAAAAAAGTCCTGACTTGGACAATGTCCGCTTCTAACAAACATCACAGTGAGCTTGGAAAGTTTCAATAGCGGGTCCATTGTCACCATTATTTTCTATTATGTGACCCACACGAGCTCTAGATTAGGCTGATATTTGGGCCCCAGCCCTAAAATGACAGGGTAAAAAGGATGGACAGCATGGATTATACACATATATCAATATGGGCCCCACGAGTTTGGATATAACACCATCCATACATTTGTAGAGATCATTTTCGGGCATGGGGCCCATATTGATATATGTGTATAATCCATGCCTTCCATCCTTTTTACCATGTCATTTTAAGGCTAGGGCCCAAATATCAGCTTGATCCAGAGTTCGTGTGGGTCACATAATAGAAAATAATGGTGACAACGGAAGCAGCTGTTGAAACTTTCTAAGCTCACTGCGATGTTTATTAGAAGTGGACATTGTCCAAGTCAGGACTTTTTTGGGCCATGCCGAGCTAGCCGACAAGGTGGATGGAACGGATCTCCCCATTGTTAGCCTTAGGCAGCATAGATTATTCACATACATCAATGTAGGCCCCACTAGATGGTCCTTGCCCAGGCCTATCAAAATGAAGACTTCGACCCGTATAGGAAGTGAACACGTTGCAAACTACGAACCATGCAATATGACAACCACGACCCATATAGCATGTCAACTACGACCCATGCAAACCACGACTCAAATGGGCCCACATTGATGTATGTGAATAATCCACGCCGCCCATCCTTTTTGTTGTGTCATTTTAAGGGTAGAGTCAAATATCAACAACGACCTTTTGTGGATGAAAACCATGATCTATTGTGCGTGTGAACCGCGACCCTTCAAATGGATCCTGGTTGTCATGTAACAAGGGTCGTGGTTGTCATCCGGGTCATGGTTGTCACGGGTCGTAGCAATCATATTATATGGTCGTGGTTGTCACGGGTTGTAGCTATCATATTATATGGGTCGTGGTTGTCATGTTATATAGGTCATAGTTGATATAGGTCGTGGTTGTCATGTTATATAAGTCTTGTCATATTATAGGGGTCGAGGTTGTCATCTGGGTCGTGATTGTCACGAGTCGTAGTTATCATGTTATATGGGTCATGGTTGTCATGTTATATGGGTTGTGGTTGTCATATGGTAAGGGTCCTAGTTGTTATGGGTCGTGGTTGTCGTGGGTCGTAGTTATCATGTTATATGGGTCGTGCTTCTCATGTGATGTTTGTTAGAAGTGGATAATGCCCAAGTCAGGACTTTTTGGGTGTACAACGAACTAGCCGACAAAGTGGATAGATCGGATCACCCCATTGTGGGCCTTAAGCTATGGTATCAATGGTTTGGTAGAAAAGGAAGTGAACACGTTGCAAACCACGAACCATGCAACACGACAATCAGGATTCAAATAACATGACAACTATGACCCCATACAAACCACGACCCAAATTAGCTCACATTGATGTATGTGAATAATCCATGCCGCCCATCCTTTTTGTTGTGTCATTTTATGGGTATGGTCAAATATCAACCACGACCCTTTGTGGATGAAAACCACGATTTATTGTGCATGTGAACCCCGACCCTTCGAATGAATCAGGGTTGTCATGTAGCAAGGGTCGAGGTTATCATATAATATGGGTCATGGTTATGAAGTTATATGGGTCATGGTTGTCATTTGTATGGGTCGTGATTGTCATGTGTCGTAGTTGTCAAGTTATATGGGTCATGGTTGTGGGTCGTAATTGTCATGTTATATGGGTCGTGATTGTCATGTTTTATGGGTCATAGTTGTCCCAGGTCGTAGTTATCATGTTATATGGGTCGTGGTTGTCATGTTATGTGGGTTGTGGTTGACATAGGTCGTGATTGTCATGCCCCAAAAGGTTTTCAATAGTAGGTTTTCTATTTCACTGCTTTCTATAGTGTGGTCCACATGAGCCTTTGATATGCCTCATTTTTTGGCACATTCCTTAAAATGATCTTTCAAAATGAATGGATGGTATGGATAAAATATATACATCACAATGGGCCCAATAAAACCATTCATCTCTACATATATTGGGATGCGTAAGTCGAATAACGTGACCTAGTAAAATAGTCTTCCCAAGGTCTTCGGAATCTGAACTCCTTGAAGACTCCTACAGCTACACATAAGTCGAGTAACATCTAATCCGCATGGGAAGCCAAAGCGGATTTGCTGGTGTGCCACCGTAAATGTATGAGGTCTATCCACAGCATCCATCCATTTTTCCATCTTATTTTAGCAGTTGGATCCAAAATTTAATCATACCCAAAGATCAAGTGGACCTTACCATATGAAACAGTTGGAATAATGATTTCCACCGTAGAAACCTTTTTATATGATCACAAGGACATGGATAAAAGGAAAAAAAAATAAATATAAGCTTGATCCAACATTTCTGTAGTGTGGTCCAGTTTATCATTAGATATGTCTTATTTTTCGGCTCAAACCTTACGACGAGCTCGCAAAATGGATGGACGGTTTGGATATAACAAATTCATCATGGGACCCACAAAACTTAACTTACTGATGTCAATACACCAGCCAATCCACTTACAATCCCGTCCCAACCCATGCAACAGATTTCTTGAAGTGACGTCATCAAGTGATGTGGCCCCACCATGATGTATATTTTGTATCCACACCGTCCATCCATTTTGAGAGATTATAGTAAGCCATGTTACAAAGAATGAGTTAGATCCAAAGCTCGAGAGGATCCCACTACTCCGTACCCTAAGCATACTGAGCAAACTCTGTGGGGCCGATCTTAATTCATGCATTTTATCCAACCTGTTCATCTATTTTACTAGATAATTTTAGAGCTTTAGCCCAAAATTGAAGCCTATAAAAATATTGAGCGGAGCACACCAACATAAAAAGTTTGAATTGAACTTCTATCATTAAAAAGTTCTTAGGGGCCACAGAAGATTTAGATCAAGCTGATATTTTTTTTTTCTCTTTATCCATTTCTGCTTGATATTATGAACAGGTTGGATGAAAAATAAACATTATTAGGTGCCTCAGAAAGGTTTCAATAGTGGAAACCAATACTTCCACTGTTTCATGTGGTATGGTCCAGTTGAGGTGTGGATATACTTCAATTTTGATCTCAACGCCTAAAATGATCTCTATAAATGGATAGCAACGTGGATAAACCATACGCATTCACAGTGAACCCAACAGAGTTTAGTCAGTACAATGGTTACTCAATATGCAATCCGATTTCAATACGCGTTCCTGTACGTAGGATGCGGATTTCCTTTCCTGCGGAAGCCTTTCGCGGGCATGGTTTTTGTGTGGAGTCCACTTAGATGTTGGTGAGAAATCCAACCCCTCTATCTGGTTTTTAATCTCATTTTATGACGTGAGACCAAAAATGAGGAGGATCTAAAACTCAAATTGGCCACACGAGAAGAAACAATGAAGATTTAGTGACCACCGTTGAAACATTTATATAGCCATAAAAGTTTTGTAACAGTCTATGTTTCTGGTGTTTTCACTTTATTAGAGTGAAAATGACTTTATAAATGGTTTAAATGGCATATAAATAGCAAGGTGGAGCTTAAGATGGTTTCAATGGTAGGCATTACTTTCCCCACTGTTTCATCTCCTATGGCCCACCTAAGTTTTTTATCTTCCTCATTTTCGGTAGCATATCTTAAAATGAGGTTTTCAAATGGATGGATGGATTTGATTTCTCATAAACATCACAGTAGGACCCACTAAGAATCCTTGGGCAAGAACTTTGAACGAAAGGCTTTCGAAGGAATTCCGAGACCTTGTAGGTACGTGTCATGCAAAGACTGCCAGGACTGACGCTCCAGCTCCGAGTTCCATGAATGGTTCAAAGTAGATCAAAGTTACATGGCCCCACAGTGATGTATTTATTATGTCTGCACCGTTCATATATTTTTCGAGATCATTTTAAACCATTATCCAAAAAATGAATAATATCTAAAGATCATCTGGACCACACCACAAATAGCATTAGAGATAATGATTTTCATAATTAAACAATTCGTAGGGCCCACCATGATGTTTATTTTCCATCAAATCTGTTCATAAGGTCACAAAAACCTGAATGAAGAGGAAAAACAAATTTCATATTGATCCAAAACTTCTTTGAGCCCAAAAAGGGTTTAGATGGTAGACGTTCAATCTCCCATTACTTTTTACAGTGTGGTCCACTTGATAGTTATATATGTCTTATTTTTCATATCAAGCCTTAAGACGAACTTTCCAAATGGATGGACGGTTTAGATATAACATATACCTCGTGATCAAACACACGTAATTTGTTAACTTCAATACAGCAGCTATATAGCTGGTGTGAGGTACACCAGCCAATCCGCTTCCTCCGATCCACGTCCGTATCCGTGACGGAAACAGATTGGCTACTTCCGCAGCTAACAGCTCCGTGGCTGATGGTTGGTGCTCTGTGGGCCCACTATGATGTATGTGTTATATCCATTCCATTCATCCATTTTTATAGATTAGTCTAGAGTTTTATCCCAAAAATGAGAAGGATATAAATCCCAAGTGGACCACACCACAGGAAAACAATGGTGATTGGATAACCACTACCTATGACAACCACGAACCATATAACCAGACAACTGCGACCCATATCACATGACAACTACAATCCATACAACCGCGAACCATGTAACAGGACAACTGTGACCCGAATAACAGGACAACTGTGACCTCAACCCATATAACAGGATAACTACGACCCATATATCATGCCAACCGCGATTCATACAACTGCTACCCATATAACAGGACAACTGCGACCCAAATAACAGGACAATTGTGACCGCGACCCATATAATAGGATAATAGCGATCCATATAACATGACAACTATGATCCATATAACTGCGACCTATATAATTAGATAACTGTGACCCAAATAACAAGACAACTACGACCACGACCCATATAACAGGATAACGACGACCAATATAACATGACAACTGCGATCTATATAACTATGACCTATATAACAGGATAATTGCGACCCAAATAACAGGACAACTGCGACCGTGACCCATATAACAGGGTAATTGTGACCCATATAACAAAACAGTTGCGATCTATACAACTATGAACCATATAACAGGACAACTGCGACCCAAATAACAGACAACTGCGACCGCGACCTATATAATAGGATAATTACGACCTATATAATAGGACAACTATGATTCATACAACTGAGACCTATATAACAGGACAACTAAGACCCATATAACATGAAAACTACGATCCATACAACCACGGCCCATTTGGGTCGTGATTTGCATGGGTCGTAGTTGCCATGTTATATTGGACGTGGTTGTCATATTGTATGGATAGTGGTTTTCAACACGTTCAATTTATTTTCTATAAAATCATTGGTATCATAACTTAAGGCCCACAATGGGGTGATCCAATCCATTCACCTGTTGGCGAGCTCGGCGTGGGCCCAAAAAGTCCTAACTTTGGCAATGTCCACTTCTAACAAACATCATAATGATCCTAGAAACTTTCAACAATCACCATTATTTTTTATTATATGGGCCACACGAGCATTGGATCAAGCTGATATTTGCGCTCTCGTCCTAAAATGACATGGCAAGAAGGATGGGCAACATGGATGAAGCACATACATGGTGGTGGGTCGTAGTTGTCATGTTGTGTGAGTTATGGTTCTCATGTTATATGAGTCGTGATTATTAGATTATATGGGGTCATGGTTGTCTTGAGGTATGGGTCATGGTTGTCATGTTATATGGGTCATGGTTGTCATGAGGTATGGGTCGTTGTTGTCATGCAAATTGAGAGGAGGAAATGAGAACCACGATCCATATCACACGAAACCACGACCCATTTAACATGAGAACCACAGCCCATATAACACGAGAACCATGACCCATATAACATGAGAGCTAGAGATATCCTATGATACACTACCCAATCAACTCTGTAACTCAATGACAGAAATGGTACACACCTAGTCATCAATGGGAAATCCCATGTGTCATGGTTGTCATGGATCATAGTTGTCATATAATATGGGGGTCATAGTTCTCATGTGATATGGGTTGTGGTTGTTATGTTAAATGGGCAGTGGTTGTCACGAGGTAAGGGTCATGGTTGACACGAAAAAAAGAATGGGCGGCATGGATTATTCACATACATAAATTTAAGCCCCACTAGTTGGTGCTCGTCATGCCTATAAAATAAAGACTACAACCCACATAGCATGACAACCAAACTCTTACCTCATGACAACCATGACCCTTTCCTCATAAAAACCATGACCCATATAATATGGCAACGACGACCAATACTTGGGTCGTGGTTGTAATGTGGTAAGGGTCGTGATTGTAATGTAGTAAGGGTCGGAGTTATTATGTTATATGGGTCATGGTTGTCATGGGTCGTAGTTGTCATGGGTCGTAGTTGTCATGGGTCATAGTTTTCCCAGGTCGCGGTTGTTACATGTTCACTTCCTTCACTACCAAAGGAATGGAAGGATAGTCATTGGTACAATAGCCTGAGGCTAATAATGGAGAGATCTGTTCCGTCCACCTTGTCGGTTAGCTCGGCATGGGCCCAAAAAGTCCGGACTTGGACAATGTCCACTTCTAAAAAACATCACGGTGAGCCTAGAAGTTTCAACAACAGGTTCCATTTTCACCATTATTTTCTATTATGTGACCCACACGAGCTCTGGATCATGCTAATATTTGGGCCCTAGCCCTAAAATGACACTGTAAAAAGGATGGACGGCATAGATTATACACATACATCAATATGGGCCCCACTAGTTTAGTCCTTTCCCACGCGCGAAAAGGGTTCCATAAACATCACTTTATTAGCATTAAATACAACGTAACTACTTAGTCCCTAGAAAACCGTGCAACTACTGAACGAAGGTTAGCGGCGTTTTCGTATGAAACAATCTCCAAAAGCTGTCAAAAGGCCCTTTAGGGAATATATGGAGTGTGGTAGCGTTCGAGGTAATTGACCCAAACTTCGAGGTGAGTACGGGTAATTTTCCAATATATTATGGTAAGAACATTTGTTACAAAGATACAATCTTTGCACCTTATCACATCAATTTTCAATTTTGACAATGATAAAAAAATTATGTTGTGGTGCAACAATTTTGAGAATGATAAAAAATTATGCTGTGGTGTAGATCATAGCAACAATAGCCATGTGTGCAAGGGTACCTTTAAGGCATGTGAAAATGGCCTTTGATTCCTGTTCTACAGAGTTTACTCACTACACTTTTTTCTAAATGGGCAACCACTAGCCATTCTACATTCAAAGATACTTAAGATTGTAGTTGTATGTGTATCTAGGTAGGCTTTTCCATAGGGAAGATCAAGGGGGCAGTGTTCCAGGTTTCTTATGTTATCTTTGGGGACTTGAGTTTCGGTACAAGGGTTACCAGCCAAGGGAGAGAGTTGTGTTTTATGAATCTCAGTATCCTATTATTATATGAACACTTAAAAAGTTTTAGGATGAACTTGTGGGTTGTTCTTATATGCTTATTTGTATGAGGGGATCAATAATGACTCATGATGAAAACACTCTACTATTGGGTTTGACAATGAGTTGGTGGTATTGCCCTACACCACACAAGGTGTGATTGTTCATGAATACATGATCCTATTATTAGACCATTTGAACACTTGCATCGGATGATCAATTTAAGTCTTTGGGTCAAAAAACTCATGATGGTTGGTACAAATTAACTTGTGTATTATGAACACTTCCCCCCTCATGCATGTGGCATACGACGGTGCCCTCACTTCCTTGGCCTTGATGTTGATTTTTTAGTATACCCAAAGTGTGTTATTGACTTGTAAGAATGCATTTAATTTAGAGTTCCCACTAGTCAAATGAAGCTTAAAATCTACAGCTAGTTAGAAACTATAGAATCACGTAGGGGTTAGGAAATCTCACGATTCCCCAACTCAAATGGCTCTCGCGGTTGGTCTGTGATCATAAATTTTGAGTACGGTGTTGACAGAAAAAGAGGGGATTAGGCATCATTTTCTGCCTACATAATTTGCGGTCTTTACTTCACAAGATTTTATAATTTTTGAGGATTTAATGAAGTTTCAGCATTTTATACTTGGTTGTGCTTTGCATAACCCATAAGGGTCAAGCAGGAGGAAATAAGAAAAAACTATCTAGTCTTACATCACAGAGTCAAGTGACTCTGGGTAGGCAAATAAAGTAAAAATGCATTGAATAAAATAAAATGCCAACTAACCTTACTTCAAAGGATTTAAGATCTCGAGTAGGTGAATAAAGTAAAAATAAAAAATAAAAAAATAAAAAGTAAAAGAGGGAGAATAATGCAGAATGATATAAAAGAAAATGTGGATATAGTTAATGCACTTGAAATGTGTGGAGTGGAATAAAATTAAATAAAGATGGATAAAGTCTTAGATTTAATTACTTCTTTTGTGGCCATTTTTGTCTCATTTGTTGGGTATCATGTCGACATCTTAAAAATATTTAAAACCCCTTGGGCAGCACCTTCAGGTGAACTCCAACCCTTAAAGGCTCTCTATATTTTTCTCTCTCTATTTTTTTCTTTATCACTCTTAGTTTCTTTCTCCTTTCGTTCCTCTCTGTCTCTTCACTTTGTATATTGTAACACCCTGAAAATCGTGGGTCGTGTAGAAACCCGACTCCCGAGTTCCAGACCATCACTTATGCAATAAAATGCTAATGTTTCAATGTTAGATGAGTTAGTGCAATCACATGAGTAAGATTATACCAAAACTGCAATTCATACTTCAGATCCAATGATAAAACGCAAGCGAAAGACTGAAAGATATATATATCACAGTATGAAAATAAAATAATTTCAAATTATCTCCAAAGTATGAATACATCACTGAGTCTCATATACAAATCACAACCCAAAAGTAAATGTCAAAAATAGTCCGTCCCGCCGATCCAGGCCACCTATGCAAAGCCGTCGGAAAACTGCATGTACGAGAACTTGTCCTGGTCCTCGTCGTAGTCCGGCTCCGCATCCTGAATCATCTCGCAACCTGCATCTAAGAGAGTGTCTGGTGGTGTTGCAAACACCGTCCCGTAACGTGGGATTGAGTGATCAACTCAGTGGAATAATAGAGCAAAGATTAGCGTGTTCTCAAATCAATCACGCGATAATAGTAAAACAACCAATCAAACATTCCTAGATACTGTTGTTAATGCATGCATGAAATGACATGATGGATGCCCTCACCAATATACTCCCTCATGCGGCACCATCTGCATCCACGACATGCTTTCTTCCCGCAGTGCTCCACATCTTCCAGGCACATGCAGTGCGATATGGATAATGATTACCGAGTTGTTATTAGTCCGTTCATACAGCAGTATTAGGAATCTAAAGTACTTTGCTTATATCAATCCCAACACAGATCCTGTCTAGGGTCGTCACTCCTAGTAATCTCATACGATGCTAATTTGTAGGTCACTGCAAGGGCTGTGAGGGCTGTTGCTTGCACTCGTTGCACCGCTCCCACATCACCTTATCAATACAGGCCTATATGTACTCTTATCGCTACGGAAGGGTCGTCGCCTCCCGTAGACTCAGAATACACTCGAGGTCACTACAAAGGGCTCATCACCAATCAGTGTAGGCTGACAGCTCGAATGTAGTGTCCCAGACCACCACAATCGGGTCACGAGTCAAAGGTGCTCACTAGTCACTACGGGGAGGTTTGTGGCCCCAGCGTAAGCCGACAGCTCGACCACGGTGTCCCATACCACCATGCCCAGCTCATGAGTCTTTATGGATTAAGGTAACATGGTTAACAGGGTTTCCAATGGTAAGTTTAGTATCCTAGGTTCAAGCAGTTATGACTCATACAAGGTGAACATACAATGGCCATTCAGGTTGCTTGACGGGCTCGACTAGTACGAGCGCATCTCAAGCTGAGTGACATGAAGTATATAAAATACTTCACGTGGCCTAACCATTGCCGCCTGCCCAAAACACGACTCGTGTTCATCGACGCATCCTTCGTAGTAAATAGAAGCCAACCACGAATTAAATCCATTACCGACTTCCTGAACTAAGTCATAGCCCCAAACATTTGTAAACCAATCATCAGTAATCATATGAGGGTAACAGGAATGAATATAAACAATACAAGCATGTTGTCACATGTTATAACATACCATGTAAACAAATCAACCAACACATGAATTCCGTACATATAATGAAATTAATTCGTATAGCAAACATGTAGAAAATCATAAACATCATCATGTTGAGTGAGAATTCATTTCAAAACTAATTTACAACATCATTTACTCAATACATACTAATACATACATTTATACAAACACTTAGTCTACACACTTTAGTCTACATAGCGTATGTCGACCCAAAGTGTGCATTAGGGAGAATCTCTTCGCCAAACAGATTATACACACATATATAATATTATAACATGATAAATTTACATGTCAAGCATTTCAGCAAAATACGGACGTATACAGTATTTTCTATAAATGCCTAAAATACCCTAATTCTCATATTTACCGTACGTTTACGAAACGGAAAATGGACAGCATGTTCTACATGTCAAACGACACTCTCATCATTAATCTACTATTAAACGATATTGAAAGCTTTGAAATCAGTCAATCAAGCATCTAAAATCTGCACCTTTTGCCCTAGACGTGTATTGATTCGATTAGAACATATACGCTTCGTCAACGGCGTAAAGGCGACCTAATGCACAAGATACATAAGCTCTTTCGCTATTTGAATCGAAGGAATCCTAAATCAGCAAGTAGTTAGGATTTTCTTACCTAAGAGTGCGTTGGAAATCATCGGAAAAGTGATTTGAATACGTTGCTTTGGTACGTGCAAAGGATGGAGAAATCGGAAGGAAGTTCTCTCACAAAGTCTCTCACAATCTCTCACTTTCTCTCTCTCTCTATCTAGGGTTTTATCCAAATTCGGATGAGAGAGATATGTGAGGGTTTAAGGCCCTTATATAGACTAAAATCTAACCTAAATAGACTTGGGACAAAGGTATACTTAAGTTATAACCAAATCAGGGTTGTTCCGATCCAAAAGAGCGTTTCGGGAGGTCCCCTGGCCGAACGCGATCGGACTTAATCTCATGCATACTGAATCTTTCTCACACGAAGTTTTCAAGTTGGTAGAGTTCCCAGATCGCACGTGGTGGTCCAGTTTTAGTTCAGCGGTCATCGTTCCTAAATCAGGTCTACAAGTCTCATGATATGAAAGAGAAATTTTTCCTGATCCGAGGCTGAAATTTAACTGAATTCTGACGGTCAGAACGCTTAATAATAATGCGTAAAGTCTCGTGCCAGATTTGGAATTAATTTTCTAAACCTTTACCCTTTTCTCACTCTCTTCAGTCCAGGCTCAATGAAATAGCCTCAGAACATCGGTTGGGCTTGATTTTTGAAATGATTGTCAAGTCCAGCTAAGCGGTCATAACGGTCTAAGATTGTGGATATCGGACTTTGACACGTGGTCTAAATCCAATACGAAGTTTCAAAGGGTTCCTGAGAGTAAACGGGTTTAAAGTTTGATCCTAAGTTTTAGGGTATTATAGCGTCATTGATTCTACAATTTTTAATTCTTGTAGAATGTATTTAAAGCGATCGGTGTTAATTTCACAGCTAATCTAGCATAGCGCTAGTTAACTAATGCTTAAATTCTAAAGGAATTAATCCTACGTGATTTTTGGTCGAGTTGGTACTCGAATCTCTGTACGAATTTTTCCGAGGCATTACATATATACTTATGTCTCCACATATCTATAACGAGTGGCGAAGAGTCTATTTGTAGACTTGTAGCCACAATGGGAATCACAATTTTTTACAACTCCTGTGGGTGTAATAGGGATTTTATATATTAAATTAATATTTCTTTCATCTCTCCTACCATCCTACAGGTAATGATTATTTATTTATTTTATATACATGTAATCATTATTTATATTTATATAAAACTTTATAAATAGTAATAATTACTTATATTTATAACTATATTTATATAAGAGGTAATTATATATATATACACACATAGTTATATATTGGCTTTTATCCTTTTATGTAAATCATTTAAATGTTTGCATCTTGTTCATTATTCATCCGTTTTAGGTGCTCTTAGGCTCGTTAGAAAAATAATCAAATAAGCTTCCTAACAAGACTAGAATCACTTTGATCAAACCCTGTTTGACATGTCGAAAGTATGTTAGTCCAATATATCAAATTGGTTGTTTGTAATTTGACCAATGGTCAGTTTTTGATGATCTTAGGATCATTAGAAATGTCACTTGATAAGCTTTTCAATTCAACTGAAATCACTTCAATCGAATCCCGTTTGACTAGTTTAAACTGAGACAAGAGTTTTTCCTGCTTTTGTCACTCCATAATGCATGGTTTTGATAAATGAGTCGAATCTTCCTCATTGTAACCTGGATTGGAGGAAACTTAAGTTTGTTAGGAAGATCTTTTAACCACCTTTCCAATGAATCATAAATCATCTTGATCGGTTTGAATTTTCCCTCAATAATACCATGGTCACTTCATATACAAGGATGACTGTACTTTTATTAATTTTGAAGATATGACCTCTTACGCCTCAACATTACACCATTCAGGAAGACTAAGTAGTATAGAGTAGTGATCCATGGGTAGAGAGGGTTCATTTTATCCTTTTTTCACACATCGGCTACAATATATAGAGAGTTTTTAGGATTTTGGAGTTCGAATGCTTAGCCATGACTGAATCGCTACTGGATTTGGTGTTAGCTAATTAGGTCCGTTAGTTATCTCTGGCGCATGCCGAGTATGCTCCAAGTTTGATCCATTTGGATTTTCAATGATTTCCAAGTCAGTAAGAGACAATTTATTGAAGTCAAGTTAAAGTTCAAAGAGTGGCTTGTCCTCGTTTTAGGTGGGGTGTCTACAAAAGCCCTTTTTTTATAGAAGTTGTGAGCAACCAAATGCCAAAGTAAGTAGACACTTCACCCTCCAAATTAGAAGTAATCGTGGTATAGTATATTCCCACCGGAGTGTCGTTATCAAAAGACTCGTCTAGTTAAGTAGTAATTCAAGTATCTCTCGAGGATTGAAGAAAACATTGTGATTTTTCCTACATATTTTACGGCTTTATAGTGTATCAAATCATAACCCTTTCATGTCTTGATTGATAGTTTGCATCAAGGGTGGTTTTGTAAGTATGAATTTTGGATGTTTAGTTCCCCTGCACTTTTTGTGACCTTATGGGGATCTGTTTAGCATATTTAATTTTGAAGAGTGGTTTTCAATGTTGTACAATCCCATAGGATTTTGAAAGTTTTTTTTTGGGCCATTTATTTTGAAAAGATCGATCCGTTTAATCTCGAGGGGTGGCATCATCAAGCGGCTTTTATTTCATCCTCCTTTTTTATTTTATTTTTTAAATAAGTCTAATTGATCATTTCCACCAGGGATTTTAACAATCCTGATTAAAGTCAGCTTTTATTGAAGTATGTTCTCTGCTCAGTGTCCAACTTTAAGTGTGCTTGCATTTAGCACAACAACCCTACAACTTGGGGGAGATTATTGTTGAGGGAGCTTCAATTCCTGTGATGAAAGAGATCTTAATAGGATGATCAAAGAGTTGGGTGCGAAGGGAGCGAGACTGACCCGAGTAGTAGATGAAGGTTGTCATCAGGTCGGTGTTTCAGAGAAGAGACCATGACTTGATGATGCAACCTGCCATATTTTTTTTTTCCGTTTTTATTTTTTTCTCTCTTTTTTTTTTTTGTAACATGCATGTAAATAAAAAGTGCGATAAAAATGGAAATTTTTTTCATGTGACCAGACTTGTATTGTGAGCATGGTTTATGTTTTAGTGCTTTAGATAGTAGGGATCAGACACTTGATTTTTCCATCGTTCATCCTATACGAGTTCTGAGTTAATTCCTAAAGATTTTTTAAAGTATCCTTAGGAGTAAGCAGTGTGAATCAATGTCCCCTGGCTTGGGCTACACTTGATCATTATTGAAACATTGTGATTTTCACGTGTTTGACTTTGAATACGAATTTGTTACCATGACTGAAGTGCTTTGTTTTTATTTATTTTTATTTTTTCTTTTATTTTCTTGCCATTATTACCCATAACGCTCTTGCGAGTTTTCGTTAAGTCTAGATTATCTAGTCATTTTTGCCCATGGAGCCCTTTTAGGTTTTCACCACGTCCCAAATATTTATTTCTTGCCTGCTCCTTGGCAGCTATGTCTTTTTACCATTGGCACCTTTTTAAGTTTTCACCAGGTCCACTATGTATCCGTTGTTTGTACTTGAGGCGCCCTTGTGGGTTTTCACATCGCCCATTTTGCTTAGACACACTCTTTCTTTTTCTTTCTTTTTTTTCTTTTGTTGTGTGTTTAAAAAATTTCTCACTGTTTATCGATGATGATTTCTAGGGTAGTGAGTCTTTAGAATGCATCTTAAGATTGGGATTTTTCTTGGACATGGGGCATGATTAATGGGAGTTTACCCTCGATTTTCTCTCTAGGTCTTCATTTCTCTCTCTCTCTCTCTCTCTCTCTCTCTCTCTCTCTCTCTCTCTCTCTCTCTCTCTCTCTTTTTGCCCTTCTTATTCATTTTTCTTTTCTTTTCCTTTCTTTTCTTTTCTTTCTCCCTTTTTTTAGGCAGTTTGAATCCTCATATGTACATACGTCCTTTTTATATGTCATTTTTTAGGGCAAATGGGTAGAGAATGCTAGGATACGATCTTAAGAAACCTTCCTTAGCTTACTTATCATCCGTAGTACATTTTGACATGATCAGTGTTGATTGGCTCAGGGAAATCCTCTTCCTCCATGTTGATGAGGTAGAGTGCACCTCCAGGGAGCACCTCTTGCATAATGAATGGGACTTCCTAGGTTGGTTTGAATTTACCCCTTGGTTCAGATAGACGAGGAGGTAGAATCTTCTTCATTACTAAGTCTCATATTCTGAAAGTTCTTATAAAGACTCACTTGTTGTAAGCTCATGCAGTCCTTCTTTGGTAAGCTTGGGAATAACATAAAGCTCGCATGCCTTTTTTGTCTGCCAGATGCAATTGATCATAGCGAGCTTGTAGCCACTCTCCCTCTTCCACTTCACTTTCTAATAAAATACATAGCAAGGGAATTTCAAGTTCAACTGGTAGAATAACCTCCATTCCATATGTGAGTTTGTATGGAGTGGCGCTCATTGCAGTCCACATGGATGTTCGATAAGCCCAAAGCAGGTATGGGAGCATTTCTGACTAGTCATGATATATTTTCATCATTTTTTTGAGGATACAAACGAGTGTTTTGTTGACCGCTTCCACCCCTCCATTCATTTGTGGGCGATAGGGGCTGGATCGATGCCTTTTGACCTTAAATTACTCTAGGAAGTTGTCCACCTTTCAGTTCACAAAAAGGACATCCCATTGTCTATGATGATGGCGTGTGGGATTCTATATTGGCTAATGATGTTGTTCTTTAGGAACCATGCCATGTGAGAGGTTGTGATGGTGGTAAAGGATGTTTCTTCCACTCACTTGGTGAAATAGTCGACTGCTACCAAGATATATTTGTGGTCATTGGATGCCTTGGGGCTGATTTTTCCAATGATGTCAATGCCCCAAGTTGAAAAGGGCCAGAGTGCGGTCAGGTTGTATAACTCGAAAGCAGGTGCATGGATCCAATTTGCATGTTTTAGGCATATAAAGCACGTCCTGACATGTCAGTAACAATTGGTTTCCATAGTTAGCCAGTAGTATCCTAGTCATAGGATTTTCTTAGCCAGCATGTGTCCATTCATATATGGGCCGCAGATTCCATCATAAATCTCAAACATGATTTTTATAGCTTCTACCTCATCTACACATCGCAATAAGACCTGGTTGAAGGACCATTAATAATAAAATGTGTGGCTAATCGTTGGATCATATGATAGTTCATTGGTGTGGTGCTGTCTGGGTATACACAGTCTTTCAAGTATTTCTTGATATCGGTATACCAAGGGTGTTTGTCCGGTGGTGTTTTAAATTCTTCGATCTGCAGGAAGAATGTTGGATCTTCTTGTAATTTGATTGTGAGTTCCTATTGTGCTACTCCCTTGGGAATGCCTAGCATAAATACTAACATAGTCAGGGCATCAGCATATTGGTTCTTGGTGCATGGCATGTATGTAAAAGTGACTTTGTGAAATTTTTCAATGAGATTCTCGAGATAAACGTGGTACAGAATCAACTTCTCATCCTTTGTCCTCCAATCACCATTCATTTAGTTGATGATGAGCTGAGAGTCACCGAAGAACCTTAACTTTTTTACCCCTAAAATGATTGCTTCTTTTAAGCTTGCTATACATGCCTCATACTTGGCTATGTTGTTCATGCACCTGAAGACTAGCCTTCTCAAAATAGGGATGCAGATATCATATAAAGAGTAGAGGATTGCCCCTATTCCGCTTCCTTTGGCATTAGCTACACCTTCAAAGTATAAGGTCCATTTATCTACCTCTGATCCTTCTCCCTCGGGGAATAGGTTATCCTCATAAAGGAAGAAGGTCTTTAATGGTTGGTAGTCGGGTAAGGAGTGCGCTGCAAGATGGTCAGCCAACGCTTGCCCCTTTATTGCTCTCTAAGTGATATAGGTGATGTCAAACTTCAAAAGCTACAATTGTCAATTTTGTGATTCTTCCAGTTAAAGTCAGTTTCTTGAACATGTACTTCAATGGATCCATTCGTGCAAGCAAGAGGATTGGATAAGTGATCATGTATTGGCGTAGGCATTTGTTGAGGGTCAAATATTGCATATTAGACCCCAGTTATTGCTTGCTTTTACGAATATGATAACGTTTAACACTCCATTTTAATCATGTTTTTGTTACAAGGTGAATTTAAGAGCTTGTATTGAAAAATGATACTCAAAGCATGGATTTGATGCTCAAGAATCACCAAGGCAAGGGATGGATCTTAGGGGACCGAGATTGAAGAATTCACACACCAAAGATCCAAGAGAAATCAAGTGATTAATGATAAAGAGGCTTGAAAATCGTCCTGAATGCAAGATCACAGGTTTTTCACCATCCGTTTGGCTCGAAACTTTATGTCTAGCCTGAGGGCCATAAGTAACCGTATACGTAAAATTTTAACCATTGGATCTTTGTGAAAGTGGCCCAATGGACAGCTCAACCATTAAATCACTGATTTGGGGCCCACCTGATATCTGGATATGCTTCACTTTTGGTCTCAACTCCTTAAATTAGATGAGAAAGAGGATGGACAGAATGAATTTATGGAAAACATCATTATGGGACCCACACGCATGATGCGTGCGCACAACAAATGTACAGCCGCACCGTACCGGAACAAGATCCCTGGTCAAAGTCGGTTAACCCAACGGGTTATGTACAGTAAGCGGACATCATCCACTGAGGTGATTAACAGCCCACCACCATCCATCATTTGGATGATCTGAACTGTTCATTATGTTCAGGGGGTGGGGCTAGCCATACCCATGAAGTCCTTTTGCTCCCATGCACATGTACACATGTAGATCACCGTCAAACACAAGATGAACGGTGGTAAGATTTGATCCATTGGGCCTCACCAAAACTCAATCAAAACCACCCATTTTCAACCAAAATCTCACCAGGAATCCAATGATTAGGGTGAATTTCTTCGAAAACATAACTTTGGGGCCCACTGAGTGTCTTAGCACAAGAATGTTCTCCAATTATGCATGTCTGGACACCGTTTCTGCTGTGGTCGATTGCGCAATCTTAGCTGTGATTGGATGGATAATTTGGACAGTCCAGAAGTTCAGAAAAGTGGCCACGACCCTAGCCAAGAAGTCAGATCCCGAGCTTAGATGATCGGTCATCCAAAACGATCCTACAAACACAACTCGAAAGGCATTTTTCATGGCTGCGCAAGACTTACGCATGCTGCCTTCTCTCCTTACGCAACCAACTTCTCTCACCACAGCCAACCTAACGCAACCAACTTCTCTCACCACAGCCAACCTATGTATTTTCTATAAAAGGGAGAGAGAGCATGGAGAGAAAATCATTCAAGGACGTGAGCTTGGACGTGGATCAAGAGAGAGAGAGAGAGAGAGAGAGAGAGAGAGAGAGAGAGAGTGGACGACACAACAAGAGTTTTTCTTCTCCTTTTCTTCTTAGCTTCTTCTTTCCTTTATGTTTTTAAGAGCCCTTAGATCATCATATCTATGATGAGCTAAACCTCTTAGCTAGGGCTAAGAGGTGAAGCTTGTAGCGTGATTAGGATGTTTGCTTTGTTTTGATTCATATATTGTTGAACCTTATGGATTCTATTTGATTATTAAGGAATATTTTTAATATTTAATGGTCTGGTGTAACTCAAATTACAATGGATCTACGATTACTTTGAATATCTTCCTTTCATTATAAAGATTGTGAACTTGGGAACCCTATTGTTCACCATCGTCTCATGGACATAGTTGGATGATGGGATCCTTCCTAAATTTCACAATTCACTTATGATTGACTGTAGTATTGGTAAATTGTTGTTGTTTGCCTTATCTCCTTGGCATAGTTAGGTGACGGAATCACTTCCAAATCTTCACCACTTGCATCCATTGATGATTAGATCCATGAGAAGTTTAAAGATCTGACAAATCTCTTCTTACCAATTGGATAGGATAGGACTCTGATTCCAATTATGTGCTTAAATCATGTAAGGTAGCTTCCCAATTGCTACAAGTGGATCCTTAGCACCCTAGTTACCACCTTTAAATTTATTATTTTTTAATTAATCTATTCACAATTACTCTCTTAATTTTCCCGGTTTAGATTACATCTTCGTCTAATTCTAGCTCTAGTTACTTTCAGATTACGTATAAGGTTCAATCCCTGTGGATTCAACCTCAGTCTTACCGAGATTATTACTACATCGCGACCCTATACTTGGGGTGGTGAACAAGTTTTTGGCGCCATTGCCGAGGATTGACGGTTGCGTTTTTCTAAGATTAATTAGTTTTAGAATTAGTTTAAGATTAGGGTTTTTCTAGTTTTTATTTTTAGGATTAGGGTTTTCTGAATTATTTTAGAAAATAACTAATGTCTAATTCTAGGTTTAGAAACTTCCCTAATTTGATTTTAGAAACTTCTTTTTTCTCTTTTTAGAAACTTTCCTTTTTCATTTTTAGAAACTAGGTTATTTTTCATTTTTAGAAACTTTCCTTTTTATAAACTAACTCCTCTTTCTATTTTTATTTTTAGAAACTGACTTGTTTTGTTTTCTTTTGCAGGATCCTAACATAGATCTCCTCCAATCTGACAACTTCTTTCTAACTTCTTCCCTCTAATTACTTTCCATATTTTCGTAGGACTTTTCTTTTATTTTTTCGGATTAGTTTTAGATTTAGGTTTTCACCATGCAAGAGTGGGTACATCAGTATGCTGAGATGAATAAGAGATATTGGGGAGGAATGTATGATGATTATGATGAAAATTAACCTTTCTAAAAAATTTTCTGAAACCATCATTGAGAATCGACCGGAATATAATGCTCCACTGGTTTTGAAGTCCTTACGTGATCATATGCGAGAGAATAATTACACTCCACGAATTAAGGAAACATTATGTGAATGTTGGGGTTGTCAGAATTACGGGAGTGAGAATTAAATCACCCACCAGACAAGAAGAAAACAATGAAAGATTACATTATAGGTGATAATATGTACCAACAACCTTCAGATTCTCCTACCTATGACCTGTATCATTATAATCAGTGGAAACATCAATGTTGGGAAGATGAACCAGCAATACACCCTAGTGAACATTCTCTTGGGTCTTCTACCTTTGAAACCCAATCAGAAACTATCTAAGAGGAGTCACTTCAGGGTAACATATATGATTTTTCGGGCCTTATACAAATGATAGAAGCGCTTACATTATGCATCGATAAGACATTTAAGGCTCGTTCGTCTCAGCCACAATTCATTCCAGAAGCACAATGCAAGGAAACTAATCCTAACTCGCTTTTGAAGAACTCTAGAATTTAGAATGAAGAGTTGGATTATATTAATGAGCATATGGTTTAATTTTCTAAAGAGTCGATCTCAATGACGGTTCAAAAGAATGATCAAGAGACATGGGCGTCTTTCAAATATAATGATAATGACACACTTCACTCACATGATATACTTGGTTTCAATGATAAGGGAGGGGTTAGATTATTCAAACCTCAACTCAATTTAAGAGTAGAATGTAAGGAAAGTGATCCCATTCTGAGTGTGTACTATACGAAATTAGAAGATGATGAGTATTGGGATGACGATCATGAATGTGCAACCCAAATTCCCCTGGAATCAATCTCAAGTTTGGTCCAGATTAGTGATCAAGAAGTACACGAAGTGATCGGGCATAAGGATCCACTTTACTCATATGATATGTTTAATTTAAATGTGGAGGATGAGCCCCTTTCAACCGACCCTTCTAACTCCTGTGAGACATGTTTAGATCACTCCCCTGAATTGAATAATGATATGATTCGAGAGAGGGATGAGTTACTCGATATGACTCTAGAATTTGAAACCACCTAATTGAGGCTACCACCCGAGTTGTATGCTTTTGATGATTCAATGCCTCTACTGAGTAATTTTAATAAACAGATGTTCACATCAATGCTTACCCTATTGATTTTCAATCTGTCCATGTAGGGCAAGAGCAAGAGAGCATGTATCCATCCACTTCCAGAAACGATGGAATCCTTGGGCAAATCATTACAAGCTTCAATGTGAAAATTGAGTCACTCTCAACTGAACTTCCCAACTCTTAGGATGATTGCTTAGCACACTTTGCAGCTTCAAATGATCCTATGATAAAAGAAATAGTGGATGCCTTGCAAGACAATAGCTCGGTGGTTGTCACAGACCGAGAGAACCCTTACTCTAAAATCCTTCCCTACATCACTTTCTGAACTGGAGTCTTAAAACTTTGGAATGTGTTGATACTATATCACTTTCTGAGAATTTTTCTGAATTTTATTTACGTGTAGTCTTTGATTCACCATGTTGTACTAACTCTAAAACTTTCTTTGTCATAGGTGAATCATATATACTCTGGAAACCTCAAGAGATTAAAAGGAAATCTTATGCTGAGGTCCATAAATTTGTCTGAGAATTCACACTACAAGAAACAACACTTTTGCCAATGAAATTATTGCTGACAGAAAAAATTTCGTCGATGAAAGTACATTTTTACCGATAAAATTTTTTTTTCGTTAGTAAAACTACACTTTTACCGACGAAATTTTTTTCGTCAGTAGTAATATTTTTACCGATGAAAATTTTCATGTTATTCTGAAAATTTCACGGTAAGAGTTTTACCGACGAAAATTTTCGTTGGTAAAAAGCACAAAACCACTTTTACCGACGAAAATTTTTGTTGGTAAAAATATTATATTTTCTATTGCGAAAATTCTCAGGCTGAGTTTTACTAATGAACTAAAACCATCAGGAATAATGGTTTTACCGACAAAAAGTTTCATCGGTAAAAGTGTTATGTTTTTCACTTAGAAAATTTTCGCCCTGAGTTTTACCGATGAACTAAAACCGTCGGGAATAATGTTTTAACCGACGAAAATTTTTGTCGATAAAAATAGTATATTTTCTACTGTGAAAATTTTCAGGCTGAGTTTTACCAATGAACTAAAACTGTCTGGAATAATGGTTTTATCGACAAAAAGTTTTGTCGGTAAAAGTGTTCTGTTTTTCACTTAAAAAATTTTCGCCCTGAGTTTTATCGATAAATTAAAACCATCGGGAATAATGTCTTTACTGATGAAAAGTTTTGTCGGTAAAAGTGTTCTGTTTTTCACTTAGAAAATATTTTCGCCCTGACTTTTACCGACAAACCAAAACCGTCAGGAATAATGTTTTTATTGACGAAAAGTTTCTGTAACGCCCTGAAAATCGGGGGTTAGGTAGAAACCCAACTCCCGAATTCCAGAACATCACTTATGCAACATTTTCAATGATGGATGAATGTCAGCCATAATAGTGCATAAAACATGAGGTGGATTAAGCCAAAACAGCATATCATACTCCAGAGACAGTTAAATTAGCAAGTGAAAGACTGTAATAAATATATAAAATGTATAAATGATTATAAGTCTCCAGAGTGTGAACATGTTACCAGGTTAACTAAATACATGTATATTCCAAAATAGAAAGAAAAGAATATACATGAGTGTGTAAATAAAAGGCAGAATACCAAGTGTATTGGCATCTAATCAGCAACCCTGTAACCCCGTCAATCAGAACCTGCATATAGGAGGGATCCTTCTCATCATCATCAAGTC
The DNA here is from genome assembly GCA_037074715.1 of Magnolia kwangsiensis. NCBI lineage: Eukaryota > Viridiplantae > Streptophyta > Magnoliopsida > Magnoliales > Magnoliaceae > Magnolia > Magnolia kwangsiensis. The sequence continues at coordinate 32,188,133 of CM073579.1, read as the reverse complement.
CGGCTCTGCTTCGCAAGCATCGCCACCATCTGAAACTAAAATAGGGACTGTTTGGTGTGCGTAACACCGTCCCGTAACGTGGGAGTGAGTAGCTAACTCAGTGGAATCATAGAGAAAAGATTAACATGTTATCAAATTAATCAAGCGATAATGATAAAGCAAGCAAATCAAACATTCTTAAAGACTGTGATTAATGCAAGAATGAAACGACATGATGGATGCACTCTCCGACATACTTCCTCATGCGACACCATCTTACGTCCACGACATGCTTTCTTCCCTCAGTGCTCCACATCTTCCAGGCATATGCAGTGCGATATGAATATGATTATTGAGTTGTTATTGTCCTTTTCATACAGCAGGATTGGAAAACTAGGGTACTTCCCTTGTATCATTCCCAACAAGGATCCTGTCTAGGGTCGTCACTCCTAGTAGTCTCATACGATGATATATTTCTAGGTCACTGCAAGGGATGCCAGGGCTGTTGCACGTACTCGTTGCTCCACTCCCCCATCACCTTATCAATACAGGCCTAGTTGTACTTTTGTTGCTACGGAAGGGTCGTCGCCTCACGTAGACTCAGAGTAAGCTCGAGGTCACTACAAAGGGCTGTCAGGGCTGTTGCTCACACTCATTGCACCGCTCCCCCATCACCTTATCAGTGTAGGCCGACAGCAAGAATATAGTGTCTCATACCACCATAATCAGCTCACGAGTCTAAGGAGCTCACTGGTCACTACGGGGAGGTTTGTGGCCCCAGCGTAGGCGGACAGCTCAACCATGGTGTCCCATACCACCATGCCTGGCTCATGAGTCTTAGTGGATCAAGGTACCACGGTTATCAGGGTTATCACTGGTAAGTTCAGTACCCTAAGTTCAAGCAGTTATGACCAATACAAGGTGAACATACAATGGTCAGTCGGGTTACTTGATGCGTCCGACTAGCACGAGCACACGTTGAATCAACTGACATGAAGTGCACAAGAACTTCGTGTGGCCTAACCACTGCCGACGACTCTAGTATGACTCAGGTTCGTCATACATATCCTTCGTGGTGAATAGAATCCAACCACGAATTCTAAACTATTACTGACTGCCTGGACTAGTGTATAGCCCCAAACACTTGCAATCTAAATCAATAATCATGTGAGAGAGACAGAATTGAAATACAAGTAATTCCAGCATGTTATCAGATATTATAACATACATCATAAGTAGTTAACCATACACGAGTATTTCAAACATAAGGTAATCAATTCAATACGACAAGCATGGAGGAATTCATGTACATCATCAAATTAGTTGAGAATCCAATCTCAACGCTAATCTACAACACCATTTACTCAATACTTACTAATACATACATTTATACAAACACTTAGACTACACGACTCCAACGTACTTGACGTATGTTGATTTCAACATATAATATGACAAATCCTTATATCGAGGAGATGTCTAATATACAACCATCATGTTCTTACATTCAAAACATATGGCAGGCATAAATCATATTGATTTAGGCATTTCAACAAACACTTAGTCTACACACATTAGTCTACATAGCATATGTCGGCCAATATGTGCATTAGGGCGAATCTCTTAGCCAAACAGATCATACATGCATAACTAGTATAGGTACACAATAAATACTCATGGCAATCACATCAGCAAAATACGTACGTGTACAGTATTTCCTACAAATACCTAAAATACCCTAAATCTCATATTCTTCGTATGTATTCGAAATGAAAATCGGACAGCAAGTTTTACACGTCAAACAGCGTTCTTGTCAGCAATCTACCATTGAACGGTATTGAAAGCTTTGAAAACAGGTAATCTAAGCGTCTAAAATCCGCACCTTACGCCGTAGAAGCGTAATGAATTGAATAAGTACTCTACGTCGTCGTCAATGATTGATTGGCAACCTACAACACAAGGTGAGTCAGCTACTTAGCTACTTGAACCCATAGGAGCCTTAAAACAGGCTAGGGTTAGGGTTTTCTTACCTAGAACGAAACTGGAATCGCCGAGATAGCGATACAGAAGGGTGGATGAGGCACGTATAACAGCAGGGAAGAATCTCAGGAGAAAACTCCAACTTCTCCCTCACTTTCTCTCTCTTTTCTCTCTCTTGATTTGGGTAGGGTTTGAAATTCGTATGGGATTTGTGAGAGACGGTTTAAGGCCCTTTTATAAGCCCAAACATAATGAAAATAGACTCCAAGTCAAGGTATACTTAAGTTATAACCAAATCGGGTCTGTTCCGATCCAACGGGGCACTTCTGGAGGTCCTGTTACTAAACGCGGTCGGACTTAAGCTCACTAACATCGGATCTTTAGTCAGTTAAGTTTTCAGTCCAGTCGGGTTTCCAGATCGACCGTGGCAGACCAGTTTCAGTTCAGCAGTCACCGAAACTCGATCAGGGCCATGAGTGCTATGACATGTAAGGGCCAATTTTCCTAATCCGAGGGTGAAATTTGGTTGAATTCTGACGGTCGGAACGCTTAAGAATAACGCACAATGACACGTGCCAGATTTTGAATTATTTTTCTAAATCTTTTCCTTTACTCACTCTCTTCACTCCGAATTCAGTAAAATAGCGTCAGGACATCAGTTAGGCTTAATTTTCGAAACGATTATCAAGTCTAACTAAGCGGTCATAGTGGTCTAAGATTATAGATATCGGACTTTCGACGTGCGGTCTAGATCCAATACAAAGTTTCAAAGTGCTCCTGAGAGCAACCGAGTTTAGAGATTGATCCTAGATTTTAGGGTAACGTAACAGTAACAATTCTAGAGGTTTTGGGTCTTACAGATCGTATTTAAAGTGGTTGGTGCTAATTTTATAGGTAATTTAGTTTAGCGCTAGCTAAAACACATTAAATTTCTAAAGAATTTGGTTCTAAATGATTTCTTTGGCTTTGGAATTGGGTTTTGAGAGGTTAACAAGGCATTATGGTTGACCCATTGCCTAAGGACGCCTAACTCTAGGTTGACAAAAATCTGGGGTGTTACAATCTACCCCCCTTAAAATAAAATTTCATCCCTGAAATTTCCTAAGGGTAATAAGGATAGATTAATTATTTTCTTTGCTTAAGTTTTATTGATTTCATGTTTCTATACGTGGTAGGGTGTATACGATCTATATAAGTCTGGTTCCTTTTAGTCTACCCCCTTTAAAACTTACTTCTTTATGCATTACTTACACCCTGACGGTTTGCTACAATTTATTTCCTTACCTATTTGGCATCTTGACGACAATTCCCATCTACCTAGAGTAAGATATATATTTTCAGTGGTTAACCAGTACAGAGAGACTGTTGTAGTGGGCTTGATCCCGATACGTTGAATGTCCGCCTGGCTAGGGTAGACAACGTTGTATCCCTTCCTAATCCTGGTGGATCCTGGTCTTCTGCTCGGCTAAGCAGTGAGTCCATTGGTAGTCGTCCAGGATTGAGAATTTGTGTCAAGCTACGAATTTTTCTCATTTGTTCATTTCAGTAACTCCGTAGTCCGATCACTCTAAGAACTTAGGGAAAGCCAATCACTAAAAGGTTCAAAAATCTATTAATAGGGTTGAGCTTTAGGTCTTGATCATCCTAAAAGGATTTCTAATTGTCTAGATTGGCCAAGGCTTCTCAGTCCCTATTTAATGACCTAACCTTGCGTATAACCTAAATCAATTTCCTTCGATCCTGGGCCAGTGGGGAAGAGGCCAACCACGCTTCCACTGTGCTACTCTGATCTAACGGTTGAATTAGATAATCCTAAATAGATTGGGCTCAATACGTTCTACCCCCCTTAAAACTTAGTTCTACTTAAGGTTCAAGAATCTATGTCTCAATCCGTATATCGGAACGAGATGTAACTTAGGGCCTATCCTTGACATGAAATGGGAAACAACCTCTCGCTACGTTGGTCTTCCTTTGTTAATGATGCGTTCTATGGCATTAGTACCTATGGTGATAGAGATGACCCTAATCTCTATTGTGGTTGAGTTCAGGGGCAGGTATGAGTTGGTGGCAAGATATCTAATTCTCTACTAGCTATAAGTTCTCGCCATTTCCCAAAGACAAAGCGATAACTTTTGGTTATAGATGGTTGGGTCAACATGGAAGAAAGGTTGTGTAGTGGGTCTGAGCCGGATACATAGACTTTCTGTCTAGCTAGGACAGAAAATTTACCCTATCGGTTCTTAATCCGAGTCTATGTCGATCTTCTACTTGATCAGAGCATTGGATTTATTGGTAACTACTAGGATTAAGAAATCGATTCAAACCGCGAATACTTCGCTTATATATACAGTTCATTTACTCCGCGTTCCTGAATGCAATAAGCCCTTAGGGAAGGCAATTCAAAGGGGCGTGTTGGTTTATTCTAAGTTCAATCTGAGGGATTTATAAGTTTTTCCTGAGAGTGAATGGTTCTAAGTTAAAACAACTTTCTTAAGGGTTATAACAGAAGTGAATAAGTATTAAGGGGATCTATCGAAGGAATGATGTTCTACTCCAACCAAATCTAACCTACTATTCCTTAGCATATACAGGCTTTACACTACTCAATATAACTAGTAGACTAGTCTGTAACTCACTAGCTGTAATCCAAAGTCTAGGCTCATACGCTAGATGGTTTCATACCATTTCTACTACAGGAGATTGTTCTATCGCTTAGAGTCAAGATTGTCTAATGGAAATTTGGATTTCCTATATTGTCAACTCTTTCAAAGTCTAGGAGTACTAACTCTAGATCCAAAACTCTAGATGTCCTAGCACTAGATGGTCATAGTTTATGGACTAAGCTACTGTGTTTGGTCTCGCCCGTGGGTAAAAGTGTAAAAATCGAGAAGATGGCTATAACTAGCTCCTAAAGAGCCATGGAAAATGAAGAAAATGAAGGGAAGGGTTGACCTAATGGTCTACCACGAATCTAGGTCTAATAGAGGAGGGAAACAGGCCCCAAAAGGCTGGGATTGTAAAGGGGAAATGTAACACCCCGGATTTTTACCAACCTGGGGTTAGACGTCCTTAGGCAATGGGTCAACTAAAACACCTGGGAAATCGCTCAGAACCCAATTCCATAGCTAAAGAAATCACTTAGGATTAATTCTTTTAGAAACTAAGCATAAGTTAGCTAGCGCTACGCTGGAGTAGCTGTGAAATTGTCCCTGACCGCTTTAAATACATTCTACAAGACTTAAAACTTGTAGAATCAATGGTGCTATAATACTCTAAAACCTCGGATCAAACTCCAAACCGGTTTGTTCTCAGGACCTCTTTGAAACTTTGTATTGGATCTAGACCGAACGTCAAAAGTCTGATACCTACAATCTTAGACCGTTATAACCGCCTAGCTGGACCTAACAATCATTATGAAAATCAAGTCCAACCGACGTTCAGAGGCTATTTCATTGAGCCTAGAGTGAAGAGAGTGAGAATAGGGTTAGATTTGGAATTTGAAATTCAAATCTGGTACACGACTTGGTACGTCAGTATTAAGCGTTCTGACCGTCAGAATTCAACCAAATTACACTCTCGGATCAGGAAAAATTTTTATTTCATATCACGAGACTTGTAGACCTGATTTAGGTGCGATGACCGCTGAACTGAAACTGGACCGCCACGTGCGATCTGGGAACTCTACCGGTCTAAAAACTTGATGTGTGTTAGATCCAGTATGCATGAGCTTAAGTCCGATCGCGTTCGGCCAGGGGACCACCAGAAATGTCTTCTTGGACCGAAACAGCCCCGATTTGGTTAGGCATCAAGTAAACATTGTTCCCAAGCCTAATCTGGAAAGTTTTTAGGTTATGAAAGGGGTTTAAACCCTCACTTCTCTCACCCATATGAATTTGCTAGAAACCCTAGCTGGTGTGAGAGAAAAGGTGAGAGATTGTGAGAGAGAGTGGGAGAGAAATTCCTGATGCTTGCACTACGTGTTGCACGTGCTTAAGCAAGGCGCCTCAATCACTTTCCCGGCGATTTCACCGCGATTCTAGGTAAGAAAATACCCCAAATACTTACTAATTTAAGGTTCCTTTGGTTCCTTAGCATGGTAGCTGATACATCTTGTAAAATAGGTTCCCGGTTCGCCGTAGACGAAGCCTACACGCTCCGTTCGAATCAATACACTTATAGGAGAAAAGGTGTGGATTTTAGACGCTTTGATTGGCTGTTTTCAATGCTTTCAATGTAGTTTAATAGTAGATTATCGACGGTAATGCCGTTTGACATGTACAACATGCTGTCCGTTTCCTGTTTCGTAAGCAGACGAAAAATATGAGATTTAGGGCATTTTAGTCATTTGTAGGAAATACTGTTTTCATCCACATTTTGCTGATATGATTGACATGGCTTCTTGTCGCATTAGGATATTAGGAATGCGTGCATAATCAGTTTGGCGAAGAGATTCGCCTAAATGCGCACTTTGAGTCCACATACTATATGTAGACTTAAGTGTGTAGTCTAAGTGTTTGTATAAATGTTTGTATTAGTATGTATTGAATTGAATGGTGTTATGAATTAGTTTGAGATTGAATTCTCAAATAATACGCTGATGTAAATGATTTCCTTCATGTTGGCTATATATATGATTTCATTATATGTATGAAATGCATGTGTTAGATGATTTACTTAAGTTGTATATTATAACATGTGTTAACATGCTCATGTTGTTGTATTTCATTTCCATTACTCTGATATGATTGATGAAGTGGATTCAAAAATGATTGGGGCTATACTTAGTCCAGGCAGTCGGTAACCGAATCAATTTGTGGTTGGCTTATCTTTGCCACGAACGACGCATCGATGAACGCGACTCATGTTTTGGAGTTGACGGCAATGGTTAGGCTACACGAGGTGTTTTACGCACTTCATGTCGTTCGACTTGAGATGCGCTCGTGCTAGTCGAGCCCGTCAAGTAACCCGACTGGCCATTGTATGTTCACCATGTATGTGTCATAACTGTTTGAACCTAGGGTACTGAACTTACCATTGAAAACCCTGTCAACCATGGTACCTTGATCCACAAAGACTCATGAGCCGGGCGTGGTGGTATGGGACACCATGGTCGAGCTGTCGGTCTACGCTGGGGCCACAAACCTCCCCATAGTGACCAGTGAGCACCTATGACTCGTGAGCAGATTATGGTGGTATGGGACACTATATTCTTGCTCTTGGCCTACATTGATAAGGTGATGGGGGAGCAGTGCAACGAGTGCGAGCAACAGCCCTGGCAGCCCTTTGTAGTGACCTCGAGCGTATTCTGAGTCTACGGGAGGCGACGACCCTTCCGTAGCGACAAGAGTACAAGTAGGCTTGTATTGATAAGGTGATGAGGGAGCGGTGCAACAAGTGCGAGCAATAGCCCTGACAGCCCTTGCAGCGACCTACAAAATATACATCGTATGAGATTACTAGGAGTGACGATCCTAGACAGGATCTGTGTTGGGATTGATATAAGGGAAGTACCTTAGTTTTCCAATATTGCTGTATGAAAAGGACTAATAATAACTCGGTAATCATATCAATATCACATTGCATGTGCCTAGAAGATGTGGAGCACTGAGCGGTACGCAAGCATGCCGTGGAAGTAGATGGTTCCGTATGAGGGAGAATGTCGGTGAGGGCATTCATCATGTCATGTCATATTGTATTAACAACAGTATTAGGAATGTTTGATTTACTGCTTTACTATTATCACATGATTGATTTGAGAACATGCTAATCTTTGCTCTATTATTCCACTGAGTTAGCTACTCACTCCCATATTACGGGATGGTATTTTCGGACACCCACCAGTCCCTATTTTGGTTGCAGATGATGGAACTGCTTGAGAAGCGGAGCTGGACTTGATGATGATGAGGAGGATCCCTCCTTTATGCGTGTTCTGATTGATGGGATTACAGGGAGGTTGATTTGTTGCCTTGACACTTGTCATTTTATATTTTTAGAGCACTCATGTATATTCTTTTTGTTTACTTTTGGAGCATACATGTATGTATATAACCTGGTAATATGTTCACACTCTGGAGACATATAACAGTTTATATATATTATACATACTATCATAGTCTTCCTCTTGTAAATATAACTGTCTCTGGAGTATGATATGTTGTTTTGGATTAATCCAACTCATGTTTAATACATTAACTCAAAAAACATTCAATCATACACATTTATGTTGCATAAGTGATGTTCTGGAACTCGGGAGTAGAGTTTTTACTCGACTCCCGATTTTCGGGATGTTACAGATGGTATCAGAGTATGAATGAGATTATACTGGGCCTGGTTTATGGTCACGCGACATACGCTGTCACTTACTTTGACTTAGGTGGGTGCGAAAAAGGTCTAGAAACACTTATAGGATCACAGATTCGCCAATAGACGAGGTTTATTCATATCGATCGCGCGATCGAGTCCGTAACGCATATAGGGTCGCGTGAAGCGACCTAAGTAGCTCCTAGGTTGTAGGTAGGTGGGTTGAGACGTTCTTTGAACGGTTCTAAACCCATAAATGTGAATCCTTGGGCTGTGAGACAACCACAACCCTTACATTCAATCGCTAGGGCTTAAAAACCCCGTTTCACCTAATTTCTTTAAAATTCTTCCTCTCACCGCTCCATTCTTCAATTATTTCTCTGAATTTTCATGTTAAGTATTTATCCTAATGTGAAAATGATATAAAATCATACTTCGACAAAATTTTATAGTGAATAGTAAAATTTCATGAAAACTGGCCATTAGACCATTCTAAGTTTGTAATCTTTAGCAAATAATGGGCTAGATGGATGTATTAGCTCCTTCTACTCCAAAATCATATGCTGCATGATAGGGAATTACATTCATTTTTATAGATTGGCCCCGAAAATCCCTGAATGGATGTTTGGACCTCCCTAGGCCAATCTACAATGAACTAGGGTGGGGCCCATATATATCTGGGACCTCCAGGGCAGGGGGGACCCATCCCACCAGGCCAGACCAGCCGGATCCACCACCGGTCGGCGATGCCATCACCGATCCAGCGATGCATCGCCGTACAGTGGGGCCCACTTGCTGTAAAATTTGGGTGTACGCCCTTATATGGCTAGTACATCCCTCCCACATAGCGTCCGTCCGTCGAAAACCCTTAAAAAGGGTACTTCCTTCACAAACAACCCCTCCCAAGACTCCATTTTCATTTTTCTTGCTGCCCTATCTCAAAACGCAGCTCCAAATCCCATTTCTTGCGAAAATCGACCCTATCCCATCCCTTCATAGTGATTTGCTACACCTCTTTCAAAACTCATCCGTTGGAGCTCCTACAACCCCCAAAACATGCTGAAATCGTGTGGAGCTCCATTCCCCTTTTTCCTTCTCTTTTCTTTTTGAAAATCCTCCCTAGGGAAGCTTGAAGCATCCCTCTACAATGCCTAGATTCGTTTCAGTCCATTTAGGCAACCATTTCTCCTTATTTCCTCTGCTTTCTATGGCTATTGTTAAGGCTGTTTTAGCCCTTTTTCTCCCTTTCCATCGTCCTCTCTCTCATGTCCCTTTTATTTGATCCTCAGACTCATGGAAACCTGCTTACCCATCCCATTTCTCCACATTCTTCGCTTGTTTGATTACCATTTTAAGGATTTCTGTGTTTTGTTGTTGTTGGGTCTAGTGATGTCATAGGTAGAAATGTATTTGCGTAATGTTTTGGGCTTAATATAGCCGAATGCGTTCCTGTCATAATTCATGTGGAACTTTATTCCATATATTGTGACATAATTTGTCAAATGAAGTGCATGTCGTTTCGTTCGCTGTAAGGTATTGTCCCTAGATTGGGTGTATCCTGTGGTTTCCGCTGCCATGTTGTAAATCCCGGGATTAAGCCTACAAAATTAGTTTTTATCCCACCCTACCCTCCTACCAAGCATGCCACTTCTAATCCCACCATGGGACTAGGAATGCAGTTCTATTTAATACAACTTAATGCTACTGGCCACATAGGCCCTTGGAGTTTTGGACCTAGAGTTAGCACTCCTAGATTTGAAGGATCTGACGACATAGGAAATTCAATTCCATTTACACAATCGTGACCCTAAGTGAGAGTGATTCCCTGTACTAGTAATGGTATGAAACCATTTAGCATATAAGCTTAGGCTGTAGATTACAGACTAGTCTACTAGTTACCTTGAGTAGAGTAAAGCCTGTAGATGCTAAGGAATAGTAGGTTAGATTTGGTTGGAATGGGACTCCCTTCCTTGGATAGATGGTCATAACATCCATAGACTCCTTTAGTAACTCTTAGGAAGCTTATGTAACTTAGAACCATTCACTCTTAGGGAAGACTTATAAATCCCTCAGGTCAAACTTAGAATAAACCAACACACCCCTTAGAATTACCTTCCCCAAGGGCTTATTACATTCGGGAACGCAGAGTAAAGGAACTGCATATAAGTGATGTATTCGCGGTTTGAATCGACTTATTAATCCTAGTGGTTACCAATAAATCCAATGCTCTGATCAAGCAGAAGATCGGCATCGACTCGGATTAAGAATTGATACAATAAATCTTCTGTCCTAGCTAGACAGAAAGTTTATGTATCCAGCTCAGACCTACTACACAACCTTTCTTCTGTGATGGCCCAACCACCTACAACCAAACGTGATCACATTTCCTTTGAAAAATGGCGAGGACTTAAAGCCAGTAGAGAATTCGACATCTTGCCACGAACTTATACCTGCCCCTGAACTCAACCACAATAGAGATTAGGCTCATCTCTATCGCCATAGATACCAATGCCATAGAACGCATCATTAGCAAAGGAAAACCAATGTAGAGAGAGGTTGGACCCATTTCATGTCAAGGGTAGGCTCTAAATTGCACCTTGTTCTGACATACGGATCGAGACATAGATTCTTGAGCCTTAAGTAGAATCAAGTTTTAAGGGGGGTGGAACGTATTGAGCCCAAGCTAGTTAGGTAATGTTAATACAACCGTTGGATCAGTGTGGCGCAGCGAAAGTGTGGTTAGCCTCTTCCTCACTGGCCCAGGATCGAAACATTTGAGTTATGATATACGTACGGTTAGGTCATTAAATAGGATTGACCCTTCCTTAGAATGTCAATACTGAAGTCTTGCTAGATACTCCTTACCCTTCGCCAATTTCGGGGACAAAGTAGTGTTTTAAGGGGGGTAGATTGTAACACCCTGGATTTTTGCCAACCTAGGATTAGACGTCCTTAGACAATGGGTCAACTAAAACACATGGGAAATCGCTCAGAACCTAATTCCATAGCCAAAGAAATCACTTAGGATTAATTCCTTTAGAAACTAAGCATAAGTTAGCTAGCGCTACGCTGGAATAGCTGTAAAATTGTCCCTGACCGCTTTAAATACATTCTACAAGACCCAAAACTTGTAGAATCAATGGTGCTATAATACTCTAAAACCTCGGATCAAACTCCAAACCGGTTTGTTCTCAGGACCTCTTTGAAACTTTGTATTGGATCTAGACCCCACGTCGAAAGTCCGATACCTACAATCTTAGACCGTTATAACCGCCTAGCTGGACCTGACAATCATTTTGAAAATCAAGTCCAACCGACGTTCAGAGGCTATTTCATTGAGCCTGGAGTGAAGAGAGTGAGAATAGGGTTAGATTTAGAATTTGAAATTCAAATCTGGTACACGACTTGGCGCGTCAGTATTAAGCTTTCTGACCGTCAGAATTCAACCAAATTACACCCTCGGATCAGGAAAAATTTCTATTTCATATCACGAGACTTGTAGACCTGATCTAGGTGCGATGACTGCTAAACTGAAACTGGACCGCCACATGCTATCTGGGAACTCTACCGGTCTGAAAACTTGATGTGTGTTAGATCCAGTATGCATGAGCTTAAATCCGATCGCGTTCGGCCAGGGGACCACCAGAAATGTCTTCTTGGACCGAAACAGCCCCGATTTGGTTAGGCATAAAGTAAAAATTGTTCCCAAGCCTAATCTGGGAAGTTTTTAGGTTATAAAAAGGGTTTAAACCCTCACTTCTCTCACCCATCCGAATTTACTAGAAACCCTAGCTGGTGTGAGAGAAAAGGTGAGAGATTGTGAGAGAGAGTGGGAGAGAATTTCTTGATGCTTGCACTACGTGTTGCACGTGCTAAAGCAACGCACCTCAATCACTTTTCCAGTGATTTCGCCGCGATTCTAGATAAGCAAATATCCCAAATACTTGCTGATTTAAGGTTCCTTTGGTTCCTTAGCATGGTAGCTGATACATCTTGTAAAATAGGTTCCCGGTTCGCCGTAGACGAAGCGTACACGCTCCGTTCGAATCAATACACTTATAGGAGAAAAGGTGCGTATTTTAGAAGCTTTGGTTGGCTATTTTCAATGCTTTCAATTTCATTTAATAGTAGATTATCGACAGCAACGCCGTTTGACATGTACAACATGCTGTCCGTTTCCTGTTTCATAAGCAGACGAAAAATATGAGATTTAGGGCATTTTAGTCATTTGTAGGAAATACTGTTTTCATCCACATTTTGCTGATATGATTGACATGGCTTCTTGTCGCATTAGGATATTAGGATTGCGTGCATAATCAGTTTGGCAAAGAGATTCGCCTAAATGCGCACTTTGAGTCCACATAGTATATGTAGACTTAAGTGTGTAGTCTAAGTGTTTGTATAAATGTATGTATTAGTATGTATTGAATTGAATGGTGTTGTGAATTAGTTTGAGATTGAATTCTCAAATAATACGCTGATGTAAATGATTTCCTTCATGTTGGCTATATGTATGATTTCATTATATGTATGAAATGCATGTGTTAGATGATTTACTTAAGTTGTATGTTATAACATGTGTTAACATGCTCATGTTGTTGTATTTCATTTCCATTACTCTGATATGATTGATGAAGTGGATTCAAAAATGATTGGGACTATACTTAGTCCAGGCAGTCGGTAACCGAATCAATTTGCGGTTAGCTAATCTTTACCACGAACGACGCGTCGATGAACGCAGTCATGTTTTGGAGTTGGCGGCAGTGGTTAGGCCACACGAGGTGTTTTACGCACTTCATGTCGTCCGACTTGAGATGCGCTCGTGCTAGTCGAGCCCGTCAAGTAACCCGACTGGCCATTGTATGTTCACCATGTATGTGTCATAACTGCTTGAACCTAGGGTACTGAACTTACCATTGAAAACCTTGTCAACCATGGTACCTTGATCCATAAAGACTCATGAGCCGGGCATGGTGGTATGAGACACCGTGGTCAAGCTGTCGGCCTATGCTGGGGCCACAAACCTCCCCGTAGTGACCAGTGAGCACCTATGACTCGTGAACAGATTATGGTGGTATGGGACACTATATTCTTGCTGTCGGCCTACATTGATAAGGTGATGGGGGAGCGGTGCAACGAGTGTGAGCAAAAGCCCTGGTAGCCCTTTGTAGTGACCTCGAGCTTATTCTGAGTCTATGGGAGGCGACGACCCTTCCGTAGCGACAAGAGTACAAGTAGGCCTGTATTGATAAGGTGATGGGGGAGAGGTGTAACGAGTGCGAGCAACAGCTCTGGCAGCCCTTGCAGCAACCTACAAAATATACATCGTATAAGATTACTAGGAGTGACGACCCTAAACAGGATCTGTGTTGGGATTGATATAAGGAAAGTACCTTAGTTTTCCAATATTGCTGTATGAAAAGGACTAATAATAACTCGGTAATCATATCAACATCACATTGCATGTGCCTGGAAGATGTGGAGCACTGAGAGGTACGCAAGCATGCCACGGACGCAGATGGTGCCGTATGAGGGAGAATGTCGGTGAGGGCATCCATCATGTCATGTCATATTGCATTAACAACAGTATTAGGAATGTTTGATTTACTGCTTTACTATTATCGCATGATTGATTTGAGAATATGCTAATCTTTGCTCTATTATTCCACTGAGTTAGCTACTCACTCTCATGTTACGGGATGGTGTTCCGGATACCCATCAGTCCATATTTTGGTTGCAGATGATGGCACTGCTTGAGAAGTGGAGCTGGACTTGATGATGAGGAGGAGGATCCCTCCTTTATGCGTGTTCTGATTGACGGAATTTAAGGGAGGTTGATTTGTTGCCTTGACACTTGTCATTTTATATTTTTAGAGCACTCATGTATATTCTTTTTGTTTACTTTTAGAGCATACATGTATGTATATAACCTGGTAACATGTTCACACTCTGGAGACATACAACAGTTTATATATGTTATACATACTATCACAGTCTTTCGCTTGTAAATATAACTATCTCTAGAGTATGATATGTTGTTTTGGCTTAATCCCACTCATGTTTAATACATTAACTCAAATAACATTCAATCATACACATTTATGTTGCATAAGTGATGTTCTGGAACTCGGGAGTGGAGTTTTTACTCGACCCCCTATTTTCGGGATGTTACAGGAAAGGATGAAATGAGTTGGGTTAGAAGCTCACACGATTTGAGCTTCAAATGGACAATGTAAGGGCTCAAAACATGAGAGAATGGAAAGATAGGGGAGTGTGTATGGCTGTGAATGATGGAGTGGCGTGGGTTGAGGCAGAAAATGACGATGAGAGTGATTGAAAACGAGATTTGCAAGGAAAAACAGTAAATGGGAGAGGAAAGGAGAGCTTGGGGGTGTGTTTTGTGAAGGAGGTAGTAAATTAGAGGTATTTTAAGGTGCGGCTTACATACCAGGGGGCTACCCTAACCCCCAGAGGTGGTCGGCCCGAAGGCTCGCCCGAATGGGGCCCACTTTACGGAGAGGCCTCGCCGAACCGGTAAGGTCCTCGCCGACCACTGATGGATTTGGCAAGGTCTCACCATTCGGGCAAGGTTCTCCTGTCCCCTAGACCCCAAAAAAGTTAGATTCCCACCTCGGAACCCTCTGCAAGTTGATCGTTTGGCCCCCCTCCATTTGAGGCATTTTTAGGGTCAATTTGCAAATTGAAATGAGTTTATGTATCATGTAGCATATGATTTTAGGGTAGGAGATGCTAATTTATCCAACTAATCCATTTATTCCATGAGATTCCATAAATGGAATGGTCAAAAGTCTAATTTATACATATATTTACTATTTATAGTAAATTTTTGTTTAAATATAATTCACTATCATTCACACATTAGGATTTATGTCTAGTATAAAATGACTTAAAAAAAAGTTGAAGAATATGGTGGTAGAAGGAGAGATTTTGAAGGAATTAGATAAAAAGGGGTTTTAGGCCTTGAGATTGAGTGTAAGATATTATGGTTGCCCCACAACTCAAGGACATCCATTTCAGGATTTGAAATTCTTCAGGAAACATCTCAAACCCGTCAACTAACGACTTAGAGGTGACTTAGGTCGCTTCACGCGACGAAGGTATATTATGGCCAAAATTACCATATAGTCTCACCTGTTGGTGAAACTTGAGATTCTAATATGGTTTCTAGGTTTCCACCGCCCCTTTCCTAAGTCAGAGTGCGTCAGTGTGCATCGTGTTACCATAACCCAGGTCCAGTTTAATCCAAATCATGCTCTGATACCATCTGTAACGCTTCAAAAATCGGGAGTCGGGTAGAAACCCAACTCCCGAGTTCCAAAACATCACTTATGCAACATTTTCAATGATGGATGAATGTCAGCCATAATAGTGCATAAAACATGAGGTGGATTAAGCCAAAATAGCATATCATACTCCAGAGACAGTTAAATTAGCAAGTGAAAGACTATAATAAATATATAAAATGTATAAATGATTATAAGTCTCCAGAGTGTGAACATGTTACCAGGTTAACTAAATACATGTATATTCCAAAATAGAAAGAAAAGAATATACATGAGTGTGTAAATAAAAGGAAGAATACCAAGTGTATTGGCATCTAATCAGCAACCCTGTAACCCCGTCAATCAGAACCTGCATATAGGAGGGATCCTCCTCATCATCATCAAGTCCGGCTCTGCTTCGCAAGCATCGCCACCATCTGAAACTAAAATAGGGACTGTTTGGTGTGCGTAACACCGTCCCGTAACGTGGGAGTGAGTAGCTAACTCAGTGGAATCATAGAGAAAAGATTAACATGTTATCAAATCAATCAAGCGATAACGATAAAGCAAAAAAATTAAACATTCTTAAAGACTGTGATTAATGTAAGAATGAAACGACATGATGGATGCTCTCTCCGACATACTCCCTCATGCGAGACCATATTACGTCCACGACATGCTTTCTTCCCTCAGTGCTCCACATCTTCCAGGCACATGCAGTGCGATATGAATATGATTACCGAGTTGTTATTGTCCTTTTCATACAGCAGGATTGGGAAACTAGGGTACTTCCCTTGTATCATTCCCAACAAGGATCCTGTCTAAGGGGCGTCACTCCTAGTAGTCTCATACGATGATATATTTCTAGGTCGCTGCAAGGGCTGTCAGGGCTGTTGCACGCACTCGTTGCTCCACTCCCCCATCACCTTATCAATACAGGCCTAGTTGTACTCTTGTTGCTACGAAAGGGTCGTCACCTCACGTAGACTCAGAGTAAGCTTGAGGCCACTACAAAGGGCTGCCAGGGCTGTTGCTCGCACTCATTGCACCGCTCCCCCATCACCTTATCAATGTAGGCCGACAACAAGAATATAGTGTCCCATACCACCATAATCTGCTCACGAGTCTAAGGAGCTCACTGGTCACTACGGGGAGGTTTGTGGCCCCAGCGTAGGCCGACAGCTCGACCATAGTGTCCCATACCACCATGCTCGGCTCATGAGTCTTAGTGGATCAAGGTACCACGGTTATCAGGGTTATCACTGGTAAGTTTAGTACCCTAGGTTCAAGCAGTTATGAGCAATACAAGGTGAACAAACAATGGTCAGTCGGGTTACTTGATGCATCTGACTAGCACGAGCACACGTTGAATCGACCGACATGAAGTGCACAAGCACTTTGTGTGGCCTAACTACTGTCGACGACTCTAGTACAACTCAGGTTCGTCATACACATCCTTCGTGGTGAATAGAATCCAACCACGAATTCTAAACTATTACCGACTGCCTGGACTAATGTATAGCCCCAAACACTTGCAATCTAAATCAATAATCATGTGAGAGAGACAGAATTGAAATACAAGTAATTCCAGAATGTTATCAGCATGTTATAACATACATCATAAGTAGTTAACCATACACGAGTATTTCAAACATAAGGTAATCAATTCAATACGACAAGCATGGAGGAATTCATGTACATCATCAAATTAGTTGAGAATCCAATCTCAACGCTAATCTACAACACCATTTACTCAATACTTACTAATACATACATTTATACAAACACTTAGACTACACAACTCCAACGTACTTGACGTATGTTGATTTCAACATATAATATGACAAATCCTTATATCGAGGAGATGTCTAATGCACAACAATCATGTTCTTACATTCAAAACATATGGCAGGCATAAATCATATTGATTTAGGCATTTCAACAAACACTTAGTCTACACACATTAGTCTACATAGCATATGTCGGCCAATATGTGCATTAGGGCGAATCTCTTCGCCAAACAGATCATACATGCATAACTAGTATAGGTACATGATAAATACTCATGGCAATCACATCAGCAAAATACGTACGTGTACAGTATTTCCTACAAATACCTAAAATATCCTAAATCTCATATTCTTCGTATGTATTCGAAATGAAAATCGGACAGCAAGTTTTACACGTCAAACAGTGTTCTTGTCAGCAATCTACCATTGAACGGTATTGAAAGCTTTGAAAACAGGTAATCTAAGCATCTAAAATTCGCACCTTACGTCGTAGAAGCGTAATGAATTGACTAGGTACTCTACGTCGTCGTCAATGACTGATTGGCAACCTACAACACAAGGTGAGTCAGCTACTTAGCTACTTGTACCCATAAGAGCCTTAAAACAGGTTAGGGTTAGGGTTTTCTTACCTAGAACGAAACTGGAATCACCGAGATAGCGATACAGAAGGATGGATGAGGCACGTATAGCAGCAGGGAAGAATCTCAGGAGAAAGCTCCAACTTCTCCCTCACTTTCTCTCTCTTTTCTCTCTCTTGATTTAGGTAGGATTTGAAATTCGTATGGGATTTGTGAGAGACGGTTTAAGGCCCTTTTATAAGCCTAAACATAACGAAAATAGACTCCAAGTCAAGGTATACTTAAGTTATAACCAAATCGGGTCTGTTCCGATCCAACGGGGCACTTCTGGAGGTCTTGTTACTAAATGCGGTCGGACTTAAGCTCACTAACATCGGACCTTTAGTCAATTAAGTTTTCAGTCCAGTGGGTTTCCAGATCGACCGTGGCGGACCAGTTTCAGTTCAGCAGTCACCGAAACTCGATCAGGGCCATGAGTGCTATGACATGTAAGGGCCAATTTTTCTGATCCGAGGGTGAAATTTGGTTGAATTCTGATGGTCGGAACGCTTAAAAATAACGCACAACGACACGTGCCAGATTTTGAATTATTTTTCTAAATTTTTTCCTTTACTCACTCTCTTCACTCGGAACTCAGTAAAATAGTGTCAGGACATCAGTTAGGCTTGATTTTCAAAGCAATTGTCAAGTCCAACTAAGCGGTTATACTGGTCTAAGATTATAGATATCGGACTTTCGACGTGCGGTCTAGATCCAATACAAAGTTTCAAAGTGCTCCCGAGAGCAACCGAGTATAGAGATTGATCCTAGATTTTAGGGTAACTTAGCGGTAACAATTCTAGAGGTTTTGGGTCTTACAGATCGTATTTAAAGTGGTTGCTGCTAATTTTATAGGTAATTTAGTATAGCACTAGCTAAAACACATTAAATTTCTAAAGAATTTGGTTCTAAATGATTTCTTTGGCTTTGGAATTGGGTTTTGAGAGGTTACCAAGGCATTATGGTTGACCCATTGCTTAAGGACGCCTAACTCCAGGTTGGCAAAAATCCGGGGTGTTACAGTTTCATCGGTAAAAATGTTCTATTTTTCACTTAGAAAATTTTTGCCCTGAGTTTTACCAATGAACTAAAATCGTCGGGAATAATGTTTTTACTGACGAAAAGTTTCATTCGTAAAAGTGTTCTATTTTTCACTTAGAAAATTTTTACCATGAGTTTTACCGACGAACTAAAACGCTCGGGAATAATGTTTTCACCGACGAAAAGTTTCGTCGGTAAAAGTGATGTTTTTAATTTTCGCCCTTAATTTTACTAATGAACTAAAACCGTCGGGAATAACGTTTTTACCGATGAAAAGTTTCGTCGGTAAAAGTGTTCTGTTTTTCACTTAGAAAATTTTCACCCTAAGTTTTACCGACAAACTAAAACCATCGGAAAATAATGTTTTTACCGACAAAAATTTTCGGCGGTAAAAGTGTTCTGCCTTTCAGATAGAAATTTTTCACCCTGAGTTTTACCAACGAACAAAAACCATCAGGAATAATGTTTTTATCGATGAAAATTTTCGTCGGTAAAAGCATTCTATTTTTCACTTTAAAAACTTTCGCCCTAAGTTTTACCAACGAACTAAAACTGTCGGGAATAATATTTTTACCAGCGAAAATTTTCATCAGTAAAAGTGTTCTTTCACTCGAAAATTTTCGCCCTGATATTTTACCGACAAACTAAAACCGTCGGGAATAATGTTTTTGTCGTCAAAAATTTTTGTTGGTAAAAGAGTTATGCTTTTAACTTAGAAATTTTTGCGCTGAGTTTTACCTACGAACTAAAACTGTTGGGAATAATGTTTTTACCGACAAAAATTTTCATCGGTAAAAGTGTTCTGTTTTTCACTTGGAAATTTTCGCCCTCAGTTTTTGGGACAAACTAAAACCGTCGGGAGTAATGCTTTTAGTTCTGTTTTTCACTTAGAAAATTTTACCACTATTTTGAAAATTTTCGTCGGTAAAAGTGTTCTATTTGTTAGACGAAAAATTGTGGCGCGGAGTTTTACCAATGAAAATTTTCATCTGTAAAAAGCAAAAATTCACTTTTACCGATGAAAATTATCGTCGGTAAAACTATTATAATTTTTAATCTTGTTTGTGTGATTGAACCTCTATCATTTAAAATTTCTTGGAGGCCATAGAAGTTTTGGATCAAGCTGATGTTTGTGTTTTCTATTCATTCATATATTTTTGATATTATGAACAACCTTTAACCGTTTTTGGGCAATCTGATCAGTCCAGATTGAAGAGTAAATAACTTCAGATGTTTAAATAAAAATTCACTTAAATTGTTGATCAATCTTGTTTACCTAATATCTTTCTTATAAGTTCCATGATTGGGGTGAGTAACTAGTCAAATTGAGGGTAATGATCAGTAAAATAAAGTGAATGGACCAGACATGTAAAATGGGTCAAATATTCTGGTCAAAATTGTGACCCAACTTATTGACACCCTGAGAACCTAAGATTAATGTTAGTAAGTTTTGTGGGGCTCATCACGATGTGTGTCAAACATCAACACCATGCATTTGATGTGTCCCCTTTAACTTATGAGATATCTCAAAAATCATCTGTATACAAAATTCAGGTGGGCCATACCATCTAAAACTATGTGAAGACATTTAAAAAATATATAAAAGCACTTGGTGGGGCCCACATGAGTTTTGAATGCCGCTAAAATTGGGTTTGACCCCTCATCCAAGTGGGACACACATAATGAGTGGGTTAGATATGTGAATCACATTTAGGAAGGCCCAGTATATGATTATGAAAGTTTTAAGGAAACCCCTCTCCACTATATTAGGTGGTGTGGCCCACCCAAGTCATGGATTGACTTTATTTTTAAGCTCTTGGCCACCCAAGTCATGGATTGACATTCTTCATACCATTCAACACTTTTCTTGGATCATTTTAAGATATTAACTAAAAAATGGGGCGGGTCCAAGGCTTAAGTGGACTACAAAGTGGGGATTGAACATCCACCATTAAAAATAACATTCATAGAAGTTTTGGATCGAGTTAATGTTTGTGTTTTTCCTTCGTTCATATCTTTTTGATATTATGAACATGTTGGATGACAAATAAACATTACTGTGGACACAAGGAAGGTATCAACAGTGGAAATTATTATTCCACACTATTTTGTGTGGCATGGTCCACTTGAGTTTTGGATTTACCAAAAATTTGGGATCAACCCACACCGTTCATCCATTTTTCGAGATCATTTTATAGAATTATCCAAAAAATGAATCATATCCAAAGATAAAATGGACCACACCACAAATAAGGGGAACGGATTGGCTACTCCCCCTACACCTGGTTGGTGCTGTGTGGGCCCCACCATGACGTATTTGTTTAATCCATGCCGTCCATCTATTTTTTAAAGATCATCTTATGGCATGAGACCAAAAATGAGGCATATCACTCTGAAATGGACCACATTACAGGATAAAGTGTTGAATGAGTGTCAACCATTTAAAACAGTTTGGGGGCCATAAAAGTTTTGGATCGAGATGATTTTTGTTTTTCCCCTTCGGATGACTGAAGGGAAAACACAAATATCATCTTAATCTAAAACTTTTGTGGGCCCCCAAGAACTTTTCAATGGTAGACTTCAATTCACATTATTTCAAGTGGTGTGGTCTGCTTGAACTTTGAATATGATTAATTTTTATTTTAAAGCCCTAAAATTATATGATAAAATAGATGAACGGAGTTGATATAACGCATGAATGATGGTGGGCCCAACAGAGTTTACTCAATACACTAAAGTACTAAGTTACTCAGTACGCAATCCACTTGTCTAAGAGGCCCTGCGCCTCTCTCTCTCTCTGTCTCTCTCATTCCTCTCTCTGTCTCTCATACATCCTTTGCCTCCCTCTCTCCCTCTGTCTCTCTCTTCCTCTCTTTATCTCTCACACATCCTCTCCCTCCCTCTCTTTGTCTCTCTCTTCCTCTCTCTCTCTCTCTGATCTCTCCACCGTCCTCTCTCTCTCTCTCTCTCTCTCTCTCTCTCTCTCTCTCTCTCTCTCTCTCTCTCTCTCTCTCTCTCTCTCTCTCTCTCTCTCTCTCTCTCTCTCTCCCCCCCCCCCCCCCCCTCAGAGCTCAGAAACCCGATTGGAGATCCTACAGTTCACATACAACCATTTCTTTCATGGGTCAGGTCTAAGTCCTCCTACACTTAGACTCAACCCATTAAAACTATGTGCAGACATCCTAAAAAATATATAAGCACTTGGTGGGGCCCACATGAGTTTTGAATGTGGTGGGGCTCACATGAGTTTGAATGCGGCTGAAACTCATTACCCTTAGCATACTGAGTAAATTTTGTGGGGTCCACCGTTATTTATTTATTTTATCCACTCCATTTATCCATGTTATTAGATAATTTGAAGTCTAAAGAATAGAAAGGATGCATATCCAAAGCTCAAGTGGACCACACCACAAGAAATAGTGTGATTGAACCTCTACCATTGAAAATTTCTTGGAGGCCATAAAAGTTTTGGATTAAGCTGATGTTTGTGTTTTCTCTTCATTCATGTCTTTTTGATATTATGAACAGGATGGATGGCAAATAAACATTACTGTGGGCCCTAGGAAGGTATCAACGGTGGAAATAGGTTTTTATATATTTTTAAATATTACATGTATATATATATATATATATATATATATATATATATATATATATATATATATATATATTATAATAATATAATATATATGGAAAAGGTTCTATTAAGGTCGAGCTCATGGGAACACCTATGAGGTCAAGCTGTGTGGGCCCACGTGTGTCAAACATCAACACCGTGCATTTGATGGGTCCCCTTTAAATTATGGGATATCCTAAAAATCATCCGTATACAGAACTTCTATGGGCCATACCATCTAAAATCATGTAAAGATATGCCTAAAACATATAAAAGCACTTGGTGGGCCCCACCTGAAATTTGGATGCATCTGAAACTTGGTATGACCCCTCATCCAAGTGGCACACACATAATGGATGGGCTAGATTTGTGAACCACATCTCGGTGGGCCCAAAAAATAATTATGAATGTTTTAATGGAGGGTAACCCCTATTAACTTTTGTATGTAGTGTGGCCCACACAAGTCACAAATTAACATGATTTTTAATCCCTGAGCCCACCATGGAATGGTGTATCTGACTGATGGGGTAGATTTTTGACACGCATCATGGTGGGGCCTACATAACTCTCCCCGCTGTGGAGATTTCAAATAAACATTACGATGGGCATTAGGATAGTTTCAATGGTGGGAATCACTCTCCCGCTATTTTCTGTGGTGGTCTCCACTATAGATTTTAATCTCCCTCATTCTTTGGCTAATGACTTAAAATGAAATCTCAAAATGGATGGGCGGTGTGGATATAACACATACATCATAGTGGGGCCCACAGAGCACTAACCAACATCACTAGCCAAACCCGTCCATTTAACGTAAACGATGTAAAATGCACATTGTGCAAATTTTTTCACCAAAATTCATTTTCGAAGAGGGATTTATAAAACCCTCTTTCGAATTCATTTCCCCCTCTCGCTCTCATTTTTTCCCCCTCTCTCGTTCTCATATTCGGATTAAAGAAACCCTAAAACACGATTCTCGCTCTCATTTTTCCCCCTCTCTCATTCTCATTTTCAGATTCAAGAAACCCCAAAACCCAATCTCTATTGGCTGCCCATTTTAGAGGTTTTTGTTTCTCAGATTTCGCAAGGTGAAGGTATGCGATTCGCACCCTCTCTCTCTCTCTCTCTCTCTCTCTCTCTCTCTCTCTCTGTCTCTCTCGTACCCTCTCCCTCTCTCTCTCTGTTTTTCTCTCTCGTACCCTCTCCCTCTCTCTCTGTCTCTCTCTTCCTCTTTCTCTCTTTCTCCCTCCATCATGTCGAGGGAGATGCTTTTTATCATTGTTGTTGCAATCATAGATTGGATCTGTTTTACAACCAAATGCAACCAAATGCTACAATCTTGATTTTTTCTAACTAGAAATCCTCTTACCTCTGTCTTTTGTAGGGTTTTACTAGATCTCTAATTTTCTTTTCTTCTGCTAATCTGTATTCTATTGTAATTACATCTGCATCTTTTATATGCATTTTTTTAAAACATTGTCATCGTTTCTACTTATTGTAATTTTAGTTCATTTGCTTTTTTTGTTGTATTTTTTTAATAATGTAGTTCATGATTGACATCACTAGTTATTAATTTGGATTTGGGGAAAAGTCGGCAATGAGATAATTTGCATTTCTGTAAAATTTTGGAAATTAGAAAAAAAAATATAGTAATTTGGATTTGGGGAAAATTCAGCAATGAGAAACCATGATGTATATCTTTATATTCTTTCATATTGGCACCATATTTTAAATATTTAATGATAAATTTATTTTTTAATAAAATGATTTTTATAGTAAATTTTTTAATTACGAAAATTTTAATAATTTTTTCTAAAAATTCTAAAATTATTTATTTTTATATTAAATTTATAAAACTGTGTAAGTGTTTCTAGCCATCCATGAACTGTACGCGCATATGTTGCTGAAGAACATTTTATTCTGTTTAATGGTAGACTGTTGAGAGAGAGAGAGAAAGATAGAGAGAGAGAGAGAACAATCTGCAATCTTTCTGTGTGTTTAATTGCTTTGTCATTACTGGTTTTTCTTTCATTTTGAACCTTAAGAGTTTAAAAAAAAATTAGCTCTTAATGTGTCCTCCGATTCGAACTGTTGGTGCAACCAGGATTGAATAGCCACAACTGACGGGTCTTTATTTCAGGTGGAGCTACTCTGCTGCATCAACCACTGCACGTTTGGAGCAGATCTAATCCTAAAGATAATAACTTGGTCATACTCAGCCCATATTCAACCAGGTAACAGAATTTTCATTATCAAGACATGCCCATCTTCAGCAATAAAATATATGCTTGTTCTACTTGAATTTTTCAGCAATATTTAAATTTTAGATTTTTTTTGTCGCCTAGCTTCTAGTTAGGTCTCTTTAACATGGGTCAAAAAACAAAAAAAATCTTAAACGGAGGATGATCAATTATGGACCCATTGTGCCCATAGATGGTTTTTTTCAGAGATTTTACTAGGGTAAAAATTTTACAAAGGCACCTAAGCACTTGAGGGGGCCAACTGTAATAGAATTCTTACCTTCAAAACGAAACTGATTACGTTTACACTTTTTTTTTCACAAAAATTAGCAACATGTTCCAGACAAGCTGGCCATGTCCCATATTTTTAAAGGAAAGATTATGTACATTCCCGTATTTCGAGTGGGCTCCACATAAAAACTTCAAGACTTTCCTATCTTATCAACTAAGTGGAAAAACAGGGAATGGAGAAAGAAAGACTTGCTGGAAAGAAAGTAAAATCTGAATTCCCAGTTACAGCGATGCCACTCAGAGGCAAAATTAGGATTCTCTAATAGTTCCAAATGAAACTAATTACTTGTCAATATTTTGCATGTCATGAAAGTATAAAAAATTAGTTAATCATATTTTCTCCAATGTGAGGCAGTTTTCCTACCATGTGGTAACATAGCGTTGCCAGTGTACCTATTAATATCTTTTTAGAGAGTGTAAGATGCGGACCTGTATCTTCTACAATAGTTGTTGGAAGCAACGCCATTTGATCTTAGTCCCTTCCCCTAAAATTTATCATGATCCACGATTGAGGTGGGCCACACCATAGGGAACAATGCTGGTAGGAATGCCAGTATTGTATTTCTGTTCTTAGTATGAAGATAAAATGTGTATATTATTCCATTGCCTTCTATTGCCTAAAATGGTCCTTGTAAACCTTATGGACAGACCCGGATGTGAGTCGGAGCTATCCGGATATTGAACGGGGATCCCTGGAAGGTGGGAACTGCTGTTATGATCATGATGAAGCTGTCCATTTCCTATGGACAGCATTAGAGTAGTTTGGCCATTTAGACAGGCCCGTGTTTATATATTAGCTCAGAATTGATGGACCAGATATGGATGTGCGTCGGAGCTATCCGGATGTTGAGTGGGGGTCCCTGGAAGGTGGGAACCGCCGGGGTCCAGACATCCTAAAAAATATAAAATTATAACCTAAACCTATAACCTACAACATTAACAAAAACTTATAGCCTAAACCTATAACCTACAACATTAACCTAAACCTATATTTATAACCTAAACCTATTCTCAAATCCCAAAACCTATAACTTAAACCTAAACCTAAACCTAAACCTATAACGTAAACCTAAACCTTAACCTAAAACCTAAACCTTAACCTATAACCTATAACCTAATTAAACCTATAACATATAACCTAAACTCAATTCCTTAAACCTTAACCTATAACCTAATTAAACCTATAACATATAACCTAAACTCAATTCCCTAAACCTTAATCTATAACTTAACCTAAACCTAAACCTATAACCTATACTTATAACCTAAATCTATAACCTAAACTTGTAACCTTAACCTAAACGTAAAACCTAAACCTAAACCTAAAACTTAAATGTATTCTTAAATCCCTAAACCTAAACCTTAACCTATAACGTATAACCTATAACCTATAACCTAAACTCAATTCCCTAAACCTTAACCTTAACCTAAACCTATAACCTACACTTATTACCTAAACCTAAACCTATAACCTAAACCTAAACCTATAAACTAAATGTATTCTCAAATTCCTAAACCTAAACCTACACCTAATCCTAATCTCAACTCTCTAACATAAACCTAAACCTAAACTTGAAAACCCAAACCTAAATCGCATCCCGAACCCGAACCCGATTTCCTAAACCTAAACCTCAAACCTATTCTCAATTCCCTAAAGCTATAACCTATAATCTATAACCTAAACCTAAACCTATAACCTTAACCTTAACCTAAATCAATTCCCAAATGTAGTTTAAGTTTGGATGGATTTAGGTAGTTTGGGTTAAGATGGATGTGAATGTGAATATGATGAAATATATTATATAACAGGTGTATATCGGAAGAATATGATGAAATATAATGTGACAGGTGTACATCAGGAATTTTGTGCTAGAATAATGAAAATGAAAAAGAGACTTTTACCTACGAAATATTTCGTAGGTAAAAGTCTCATCCACGTTTTTACCTACAAAAATTTTCGTAGGGAAAAGTTTTGTAAATATTTTTACCTACGAAAATTTTCATTGGTAAAAGTATCGTGAAATATTTTACCTACGAAAACAATTGTCAGTAAAAGTTTTTCACTTATTTTTTACCGACAAAAAAATTTGTCGATAAAAGTTTTGTAAATATTTTTACCTACAAAAAGTTTCGTAGGTAAAAATATCATGAAATATTTTTACCTACGAAAAAAATCATCGGTAAAAGTTCTATAAATATTTTTACCTACGAAAATTTTCCTAGGTAAAAGTATCGTGAAATATTTTTACCTACAAAATAAATCACTGGTAAAAGTTTTTAACTTATTTTTTACCGACGAAAAAATTCATCGGTAAAAGTTTTGTAAATATTTTTCCCTACGAAAAAATTCGTAGGTAAAAGTTTTTTACTTATTTTTTTACTGACGAAATAATTCATCGGTAAAAGTTCTGTAAATATTTTTACCTATGAAAATAATCATCGGTAAAAGTTGTTTACTTATTTTTTACCAACGAAAAAATTCATCGATAAAAGTCTTACCTTTACTGATGAAATTTTTTATCGTCGGTAAAGGCCTTTACCTTCGATCTTTTACCAACGAATTTACAGATGAAAATTTTCTTCGGTAAAACTTTTGACCTACGAAAAATGTGGATTTAGCGACGAAAATTTTTGTAAGTAAAAGTGAGTTTTCTTGTAATGTCATACTCTAGGGCATCCAATCCTATTGCAAAAAGGGCTTTTAGATGATCTTGTTAAGAACCCTACTAAGAAATTTATCAAGATATTGGCGGGAGAAGGAGCCTTGCGGCATGACTAAGTACCTTTTCCCCTACTTTCATAGGACTAGGGTGTAACATCCTGAAAAAATCCATACAAAGACCAGAGTACCACCTTAGGCAGAACTACCTAAGGACCACATTCTGTCGTATAATTTAGGTGGGATTAAGCTTGGGCCACCATTTTCACAAATGGGAAGGCCTAAAACCATGAGTACCACTGACCCAATGCCACTTAAAAACATAGGGGAAATCCCAAGAGCCTGTCGCTCTCGGGAGTATATTAAAACTCTGTAACGGATCTAGACCGCATGTCGGGGGTTCAATGACTGCAAAACTATAAGAAGATGTCCGCCCTGCTGGGCTTGACAACCATCGCGGGAATCAAGCCTAGATAGTGTCCAGAAACATCCAACTTGAGCTGTGAGTTAAGTGCATGAGAAACGCGAATATCTTTAGAAAATGAATTGAAACTTAAGTGAATTGGGTCGATCGCTCTCACACAAAGTTGAAGAATTCAGACCATTAGTTTATGACCAAAATTCACTCATGGGGAAAGAAAATTTCCCGCACATATTCGTATAATCGTGGCCCCAATTGAGTACGTACGATCGTTGATCTGACACAGGCTCTCCACGGTCGATTAGCTTATTTGATCACACTGAAATTGTGTCCTAGCATAGATCCATTGTCAGGGAGCATACCCTATGACGTAGATGAGTCGTGGGCCTCCCTATAAGCCCCGTTCGTCAGAAAAAGGCGCCTACGGGGTATAAACAATGTATAAAGTGGCCCTAGGGCCATTTGTATCACAACTAGGCCTATAAATAGCCCTCATTTCACTCTCTCTCTCTCTCTCTCCCACATATGAGTTTTACAAAACCCTAAGGGAGAGAGAGGAGAAAAGAGGGGAAAAGAGGAAAGAGAGGACTTTCAGAGATTAGTATAGAAACCTTCTTCCATGAATCCACACACCAAATCACTGCCCTGTTGCGCTACCAAATCTCTTTCAACTACGATTTTGGGTAAGAAATACTAACCCTAGTGTCGATGTGGAATTCCAGGATAGTTTTTCGTCAACCTAGCTAACCAGTTTCATCATTTAGATGCTCGACATTCCATTTTAAAAGCGTAGAATTTGGGCTGAGTCCGAGTCGAGCATTCTAACGAAAGGTGCGGACTATAAACACTTAGGTTACGGTTTATCAATACTTTCATGTCAGCTAATGATTTATGTCTAACTTGATTGCTACCATATTGTCTTAGATACGTCGATATCTATATGATATACACCTATGAATTGTGATGAGTAAAAGATGCATCCCATGTGTTTATTGAAATGTTTGAATGAGCATTTGAAAATGATTTGTGTTTGCCATGATTATTGATCTAGGATTCATCATTGTCATATGCATGTTGATCTCTCTGTATAAGGAATTGATAAAACATATTTTGTAACTAACCTAGTTTATGTGTTTGATGAATTGTCTAAATGAGAAATTGTTGATGATTTATATTTACTACGAGTGTTAAGATAGGATTCTTTATTGCCTTATACATATGTATAATTTCTTTTATGTAATCATATTTTCCTCTATGTAATTAATTGATAAAAGTAAGTGTTTAGTAACATGATCGATGTGTTTGATGAAATGGCCAAATGAGGAATCCACTTGAATTATTTGTTAAATGCTGAGATGAATATCACACGTATTTTTTAGCTGCATATGAGGATTAAGGCTACAACGTAGCCCAGGCAATCGGTAACAATCCATGTTCGGGTGGCCAAATTAGTCTCACCACATTGGGTAAACTCGATGAATCTGGGTCGCACAACGATTGTTGGCAGTGGTTAGGCCAAAAGGGGTGCTTATGCGCTCCGTGTCGATTAAGTCAGTGTGTGCCCGTACCAATCGAGCTTGCCTAACGAACCGATTAACCTATTATGTGTTTACCATGTATGGACGTTACTGCTTGAATCTAAGATACCCCTCACCAATATAAAGATACACTTTAACCTTGGTACCACGATCCACTAAGACTCGTGAGCTGGGCATGGTGGTATGGGATACCGTGTTCGTGCTATTGGCCTACGCTAGGGTGACGAGCCTCCCTGTAGTGACCAATGAGCAACTAAGACTCATGAGCTGGGCATGGTGGTATGAGACATCATGTTCATGCTGTCGACCTATGCTAGGGTGACGAGCCTTCCCATAGTGACCATGAGTATAATTTCTTGTTACTTGTCTATCGTATGCATTTAATTAGGAGTAACAACCCTATAACTTGCCTATCGTATGTGTTTAACTAGGAATGATGAACCTAGATGGATCATTTGATTCAGGTCAATGATATAAAGTGAGGTACCCTAGCTTCCTAAACTTGCTGTATAAATGAGCCTAATTAATTATTTGGCTAACATGACCATGCATTGCACTGCATTAGTTAGGATGTGCTTAAAAGGCGTAGGAGTTGCACCGTTTTGAGGAAGTGTTGTCATATACGAAATAGGTTGTTGGAGCCGTGTGTAAGGGAGCTTTGATGTGAGGGCATACATCATTACTTGCACCTCATTCCTGTATTAAAAAGAGTAGTTAGGAAGTGATTGTTATGTTTACTTTATCATTACTTCTTTGATTGACTTGATAGCATGTGTAAATTTCACCTTATAGAACCACTGAGTTGATCACTCACTCCCACTCTAAGATAGTGTTTTAAAACACCAACCAGACTCTGATATACATGCAAGTACAGATAACGTCTATGCTTTGGAGCAGGACTTCTTGGATGAGGAGGAGGAATTCTCCTACTTCCAACTCTCGGGCAGGTCGATGTAGACCACGTGTCGTTACGTAGGGACCACTGGGACATCTGGGCTTTGTTGGACACTTTTACATATTCACATTTTGTTCATTTTGAAACAATACATGTATATATTGAACCTGGTTATATATTCATACTTTAGAAGAAACCTTATGAATCATCTGTATACTTATACAGATATGTTTAGAATTTCACATTTTGCCTAACTTAATTAAATTCAGAGTATAATGTGTTTCTAGTATAATCTCATGCATGTTTAACTCATGAAAATGGAAGAAACCTGAATATCATCATCCATAATGCATAAGTGATGTTTTGAATCTCAGGAGTAGAGCTTTGCTCGACCCTTAAAATTTGGGGCGTTACAATGGTAGTTTGCTTTTTATCGTTCTAGGA
This sequence comes from Magnolia kwangsiensis, assembly GCA_037074715.1. Taxonomy (NCBI): domain Eukaryota; kingdom Viridiplantae; phylum Streptophyta; class Magnoliopsida; order Magnoliales; family Magnoliaceae; genus Magnolia; species Magnolia kwangsiensis. Next base: position 32,157,042 of record CM073579.1, on the reverse strand, counting down.
TAGTTAGCTTTATGTTATTAGGATAGTTTACTTTCCGTTTGTTCTAGGTAGTTTACTTTTTGTTGGTTTAGCTCTTGTGCTGACCCACCTTCACGCTAAGATCTCTTCGAAAAAAGCCATACACTCTCCTCGTCAGTTACTACCTTTCTATCATTTCTCCTTCAATTTTGTTGTCTCACATGTATTACATGCTTATATCTTTTACATTGAGGACAATATAGATTTTACGTTAGGGATGGGAGATTAGGTTACCTAATCGGTGTTTTCCCAATCTTGAACAAATATTGTGAAAATTTTTTAAATTTTTTCTAGAAATTCTTGTGAATTCAAGTGATTTTGAAGGATATTCTTGATTTAAGAAGTATAAGATACTTAATGTTGGTGATTTATGACTCTTGGATTCAAATACCTATCAGAGTTCACAGTTAATGTTTGAATTAGTAATCCATGATTAGAAATTTTAAACATTGATTGAGTCATGATTTCACATGTCACACCTAGCTTACACATTAAAGCTTTAGTTCGACATTAAATTGTTAACTTGGTAATCCCTAAACATGGAAAGAGCCAACCTGGGGAATTTGTCCATCATGTTCGAAAAAAAAAAATACCCGGCTAAAAAATAGTTGTCGTCAAAAATGGTTACTTGTTAAAGATCTTTAAAAAGGTTGACATAGCGTGAAAGCTATTGATAGAAAAATCAAAAGGTGGAAGAATAAAAAGGCTGAACTGTAAGGCAAGTTTTGGTTTAGGTTTGGATATCTGGAATGTTTTTTTTTGTTACCAATGTTATCATGAAAATTGAGAATTGGACCTTTACTTATGATAAGTCGAGGTTGCACTATACACGCATGAAACTCAATGTTTAGAATTTTTCTAATTGATGGACTAATACTTTGAATTGACTATATGAAGTTTACTGTGCGCTTGAGTCTAGAAGAAAGTAATGCCCAACATTCATGAATCTTAGAATTCTAGTATTTAGATTTAAAAAAAAAAAAATTCACTCGAGTTTATAGAAATTGTCCCCTAATTCTCAAAATATTTTTTGCATACTTTACTCAGGACTAGCAAAATGCTGGTTGGGGATTGTGTTGAGGGTCAAATATTGAATATTAAACCCCAGTTATTGGTTGATTTTATGAACATGACAATGTTTAACGCTCCATTTTAATCATGTTTTTGTTGCAAGTTGAATTTAAGAGCTTAGATTGAAAAAGGGTACTAAAAGCATGGATTTCATGCTCAAGAATCACCAAGGCAAGGGACAAATCTTAGGGGACCGAGAATGAAGAATTCACACGCCAAAGATCCAAGAAAATCAAGTGATTAACAATAAAGAGGACTAAAAATCGTCCTGAATGCAAGATCACAGGGTTCCCGCCATTTGTTTTCCTCAAAAATTTATGTCTAGCCTGAGGACCATAAAGTAACCGTACACGAAAAATTCAGCCATTGAATCTTTGAAAAAGTGGCCCAACAGATAGATCAGCCACAAAATCACTGATTTGGGGGGCCCCTGATATTTGGACATGCTTCAGTTTTGGTCTCAACTCCTTAAATTATATGAGAAAGAGGTTGGACAAAATGGATTTATGGAAAACATCATTGTGGGACCCACACACGTGATGCGTGTGTATAGCAAATGCACAGTCGCACCGTGCCGGACCAAGATCCCTAATCAAAGTCGGTTGACCCGACGAGTTACACACAACAAGCAGACGTTGTCCACTGAGGTGATTAACGGCCGCCCACCGGCCATCATTTGGATGATTTGAACCATACATTATGTTTAGCAGGTGGGGCCAACCGTACCCATGAAGTCCTTTTGCCCTCATGCACGTGTATACACGCAAATCACCGTCAAACGTAGGATAAACGATGATAAGATTTGATCCCTTGGGCCGCATTAAAACTTGATCAAAACCACGCATTTCTGACCAAAATCTCTCCAGGAATCTAATGAATGGGGTGGATTTCTCTGAAAACATCAATGTGAGGCCCACCGAGCATCTCAGCATAAGAACGTTCTCCAATTGTGCACGTCTGAATGTCGTTTCCACTGTGTCTGATTGTGTAATCTTTGCCGTGATCGAATGGCCGATCTGGACAGTCCAGAAGTTCAGAAAGGTGGCCACGACCCTAACCAAGAAGTCAGATCCCAAGTTTGGATGATCGGTCATCCAAAACAATCCTACAAAAACAACTCGGAAGGTGTTTTTTACATTTGCGCAAGACTTACGCATGCTTCCTTCTCTCCTTACGCATCCGACTTCTCTCACCACAGTTGACCTATGCATTATCTATAAAAGGGAGAGAGAACGTGGAGAGAAAATCATTCAAGGACGTGAGCTTGGACGTTGAGCAAGAGAGAGAGAGAGAGAGAGAGAGAGAGAGAGAGAGGACGGTTGTAAACAGTCCACCCAGTCTAGTATCTTAAGAAAGCTAAGACAATCCAAGAACCATGATCATATCCTAAACCAAACTCTAATCTCAGCTTAAACTTAACCCTAGCTTTAACCTTAAACCTAGCCTAAACCCTAAACCCAGCCTAACCTTAGCTTAAACCTTAATCCAAATCCTAAACCATCACCCAAGCCAAAAGTCAACTTTCATATGGAATTACCCTTATAGTTCAGTCTATTTACCATTTTACTAAATCAAAAGCAACTTTCATATGGAATTACCCTTATAGTTAACTCCATTTACTATCCTACCAAACCAAAAGTCAACTTTCATATGAAATTACCCCTATAGTTCACACTATTTACCATCCTACTAAGTTAAAGTCAACTTTTATTGGATTTACTCCTGTAGGTCACCTTATTTACCATTTTTACCAACCTCATCAACCACTAAGAGCCAATGAGAGCATGTCATGTGGCACTCCTCTCTCCTCAACCAACCACAAGTTGTCATGTCAACTTTTACCCCTTACCTACCTATCAATTACAACAATGCCATTGGAGAAGGCTATAAATAACCCTCTCCCCCTTCACATTTCACACACAACCAAGAGAGCCTAAAATAAAAGTGAGGGAGAGGGAGAGAGAGAGAGAGAGGAAGAGAGTGAGGGTGAGGAGGTGCTCCTGAGCTTTCAAGTTCAGATTTTTTAGCTCCCCCTTAGCCTCATCCCGACCTTTCTAACCCCACAAGCGTGGCCCAGATTGATCATGGTGCAGTCCATGTCTTAGCCTACTCAAGATTGAGCCAAAGATCCATTCATTTTACATACAAGCATTCATCATGACATCCATTCCTTTCTCAGCCCCCTTGCTTCTCTAAATCTTTAGCGAACGTATGCTCTGTGACTTGTCGTACACTAGATCCTGTCACATCAGAAATTCCTAGTGATCTAGTCCATTTCTCTTACCTCTTTGCATAAGCATCATTTCATTTTCCTTCTAGACATACCATTGGACGTATGCTCTGTGGCTTGCCGAAATCTCAGATCTTACTACATCAAAAATCTACTTGTGTGCCTAGTCCTATCTCGACCATCCCTTGGGATTATTTTACCAAACTAAGTAGATACCGTACCATTGTATGGGCCGAGAGGGTGCTTAACACCTTCCCTCTTTGTAACCAAGGTCCCTTACTCAGAATCCCAGATCGCAGATCAGGAGTAAATCTAAGGTTAGGAGAGTCTCTGAATTTCTCCAACCTTACGTATTTTAAGGATTCTAACTGACTGCAGGATTCTGAGATTTATTGGCTAGTGGCGACTCCAACATCCACAAATCAGCCTAATCACCCCCACCACCAAAAACATAAAATACAAATGAGTGTGGGCGCCAATTTTCAGTGTCTATGAAATGGTGACTCCACTGGGGATTTGCTAGCTTGCACTAGCTGAGACCCAACTCGAAAGCGTGTAGTACTTTAATCTCAAGGGACATCATCACTGCATTCATATAAAGAAAAGAACATCTTTGGCTACACTTGTTTAAGCATCAATTTGAGCTACGACTACTCAATCTTATGCAGCTATGCCTACCCATGAAGAAGAGTCGGCAGCTTTGCCAACTCCTGAAGCAGCTGCATCAGCACTGGTATCAACACCAGCACTGGCGCCGACACCTCTGGCACTCCAACAAACTCACCAACTACTGCAGCCATAAATGAGATGGCCCAAAACCTCAAAGTATTATAAGAGCTATTACTTCGCCTGGTACCAGGCGCCATACCAAACATGCAAGCAAACAGCCTAATGTGCAAAACAGCTCAATCTCACAAACTCCTTTTGTTTTCTTCTTCATTCCTCAAGTAAATTATGTTCTCCCTCTTCCCATGGAATCAGCCCAACGTACAAATGGGAGCAACCCTCCCGCACATCTTTCTCCTAATAAGAGATCCAATCAATTCCAAGGGACAAAACCCCTCTCGACCGATCCCTCCGAAATTGGAGAGCTCTGAGAGCAATTACAAGATATGTAGAGGAAGCTACAGGAGCAGCAGGGGGTGGATCTCCCATCTACCAAGTTCAAGGATCTTTGTCCCTTCCCTGATGCAATGGTACCTCAAGACTTCGAGGTACCAAAATTCAAAAGATATGATGGTACGAGGTATCTTATGGACCATTTAAGAGCATTTTTTTGAGTGCTTAATAATATGGCAGGTAATGACGGAGCGTTGATCTGTTTGTTTCAAAAATCCTTGAAATGCGATGCATTAGATTGGTACACATCATTAAACTACCATCAAATTAAAACTTGGGAACAACTTTCCCAAGCTTTCATTGATCGCTTTGTGTACAATCTTAATGTAGCACCCAAAAGGGCAGATCTTGCTGCCTTAAGGCATAAGAATGATGAGTCATTGTCAGCTTATGTTGGACGGTGGAGGGCCATGGTCATTAGAATGAAAACACTTATTGATGACGAGAAGTAAATCTACATGATTATCCACTCAGCAAATCCCAATATCTCTGGATACCTCATCTCCTATCCATATGTCAACTTTAAACAACTCATCCATGCTGGGAAACAAGTCGAAGCCAGAATAAGGGCTAAGACGATCTCCCCTTGGTGGCCTCATTAGGCCTCCCCAGTACAATGGATACTGGAAGGCAGGTCTACTAGATATAAGAATAGTAACAAAAATGCTCCCCCATCCAACAGAAGAAGACAATCTCATCGCCTCTACCCAAGGTGCTCAATTCGCTTCTCAAGATGGATAATGGCAACAACAACAGCAAAGAGAGATTTCTCAGTACCCTAATCATGGTCAGCAAATGAGGATGGCCCAGGAACCTAGGCAGTTTACACTAATAGCCCAAACTTATAGTGAGATACTAGCCAAGCTAGTCTAAAGGTAAACACTTAACACTGTTACTGCCTAGGTCCTCACCAAACCCTCTGCCACCAAATTATAATGAGAATGAGTACCGTACATACCACCAATCCCAAGGCTACACAACAGACTGTTGTTTCACTCTAAAGCATGAGGTCCATGATCTAATTGACAACCAAACAATTGTGGTTACCCCTCTTGCTATTGCCACCACCAATAACACCCTCCAAATCCCCTGCCATTGTATCAAGTAGGCCCCACCTCATTAGGCACCCCTACTACTAATATCATCTAGGGGGAATCACCTTGCCATCTAGTTCAATCCATTCATACAATCACCACCAACTCAACACTAATACTTCCAAAAATGTAAGGGGCATGTCCATCCAATCCAATCTCTGTGCCCTTAAATATGCAAGGGGCATCTCCAACCAGTCCAGTCTCTGTGCCGCCAAGTCTACAAGGGGCACACCCATCCAATCCAATCTTTGTGCCATTAAATATGCGAGGGGTATCTTCAACTAGTCTAATCTCCATGCCCTCAGGTATACAGGAGTCACCCCCAATCAATCCAATCCATACATCTTCTGTCTTGCAAGAGGCACCACCTGCCTATCTGGTCCCTACTCCAACTATCATGCTCCAAGAGAAATCTCCTTCCCTAATCAACATACTATATGCCCTAACAAAATTAGGGCCCAGCTTCAATCATGTGGTAACTTTTCAGGTAGGACATTCTGCTACTCAAAGGGATTTTCCTAGCTCTACTCAGTCTTTGCTCCTTCAAGAGAAGAGTCTAGGATGGTTGTTCCCCGCCTCTAGGAAACAAGTCAAGGAAGAGATTAAAGTCAAGATTCTGATTAGCCCCAAAACATCAACCATCACTTTTCAGGTCTTTGACATTACAGCTTGATTTTATCTCCTCCCTGATCAGTCTTAGATCCATAGAGTTAAGGCTCTCTCTTCGACTCTTCACCAAAAGGCCGAATACATTTTCGAAGATAAGGCGCTGACCGTTCTGGATGATCCTGAACAAATATTTTTGATAGAAGCAGTCAACCATCAAGAGCTAGATATCCCGATCATAGACATACAATGCTTTGATGAGGATATCCCATACCATAGTCTCGAATTTAAGACTGTGAATTGCATGCCTCTTACATGTCCCATCGGATTAAACTATGTCTTCCCTCTGGTTAAGCACCAACATTTTTATTATCAGCTCGAATATCAGGAGAATGCAGCCATGAGAGGACTGGAACATCTGCCTCCTATGGGTGAGATAGCAAAGCACAAATGTATCAAAGGAGGGTAAGAGGAGGATGATCTCTTCATCCACACATCAATCAGATCCGTCAAGAAGGGGATCATTTATCCAGAGGGCGAGCCAAGATCCACCATGGAGGATCAAATGAGCAAAATGAACCCAACTGGGCTGTTTGGAAATGACTCATGTAAAGGGTAAGAATTAGCTCTGATTGACTGGACTACAGTCTGGATCCCACCTGGGCTGAAAGAATCCAAAGAGTCACAATGCATTAGGGATGAACTGAGAAAAGTGACATCCAACACCAACTCAGAGCCCAATCCCAAACTCATCACAACATTTGAGCACAACAATAAGGACCCACTTACTGATCCGTCTGGCCCTGCCTCCTAAGAGGAAGGAGTGCAGGGCAATAGCTGGTTCGCAGTCCCCAAGACGACACAATAAAAGAAAGTAATGTTTGGCTCCTCGAGCTGAATCAGGCAATCCTTGGTTCACATTATTGTCTTTCACAAAAAGAAAAAAAATTAAAAAATTTCAAAAAAAACCATAAACACTGGATATTTTCAAAATGCTAAAAAAAAAAAATCAGATAATTGTCAAAATCCAAAAAAAAAAAAAAAAATCAAACAATTTTCAAAAGCCAAAAACATTAGATATTTTTGAAATACCCAAAAAATCATATATTTGTCAAAATCCCAAAACAACAAAGATTTCTCAAAACACAAAAACAATAGAAAATCTTTTAAAACTCGTAAGCAATAATATGTCAAATGCGTCTGCTACAACACCCAAGTTTAAAGTTGACTCACATGATTTCAATCTAGAGTTAGACTTCAAACTCATGGATTTGGACGAAGTCCAGGATGGGGAAAATGATGATCCGACTCTCGAGCTAGAGGATTCCCTCCGAAAGTTCTAGACAAAGACCAATGTCATCATGGATGATTTTGAAATTGTGAACTTGGGATCCCTTGAACTCCCTAGAATAGTACGCATCAAGAGATCCTTACCTCCTGAATGCAAGCAAACAATGACAGAATTCCTAAGACCTGGGGCTATCTAACTTTGGGTTCTCCTATGAAGCCTTTCCCAAATCGAATGAAGAGCTAGTCATACACCATCTGCTATGAAGCCTGAAGTCAAGTCCATCAAGCAAAGTTGTCAAGATCATGCCTAAAGTCTACGATAGAGTCCTACTGATGAACAATGGAGATAAGCTATTGCAGCAAGCCAGGAAGTGCTTCAAGTATTCAAAGCTTGCATAACGGATCCATGTGGATGCTTCGAGTCTTTATAACCTGACAACACTTTGGCCCTTCTTCATTATGGGTTGTTAACATCATCGGAAGAATGAACCTAAAGGCATCTAATGGTCATGAGTACATTCTCGTGAAAGACAAAAGTGAGCGCCGACAACATTTATATCATCAATACAAATGAAAAAGAGAAGTCAAGGAAAATGATCGGTGGTAATCTCGATACAACCAACAACATCTTGCAGACATAAAACGCATGACGATCGCTAGGACCATTGATAAGCAAGTATGAAAGAAAGGTTAGCAACATGGAAATCATGCACATCTTATCATTGCATCCAGGGGGTAACTCTAAGCCATCCTGAGACAGTCCGTTGATCATCCGCGAGGTTCTTCCAGGAGGTGCCTTTCGTCTCACCATCATTAGGGGCAAAGATCTTCCAAAACCCATCAACACCGACAACATGGGTAATCCTACCTAACTATGTCAACAATCACAATCGTAAAGCTAAAGTCAAACGACAAGAGGTTAGCATCCTGAGGTACATTCCATCAACACTCCTTCCTTCCAATAAGTGTTCCAAAAAATTTAAAGGGTTAAAAAAAAGGTTAAAAAATGGACGAATAAAGAGCGCAGTCCAAAAAAAAGAAGAAAAAAAGAAGAAGAGTCGAACCCAATGAGTGAGAACACAAGTCACCAACCCATTTTTCCTCAGGATAGTTTAACCTAATGTCAATAGCTTCATGATTGTGATTAAAGACAAAGTCAAGTAGCTCACCAGTCGGCCAGCAATGAATGGAATATGGCCTCCCGCCTCTATACAAGAAAAAGAGAAATAAAAAGAAAAGGAACATGCTTAAGTAAAATGGGCGAAGTGAAAACCCAAAAGGATGCCGAGCAAAAACTGAAAAGGCACTAAGGATAAAAACAGCGGGCATGTAGCGGACTTGGTGAAAACCTGAAAAGGCACCAAGGGTAAAAAGAGCACAGCTGCCAAGGGGCAGGCAGGAGTAAAAACTTGGAACATGGTGAAAATTTGAAAGGACATCATAGGCAAAAATGATGAGAAAGCAGGGTCATGGTGAAAACTTGAAAAAGGCGCTACGAGTAAAAATTGTTAGAAAAGAAAAAAAGGAAAACAAAAAGTACAGGAACAAGAGAAGCCAGGGCAATAAGTAAAGTGAAGAAGCACAAGGAAAAGATAAGTCCCGGATCATAATTTTGTCAGACTCTACCCAAATCTAAGAGGCATGATCCTAGTATGCGCTATTCTCAGGAAATCGAGATCCCTAGTAAATAAATACTGGATTTGTGTGGGTTTAAGTTCAATATTCTCATTCCACCATCCAAGCACAAGCTCAAACGTAAGCAAACACTGACAAATTTGGCATAAAAAATTCCTTTAAAATATCTTTTTTTATAAGTAAATTGTTTTCCTTCCTTTACATGAACAAAAATAAAAAGATATATGCATATACAGGACAAGCAGCCAACAAAGTCAGGGATCCACAAAGTCAAAGTCAAAGCCCTAGAGGCCCACATTTCAAAGCTCACAAGGTCCACAAGTTCAAAGCCCATAAGGCCCACAAGTTCAAAGCCTCAGAGGCCCACATTTCAAAACCCACGAGGCCCACATTTCAAAGCCCCAGAGGCTCACATTTCAAAGCTCACAAGACCCACATTTCAAAGCCCTAGATGCCCACATCTCAAAGCCCACAAGGCCCACAAGTTTAAAGCCCAAGAGGCTCACATTTCGAAGCTCACAAGGCCCACAAGTTCAAAGCCCCAGAGGCTCACATTTCAAAACCCACAAGGCCCACAAGTTCAAAGCACCTAAGGCCCACATTTCAAAGCCCACAAGGCCCACAAGTTCAAAGCTCCAAAGGCCCACATTTCAAAGCTCACAAGGCCCACAAGTTCAAAGCCTCAGAGGCCCACAAGTTTAAAGTCCATAAGGCCCAAATGTCAAAAGCCCACCAAGCCCATGGTTCAAAGCCCATGTTTTCAAGCCCACGTATCTAAAGCATGGCCCACTACACAAGCCTAATTTTAAGGCCCATGGTCCTAGGCCCATATGTCCAATCAGGCCCATGTTCCCCAATTGCCTAATTAATTCATTAGTAGAAGCCATCTGGCTAATCAATCCAGTTCACTGCTTAATAAAAATTAGACAATGATGCCCTCTCGTGAGATCGGACGGATCTTTCAAAAATCTAAAAATAAAAACCGTTAGCCTCGCCAACTCATCAGTGGAGGCAACGCGACTGTTTACTTAAATTGCCTAAATAAAAACTGAACGACGACGCCCACCTGCGAGATTGAATGAATATTTTTTCAAAAATCTAAAAATATCTTCGAATAAAATCTCCAAGGAGTCTAGTTCCAAAGAGATTAGATTTCAAACAAAAACTTTTAAAAAATGCACATAGCGCGTAGTACACTGAGGAATCTTCCATATTCTCCAGTTGCAGTCAGTATAAATAGCTAAATAAAATTCAGTCTCCCCCGATTTCCCTGGAGGATAATCGAATCTGTACATTATACATGTACGATTGGCCCGATCTATATATCTTGACAGTCGTACGAATGCTAGTAGAAATGAGTGGATCTATCTCTGAAAATAATAATCAAACTCAAAGTGACAATAATCCATTGTAACCAAAGTATCAGAATCAGAAAATTGAATGGCAAAAGAATATCTGCACATACCTAGTCTAGGATGTTTAAAAAATTTGATCGAGTCCAAGTCGGCATAGTGAGTTCCCTGTAACACCGCACGAACGTGCAGGGTAACTAACCACTTTGACGATCAAATGGAATGAATACTCCTAAGGTGATTACATAACAAAGGAAATAATAGACCAAACAGTATGAAAATCCTCGTAAAGCCACACCAATGCGCAGAGGCCCTACTTTTCAGAGTTACCCTCCAATGTTATTAACAATCTGACGTGAAAGGGTTGTGATTGGTGACCCGTAATGCCTCAATAATGTGCAAGGACAATCACAATATTTTTCTCAACCCTCATGGCATGTGCAAGTAATCACTTTTTCAAACAGTCAACTGACAATAATACAATGGCAAGCAACAGATTTGATCTGCTACCTTTTTTTACTAGAAGGGTGAGGTGTCCACTCTCTTTGGTGCTCGGTTATTGTTGAGGGTCAAATATTGCATATCAAACCCCAGTTATTCCCTAGATTTATGAACATAAAGCTGTTTAATACCCGATTTAAATCATGTTTGTGTTGCAGGGTGAATTTACGGACGTGGACTGAAATAAGATGCTAAAAGCATAGATTTAACGTTTAGAGTTCACCAAGGTAAGGGATGAACCCTAGGGGACCAAGATTGACGCCAGAGATCCGAGAAAACCAAGAAACTAAAGCTCGAGTACCTTGAAAAACGTCCAGAATGCAAGATCACGGGGTTCCCACCATCCGTTCGGCTTAAAATTTCATACATGGCTGAGAACCATAAATTAACCGTACACGTCGAATTTTAGCTCCCGGATCCCTATGGAAGTGCCTAAACTACCAGATTAGCTTATAAAATCTCAATTTGGGGCCCACCTAATATCTGGATATACTTCACTTTTGGTTTCAACCCATTAAATGAGCTAAAAAAGAGGATTGACGGAGCAGATTTCTTGAATCATCAAGATGGGACCCACTTTCCATAACATGAGTGTGCATATCTCACGTACATAGGAGGTGCATTGAAATGTTGAAACACGGTCAGTGGTCACTGACCCGACCGAATTTGGAAGCCAAGAAGGACATAAACAGGGAGTTACGTCCGACTCCTGGTGGGCCACCATCATCATACACTCATATGATCCACACTGTTCATCAGATTTAGGAGGTCAAACCGACCGTACCCTGATTTGTGGCCCGATTTCCTTAGATGTTGCAGGGACTTGAAGGATCCAAACGGAGAATGGATGGTAGAATGAAAATCTTGATGGGCCACACCAAATTCGAGTCATTCCATGCCATTTTCGATCAGTTTTTCCTGATAAATCCAATAGACGGAATGGATTTCATTGTCGGCTTCGATCTTGGGCCTCACTAATCATCAGCGTAAGAGGAAGCCGCGCGATCTCTGTTTTTGCGAACGGAACTGGCACTCTAGGTGGACCACCATTGTTGTGAATGTGAGTAATCTGAACCGTTTATCTGGTCCATCACTCGATTCGGATCAAGAATACAAGATTCAGCTATCCCCATGCAAGCTAGATCAGCGACTATCCGCACGTTCTCAGCTACTTTAAAAGCATCCGAACAGAGAACGGAGTTATTTTTTCTTGCCAAAACCTTTCGATTCAATCTTCTAATGAGATCCGGACCGTTAATACCTGCCACTCTAATAATCTAGAACGTTCAGATGGTAGCCAACCAATCCTGTAACGGCTTGATGGAGAAAGATGGGAAGGTCCGAAACTTATGCGTCCATTTTCTGACTAGCAAACAGGGAGCTGCGTAAGGAGTTTTCGGTCCTTCTTTGCTACGTAAACCGACTCCCAGAACCGACTCTCCTTCTTTTGTCTATAAAAGGGAGAGGGCTGGGACGTGCAGGGGGGCTTAGTTGGAACGTCAGTAGGGAGAGAGGTAGAGAGCATGGGCTTAGTGTGTGGGACGTCCATGAGTTCGTGAGAGAGAGAAATAAAGAGAAAAGGGGAAATTTTATTTTTTTTTTATTTTGTTTATTGTCTTTTCATTATGAGTTTTGAGAGATCTAGCCTCACCATGTTAGGCTAAACCTCATAGCTAGGGCTAAGAGGTGAAGCTTGTAGTGAGATAGGAGATTTTATGCTTTTAATTTAATTTTAATGTATAAATTGAAGTTGATTTTATTTTGATTAGTATGGAAATATTTTTAGCTTTTAATGGTCTGTTGTGATTGAAATTACAATGGATCTACGATGGCTTTGAGTATTTCTATTTCCTTTTCATATTTATGACGTCAGGAAGCATTGTTGTTCACCATCGTCTCCTGGGCATGGTCAGATGTCGGTACCCTTCCTAACCTTCATACATATGATTGGTTGGTAATTAGTTTAATTCTGTTGTTTGCCTTGTCTCCTGGGCATGGTTTGGTGATGGAATCCATTCTAATTCATATACCTTTCATCTCTTTAAAACTATATCAAAGTAAGTTCAGTTAATTTTCATGATCCTTGAAGCAGGCATAAGATCTCCCTGATCTCTACAAGTGGATCCTCTGAATCCCTAGTTTTTCTCTTCTGAATTTCTTAATTTTTACATGATTATCTCACGATTACTCCTTAAATTTTATTTTGATTTAGATTACATCTTAGTCTAATTCTAGTTCTAGTTAGTTTTAAAGCACGTACAAGTTTCAGTCCCTTGGGATTCGACCTTGGTCTTACCGAGTTATTACTACATCACAACCCTCGCAACCTCGGCCAAAAAGGGGCATATGTAGACACCCCACCTAGGCTAGTATCTTAAGAAAGTTAAGACAATTTGGGAACCATGATCATATCCTAAACTAAACCTAATCCCAGCTTAAACCTAACCCTAACTTTAACCTTAAACCCAGCCTAAACCCTAAACCCAGCCTAACCCTAGTTTAAACCCTAATCCAAACCCTAAACCATCACCTAAGCCAAAATTCAACTTTCATATGGAATTACCCTTATAATTCACTCTATTTATCATCTTACCAAGTTAAAAGTCAACTTTCATATGGAATTACCCTTGTAGTTCACTCTATTTACCATCCTACTAAACCAAAAATCTACTTTCATATGGAATTACTCCTGTAGTTCACTTTATTTATCATCCTACCAAGCCAAAGTCAACTTTCATATACATTTACCCCTCTAAGTCACCTTATTTACATTTTTATCAACCTCACCAACCACTAAGATCCAATGAGAGCATGCCATGTAGCATTCCTCTCTCCTCAACCAACCACAAGTTGTCATGTCAACTTTTACCCCTTACTTACCTACCAATTATAGCAATGCTATTGGAGAAGGCTATAAATAGCCCTCTCCCCCTTCACATCAAGAGAGCCTAAAATTCAAGTGGGGGAGAGGGAGAGAGATAGGAAGAGAGTGAGGGTGAGGAGGTGCTCCTGAGCCTCTAAGTTCAGATTTTTTAGCTCCCCCTTAGCCTCATCCTGACCTTTCTAACCCCATGAGCCTAGCTTGGATTAATTATTATGTAGTCCATGTCTTAGCCTACTCAAGATCGAACCAAAGATCTATTCATTTTACATACAAGCATTGATCATGACATTAATCCCTTCTCAACCCCCTTGCTTCTCTAGACCTCTAGTGAACGTATGCTCTGTGACTTGTCGTACATTAGATCCTGTCACATCAAAAATTTCTAGCGATCTAGTCCATTTTTCTTACCTCTTTGCATAAGCATCATTTCATCCACCTTTTAGACATGCTGTTGGATGTATGCTCTGTTGCTTGCCAAAATCTTGGATCTTACTACATCAAAAATTCACATGTATGCCTAGTCTCATCTCGACCACAACATCCATCATCCCATGAAATTATTTTACCAAACTAAGTAGAGACCGTACCATTGTACATGCAGAGAGGGTGCCTAACACCTTCCCTCTTTGTAACCGAGGTCCCTTACCCAGAATTTCAGATTATATATCAGCAGTCAATCGAAGGTAGAAGAGTCTCTGAATTTCTCCAACCATATGTATTCCTCAGATTCTATCTTCCCGTGAGATTCTGAGATTTATTTGCTAGTGGCGACTCCAACATCCACAAATTTGCCTAATCACCCCCACCACCAAAAACATAACATACAAATCAGCATGGGCGCCTATTTTCAGTGTATACAATGGCACAACAGGAGTTTTTCTTCTCCTTTCTTCTTAGCTTCTTCTTTCCTTTATGTTTTTAAGAGCCCTTAGATCATCATGTTTATGATGAGCTAAACCTCTTAGGTAGGGCTAAGAGGTGAAGCTTGTAGCATGATTAAGATGTTTTCTTTGTTTTGATTCATATCTTGTTGAACCTTATGGATTCTAGTTTGATTATTAAGGAATATTTTTAGTATTTAATAGTTTGTTGTAACTCAAATTACAATGGATCTATAGTTTCTTTAAATATCTTCTTTTCATTATAAGGATTGTGAACTTAGAAACCCTGTTGTTCACCATCGTCTCATGGACATGGTTGGATGATGGAATCCTTTCTAACTTTCATAATTCTCTTATGATTGGTTGTAGTATTGATAAATTGTTGTTGTTTACCTTATCTCCTGGGCATAGTTAGGTGACAAATCACTTCCAAATCTTCACTACTCATATTCATTGATAATTAGATCCATGAGAAGTTCAGAGATCAGACAAATCTCTTCTTACCAATTAGATAGGATAGGACTCTGATTCCAGTTATGTCCTTCAATCATGCAAGGTAGCTTCCCAATTGCTACAAGTGGATCCTTAACACCCTAGTTACCACCTTTAATTTCATTAGTTTTAATTACTTTAATCACAGTTACTCTCTCAAATATTCCAGATTAGGTTTTCATCCTTTTCTAGTTCTAGTTTTAGTTACTTGCATAATCCGTATAAGGTTCAGTCCCTGTTGTAACAGCTCAAGATTTCACAGCCATATTTTATACTCGTATAATGTACAAACTGGATGCTCTGAATCGCACCTTATTTTTTTTTATTTGGTTTACATCTAGATACATTCATGAAGGTAACATTCACAAGAATAAAACCAACTGTATTGATTATATTTCATCAAAGTAAGAAAAAAAAAAGAATAATCAACGGCCTTCCCAATGGAAGCTTATTACATTTGTTGAGTTCGCAGCGGAAGTATAAAAACTAAATCATATATTGTCTTCTCATTCTTTCAACGTGGTCTTCCTTGAAGAGATTGTTTGCTAATTTTTAAATCTGTACATCACCTACATAATCCGTATGGTTGGGAGAGGGTCAATGCCCTACTCATACTAATGGTTATCCTTTAAGATTAACAGTAATTCAAGAGATTCATAAAATAACATAAAGGTTCTAATACATTAAGTACTCCACACTACAAGAGGTATCAATTCACAAACAATCTATATGAGATGCATGCCTAGCAAAGTATATACGATATATCACTCTCAATGATCGCCACAATGTGGATTACGATTATAGTCATCCAACTCAACTTGCATCCCATACTACAGATATTCACCGGCGTGTTCCATGCTTAATATGATTTTACCCGATTGTCCAAGCACAAACACCACACATGACCAAGTGAATCTCGCAACTTGGATCGAAGCGACTAAAGTAACAACCAACCCCCAAAAATTGAAAAAGGAGCGACTAAGCAACATCCAATTCTCCAAGAAAAATTGGAAAAGGAGAGACTAAGCGACATCCAGTTCTCCAAAAACTGAAAAAGGAGCGACTAAGCGACATTTAGATCCCCAAACTGATGTATCACGTATAGAGAATGATTTACACACACCAGCTGTTACACTCTCAACCAAGAACATGAATTCACATGTCGCCCTAGAGCCACTACCGAAAACGCAGTACATCCACAATATTTAATCGATCACTAAAGGAGGGATTCCCACATAGTACTTACATCAAGTGAATCCTTTATCCATGGTAAGAATATCAAGAAACCTGCCTAACCTTTAAGGTATAAAGAGACGAATGACAATAACCACCTCGAATAAGAGGTGAGTGATAAAGGTCAACTCGAACTAAGGAGAGTGGTTAAGGCCAACTCCATAAATAGAAGAGCAACAACGGCCGATTCTTTAATAAGGGTGGCCACGACCAACTTCGTAATTAGAAGAGTAACCACCATCGATTCTTGATAACAGAGACTGGCAAAGCCAAATCAATGGTAAGGAAAGAGAAAGGTTTGTATCCATAGCCTCCCGTGAATCCAGGAAAGCCTCTTACAAAGGATATCATGTAAAAATCTCGAAAGGATCAATAATTGATGATAATAATTTAAAATAGAAATAGAGGGAAAGCAATAGAAATCTGAGAACAGAAAAAAAAAACATGTAAAGGACAAGTATAAAGGCCAGATAAAATGCATCAACTCAATTAAGACAAAAGGTACGTAACGGACGCAATAAAATAGCATGAAAACACAAAAGGGCAGGATAGATATATCAACTAAAATTAACATATGCTTAAAGGATAAAACCCTCATCTTTAGTTACCTCGATCGTCTGTTTAGGTTCTAGGAAGCCTTACGGCCCAACTTCATCCTAATTCAGGTATTTAAGATTAGGCAAAATTCTTGACTTACAATAGTGTTAAATCTTTAACTAGATTGAGTGGAATTCGATGCATGGTTGAACATGTCTTACAAGGTTTGTGTTACATATTGTGAACTTCTGTGTGATTTCGTACCACGTCAGCGTTGATCTTTTAGGTGGAGTTCATCATCATCATTATAGAAAAACCAAGTAGAATGGAGGTTTGAAAAGAAGAGGGAAGAGAGGGCCGGGTTGGCTTTGTTACCTCACATGGGCAATAACCACATGTTTCTTTTCTCCTTCTCTTTCTTTTTCTTTCTCTTTCTTCTCTCTTATTTTCCTTTCCTTTCGTTTCCTTTCTTTCTCTGTCTTTCTCTTTCTTTCTTGCAAAATAGGCAGATAGAATGGACAGCCCAGATTATTGTCTGAAACTCTCCCTCTCTCTCTCTCTTCATGTTTCTTTCTTGGAATGGCAGTAACTTTCTTTTTATATCCGATCCATAGCCCAGGAATTTCTCTACGTAAATCTATTTACGCAACAAGAAAATGGACGTATATCTTACACAATTCATTTCCGCATCAGAGGGCGCACTCCTTACACAACTTCCTGCTCTCTTGCAGAATAACTTTACGAAGGAACAGCGGAACATGCGATCTTCGATCTTTTCTTTTGTTTCAGACATCTAGGGAGTGGTCAAAAATCCCTCCCTTTTGTTTTGGACAGTTCAGATCAAAGTTTGATAAGCCATCTTTGAGTTTCCTATGCGGAAGGAGTGAGGTTGCGTTGGGTTTCCTCTATTGTTGTCGGCGGAAAGATAGTGCTTCAGTTGGGTTATTTTAATGGTAGATTTTATGCAAGACATTGTTCCATCATCTTGGTCCTTATGAGTGGTCTAGATGGAGCCTTGGAAGTGTGTGGAACCCACCAATTCAAGGTTCATGATGGATTCCATGGGGGGTTCACATTGAGACAGTTCCGGGTCGGTGTAACTCATTGTACCTAAACATGGAGGAGAAAATGGTGTTTGTGTCTTTGTTGGAATCAAATCTGGATGCAAGGATCATCTGGATGCCTACTAATGGCCTGGATCGTATGGCTTATGTTTCCATATCAGGAGAAGGTTTCCTATTTAAAACAATTCCGAAGACGAGAGTTATCAAGTTTAGGATGCGTTTATTCGCACAGGGTTTTGCAACATATTGTGAGGTCCACTGTGATGTTTGATGAGAAATCCACTCTGTCCACCACCTTTAAAAGATCATGTTTAGCCTAGGGCTAAAATATAAAGCAGATCATCATCCAAAGTGGGCCATACGTTTGCAGGAATGAATGAGTGAAATTCACATGCCAAGACCTCTGTGAAGCAAGAGAGGCTACTATGTATATGTGTCTCGGTTTATAATTTACAAAATTGCCCATTTTCATGGTTATATCATCCATCATATGTAACTCCCACCTGCACTGTCTAAATAATATGAAACTTCACCGTTATTTGTTATTTTTCATGGTCTTTCATTCACCCCAATTTGGGCCCCGATCTCTCGAGAATGACCAAGATGCTTTTTTGATGGCTAAGTCTTTCCCAAATTCAAAATAACATTTGTAAATATTTAATTGACAAGCTACTCGGTAGTATAAACTTAAACCCGAAGATCTTCATAATGACTAATTTACCCTGATATTCAGATGGCCCATTTGGCAGATCCAAACCTAATGGATGGTCAGATGACTTGTTAAAAATAAGAAAACTTTATAATTAGCACTTTGGTCATGTATATAGGTGGATGTATGGTCAGTTTTGTAAATGGATGGACATAAAGCGGGTTTATGTAGTGATTAAGGGTAGGACATGTATACCGTTAAATTTGAGTGACTTATTCACATGTGCAAGTTCCTCGGATTGTAATTCTAATGGTGGGTTAAACATATTCATATGGGGTGGACAAGATGAACAGATCAGAATCTTAATATGATAAGCATACAAATGGATGTAGAGGTCAAGTAGCTGATTTAATATGATCTAAGGGCTGAAATTCGA
The DNA here is from genome assembly GCA_037074715.1 of Magnolia kwangsiensis. Classification (NCBI taxonomy): domain Eukaryota; kingdom Viridiplantae; phylum Streptophyta; class Magnoliopsida; order Magnoliales; family Magnoliaceae; genus Magnolia; species Magnolia kwangsiensis. The sequence goes on along the minus strand of CM073579.1, from coordinate 32,137,950 downwards.
CTGTACGGTTAATTTATGATAATTAGGCATGGTATAAAATTTTACATTATACGGATAGTGAAAACCACATGATCTAGAATCTAGTGGCCTAGGCTAATGGCGTTTTCATAATTATTGCTGATATGAGGGTTTTGTGAAATCTAATGGCTCCACATGGTTTTAGGCACGCTTCTAAGCAATTTTTACAAAACAATGTATATCTAAATTGTCATGGATAGGGAGTTATTTATCAATTCATTTAAGGAAATGCATGTACGTTAGATCTCATGACGGAGAGTCTTACCTTGAAGTCTACAGTCAGATGGCTAGATCTATGAAGAGAGATCATTCCTAACGATTAAGTTAGTGTCAACACAAGGATGTAAGGCTAGAATAGTTAGATTGATAGCATACACACGTATATGCTATATTGAATCTTATGGTAATGCTCGAGAACTTTCGATGCTCAAATATCAAAAAGTTCAAGGCGTTACACTTGTGGATTCGACCTTGGTCTTACCAAGATTATTACTACATCGCGACCCTACACTTGGGGTTGTTAACAGTGTTGGGTGGCCCATATGAGGGTAAGGCTAAAGGTGGAACCCGACCACAAACCATTGAGGCAGAAAAGACAAGCATTTAACCCCGAGAGATCATGGCCATCGATAAGGAGGTCTGCAAACTCCATGAGGATGGGTTCATTGTAAAAATTTATTATGCCGACTAGCTAGCCAATGTTATGTTGGTTCAAAAGGTTAGTGGCAAATGGTGGGTTGTTGAGGGTCAAATATTGCATATTATTCCCTATTTATATCTTGGTTTTATGAACATGATACTGTTTAATGTTATATTTTATACATGTTTGTATTGCAAGGTGAATTTGAGAGCTTGGATTGAAAAGAATATTAAAAGCATGGATTTAATGCTCAAGAAACACCAAGCCAAAGGTTGGATCTTAGAAGACCAAGAATGAAGAATTCACATGCTAAAGATCTAAGGAAACCAAGTAAAGAATGAAGAGAATCGAAGATTTGAAGTGAATTTACATGATCTTCGACTAGACCAAGCTATGCTTCGACTTGTCTAAGCTCGACTCATCTAAGCTCCTGCTCGACTAGTCGAGGAAACTTTAACTCAAAATCCAGCAACATCAGATTCTAAATTTGCGTGATCTTCGATCGGCCGAATGTGGTCCTAAACATGTTGAATGTGGTTCTCGACTAGTCGAAGGTAACCCTCGACTAGTCGAGGGTTATGCAAATTTTGCACGGACTGCGTAAATTTGAGGCGATTTTTGAATTTTTCCAAGTCGAATCGCAAGGAGGTTATGTACAACTATAAAGAGGAGTTCTTACGATGTTCTTAGGCATCATCTACGGTTTGAGGAGTGGAGTAAAAGGGTAGAGTCGTCGTCTGGGAGTTCTTCTTATTCTTCTTTAACTTGTTTTTATGTTTTTCTTAAGAAACTTTAGTTCAATCATGTCTATAGTTGGCTACACCTCTTAGCTGGGGCTAAGAGGTGAAGCTTATAGCATAACGGGATGTTTCTTTTATTTTGATTCATATTTATATTGAACCTTCTTTGATTCTAGTTTGATTTTAAAGGAATACTTTCAGTTCTTAATGATTTATTGTGACTCAAATTACAGTAGATCTGCAATAGCTTTGAGTATCTTCTTTTCTAATTTAGAGATTATGGGATTGGTAAATCCTGTTGTTAGCCATTGTCTCATGAGCATGGTTTGGTGATGGAATCTCTTCCAATTATCATAATTCTCCTCTATTTAGAATTAGGTCAAGGAAAGTTCAGATTGATCTTAATTGTATATCTTCTAATTGGATAAGATAGGACTCTAATTCCAAGTAAGAGGGCTCCCTGATCTCTACAAGTGGATCCTTAGAAACCCTAGTTACCACTTTTGAATTTGTTAAGTTTTAATTACTTTAATCATAATTACTTTTTCAATTACTTCAGAATTAGATTCATATCATCTTCTACTTCTAGTTCTAGTTACTTTCAGAATACACACAAGATTGTCCCCATCGATTCAACCTCGATCTCACTGATTGAACTAGAGTCTCTTAAGGGAAAAATAAATAAATAAGGAAGAAGAAAGAAAGAACTCTTGATGTCGGCCTACTTCATGCTCTCTCTCTCTCTCTCTCTCTCTCTCTCTCTCTCTCTCTCTCTCTCTCTCTCTCTCTCTCTCTCTCTCTCTCCCCTCATGTCCACCCCTCTTTTATAAACGTGTCGTCCATAGGTCGGCTGGAGTTGGGCAACTGACTCTGCTTTCACACTTCTCTCTTGCGCAGGGAAAATGCGAAAATGAGATGTGTTTGAAGTGATTTTCAGGGAAGGAATCATCTAATCCACTCATTCTGACTCCATAAGAAGGGTTGAAACCCCCTTCTCCGGCATTTGGATGGTCTCGATTATTGATCCGACCCTAATGCTGATTACACAACAGCCCATAGTGGGTCGGGCGGCATCGGTTGATGCATTTACACATCTTTACGCACTTTATTGCGCTAAGACATTTGGTGGGCCCATGATCAGCATCAACAGAGAAATTTATTCCGCCCATTGGATTCTCCTTGAAATCTTAGCCTAAAAAACTATTTTTTTCTCGAGTTTGGTGCAGCCCAAGGAATCAAATCTGTTGCAACTACTTTGAACGCTGCAGAACGTTCTTCTTGTGACCACTATATCGAGCACATGCGCATGCATGGGTGCACGGGGTTGACATGAGTCTAACTGGTTTGAGCTCCTCTGCATGATGGATGGTTTAGATCAACCACGTGGGCCATGATGCTAGCCCACAGCCATTCACAAGGACGTGGTGCATCCGGTTTTGCAGCGGGAGAAAAATAAAAGGTTCCATTTTTTGCTGGGAGTCGGGTCAAAGGTCTTTTAACCGACTTCCTGCTCTAGTGCACTGAAGGTGTGCACTCCCTATGCGCCCTCAATTTTTAAGTGGGTGGCCCATCATGACGTAGTGTAAAATCTACACTGTCCATTTGATTTCCTATTTAATTTAAGGAGTTGAGTCCAAAATTGAGGTATATCTAAAGATCAGGTGGGCTCCAAATCAGTGATTTATGGCTGATCTTTCTGTGAGACCACTTCCATAAAGATCTAAGAGTTGTAATTTTATATGTACGGTTACTTTACGATACTCAGGCCAGAGATAAGGTTTCATGTCAAACGGATGGTGGGAACCCTGTGCTCTTGAATTCAGGACAATTCTCAGGCTTTCTTATCTTCAATTCTTCGATTCACTTCCTTCATCACTTGGTTTCCTTTGATCTTTGGCATGTAAATTTTTCAATCTTGGTCTCCTAAGATCCATCCCTTGCCTTGGTGATTCTTGAGTATCAAATCCATGCTTTTAGTATGAGGCCCGTATCCTAGACTGTACCATTCCATAGGCTTCCATGGTCATCTCAGTCGAATTCCTGAGACCAGCGACACGTAGATAGCATTTGCATGTATCCCCGAGTCGTACCCTGTCAATCTAAGTCACCTCAACCCAAGACTCGCACCCTTGCTACCACGTCATCACCGCAGTTCTAACTCCGCGTCTCACACATCGATGCGATACTCAAGCCAAGAGATGTGGGCCCGCGTTCAGTTCAAGGAAAACGCCACGTATTTGCAAACACAAGAGAACATGTCCTATCAATCACATCAATCATGTCAAGTATATATCCCATCCCCAAGTACAAGCAACCCCTAAAGTCAACTCTCTGTCTTACACAACCCATGCATGTCAAGTACACCCATCACTCACTCACCCATCACTCACCATCCATCACACAACCCTTACATCATCTCTCTCTCTCTCTCTCTCTCTCTCTCTCTCTCTCTCTCTCTCTCTCTCACTTTCTCAAACCATTCTTCCAAGCTACCATGAGAAAGAATGTCTAAGGGAGAGGAGATTGCTAGGTGTGGCCCACCTTCCTACCACCTAATCCAACCCTTAGATCATCATCTCTGCCATTGAAGGAGTTTCTTAGGAGCCTTGGAGCACTAGGGAAGAAGAAGGAAAGGTGGGTGTTCATAGCATTAAATTTTTTATTTTGATGATTTAAGGGCCCACATATGGTGGGACCCATTTGATGTATGGTTTGTATCGCCTAGAGGGGCCCATAGTGGCGGGGTCCCTCCATCACCATCTGATCTCTCTCTCTCTCTCTCTCTCTCTCTCTCTCTCTCTCTCTCTCTCTCTCTCTCTCTCTCTCTCTCTCTCTCCTCTCTCTCTCTCTCTCTCTCAATGTGTGGCCCACCCGATGTTGAATGTATTTTATCCATGTCATCCGGTCATGAGGCGCACCTCGCTGTTGCCCATTTTTGGGCAAATCTTGGGTGAATATATATATATATATATATCAGTTTGGTCTGGCTGATGGGCCACCCATGTGGGACCACTTGATGTAGGTGTTTTACCCATTGTCCACACATGGGACACCCTGATGTATGTTTTAATCCACACTATCCACTGTGTGGGACGGTGTGAGCCACTATGATATGTGTTAAATGCACACCGTGCATCTAGGGGCCCACATGATGTATATGTTTACATCCAGGCCGTCCAACATGGCCCCACCTGATGCAGGTGTTTATCCTGGTCATCCCTCCTAGACAAACCTCAGATGAATGAAAATATCAAATATCAGCTTCATTTCAAGTTGAGGTGGGCCACACGTGTGGACTGACCTCATGCATGCGTTTGATCTAGACCATCCATCAGTGAGATAGCCAGCAGCTGACGCTGCTGCTATGTTGATGTCTGCAAGTTTCGTGGGAACTCACCTTAATGTATCTTATATCCACGCTGTCCGTTTGGGTATGGCCCACCCCACACGTGTTGGTGGGACCCACCTTAATGCATTAAGTCTCCCATCGTCTAGAGAAGTCTAGACGATGATGCAAGCACCATGATGAATGGTTTCATCCACACCATCCCTACTGAGGGACGTGGATACTCACCATGATGTATGTGATTTAAACACGTCGTCCATCTATTTGTGTTGTGGACCCACCCTACACATGTGACACCTGTGGGATGGGACCCACCTTGATAATGTGTTTTATATCCGCTCCGTCCATGGAAAGTGAGACTCACCTTGATGTATATACTATATATCCACCCATCCATCTGGACGAGAGGCATAAGGCCACCATGATCGATTTTAGCCTTATCTACCTCTATTCCCTTGGACTAGATGATATGTCCAAGGACAATTCCCTTACGAACCATGAAATGGCACTTCTCCCAATTAAATACTAAATTCTTTTCAACACACATTACCAATTTTTTAAACAATCACTAAAGGATGGACCAAAAATAAAGAAGTCATCCGTGAAGACCTCTAGATATTGCCCCACCATGTCAGAAAAGATACTCATCATGCATTGCTAATAAGTGGCGGGGGCATTACATAGTCTGAATGGAATCCTTCGGGAAGCAAAGGTGCTAAAAGGGCATGTGAATCCTGATCTTCAAGAGCTATCTCTATCTGGTTGTAGCCCAAATACCCTTCAAGGAAACAATAATACGAGTGACCAGCTAGCCTTTCCAAGATTTGATCAATGAATGGCAAAGAAAAGTGGTCCTTCCTTGTAACAGTATTCAACTTTCTATAATCAATGCACATTCTCCGACTAGTAGTAACTCTAATTGGCATGAGTTCATTATTAGCATTGGCTACGATGGTGATTCCAAATTTCTTAGGAACTACTTAGGTTGGACTCACCCATTAACTATCGGATATAAGGTATATGATACCCACATCCAATAGCTTAAGAACCTTAGCCTTAACCACTTCCTTCATGTTTGCATTTAGTCTACATTGTGGTTGCCGAGAGGTCTTCGTATTATCCTCAAGATAAATGCGGTGAGTACAAACCGAATGGTCAATTCCCTTGAGGTCCGCAATCATCCATCCAAGGGCTCCCTTATGCTTAATGAAAGTAAAGATAAGCATACTCTCTTATTCTTGCTCAATGTGGGAAGAAATCACCACTGGGTATGTCTCATCTTGATCTAAACAGACATATTTTAAATTAGAGGGAAAATATTTTAAGTCAAACTTCAGTGCCCTGAGATTAGACGGTAGAGGCACTACATCTGTTTAAGATAATTCTTCAAATTGTGGCCTCCACCGGTTAACTTCATGTACTGGCACAGTATCAAGCATGGTACCCATCTCCCTAATCATGTTATCATCAAAATCATGGGAGTGGGTCAAGCACATCTCTAGAATGTCAGAAGATAAGGTCAAAAGTGTTTTATCTTCTAAGAAAGAGTCAATCATGTTAATGTCGTGGAAATCGTCATCATCCTCTAACCGTTTGCCTGTGTTGAAAAAGATATTCAACTCCAATGTCATATTCCCGAAAGACATACTCATGACTCCATTCTTACAATTAATAATTATGTTTGAAGTGGCAAGGAATGGGCATCCAAGAATGACAGAAGTTTGAGTGCTCATGTTACTGATGGGTTCCGTATCCAAGATGATAAAATCTATCAACCTCGAACAACACATCCTCGATTATCCCTTTTGGTACACGAACTGAGCGTTCAAGAAGTTATAGTGTGGTTAAGGTGGGTTTCAATTCACCAAAACCTAACTTTTTGTAGACCGAGTAAGGAATCAAATTTACACTTGCTCCTAAGCCAAGAAGTGCATGCTCAATTTAGTAATTCCCAATTACACAAGGTATGGCTAGGCTACCGAGATCTTTGAATTTTTTTGGCACATCTTGCTTTAGGATAGCACTCACTTTTCAGTTAAGAAGATTTTCTTTTGAATATTTTATCATCTTTTAGTCGTACACAAGTTTTTTAGAAATTTGGCATATGAAGGTATTTATTTAACTGCATCCAGTAGAGGAATATTGACCTTCAATTGTTTCAACACCTCTAGAGTGTCCTGAGAGTTAAAGAGAGATTTTAGTGCAACCAACTGCTGGGGGAATGGGGCAATCGGCTTGCCTTAAAGTTTCTGTTCTAATTCTTAAGGAGTCGTGCTAGATCTATCATTGTTGTCTTCTTCCGAGTCCTTAGGCTTTTCAGCCCTAACTATAAATGATATTATGTAAACCTAGCACTCATTGTATTATCAAATTTTGTTGTACCAAACCATTTAGTATTTGCATCATGCTTTGAGTTAAAGTGATCAGGTTCATACATAAGTGTTCTCTAGATCTTCATCAAACTAGCCTACATCTTCAAGTTGAAGTGAAGAGTGTTGAAGTTCATGATTTCAAGATCAAATTCAAGAACTCAAGTTTAAGTTTGAAGCTCAGCCTCTGTATGCTAAAGACTCAAGAACTCAAGCGTAACTCAAGCTCAAGTTCAAGACATCGAACTCAAACATCAAGCAACTCAAGTACTCAAGATTTTGAAGCAAATGATGTTTCATTTGTTCCAACTCACAAATAGGTTTGGATAACCCTAGATTGACCCTAAATTGTGTCATATTTATCGCATATTCTCTGTGGGACATTTCATATGTTTATAGGCCTTTTTCTCGACTAGTCTTAGACCTTATTCAACTAGTCCAAGTACTAGCTCGACTAGTCTAAGAGTTTTCTCGACCAGTCCAAGGTTTGTTGTGAATTTTTAAAATTTTCTATTGGGCTCTCGACCAGTCCTGAAGACTGCTCGACTAGTCGTACATGCTCAACTTAAAGTCCAGCAACATTTTTAGGTCCCACTCGACCAGTCGAGTGTAGTGCTATTCCAGTTGAGCAAGCCACTCGACTAGTCGAATAAGTCACTTGACCAGTCAAGTAACGACCTTATCTTATCACGCCATAAAATTTAAAATTTTATTGGTCCTTTGACTAATCAAATCGAAGCTTAAACTAGTTGAGTGAGCAGTATTTTTACCTATAAATAGAGCATGAATTTCAGAGTTTATTCATTCATAAAAGAAAAATCAAGACACCACTCTGAGAGATAAGTTTGTGATATTTTTAAGTCATATTGTGCTCATTTAATATTCTCTTTAATTACCTTTTGTTATTTAATTTTGAGATCATTATTCCAATCTTATTTTAAGAAGGGATTTGAGTTTTCCCCTTTCTTAAGATTAAAATCAAATCATGCTAGCCCAAGTTGATTTAATTAAAAATCATTTAGAACTAGAACCTTTTCATCTGTGAGACTGGACATTGAACATCTTCGTCTATATTGGATCAGTTCTACCTGGCTTCTTCAAAGGAGAATTTCCAAATAAGTACATTTACATTTTGTATATCCTTTTTGGATTTTAAGGTTGTGCCAGAAAAATCTCTTTTTGGTTTGTCTGAGGTGATCTGGAAAATCTTAAATTGTGGAGTTTTTTGGATTATGTAAGCCCAATTAAAGACACAATTGTGAAGATTTTAAGGTAAACTTTGAAAAACCTTTTTCATAGTGAACGCTAATATCCCGAGGGAGTGGATATTAGGAGTGGAGTAGTTGTGTGATTGTTTCCTAATAGTTAGTATACACACAAGCGAACCACTATAATTTATGGTGTTGTGTTGGCTGATTGAATGTGCTTATGTGTGTTAATATTGTAATTTATTTTAATCATTTATGGTGAATGGTATAATTTATTTTATGCACTTGTGGGAATGATATAATAACTTAGTTTATTTTATTTTCCATTTCTCTTTATTGGTTTGGATTTTTGATACTTATAAACGTTCTAGTAAGATTGTCCTGCCATAAGCCTTTAGTTTTTAGTGTTAGGTTATCCTTAAAACTAAGTTTGTATCAACCTTTCAATACTAGTATATTTGAGGTTGTTATTTACTTGTGCTTCTGTATTATTTGATTGTGCTATCTTGTTTTAAATTCGACATTTAATTTTTATTTTGACATCATCCTATTCGCCCACCCCCCCTCTAGGACGTGTAGCTTGGCCTTTTCACTAATCAAAATAGATTTTTCAATGGTCTTCCCACTCCAAAGAGTGGTGATAGATTTAGCTTCTCCATTTGGTTTAAAGAGCTCCAGTCTCTAACTTCATATTGTGGGTTTTGAATTGGAAAGAGGTTGAGCTGGAAGACTCCCCTTATTCCCAATCATATTTCTTGTGTCAAGCTCTTGTATAGCTCTTGTAAGGTCTTAAAAGGCTTGTAGCATCCCCTGATTGAAAAGCTCTTGCTTTTGAAAATTTTTTAGAATCGGATCCTCTTGAGGTTTTTCTTGATTTGGACTTTGGTTGAAGAAATCTTGAGGTGTAACAGTTTGTCCATTCCTCCAACTGAAGTTTGGATAATTTCTCCAACTAGGATTGTATGTATTGAAGGTGGATCCATTGAAAGGTCTTTAGTAATTGTTCACGGCATTGAATTGCTCATTCAACACCTCTCGAAAGGCAAGTATCGTTGGACAATTCTCAGTTGTGTGAACGTTGCAAGCACAAATACCACAAACAGTTTCCTTAGCCTTATCCTTCTTTAATTTTATGGCCTCGAGTTTTCTGGTAAGATTAACCACTTTAGCATTGATATCATTATCCTCTTTCAGGAGATACATTCCACCCCTCTCTTTAGATTGAGTCAGCCTAGACATGGTGTTTGATTTCAGGGAGACGTCCCATGATTGTGTGTTTTCAGAAAGCTTATCAAAGTAGTCTCACTCATCATCGACACTTTTATTCATAAATTTCCCATTACACATTGTCTCGACTAATTGGCGCATGGGAGATGTCAATCCATCATAGAAAAAGTTTATGATGCACCACATTTCAAAACCATGTTGTGAGCATGAACTGATAAGATCCTTGAACCGCTCCCAACATTGGAAGAATGTTTCATCTTCCTTTTGGGCGAAGTTCATGATCAACTTTCTAAGGGTGTTTGTTTTATTGTATGGGAAATTTTTCTTTATGAACTCCCTTGTCATGTCATACCATCTACCAATAGATCGAGGACATAGTGAATGGAACCACATCTTAGCCTTCTCTTTCAAAGAAAAGTGAAAGAGTTTTAACCTAACCGTATCATCAGACACGTTTGGAAAGTATAGAGTGGGTATAATCTCATCAAACTTTTTCGGGTGTAGATACAGATTTTCAAATTCAAGCTCATGGAATTTTGGAAGAAGTTGAATTACCCCTGGATTGATATCCATATGTCCTATATTTTCTAAAAAAAACCATACATGAGGGTGTACTCACCCCCACCAGTTGTACATAATCTCGTAAAGTACAAGAAAGGGGTACTTGATGCACCTCATTCTCATCCTGGACTTCCGCAGCCCTAGGTTAAAGTTGTTGATTTACTGGTTGATTTACAGCTATTACTTCAATTAACTCTAAGGATCTCTAGTGGCGTCTAATCTTGCAATGGATAGTTAACCCCTCAACCAATCCTCCACTCAAAAGACGTCTAGTGTTATCACAGACCCACTTAGGCATGAAACACTCTTTGCCCTCAAATTCAAATTCTAACCTAAACCTAAAAAGAGAAAGGAAATAGAAATTTAGAAATATGATGAGAAAGGGAATTAGAAAGAAGTTACCAAATTAGAAGTTCCTAATTAAAATCCTATAAAACAAAACAAAATTAGTCAGTTTCTAAAAATAGAAAATAGTAAGTTTCTAAATCTAAAATTAGAATGTAAGTTAGTTTTTTTAAAAAATCCTAGAATTAGAAAGTTTCTAAAAATAGAAAACAAACCCTAATAGAAAACCAAAAAAAAAAAAAAGGGTTACCAATTTAGAAAGTCTATATCAAGATCCTACAAAACAGGAAAGTTAAGTTAGTTCCTAAAAATCAAATAGAAAAACCTAATCCTACGATTAGAAAATATAAAAACCTAATTTTAAACTAATCTCAAAACTAGCTAATCTTAGAAAAACACAATCATTAGTCCCCAGCAATGGTGTCAAAAACTTGTTCACAACCCCAAGTGTAGGGTTGCGATGTAGTAATAATCTCGGTAAGACCGAGGTTGAATCCACTGGGACTAATCTCATGTGTCTTCTGAAAGTAATTAAAACTAGAACTAGAACTAGAAGAAGATGTAATATAAAGTTAGAGAATTTAAGAGAATAATTGTAAACTATTTAACTAGAACTTGTAAAATTCAAAGGTGGGAAAGTCGGGTTTCCAAGGATCCATTTGTAGAGATCACAGCGATCTATACTTGATTCATGAACACAATTGGAATCAAAGTCCCATCTTCATCCAATTGGAAGATATCTCATTAAAAATTAAATCTGAACTTCCTTTGATCTAGTTCTCAATGGATGAAAGGTATTAAAACTAGAAGTGATTCCATCACAAAACCATGCCCATGAGATAAAGCAAACAACAGAATTTACCAATCCACAACCAATTTGAGAGAATTGTGAGAGCTAGGGAGGACTCAATCATCCAACCATGCCCAGGGGACAATGATGAACAATGGGATTTTTCAAAATCACAATCTCAATAAAAAGAACATACTCAAAGCTATCATAAATTCATTGTAATTTAAGTCACAACAAATCATTAAAAACTAAAAGTTTTTCTTATAATCAAACTAAAATCAAAGAGAGTTCAACAACATGAATCATACAAGCTTCACCTCTTAGCCCTAGCTAAGAGGCTTATACAATCATAAACATGATTGAACTAGAGTCTCTTAAGGTAAAAAAATAAATAAGGAAGAAGAAAGAAAGAACTCTTGATGCTGGCCCACTAAACGCTCTCTCTCTCTCTCTCTTTCGTACTCCTCATGCCCACCCCTCTTTTATAAACGTGTTGTCCATAAGTCGGCCAAAGTTGGGCAACCAACTCTACTTTTGCACTTCTCTCTTATGCAGGGAAAATGAAAAAATGAGATGCGTTTGAAGTGATTTTCAGGGAAGGAATCATCTAATCCGCTCATTCTGACTCCATAAGAAGGGTTAAAACCCCCTTCTCCGGCGTTTGGACTGTCTAGATTATTAATCCGACCCTAATCCTAATCGCACAACATCCCACAATGGACCGGGCAGCGTCTGTTGATGGATTTGCATGTCTCTGCACACTTTGTTGCACTGAGACGTTTGGTGGGCCCATGATCAACGTCAACAGAGAAATTCACTCCGTCCATTAGATTCTTCTCGGAATCTTGGCCCAAGAAACCATGTATTTGCTTGAGTTTGGTGCGGCCCAAGGAATCAAATCTGTTACAACTGCTTTGAAAGATGTGGAACGGTCTTCTTGTGACCACTATAGCAGGCACATGCGTGTGCATGGGTGCACGAGGTTGACATGGGTCTGACTGGTTTGAGCCCCTCTGCATGATGGACGATTTGGATCATCCACATGGGCCATGATGGTAGCCCGCAGCCGTTCACAAGGACGTGGTGCGTCCGATTTAGTAACGGAAGAAAAATGGAAGGTTCTGTTTTTGGCTGGGAGTCGGGTCAAAGGTCTTTTGACTGACTTCCTACTCTAGTGCACTGCGGGTGTGTACTCCCTGTGCACCCGCATTTTCTAAGTGGGTGGCCCATCATGATGTAGTGTAAAATCTACATCGTCCATTTGATGCCCCATCTAATTTAAGGAGTTGAGTCCAAAATTGAGGTATATCCAGAGATTAGGTGGGCCCCAAATTAGTGATTTATGGCTGATCTTTCTGTTGGACCACTTCCACAAAGATCTAAGAGTTGCAATTTTATGTGTATAGTTACTTTACAATACTCAGGCTAGAGATAAGGTTTCGTACCAAACGGATGGTGAGAACTCTGTGATTTTGAATTTAGGATGATTGTCAGGCTTCTTTATCTTCAATTCTTCAATTCTCTTCCTTCATCACTTGGTTTCGTTGGATCTTTGGCGTGTGAATTCTTTAATCTCGGTCTCCTAAGATCCACCCCTTGCCTTCGTGATTCTTGAGCATCAAATCTATGCTTTTACTACCCTTTTCAATCCAAGCTCTTTAATTCACCTTGCATTGTAAACAAGATTAAAATAAAACATTAAGCATTATCATGTGCATAAAACCAAGTAATAAATAGGGTCTAATATGCAATATTTGACCCTCAGCATACATCGAGATTATTACTACATTGCGACCCTACACTTGGGGTTATGAACAAGTTTTTAGCGTCGTTGCTAAGGACTAACGGTTTCGTTTTCTGAGATTAACTAGTTTTGGGATTAGTTTAAGATTAGGGTTTTTGTACTTTCTATTTTTATGTTAGGGTTTTTTTATTTATTTTTAGAAACTAATTTACGTTCTATTTCTAAGATTAGAAACTTTCCTAATTTATTTTTAGAAACTAGTTTGCTTTCTTATTCCTTTTTTAAAAACTAATTTGTTTTCCTTTTTCTTCTGCAGGATCCCAATATAGAAACTTCTAATTTGGTAACTTCTTTCTAATTCTCTTTCTTTTTATTCCTAGATTTTTATTTCCCCCTTTCTTTTTAGGTCTAGGTTAGATTCTGAAATTAAGGGCTGAGAGTGTTTCATGCCCAAGTGGGTTCGTGATAACACTGGACGTCTCTTGAGTGGAGGATTGGTTGAGGGGTTATCTATCCATTACAGGATTAGACACCACTCAAGATCCATTGAGTTACTGAAGTTATGGTTGTCAATCAACCTTCAAATCCTCCTCAACCTCGAGTCGAGGAAATCCAAGATGAAAATGAGGTGCATCGAGCACCCCCGCCTCATACTTAACGAGACTACTTACAACCGACGGTGAGCACCCCTTCCTATATGATCTTTCTAAAAAATATAAGAAACATGGATATCAAGCCAAGAGTGATCTAACTCCTTCCAAAGTTCCTCGGACTTGAATCTGAAAGTCCATATCTACACTTGAAAGAGTTTGATGAGATTATAGCTACTTTATATTTTCCTAACGTGTCTGAGGACATGGTTAAGCTGAAACTCTTTCCTTTCTCCTTAAAAGAAAAAACTAAGACATGGTTGCACTCACTACGTCCGTGATCTATTAGCACATGGAATAACATGATGAAGGAGTTCATAAAAAAAATTTCATAACATAAGACGAACACCATCAAGAAATCGATCATGAACTTCACCCAAAAGGAAGATGAAATATTCTTCCAAAGTTGGGTGCAGTTCAAAGATCTTGTCAGTTCATGTCCACAACACAGTTTTGAAATGTGGTGCATAACAAGTTTCTTTCATGACGGACTGACATCTTCCATGCACAATTCATCGAGACAATGTGCAATGGGGAATTCATGAACAAAAATGTTGACGAAGTGTGGGATTTCTTTAACAAACTCGCTAAAATCGCACAATCATGGGACATCTCCCCAAGACCTTGCACCATATCTAAGCCTACTTAATCAAAGGAGAAGGGCAGGATATACTTGTTGAAAGTGGATAATGATATAAATGCTAAAGTAGCTAATCTCATAAGGACCATGGAACTTAAGAAGTATAATGTTAAGGAAGTTGTTTGCAATATTTGTGCTTACAATATATACTCAACTGAAAATTGTCCAACAATACCTACTTTTTAAGAGGTATTGAACGAGCAACCGAATGCCGTGAACAACTACTAAAGACCTTTTAGTGGACCCATCTCAAATACATACAATCCTAGTTGGAGAAATCATTCGAACTTCAGTTAGAGGTACGGACAAACTGCTGCTCCTCAAGGAATCCTAACCAATTCTTGAATCAAGGGAAACCTCAAGAGCACCCGGTTCTAAAACACATTCAAAACCAAGAGCTACTCAACCATAATAATGCACAAGCATTCTAGGATATTAGATCAGCCTTAGGAATGCTTGATCGTTCGTGCAAAGGATGGAATCACGCTTAATGAGTGGGGAGAAAGGGATACTTCCAGCCCAGCCTCTTCCCAATCCGTAATACGAGATAAGTTATCCAAGCTCTTCAAATCATATGGAGTAAGCCAAATTCTATCACCACTCTTAGGAGTGGAAAAACAATTGACACATCTATTCCAGCAAGGACTGAAGAGTCCAAGGACTAGGAAGAAGAAACAGAGGATAGATCTAGCATTACACCACATGGATTAGAACCAGAACCTCTGAGTAAGCCAATTGCTCCATTCCCCTAACAATTGATTGCACCAAATTCTCTCTCTAACTCTCAGGACATTCTAAAGGTGCTTAAACAAGTGAAGGTCAACATCCCTCTTTTGGATGTTGTAAAATAAATTCCTTCATATGCCAAATTTTTGAAAGACCTATGCATGACCAAAAGGCAGTAAAGCATCAAAAAGAAAATTTTTCTTACAAAAAAAGTTAGTGCTATCCTAAAGCAAGATGTGCCACAAAAATACAAAGATCTTGGTAGCCCAACCGTCCATTGTATAATTGGAAACTACCAGATTGAGCACACACTACTTGACTTAAGAACAAGCATAAATCTGATTCCTTACTCGATCTATCAACAACCGGGTATATGTGAATTAAAATCCACCCAGACCACATTACAACTTGTTAATCGCTCAGTTCATGTGCCGAAAGGGATAATTGAGGATGTGTTGGTTTAGGTTGACAAATTCTACTACCCATTAGATTTTATCATCCTGGACACTTAACCCATCATGGACATGAGAACTCAAATTTCTATCATCCTTAGTCACTCATTCCTTACTACATCAAATGAAATCATTAATTACAGGAATGGAGTCGTAAATCTATCTTTCAAAAATATGACATTAGAGCTCAACATCTTTTTCAGGTAGAGGATGATGATGATACTCATGACATTAACATGATAGAATCTTTCGTGGAGAATATAACTCTGATGACCTTATCCTCTAACCCTCTAGAGACGTGCTTGGCACACTCCCATGATTTGGATGATGATATGATTGGGGAGATGGGTGTCATGCTTGATACAGTGCCAGTACTTGAAGTTAACCTATAGAGGTCATAATTTGAAGAATTACCCCAAACTGATGTAGTGCCTCTACCGTCTAACCTCAAGGCACCAAAGCTTGACTTAAAATATTTACCCTCTGATTTAAAATATGTCCATTTAGGTCAAGATGAGACATACCCAATGGTGATCTCTTCCCACCTTGAGTAAGAACATGAGAGTATGCTCATCTCTACTCTCATTGAGTACAAAAGAGCTCTTGGATGGTCGACTGCAGATCTCAAGGGAATTGACCCTTTAATTTGTACTCACTGCATTTATCTTGAGGATAATGCGAAGACCTCCCAACAACCAAAATGTAAATAAAATCTAAACATGAAGGAAATGGTTTAGGTCGAGGTTCTTAAGCTATTGGATGTGGATATCATATACCCTATATCCGATAGCTAATGGGTGAGTCCAACTTAAGTAGTTCCTACGAAGTTTAAAATCATCATCGTTACCAATGCCGATAACGAACTAGTACTAACTAGAGTTACTACTGGTTGGAGAATGTGCATTGACTATAGAAAATTGAATACCATCACAAAGAAGGACCACTTTCCTTTGCCCTTCATCAATCAAATTTTAGAAAAGCTACCTGGTCATTCCTATTACTATTTTCTTGATGAATATTTAGGATACAATCAGATCGAGATAGACCTTGAAGATCAGGAAAAGATAACATTCACATGTCCTTACGGCACCTTTGCTTACCGAAGGATGACATTCGGATTGTGTAATGCCCTCGTCACTTTTTAGCAATGCATGTTGAATATTTTTTCTAATATGGTGGGGCATTACTTAGAGGTCTTTATAGATGACTTCTTGATCTATGGTCTATCCTTTAGCAAATGTTTGGAAAATTTTAAAAATGTGCTGAAGCGATACGAGGAAAAGGAGTTGGTACTAAATTGGGAGAAGTATCATTTCATTGTTCGAAAGGGAATTGTCCTTGGACATATCATCTCGTCTAAATGAATTGAGGTAGATAAGGCTAAGATTGATCTTATCTCTAACTTACCTTCACCCAAGAACATACGAGATGTGCGATCCTTCTTAGGACATGCTGGATTTTACAAAAGATTCATAAAGGACTTTAGTCACCTCTCTCATTCTTTATGCAATCTACTTTAAAAGAATGTACTATACGAGTAAACTGAGCAATGTCAAAAAGTTTTTTCTAAGCTCAAGAGCATGTTAACCACCACACTGATCATGCAGCTACCAGACTGGAACCTTCCTTTTGAGATTATGTGTGATATGTCTGACTATGCTCTTAGGGCGGTATTAGGCCAGAGAAAAGAGAAGAAGCCCATTGTTATACTGAAACACCCAGTACTTTTTAATACTCGGGTGTCACCATGGAGATCTAATTTAATTTACATGTGTGTGGGAACACACGTAACTTACCTTACATGTCATCATTCGGCAACTCTCAATCTTTCCATTTCAACTGTCTAGCATAACCTTCATTCACATAACAAGCCATCCTCCAATTGATTTTCAAAATAATCCATCATAATCTTAGAAACATCTATTTTAATATCTCAATCGCTTCGATAGACCAATTAAACTATTCATCTTAGATTTGGAAGTCTGAATTAGTAGATCCACCTTTCATCAGGTTTACAATGTTTCATTGTAAGGCCCATAGTTCGAAAGTGCAAATCAAATTATTTAGATTCATATTCAACACCCAGATCACACCTAACAATCCATTGGGATCCCAATTTCCCATAGGGTGACCACCACTTAGTTTCAATATTCAAGACATTAAATTTTTAAATCTAATCGTTAATTTAAAATGAACTATGGTCCACTTACAACCTAAAATAATCTATTTTTTAATCCAAGCTTTATGGGTGCTAAGCGAATGAATGAATGAATGGGCATGACCCATAACAACAATTTAGAGGAAAATAAAATAAGATAATGGTAATATATATATATATATATATATATATATATATATATATATATATATATATATAAATTATAGTAATAATAATATTCGGCATTCTAAATGCCTATTAGGCCATTTATTCCCTAACTTAACCACTGATTCTTAACTAAGTGGTCCCTAGGACCATTTTAACAGCTGATATTTAAGTTCAAAATGATCCAACCATTAAATTGACGGAAATTCACCATTAGAACTAAAAATTTAAGAGTATGGCCCACTTAAGATTTAAGTCAGCCCCATTCTTGAGCTCATGGCCTTATATGGGTCAATCAATCGAATGGATGGTGTGAATTTCATGTAAGCATCACGGTAGACCCGACATAGGCGTTGAGTGGGCACTATGGGTGGGGCACTTACTGTGCACCATATCCATTGTATTCGTCAAGTAGGTTTGACCCGATGGCTATCTAAGAAAGGAGAGAATTCTCCTTTCTTTTTCTTTTTCCCGCCTGTAGGGCATTCGAACGAGCTGCCACTAGCGCTTGGTTTGTGGCCCACCATCATGGCCAGCAGCTAGATCAAAACTATCCATCTGGTGCGGACGTGAGTTCTGATCAAACCCCACCTAATCCTTTGCCTTGGAGCTCGTGTGTGTGCACACAGTTATTGATGCAAATAAGGCCTGCACACACAATGTCTTCCAAAAATGGAATGCACGTCTGGCTGCCACACCGGCGATCCCCATGAGGGAGATTCTTGTGATCTCATCCCTCCACTTGGTTACATCGCTACCCTCCTAGTTAGGGTTTCTTTCACTCGTGGCTGAACAAAACAACGGCCAGTTTTCTCTCTAACTAGTCATATTTGGAGGCGGTTTCAGCAAAAATAAATTCAAACTTCTTGTCATTAATCTGACAGTTCTGGGAGATAGGGCAAGCAAATAAAGGGGAGAGGATCGAGCAATAAGGTCTCCTCATCCTTTCAAGGAGGCTGCACTCAAAAATCTACCTATCACTTCTGCCTTCGAACCCACCGGCCCAACCTCCTCATAGCTTCAATGAAGCTTGTCTACAAGTTTCTAGGGTCCATACGGACTGTCTGCAAGAGGCAGATTGGAGGAGGAGGCATCAGTTTCGAGGGCAGCATTAATCACCACCGCCTTCTTCCCATTTCGAGCCACACCAAGGGACCTCGAGTCGGGGCGAGATCTGGTCAAGTGGAGGTCTAAATCACCTTAGTTGAAGGAAAATAAGGAGAGAAAGTAAGAGAGAGAAAATGAGAGGATAAGTATGTTACTACACTAGCTTGAACCGAGCCCAATTCAAGTTTGAGTTCAGGTCAAGCCAACATGGTTTGGCTGGGTTATGTCTACTCAAAGTCTGGCTGGAGTTCTAGTGAGAAGAAAAAAGAGGTGAGAAGAAGAGAGGGCATGGAAGAGGAGGAAAGAGAGGAAGAGAGAGTGGGCTAGTGGCTGTTGCACTAACCTAACCTAGCCGAGTCAAGCTCAACTTAGGCTCAAGTCTGGTCCAAGAGTTACTGGATGGAGCAGAGAAAAAAAAAGTGGGGGGAGGAAGAGAAGAAGATGACGAGCGAGAGAGAGAGAGAGAGAGAGAGAGAGAGAGAGAGAGAGGGTGTGTGTGTGTGTGCATGTTGAACCAAACTCAGCCCAACCAAGTCAGTGGTACAACTGCTCGAGTTGCTGGGTAAAGCCATCCAGGTTAGGTTAGGTTTGCGTCAAGTCTAAGCCCCACCTGGTCCAATAGGAGAGTGAGGGAAAGTAAGAAGAGGGAAAAGATAAACGAGAGAGAAAGAGAGAGGGAGGGAGGGAGGGAGGTTGAGCCTTGGTTGCTACTGAGTCAACTTCGCTAGAACCGAGTCCAGCTAGTCGAGTTTGGTCCATTCCCGATTTTGGGAAAGTCTAAGGAAAGAGAGGAAGAGAAAAGAAGTGAGGGAAAGTGAGAAGGTTAAGAGTTTGGATTGTGGGTTGTTACCGAGTCAACTAGGCTCAAATCCACCGAGTTGGCCCGATTTAGGTATCGGTTTGGCTAAGTCCAGAATCCTATGCTTATGTAGAGAGGAGAAAAGAGAGCAGTAGGGGGTAGTGCGATCGTTGGGTCGAGTCTAGGAGCTTGACTCGTTATTATGTCCCAAGTAAAGCTGAGTTTTAGAGTCTAGGCCGAGTCCAAATAGGGTTGGACTTGCATGAGGGATAAGAAGAGAGGAAATAAGAAGAGAGAGAGAGAGAGAGAGAGAGAGAGAGAGAGAGAGAGAGAGAGAGATATGTGAGTTGTGTTCGAGTCACAATCGGGTCGACTCAGTAGAATCGAGTCATTGTCTTTACTCATCCTCCTAAGTTAACTCACTGAACATTGAGTTGGGGCGCATCCAACTTCCATTTAAGGATTCGAGTCTAATGGCGCACGCGCTTTCTACCAACATCAGTGTAGGTGATTCAACAAATAAGGTGATGACTTCTTCCCCTTAAGCTTTCCATTGCCAAGTTAGCCTAAGGAATAGTTTTCAATAGAAATACAAATGTTATCTTATAACTTATGATCACTTACATCTGTTATCAATTCCTAAGAGATTGTTTACATTTGAAATTATAATTGATAGCTTGTACATCATACTCACATGCAATAGTCACTTGTGCATTGGCTTCCATCCAAATTCCAATTGATAATTTATATGTTTTGTTTATGATCTATTTATAAGCTTAATGTGGACATATATATTGCATGTTATATTCGTACACCTTCACATGTCAATGAATTATTTGTAAGTCGCTTATAGAATCCAATTCACTACATCAACTAGTGGAAGAACTCCACTTATGTATGTGAGCCCACACTTAGGGTGTAACGAGGCGGAATGTGTTAGAAATGGACCCTCAACTTGGAGGTTATCTTTGGTGGTGAGATGTTAACGTGGATTTACCATCCATGGGTTGTTTCGCCTACGTGGCCTTGGGAATGAATTCTTTACAACCCTAATTTAACATTGCCTTACCATTTCAATTTGTAATTTACTTCGTACGACCTTTTACCGCTCCGACTTGTTTCTATCCCAAGATTTCATATTTGCCCTGCGTGGCTTCGATGCTTCATTCCCATATAACCATGTGATGGTAAGTTCCACATATTAAAATTTGATTGGCCACTAGTCTATTGGCTTCCATTAAATATCATAATGTGAGAGTCTCATGAGCCGGGGATGGTGGTATGGGACACTATGCTCGAGCTATTGTCCTACACTGGGTGACGAGCCCCCTGTAGTAACCTTTGAGCATTCACGCATCCATGCATTTAAATAAGACTGCATCATGTATTGTTTTGAATGCCTTGTTATTTTTAAACTATGCTTGACTAATGTGGCGGTGTGTAATCTTGAGGAAAATTCACACTAAGTTGGCCACTCATTCATCGAATATATAACCATACAGGTAATACAAGTAGTTTAAAAGATATTTATGTTCAGATTGATAAAAAAAAATAGGGTACGTTTATCAGGGATGCATGGTGCATCTGCCAAGAGAAGCTGCATGATCTTGCAGCTCAAATATATATGCATTTTATTAAATCTCATGTGTAAATTGTAAAATTCTTATATTTGTTAATATAGAGACATTGATTTGTATAAGTCATTATGGGTAACCGATCATGTATTCTGAATGTAAATACAAACTTTCCTTTATATTTGAATTATCCACCTTCCATTAATTTTTTAACTCTGAAAGAAAAAGAAAAGAAAAAAAAACTTGAATTTGATTATCTTTAAAGGTTAACACTCGGGTTTTTGAACGACGAGTCATATGCTCGGGTTCCAAAAACTCGAGGCATTACAGTTGGTATCAGAGCATAATTTGGACAAACTAAGCCCTGGGAAAATGATCTTATACAAACCTTACATGTCTCAAGATATGATGTTTGAAATTAAAGATTTGAACTTAGGTGAATCTTTCTTATACTTAGAAAAATGATTAAGAACATAGAGACCCAAACTTAGATTACCCTAAGAATTATTAGATTAACCATTCAAACTTATGTAAAAAAAATAAAATAAAATAAAATAATCCCTTGGAGTTGGGAGAAATCGAGAATATAGAGATTTGAATTTTAAGGTCTCTAGCACATTGTTTGGATAACCTTAGAACTTAGTAATAAAACTTTAGTTCCCTTGAAAACTACCAGAATTTTTGTTTGAACTTAGAAATTAAACTCATATACCATGGGAGGGAAAATACCTATTATGGTGTATTTGAGATCGAATAAGAACAATCCTTAAAAATTTAGAATTTGAACTTTTCTAAAATTTCTTAGCTAGAAACAACATTATCATAACATTCAAAAAATAGAAGAGACTTAGGCATCATAAGAATTTTTCTTACCCACCATATTCTACATTAGATTAAACATAAGTACTTCCTAAACTTAAGGAATCGTACTAAGAATCGTGATTTGAATTTCCTAATACATCTCTTTACTTAGGAATAATATTTCCTACAAATTCCAACACGTAAAATTAATTAGAGGAAAATTTGTATAACTTTTGGGTAAACTTTCAACCCTAGGCTGAGTACATCAAGACTAGATTTAAAATCCTGGTGAGCTTGGAAACTTTTAAACTCAGATTTCATGTAGGAAATCCTAGTCCTAAAATTATTATTTTTTTGCATTATGCTTAAATGATCAGAGTGCACAGTGAAAGCGTAATGGGCCACATAAATTATCTGCTATGAAAATAGAAGATTACTTGATATTCCCCAAGAGTCTAGAATAATCGACGTCACGGGTTGATGAAACCATATTTAAGCGAAGCTGCGCTATTTGATCCAAACTCCATATCCTAGAAAATTGTAATGATCTCAATAACTTGATCAGGTAGAAGATCGAAATTTAATAGGATTATGAATTGATACCAGTAAATCCTTTTTCTATATAGGCTAAGGATTGATGTATCTGGCTCAAACCCACTACAACCATCTATTCATGACAGCTTGAACACTGGAAACCAGATAATTGTTTCATACTTTAGATAGTGGGTAACTATCGTTAAAGGTAAAAGAAAATAAAAGGAAAGATAAGATATTGTTATTATCCACCCAAATGAACTTTTAATCTTAATAAGTTTCATTAGAAATCCTGATGTTGATGAGCATTAGAATGATTCCCTAGTTCTAGTTAATACTGAAAAGATTTATAACCTTTAGTGGAACCTAAATGCATCAGTTGATTTACTAGACTAAAGGCTTAAGGGTTGTGGTAGATTTGTATATAACTTGTTGAGATTTCACACTTAGGCATATACACTGATTGATTTATTAGAATAGCGGTATGGGAGTTTGGAAAAACTTTAACTATGACCTGTTTAAGTCGAAGTTATGATGGCATGCTTGGATAGATGCAATATAGGGTACACTAAAATTTTGATGGAGAATTCCTTTTAAGGGAGGTAGTCTAGAATGACCCTTGTTCTAGTGGTTGGTTGTGCGTACTAGCGTATGCATATAAAATTAGTAGGAAAACTAGTGCACTCACAAGGGACATCGTAAGATAGATTATCATTCACAATCATATTAGAAGTGTTGAATTTTGGGGACAAAATTCTCTTTAAGAGGGATAGATTGTAACACCCCGTAATTTTCAATACTCGGGTCTCACCATGGAGATCTGATTTAATTTACACGTGTGTGGGAACACACATAACTTACCTTATATGTCATCATTCGGCAACTCTCAATCTCTCCATCTCAACCATCTAGCACAACTTTCATTCACATAACAAGCCATCCATCCAATTGATTTTCAAAATAATCCATCATAATCTCAGAAACATCTATTTTAATATCTCAATCGCTTCGATAGACCAATTAAACCATTCATCTTAGATTTGGAAGTCCGGATTAGTAGATCCACCTTTCATCAGGTTTTCAATATTTCATTGTAAGGCCCATAGTTCGAAAGTGCAAATCAAATTATTCGAGTTCATATTCAACTCCCAGATCACACCAAACCATCCATTAAGATCCCAATTTCCCATAGGGTGACCACTACTTAGTTTCAATATTCAAGACATTGAATTTTTAAATCTAACCGTTAATTTAAAATGAACTATGGCCCACTTACAACCTAAAATAATCTTCTTGTTTTTTCGTCAAAGCTCTATGGGTGCTGAGTGAATGAATGAATAAATGGGCATGCCCCACAACAACAATTTAGAGGAAAATAAAATAAGATAATGGTAATATATATAAATGATAGTAATAATAATATTCAACATTCTAAATGCATATTAGGTCATCTATTCCGTAACTCAACCATTGATTCTCAACTAAGTGGTCCCTATGAGCATTTTAACAGCTGATATTCAAATTCAGAATAATCCAACCATTAGATCGATGAAAATCCACCATTAGAACTACAAATTTAAGAGTATGGCCCACTTAAGATTTAGGTCAGCCCCATTCTTGAACTCATGGCCTTATATAGGTCAATGAATCAAATGGATGGTGTGGATTGCATGTAAGCATCACGGTGGACCCCACACAAGCGTTGAGTGGGCACTATGGGTGGTGCACTCACTGTACACCATATCCATGGTATTGGTCAAGCGGGTTTCACCTGATGGCTAGCTAAGAAAGAAGAGAATTCTCCTTCTTTTTCTTTTTACTACCTATAGGGCATTTGAACGAGCTGCCACTGGCGCTTGGTTTGTGGCCCACCATCATAGCCAGCAGCTAGATCGGAACTGTCCATCTAGTGCGGACGCGATTTCTGACCAAACCCCACCTAATCTTGTGCCTTGGAGCTCGTGTGCATGCACACAATTATTGATGCAAACAAGGCCTGCACGCATAGTGTCTTTCAAAAATGGAATGCATGTCTGGCTGCCATGCAGGTGATCCCCGTGAGGGAGATTCGTATCTCAGCCCTCCACTTGGTTACATCGCAACCCTCCCAGCTAGGGTTTCTTTCACTCGTGGCTAAACAAAACAACAGCCAATTTTCTCTCTTACCATCCATTTTTGGAGGCAGTTTCGGCCAAAACAAATCTGGACCACTTGTCATTAATCCAACAGTTCTGGGAGCTAGGGCAAGAAAATAAAGGGGAGAGGATCGAGCTATAAGGTCTCCTCATCCTTTCAAGGAGGCTGCACTCGAAAATCTACCTATCACTTATGCCTTCAAACCCACCGACCTAACCTCCTCCTAGCTTCAATCAAGCTTGTCTACAAGCTTTCTAGGGTCTATATAGACCGTCTGCAAGAGGTAGATTGGAGGAGGAAGCATCGGTTTTGAGGGCGTCATTAATGGTCACCTCCTTCTTCCCGGTTCGAGCCACACCAAGGCACCTCAAGTCAAGGTGAGATCTGGTCGAGTGGAGGTCTAGCTGGCTTTAGTTGAAGGAAAAGAAGGAGAGAAAGCAAGAAAGAAAGAAAGTGAGAGGATAGGTGCATTACTGCACCAGCTCGAACCAAGCCTAGTTCAAGTTCGAGTTCGGGTCGAGCCAACATGGGTTGGTTAGGTCATGTCTACTCCAGGTCTGGCTAGAGTTCTAGTGAGAAAAAAAGAGAGGTGAGGATGATAGAAGAGAGGGCATGGAAGAGGAAGAAAGAGAGGAAGAGACAGTGGGCTGGTGGCTGTTGCACCAACCCAACCTAGCCGAGTCAAGCTCGACTGAAGCTCAGGTCTGGTCCAGGAGTTACTGGATGGAGTAGAGAAAAAAAGGGGGGAAAAGAAGAGAGAGAAGAAGATGAAGAGAGAGAGAGAGAGAGAGTATGTGTGTGTGTGCATGTTGCATCAAACTCGACCCAACCGAGTCACTGGTGCAACTGCCCGAGTTGCTGGGTCAAGCTAGCCAGGTTGGGTTTGGTTTGGGTCAAGTCTAAGCACCACCTGGTCCAGTAGGAGAGTGAGGGAAAGAAAGAAGAGGGAAAAAGAAATAAGAGAGAGAGAGAGGGAGGGAGGGAGGTTGAGCCTTGGTTGCTGCTAAGTCAACTCGGCTAGAACCAAGTCCAGCTGGTCGAGTTTGGCCCATTCCCGATTTTAGGAAAGTCCAAAGAAAGAGAGGAAGAGAAAAGAAGTGAGGGAAAGTGAGAAGGTTGAGAGTTTGGATTGTGGGTTGTTGCCTAGTCAACTCGACTAAAATCCACTGAGTTGGCTCGAGCTGGGTATGGGTTTGGCTAAGTCCAGAATCATTTGGTTATGTAAAGAGGAGAAAAGAGAGTAGTAGGGGGTAGTGCGATCGTTGGATCAAGTCTAAGAGCTTGACTCGTTATTGTGTCCCAAGTCGAACTGAGTTTTAGAGTATGGGCCAAGTCCAAATAGGGCTGGACTTGCATGAGGGACAAGAAGAGAGGAAATAAGAAGAGAAAGAGAGAGAGAGAGAGAGAGAGAGAGAGAGAGAGAGAGAGAGAGAGAGAGAGAGAGAGAGAGAGAGAGATGTGAGTTGTGTTCGAGTCACAATCGGGTTGACTCGGTAGAATTGGCCGTTATCTTTACTCATCCTCCTGAGTTAACTCACTAGACATTGAGTTGGGGTACGTCTAACTTCCATTTAAAGATCCGAGTCTAATGACACGCGCTTTCTACCAACATCAGTGTAGGCAATTCAACATATAAGGTGATGACTTCTTCCCCTTAAGCTTTCCATTACCAAGTTAGCCTAAGGAATAGTTTTCAATAGAAATACAAACGTTATCTTATAACTTATGATCACTTACATCTGTTATCAATTCCTAAGAGATTGTTTACATTTGAAATTATAATTGATAGCTTGTACATCATACTCACATGCAATAGTCACTTGTGCATTGGCTTCCATCCAAATTCTAATTAATAACTTATGTGTTTTGTTTATGATCTATTTATAAGCTTAATGTGGACATATATCTTACATGTTGTATCCATGCACCTTCACATGTCAATGAATTATTTGTAAGTTGTTTATAGAATCCGATTCACTACATCAACTAGTGGACAAACTCCACTTATGTATGTGAGCCCACATTTAAGGTGTAACGAGACGTAATGTGTTAGAAATGGACCCTCGACTTGGAGGTTATCTTTGGTGGTGAAATGTTAACATGGGTTTACCATCCATGGGTTGTTTCGCTTACGTGACTTTGGAATGAATTCTTTATCGTCCTGATTTAACGTTGCCCTACCATTTTGATTTGGTATTTACTTTGTACAACCTTTTACTGCTCCGACTTGCTTCTGTCACAAGATTTGATATTTGACCTGCATGGCTTCATTAGTTTATTCCCATATAACCATGTGATGGTAAGTTCCACATATTGAAATTTGATTGGCCACTAGTCTATGGGCTTCCATTAAACATCATAATGTGGGAGTCTCATGAGTCGGGGATGGTGGTATGGGATACTATGCCCAAGCTGTCGGCCTACGATAGGTGATAAGCCCCCCGTAGTGACCTTTGAGCTTTCTTAAATTAACTGGTTGTAACTAGAATAATAGTAGTTTGGCTAATCATGCATTCATGGCATTCGGGTAATGAAGGGTAGTTAATTTTAGATGTTTTAGCATGTGCCCTTTAGGCCTTAGAGCGGTATCATTTCGCCAGCTCCTAATCCATCGAATATCGACCCACATATGTGATGTAGGATGGCTTGGTCATTATGTTGTACGTGATATGCTATGCTAGTGACCGGTCATATGCGTGGGTGACGAGCCCAAGTCCAATTGGATGAGCATCCCCAGGTCAATGTGCATTCATGCATCCGTGCATTCAAATAAGACTGCATCATGTATTATTTTGAATGCCTTATTATTTTTAAACTATGCTTGACTAATGCGACAGTGTGTAATCTTGAGGGAAATTCACACTGAGTTGGCCACTCATTAATTAAATATATAACTGTATAGGTAATACATATAGTTTAAAAGATATTCATGTTTAGATTGATAAAGAGTAGGGTACGATTATCAGGGATGTATGGCTGTATATGCCAAGAGAAGCTTCATAATCTTGCGACTCAAATATATATGCATTTTATTAATTCTCATGTGTAAATTATGAAATTCTTATATTTATTAATATAAAGACATTGGTTTCTATAAGACATTATAGGCAGCCGTTCGTATATTCTGAATATAAATACAAACTTTTCTTTATGTTTGATTTGTCCATCTTCCACTAAACCGCTAACTCTAAAAGAAAAAGAAAAAGAAAAACCTAAATTTGACTATCTTTAAAGGTTAACACTTGGGTTTTTGGAGGACGAGTCATATACTAGGGTTTCAAAAACTCAGGGCATTACTTATACACTACGCAAGTAGAACATTAAATCCTGCTCAAGTGAACTACTCTACTAAGGAAAAGGAACTCTTAGTCATAGTGTTCACTTTAGACAAATTTAGGTCTTACTTGATCGAATCGAAGATCATCATTTACACAGATCATGCGATGCTCAAGTATCTTCTTTCTAAGAATGATATTAAGTCTCGCTTGATAAGATGGATCCTCCTACTCTAAAATTTTAATTTGAAAATAAAAGATAAAAATGGAGTATAGAAGGTAGTGGCTGATCATCTTTTCCGCCTTGATCTCTCTGATTCCCTTGAGATGACATATATAAATGACATGTTCCCTAACAAACAATTGTTTAAAGTCTCTCATTTACCTTAGTTTGTGAATATTGCTAATTATCTTACCACAAGTTTCACGCTAACACATTGGACTGCACAAGATAAGAAGAAATTCTTTGCCGAGGTATGTAAGTTCTTCTAGGATGATCCATATTTAAATATTACCCAGACCAAATCTTAAGGAGATATGTGCCAGACAATGAATACTAAAGTTTCATCTCCTTCTGTCATTCTTAGGCCTGTGGTGGTTACTTTTCTAATAAAAAACCATGGCTAAGATTCTGCAGTGCGGCTTTGGAACATAGGGCCTACTAGGCGATTAAAAATTTAAAGTTCAATTTAGACAATGTTGACTCACTGTGCAAACTCCAGTTGAATGAACTCGAAAAAATCCAGAATGACGCATACGAGAATTTGAGAATTTACGAGGATAAAATGAAAGTGTTTCATGATTAACCCATTCTTCAGAAATCATTCACACCAGATCAGAAGGTCCTTTTGTATAATTCTGTTACATATTTTTCTGAGTAAACTCCGATCTCATTGGACTGGCCCTTTCACTATTACTAATGCCATCCTCATGGGGCTGTCGAGATTCAGAATCCAAACGATGGCAATGACTTCAAAGTAAATGGACATCGATTAAAGCCATTTGTTCAGAAATTCGATTCAAAGGACATGTCCATATCTCTGATCGATCTTGTTTACCAGGATTAACCTCCTCATCTGACGGAGGCATAGCTAAGTTTATTGATTTCACATATGTTATGTTTAGGATAGTTTGCTTTCCACCATTTAGGATAGTTTGTTTTCCGTTGTCAGGATAGTTTGTTTTCTATTGGTTTATTTCTTGTGTTAACCCATCTTCACACTTTGACCATTGAAAAAGTCTCAAAATTTCTTCTTTAGGTGTTACCTTTCCATCACTTCCCTTTTCTTTTCATTGTCTCTTTTGCATTACATGCTTATTTCTTTTACATTGAGGGCAATGCAGATTTTTAGGTTGGGGATGGGGGATTAGGTAAACTAATCAATGTTTTCTCTGTTTTGAGCATAATTTTTAAAAAATTTCAATGTTTCAAGTTGAAATCTGTTTGGAAAGTGATGAATTGTGTACTTAAGAATGCTTTGAATATGATAAGATAGAGATTGAATTTTGAATTGTTGGAGTTTAATCATCTAAGTAATCTATCACCTATGTTCTTGCACTCAATTAACTAAGAAGAAGTTTGAATATATTATTAATGTAAATCACAAGACACATTTAATTTAACTTTTGTAAGACATGCTGGAATTTCTGATAACTAGTATGTAAATCATTGATAGATGGTGAGAATCAAGTCTAAAGAATTTTATTCACCTTAAAAGAAGAAAAGAACCAGTTAAAAAATAGGAGATCGACAAAAAGGACATGTACAATGAAAAAGAATAAAAAGAATGAAAATTCTAGAAAAGAATGCAAAAATAAAAAATAAATAACAGTGATCATCGATTTAAAATTAAATATTGCATATTATCCCCTATTTATATCTTGGTTTTATGAACATGATACTGTTTAATGTTATATTTTCTACATGTTTTTGTTGCAAGGTGAATCTGAGAGCTTAGATTGAAAAGAATGTTAAAAGCATGGATTTAATGCTCAAGAATCACCAAGCCAAAGGTTGGATCTTAAAAGACTAAGAATGAAGAATTCACGTGCCAAAGATCCAAGGAAATCAAGTGAAGAATGAAGAGAATCGAAGATTTGAAGTGAATTTTCGTGATCTTCAACTAGTCCAAGCTATGTTTGGACTCGTCTAAGCTCCTACTCGACTAGTTGATGAAACTTTAACTCAAACTCTAACAACATCAGATTCTAAATTCACGTGATCTTTGACCAATCGAAGGTGGTCCTTGACCAGTTAAATGTGGTTCTCAACTAGTCGAAGGTAAACCTTGACCAGTCGAGGGTTACGCAGATTTTGCCCGGACTGTGTAAATTTGAAGCGATTTCTGAATTTTTTCAGGTTCGCAAGGAGGTGATGCACAACTATAAATAAGAGTTCCTAGGATGTTCCTAGGCATCATCTAAGGTTTGAGGAGTGGAGTAAAAGGGTGGAGCCGTCATTTGGGTGTTCTTCTTCTTTAGCTTTTTTTTATGCTTTCCTTAAGAGACTTTAGTTCAATCATGTCTATGGTTGGCTAAACCTCTTAGTTAGGGCTAAGAGGTGAACCTTGTAGTATGAGAGGATGTTTCGTTTACTTTGATTCATGTTTATATTGAACCTTCTTTGATTCTAGTTTGATTTTAAAGGAATACTTTCAGTTTGTAATGATTTATTGTTACTCAAATTACAGTAGATCTACAATAGCTTTGAGAATCTTCCTTTTCTAATTTTGAGATTATGGGATTGGTAAATCCTGTTGTTAGCCATCGTCTCATGGGCATGGTTTGGTGATGGAATCTCTTCCAATTATCACAATTCTCCTCCATTGAGAATTAGGTCAAGGAAATTTCAAATTGATCTTAATTATATATCTTCCAATTGGATAAGATAGGACTCTAATTCCAATCGTATGACTTGAATCAAGTAAAAGGGATCCTTATCTCTACAAGTGGATCCTTGGAAACCCTAGTTACTACTTTTAAATTTTTTAAGTTTTAATTACTTTAATCATAATTACTCTCTTGATTACTTCATAATTAGATTCACATCTTCTTCTAGTTCTAGTTCTAGTTACTTTCATAATACACACAAGATTAGTCCATGTGAATTCGACCTAGGTCTCACCGAGATTATTATTATATCGCAACCCTACACTTGGGGTTGTGAACAAGTTTTTGGAGGGATTAGGTAAACTAATCAGTGTTTTCTCAATTTTGAGCAAAAATTTTAAAAAATTTTAATGTTTCAAGTTGAAATCTATTTGGGATATTATGCTTAGTTGTTGGCCTATGCTGGGTGACGTTTGGAATATTTGCTTAGTTGTTAGCTTATACTGGGTGACGAACCCTTATAGTGACCTTTAAGTTTTGATAAATTAACTAGTTACAATTGGAATAATAATGATTAGGCTAATCATACATTTTATGGCATGCAGACTATACCGGGTGGTCGACATAAGACACAGGAGTTTCTTGGGTCACTATTGACCATACCGTAAAGTACTTTACCGAGTGATCCTAAGTTATCATCGTGTGCATTTGACTACCATGGATTGTCCTTTTCGCATGGACTTTTCCGAGTATCTAGTTTTCCTTAGACGTATCATAGAATGCTCTCCTAGGAAGCTAGGTCACCTTGGGTGTCCTCATTGCAGAGTATTTTTCGGGTGACTAGAATCCCTTTAACATACCTTGAGTACCTTTTTGAGTGGCTAGTTCTCCTCGAACAAATTTTTGCCAGCTGGATGAGCATCCCTAGGTCTGTGAGCATATGCATGCATCCATGCATTTAAACAAGAATACCATTATGAAATCTATTTTATGCTTGCATATCTAATGAACTTTGTCTCTTATTTATAATGGTTATTGTGAAATACTCATTACGGACTATTCTTGATGAACTATGCTTAATTATCTTGATGCTTCAATAAATCTTGGGGGTTATACCTCACTGTGATATCCATTAACGCTATCAAACCATATTCAGTGTGCAGGAGACGTAGCTAATGGTTCAGGCGGAGTATGAGGAGCTAGATGATCTTGCGACTCTAGTTTTTAGTTTTCATTCGTGTTTAATTTGTATATTTATGTATTTGTAAAGATTTAAGACATTGGTTTGTATAACCTTTCAAGTAGCCACTCGAATATTTAGTTATGTATATTTTTACTCCCTCTTATACTTGATTTGTTTCTATTCCACTAAATTACTAACTCTAATAGAAGAAAAAAAATGTAAGTGAAATTTGAGTTATCTTCAAAAATTAACACTTGGGTTTTTGGAAAACAAGTAGTGTACTCAGGTTTCGAAAACCGACGTATTACATGATCCTAAAGAAGTACCAAATGAAGTTGAACTCGAACAAGTACGCCTTCGGCGTTAGCGCGGGAAAGTTCCTAAGCTTTCTCATCAACCAGAACGGGATAGAAGCGAAACCCGATAAGATCTGACCCCTTCTAGAGATGAGCTCATCTAGAATGGTAAAAGAGATTCAATGCCTGATGGGCAGAATAACGGCCTTAAACAGATTTGTATCTAAGGCCACAGATAGATTCTTGTCATTCTTCAAGCAGTTGAAGGTAAACATGAAGCTGACCTAGACAGATGAGTGCGAGCAACCATTTCAACAACTCAAGGAATATCTAAGGTTCCCTCCACTATTCTCGAAGCCAGAACCAGGGGAACCACTACTACTGTATCTAGCGGTGTCAACTATAATAGTCAACTCGACCTTAATACATGAGGTGAAAAATAAGTAGACACTACTTTATTACATGAGCAAAGCAATGGTCCAAGCTGAGATGCGATACCCAAATATAAAGAAGTTATCTCTAATGCTAATTGTTTCATCTCGACGCCTTAAACCATACTTTCAGGCGCATACTATTGTGGTTCCAACCGATCGACCACTGTCAAGTTTCACAAAAACCAGAAGTATCAGGACGAATGGAAAAATGGGCAATCGAGCTTGGCGAGTTCGTCATCATATACCAACTAAGGGCAGCAATCAATGGTCAAGATTTCACTGACTTCAACGTCGAATTTACTTACCTTGTTCCTCGACAACAAATAAAAGACAAGCATAACCTACACGTGGACAGGTCATCTAACTCCCGAGGAAGTGAAGGAGACTAGTCCTCATCTCATCAAACCAAACAAATATAGAGTACGCATTAGGGTTCAAATTCCCAGCTTTCAACAATGAAGTAGAATATGAGGCACTCCTTGTTGAGCTTAGGCTAGCCAAAGCAATGGGAGCCCGAGCATTAAAAATCTACAATGACTCCCAGCTCGTAATGAACCAATTCACTATAAAATATCAGGCTAAAGGAGAGAGAATGATTTCCTATCTACAAAAGGCATGGGACTTACTCAATGAATTTGACAAGCACAAGGTCATCTTGGTTCCCAGGTCAGAAAATTCCAAAGTAGACGCCCTAGCTAAATTAGTTGAGGTGGTCAACGATGACCTCACCAGGACTGTGCCGATCGAATTCTTACTCGAGCCCAGTACTAACCAGTCCGACCAAAAGGAGACCCTCTTGATAAACCAATTACCAAGTTGGATGGTGTAAGACCCGTATCTTGGTCCGTACCTTTCCGTACACTCCCGCGGTCGTACCGGTCGAATTTCGGCAACTTTCGACCCTTAAACAATATCGACGCGCGACCTAGATTCATGTACCAAAAACCCGAGTCGACTCAACCCGAGACCAATACCATAGCGACCGCACCGTCCCCGCGGTTCCGATACCACGACTCGCGCGCCAAGGCGATACCCTGATCAAGAGATATGAGCCAACGTTCGGTGCGAGAAAACGCCGCGCGTTGTGAAAACCAAGGGAATCTCAACGATGTGTCACATCAATCACATCAATCCCATCAATCAATCACCCATCAAGCCATCACATGTCAAGTACACATCACTCCATCCCTTTTCCCAAGCAACCACAAAAGTCTCCCAAACCCATACCTCTCTTACACAAAAGCCAACAAAGTCTTCTCAACCCATACCTTTCTTACACAAAAAGCCACAAAAGTCTTCCTAACCCATACTTTTCTTACACAACCATCACTCACCCATCCATCCATCACTCTCTCTCTCTCTCCCTTTACATCACTCTCTCTCTCTCTCTTTCTCATTTCAAAATTTCCAAGCAACAACAATTCCAAAGGGCTCCCACGTATGGAATTTCCCAAGTCCCTCTAAGCTTCAAGTGGCCCACCTTCCTACCCCAAAACCTCCCATCTCAACCCTCCATTCTTCATCTTAGCCATTGAAGTTGGAGACAAGGTGCCAAGGAACCTCTAGGAGCGAGAAGATCGGACGGTGGGTGCCTCTATAGGATCGTTTTATTGTTTTTATGGTGGACCAAGTGAGGCCCACCGATCCATGGTGTGGATCTCACTTGGGACCCTTATTTGTGGCCGATGGACCACTTGGATCATCATGATCATTCCATGATGGGGCCATTCTCCATGGACCCCATCATGATGTTTATTTGCATTTGGAAAGGTCATCTAGACCATCCATATTGGTGGGGAAAGGATTCCCACCGTTGATCTTTAGTTTTCTTGGTCACATGTGCAAAAAAAATGACCTATTTGATGTATGATTTTATGAATGGGAGGGCCCATAATGACGGGGTCCCTCCATCACAAGCCGTGTCCCACTCTCCATGTCTCTCTCCCTCTCTCTTTTATTTTATTGTATTTTATTTTATTTTATTTTATTTTATTGTAATAGGATGGTGTGGCCCACTTGAATGGATCCCAACTTGATGTATTTATTTTATTCAAGTGGGGCCCACCTTAGATGTTATTTCCATGCCGCCCATCATGTGGTGGCCCACTTCATCAGGCCCACCACAAATATTGTGTATGAACGTCAGCCGTCCAGCGTCCTGGGACGCTGGACGTTTCTAAGAAAATGAGAACAAGAAGAAAAAAAAAGAAAGGAAAAAGGAAGAAAAAGAAGGGAATGGGGTTTTCCCTTTGCATAGGCCCCACCCTGATGTCTATGTCCTATCCAAGCCGTCCATCCTCTCACCCACGGTATTCTAGCCGTTGGGTAAAAGTTTGGAACTAATCCAATCACCTGGTGGGCCATAGCGCCTAATATTGCACCCTTACCATCCAAACACTAGTTCCTTATTTTATTTCACCTACAAGCATCAAAAAAATTGGAACTCTGGACTCATTTGAACGGCGTCGAGCCACTTAACGCAATGGCTGGGGCGGATTTCATTTTAGCGGGCTACATACATGAAAAACCCCAGGAAAACGGGTTTTTCCTGAAATTTTCTAAGAGGCAGGGCCTCTGTTTTTTTTTGTTGGCAGGCAGCGCTGCACGCGGCAGCGTGCAGCCGTGGGACGGTGGACGGGCTGCCGTGCAGCCACCCACGGCTGCTGCCGTGGGCCCCACACGATGTATATGTTTTATCTATACCGTCCATCAGGTGGGCCCCCTTCTCAGGTGGGCCCCCTCCAAATTTCAAATAAATCCAAAACTCAAGTGGCCCACACCGCATGAAACAGTGGGACTGTACCTCTACCATAAAAAAATCATTTTTTGGGCCCACATAAGTTTTGGATCAAGATAAAATTTATGTTTTCCCTTCATCTAGGTCCGAGTGACCTTATGAACGGAGTAGATGACATTTATGCATTTGGGTGGGCCACATCCGTGGAGCCCACAATAATGTATGTATTCTACTCACACCGTCCACAGGCCGTGGACGGTGATTTCCACTGTGATGTTTGTGCTACAACTCCACCGTCCAGCAGACGGTGGAGCCCACCTCTCACATGTGTTGTTCACACCACCTCCCTCCCCTGGCTGCATATTTTGGGTGGAAATAAACTCTACAGTGGGTCTCCCCCTGGCCCATACTCACACTGGGTGACATATAAACATTACAGTGGACCCTTGCCATTTCTAATGGCAAACAATATTTCAGTGGGCCTCTAGGCCATGGGATTGGGCCCACTTGATATGTTTCAAGGCCCTGTGATTAGGCCCATCTAAATTAAATATAAGGCCTAGGGGTTTCGGCCTATTGACTAATATAAGGCCTATGGGTTAGGCCCATTTGATTTGAAAAAGGCCTATGTGTTTAAGCTCATTTAATTTATATAAAGGCCTACAGGATTAGGCCCACTTGGTAGGTACAAGGCCCATGAAATTGGACCCATTTGATGCAATTTTAAAGCCCATGAAAGTAGGCCCATTTGATATATGTAAGGCCTAGGGGTTTAGCCCCACTTTGATATGCATGCAAGCTCATGGATTAGGCCCATTTGAATCGTTTAAGGCCTACGGATTTAGGCCCATTCGACTCATATAAGGCCTCTGGGCTGAGGCCCAGTTGATATGCATTTGGGGGCCCAATTGGTGTGGCCCATTTGATACATATTAGACTCATATGATTAGGTCAAATTGATGCAATCCAAGGCCCACGGGTTTTGACCCATTGCAATGCACTTAAGATCCATTGGTGTGGTCCATTTATATGGCCCATCTGATGAATAAAAGGCCCATAAGGTATGGCCCATCTGATGAATAAAAGGCCCATGAGATATGGCCCATTTGATGTATATATAAGGCCCAATGGGAGGAACCTAAGGTCCATTGCAATGTGTGAACCCAATATCGATTATGTAGCGGTGTTTTAAGAAGATCGTACCTGAGAAACAATGTTTGTTTGACGTCCACATTGCGAGTCTAATGTTGGTTGGATGTCCACATTACGACTCTCCTTGGGTCCATTGCTGGGCCGTACTTATCATATTTAGGCCGTCCAGGACCATCTGCATATTAAGATAGTTCATTTTATTATACCATGTCTAATACAGTTTCATGATTCATGATCATACGCATCATACGTATGCTTGTTATGAGGATTGACTGATCATAGCATTTGCCTTCGGGCAGGTTGTTTATGGGCTCCCGATTAGGCGGTGCTGCCCTACATGAGCGCACGGTATGCGCAGGATTGGTTGCATGACTGGATGGCGTGATTCATGCATTCCGCATTAGTGTGACATGGTTGTTGTACGCCCTAGCGACATCAGGGCCGTAGCCTCCACAGACGCATCGTGGTTGGCAGGATTGGATACCGAAAATCTTGACTTACATGGGGTACTATAGATATCCCTGGGTGAAAGTCCCTAAACCCTTATGGTACCAAGAGGTTGCTCCAACGTCTAGACCGAGTGGGTAGACGAGCGTTGAGTGCCGATTACCAAACGGTTACGCTCTCCACTGTGTCGTGGTCGGTTGGAAGGGGGTACGGCCTTACCCGCCCGAGTGTAAGGGGCAATGCTAGGCTGAGTTTGACCAGCTCGAGGAATGGGTCCGCTATCGACGAGTCGCGCCCGATATTGGCAGACGGATAGTGAGGTCTCTTCCACTTACCTTATTGCGCGCGATGTGGCGGCAATCTGGTTTAGAGTGTACTAGACCCCGGTGATATTCCATACTTTGAGCTGTACTGATATGTGGACATTGATGAGGATCTGTATGCTTGAGTTGCATTGCACATTGCATGGCCTTGGGATGGCCGATACCATTCATGTCTTGCATCGCATAGCCTTGGTACGGCTCATGACGTTTTGGTTCCATCTGCATATTCCGCATTACTCTGACATTGCGTTCATATTACTACCTTGCGCACACACTTTCACCACCCTCTAAGCTTTCTGTAAGCTTATGCACGACCGTTGCGTGCAGGTGACGTTGGACTGCAGCAGCGCTGAGGCAGGAGC
Organism: Magnolia kwangsiensis; assembly: GCA_037074715.1. Taxonomy (NCBI): domain Eukaryota; kingdom Viridiplantae; phylum Streptophyta; class Magnoliopsida; order Magnoliales; family Magnoliaceae; genus Magnolia; species Magnolia kwangsiensis. The sequence goes on along the minus strand of CM073579.1, from coordinate 32,100,182 downwards.
ACGTTGCTGATCATTTTGGAGTTTTTGTTATTTGCCATTGTATTTTCCTTTATGCTCATTGTACTTGTAAAATTTTTTATCATAGTGGAAATGTAATGGAGTGCTTGGTTGTTGTTTGTGGGTTATGCCTTTGGTTATGCTTATTACGTATCAGATTGATGTTAAAAATCCTCCTCGTAGCATCCCAGGATCGGAACCTGGCGAATGGGAGCTAGGAGCCGAGAATGGGGTTCTACGGAGGCTGTCGGTGCCGGATTCGGCGATCGGGAATTTTGTGAGCTCGGTTTCCGAGTTTGGGGCGTGACAGATGGATCCGATCATATGCTATCTGTGACAGGGTGAGCTGCCTAAGGACAAGCTAGAGGCCCATAAAATCAAAAACTGGTTTTCTCAGTACACGATCCTGGGAGGTGTCTTGTACAAAAGAGGGTTTTCATTCTCGTATCTAAGATGCTTACGATCTAATGAAGTTGCATATGTTCTAAGGGAAGTCCATGAAGGCATCTGTGGAAGCCATTCGGGTGAAAGGGCCTTAGCCCATAAGGTGATTAAACAAGGATACTGCTTGCCGACCATTCATGAAGATGCAGAGCAGTATACACGGATTAAGGATTTAGGAATCCCCGATCAATAGACTTTGAATTTAATTCGTCTTCTTGAGTTGATAACTTAATTAGAAATGGATTCCAATCTGTTCTAATTGGAATATAACTTAGTAATATCAAAAAAAATATCTTACATAAATTAGAATCATTATAAGCTTGATCTCTCATGAAGATCTAAGTAATCATATCGTACGGAATTGAAAGCATTTAATGTACCCGCAAGCAACAATAGATCAAATAACTTTACAAATTAATTCCTTCCCCAATCTAGGAATCCAATCACATTCAATTATAATTCAACACAAAGACCTTAACTTTCATTGAAGAAACAAATTAAACATCAAATATCCATTAAAAGATTCATCCATTAGCCGTAGCTAAGAGATTAGCCAAACATGACTAACATCTTAAATAAAACATAAAGAAAAACAAACTAGAATTGACAGATTGAGAAAGAATAATGATTATGAAGAAGCTCTACAACTCCTATGTCTCTCTCCTTTACCCTAATTCATACTTATAAAGGCTTAGAATGTCCGTTTAAATAGGAAAAGTTTGTACCAACTTGGAACTGACCTCAATTTTGGCACTTTTATTATGCTTCGATTGCACCAACTGTAGCCTTCAGTGGCACCAAAAATCACTTCAGTTGCTTTGAATTAGTTTCTCAGTTGCAATTGAATTTTCTCAAATTTCTTCTTAAGTCTCTATCTCCCTTAGGTGGCACTGGACTATCCTTAGGTGGCACCTAACCTTATTTCGATCAAACCTAAGTATCGAACCAAATTAAGTCTAAAAATCACAATTTCTTATTGGATTATTTTGTGGACATTATGTCGAACCGAACAATCTATATTTCTATTATTGCACTGCGTGAAGTTTTTAGTTTTCTTTTCATCTTTTTTACTTGATTTTCTTAGATCTTTGGCATGTAAATTCTTCAATAATGTCTTTCAAATATCCAAATCTTTCCTTGATTAAACTTTTGAGATTTAATCATTCTTCTTAAATATGATCTCGTCTTTATTTTTCTGATTAAATCACATGTACATAAGATGTTAATCAATCAATTAAACACTTTGAATGCATGAAAACTAGTGCAATTGAGAGGATAAATATGCACTATTTAGATGTTATTAGCTACAACCCTAGTTGGTTGATCCTCTTTCTGTACCTCCCTCTCTAAGATCTAGGGAGGTGATCTGCATTGCCCGTTGTTGTCGTGCTCAAACTTAGAGAGTTGTCGAGTGGCATTGTTGGGCTTCATGTTAGTTGCACCTGACTCTACCGATCCTATGTTAGGTCAGAAACTTCATGGTCAGGTGTTAGATGGAGACTACAGCCCTCATGACACCAAGGATAGTCTACCTAAGATTGCATTGTACATCGAAGGGTAGTCCACCATGAGGATATCTACAATGGCAATGACTTGGTAGGAGCCCTCTCATGTCGTGATTGGCAAAAGGATGCTCCCTTCAAAGGTCACGCTCTCTCCTATAAAACCAAGCAAAGGGGTTTGCACAAGTCGTAATCTCGACCTCCCTATCCCCATCTTATTGATGGCAGTTGTATACAGGATGCCTATTGAGTTCCCTGTGTTGATTAGCATTCATTGTATTTTGTAGTTGGCCATATTCATGGTGACCACCAGCGCATCATCATGGGGGTACCAAATGCCCCTCGCATCTTTCTCGATGAAGGCAATTGTATATGATTCTATCCTGGGCTCCTTCCCATGACGGCTGGCGAGGTTCACCTGATAGACCTCCTCGATAAGCTTTACACTCCAATCATGAGCTCGACATGCTTGGTATGAACCTCCTCCACCGTGGGTCTACTAAAAATGGTACATATTTTCCCTACTATTTCGTTATCATTATGCTCCTTTCGCAGTTCTTATCGAGGAGTTGGTATGTCTTCATCGAAAATGGTATGGATTTCCCCTATCATCCCATTATCGTTATGTCCCACCGGCAAGTCCATAAAAAATGGTACAAATTTTCCCTACCGGCTCGTTATCATTATAATCCTCTCTTTGTTCTTGCTGAGGAGTTGGTCGATCTTCCTTACACCTAGTGACGAACTTGCATAGGTAGCCCCTTTGAATGAGAGACTCGATCTCCTCCTTGAGGTCGAAGCAATCGATCATGTTGTGGTCGTGATCTCGGTAAAAATTGCAATACTTTGACGTGCCTCTTTTCTCTAGAGTGGCCCTCATCTTATTCGACAACTTCAAAATTCTCTTGTCGTTGACGTCCATGAGAACCTGCTCATGCGTGGTGTTCAGTGGAGTAAACCAGCGAATTCAACTTTCTGGAACTCGGGGAGTCCAGGTATTGCCACCTTGGTCATCGTCTCTATTTCTTTCGGGGCTGGGGATGGGTCCCTCCTTGGCCTCCTTTCTCTTTTTATCTTTTACCAAATGTCTCTTGCCCTTGGCATATTTACAGGCACCGAACTATTCATCAACGTTCGTGTACTTCTAAGCTCAATTCATTAGGCTGCTCATGGTCTTTGGGGGGTTCTTACTGAGTGAGAAGAGGAACCTCCCTCTCTTAAGTATGGCTATCATGGCAGTGAGGGATACCTTATCAGAGTAGTCTTAAACCAAGATAGCTTCAGCGTTGAACCAGATGATTTAATTCTTTAGCGACCCGTCCTCCTTTTGAGTCACTATAAGAAGGTGAGTTGTTGGTTTGTGAGTGTCTTTACCTTTGATAAATTATGTGGCAAAGGCTCTGTTGAGCTAGGCGAAAGAGCTAATTGACTTCGCTTTCTAGTTCATATATTACTTTCGAGTTACCCTGGTGAAAGTCAGGGAGAATGCCTTGCACATCTTAGTTCTAGAAGTTCTATGGAGGTCCATCCATGCTCCAAATGACTCCATGAACTCGGAAGTGTCGCCTGAACCTGAATAGGATTATATCTATGAAATTCTGAATCTGCGTAGTAGTTGAGCCTGCATGATGTCGTCGGTGAATGGTGGCTCTGTTTTCTCAAGAAGGGCATCAACAACTACCGGGGCTTTTACTCTTTACGCTTGTCGAATATTACCAAGCTAGTCCTGAATCTCTCTGATATCTGGCCCCAGGGGACCTCGCTTTCTATCATGGCTTTTGGGGCTTTCTTTCCCCAAACATGTCGCTTCTCATCTAGATAGTATGGTGTAAGTCAGATTCAGCGAGCTCTGTAGTCGCCCACTTTTGGGATGGGCAGTGAGGCTTTCTCTAGCTCCAACTTGTCTATGATGATGCTCAGGGTGCAATTGTTCAGGGAGGGACGACTCGGTTGCCACCTTCGTTGTTTCCTGTTGGTTAGTCCGGGATGCTTGTTGCCTCTCCAGCAACCTCATGATATGATCCACATTATATATCAGGGTTTCGGCCTGGTTCTCAAGGGAACTAAGCTGACCTTCTCGATTTAGCAATTTCTTGGCCACAACCTACAAGGGTGGCTGGGACTAGGGAGGTAACTACAAAGCCTGCTCCTCCCCGGATAGAAATTGGTTAGGGACTCAGCTGTCGCTGAGGCATTTCTTTTTTTTCTTTGCCATGTGAGGGAGTGTTGGGAATAGTTGTAGCCAAAGAAAATGAAAACATGGCTTCATCGCTTCCCACGGATGACGTCAATCCATTGTTGCCGGAATCCGGCCAACAGATGAAGTTGATGTAGAATTGCATCGTTCAATTGATTTGCAAAGACTAAAGAAAATACGAGCAGCAAGGGGTGTGCTAGTGGTCGATTGTGGACCCTCTGATGCCTAATTTAGGCTTGTAGAAGATGAATGCAATGAGAAAAGTTTGGGCTTAGGTATGTCACCTCTTTTTTATCTCGTTGGTTTAGAATCTGTAGTAATATGTATGGGGCATGGGAGAAGGTTTCGGACCTCCGAATCTCACTCTACTACATTGGAGGGTCTTTAATCTAGCAAGATTCTTATTCTAAATCTGTCAGAGTGATATTCATCCAAGCTCGAATGTGTCGTAGTAATCTTCGGCTGAACTTGAATGTGTCGAAGTGATTTTCGGCCGAGATCAAGCCAAATCCTTCTCATCCAAATTCTGGGGTAAGAATCTCTCTGGATTCCTTGTACCACCTCTCTTACATTGGTTGACCTGGTCATCTCGGGATGCTGGGGAGCTCGGGACTCAGAGCTCAAGCTCCTTCCTCACGGGTCCCTAACCTGCATTGTAGACATTCCTGACGAGGGAAGCCTTCTCCTACCGAGTTCCTTTGTTTAACGACTCAGCCTTGCAAGTCATCTCTGAACTAAAGTAACTGCTCATCCCGTGCTAATGGCCCTGTAACATCCTGAATTTTTCCTATTTTGGATTGCCAAAAATTATTTTTAAAAATTTTTATAACTAGCCCACGTTGTCACTTACTAACCCTTTATGCTTGAAGTGAGCATATACAAAGGTGGTACCGATAAAGAACTGCACAAATTCGATTAACCAATCATATGAAGCCAACAAATCCGCATGATCACTTAAACCTCAAGTATAGCCTCGTGAATTGTTCATGTAGGGTCCAAATCTAACCGACCTATCACTAACTAATCAAGAAAACTATAACCAAATTAAAGAACTACCCAAAGCTAAGCCAGTTATGGGCCGGATCTTAACTAATGAACCAGGTCAACCTAATTATCTGCTTAACCTAAGAACTGAGGGTTTAGAGTGATTATGACCAACTTGTCATTTTTGCTAATTGCAAATACGCCACACTATGGACTTAGCTAATCCAGACCCTAACCATTGCGCACAAAAAAATCTCTCTATCCAATTCATTCCAAAAACGCCCCGATTATCCAAACAAGCTTTAGACCGCTCGTTAGTAGGCCAATAGTTTCGAAATTATAGAATAATGTCCATCTCACTAGGCTTAACGTCCATCGTGAATGGTGGGCCCAAATGATGCCCCAAACCACACAACTTAGACCGTGAAGGTAGAGCTTGAAAGGCACAACTCTCCGGGACTTGAAACCTGAAACTTAAGTGAGTTGGCCCCACCGCTAAAACGACGAAGTTGTGACTTTCCAACCATTAAATTGCAATCAAACTCGGATGAGTCAGGGATATTTCTCTGCTCATATCCGTATAACTGGGCCCTAATCGATCATCAATGACCGTTGATCATAAATCAGGCCCCTGCGGCCAATCGGGTAATCCGTTTGTCGCCAAATTCGAACTAACCACTTATCTGACAATGGAGCACCTACCCCATGATACAAATGGGCCAAGGGGCCACTGTAATGGCCTAAGGGACCTAAAATCAACCCACTAGGGGTATGCATGTTAGAATAAGAACTCTTAGGGCCATTTAGATTAAAATTTCAGACTATATATAGTCCAAAATCCCACTCCCTCACTCCCACATGAATTTTTGCTGCAAGGAGGAGAGTAAGTGGAGAGAGTAGGGAGAGAGAGAGGAAGTTCCAAAGGAGCTGAATTTTTTAGAAATCCTCCCTCCTACCATAACTCGCATCAGAGCCTCGACCCGACTGCTGCAGAAGCGGCCCATCAGCCATAAGAAAGGTAATCAACCCAGCCCCTTTCTAAATTTTGAGTGTCTTAAGCCATGCACGCCTTCTAACATACAATTTTATTGGCGCAGGCCTCCGATATACCAACTCGCAGGACCGGCACCTTAGGAGTGGTTCTGCGAGCCGTCAAACCATTCCTAGGTGCGGACCATTAACTATATGTGGATGTTTATCAAACCTAGGTCGAATTTAGCGATTATGGGTGTAGAATTTGCTTAACATGTCTAGAAATGGTAGAATTAGAATGTCGTCTCAGTTAAAACCCATTTGGGGAAAAACGTTGGACCTTCAACCATCAAAGCCCTTGTTTTGGCTTATTTCTTGTTTAATATAAAAAATTATAACATGATATATCCCCAATTTCTTAATCAGGTGAGGAAATTCCTACTGCATGTCCCCCATGCATATGAGTAGCTACCAATTTCATTCTATGCATGTTAAATTCCTTGTAATTGTGCTTGTTTACATGCTTATTTAGAATTTTTCATGTATTTAAGAATCCATGATGAATTATGATGACAATGACTATGATTTATTACTATACATGTCTAAACCCCTCACAACCAGAAGTAGATCGACATCTACTTTAATATGATTCATTTATACACTAGTCCCTTACCAGATTGGCCAGCAAATTTGGAAACCTGCATGAGCAACCCCTCTGGTAGGGCTTCCCAAGGACTAATTTGTCCCAATTAGTTGAAATACGGATAGTCGGCAGTAGTTGGACTATGCGAGACGTTTCCTCCCAATGTCGTACGATCCATAGCTCATCTAGAGGGGACAAATTGGCTCATCAGCTGGTCAACCACGCCCATTAACCATGTATGTACATGCCTACTTGAACCCGAGACACCCTGTGCCCACTGATAACCAGTTTTTTGAGCCCACAAGTCTCGGGAGTCAGGCGTGGTGGAATGAGACACTATGCCCGAGCTGTTGGCATACGCTGGGGCGACGAGCCTCCCCTAGTGACTACGAGTAAGAACTCTTCCTTACAATTGTCCCTTGTATGTTTTTATTATTGGGAGTGACGAACCCAAACGGACTAAGGATGTGAGAGCAAGACTACCACCGCTACCAGGGCCGCAGAATCGGGATAGGGCATTGATCTGTTAGAGTATTACATTTTCCCCAAACTACTAGTTGAATGAACGTAACTAATCAACATGGCTAACATGTTCAATATCACATTGCATTAGTTAGGTTAGCGACTCGGCAATCGAGGTTGCATTAAGGGAGTATTTGGTATTGCAATCAATAGACGATATCGCTCGAAAGAGTGTTAGATGTGAGGGCATGCGTCATATCATGGAACCATGCATATGTATTAACAAGAGTAATTAGGATCTAGCAATTGATTGTTTTTCACTAACTTCGTCCATATAATTGATAATATGCATAACTTATTGCTAATGGCATCCACTGAGTTGATCACTCACTTCCACTCTAGGACGATGTTTTAAAACACCAAGAAGAACCTATCTTAAATGTAGGGATTACAGATTTCGATGCTCTTGATGGAGCAAGCATGGATGAGGAGGAGGAGCGGTCGTATTTCCAGATCTTCGACAGGTCGCCATAGACCGCCTTAAGATAGCGATGGGGCCCAAGGTAGGGTTTTGTATTTTGGATTATGAGCATTTTTGTGCAATACGGTCCCTCACTTTTACTTACATTATTTTTGCCGGATCTATTTACTCCATGTTAGTTGCACATGTTTTTACTATTTTGGTCTTAATTTATGCTGCACGGTCCACTTAATTTCTCCATTACTTATGAAACAAACAAGTTGTGCATAGTATGAAACCTAGTAAGTCATAAGTGGCACCCGGGAATTCAGGAGCCGAATACCCTACTCGGCCCTCAAAATCCGAGGCGTTATAGGCCCTTTGCTCGGACCTCGGTCACCCCAGCTTAGAGTCCCTTCCTCAGTTTGGAGGTTGCTTATAGAGGGACCAATTCGATTTTCCCCTCAACATCTTTATTTTATGAAGATTTATGGACTATGTATCAAATGATCCCAAAGTAAGGTATTAGTCCCATTGTGCATTTGAGTGACCTTATCCTGATTTGGAGCTCTTTTCCTTCTCTTTTTTCCAATAGCTATTTTGACTTCCTTTCTTCTTTTTTTTCCTACATACCTCCGTACCTTAGGGATGCGGTTAAGCCCGATGTGATTAAATGGGCCCTATAAAACTTTTAGGATCGTTGGTTAGTTAGAATGGGCCAACCATCTTTTATGGGCCCATGTAATCATACACGAGGGAGGTTTATGTACTTTTATCCCTTTTGAAACTCAAGTGGGTCACTTGTTTCCTCTTTTAAGCCGAGGTTTCATTTTAGTCGTTTTGAAACTTAAGTGAGCTGCTTCTTTCCTCTTTGAAGCCCACATGCATTTTGATCTTATTGTCTTTCAAAACAGATGAATGGAGTGGATTTGATGAATATCCGTGTAAGCCCCACACAGCCCTGAGGAACACGGATACCTTTGTACGATGTCCCTGTTTAGGTGGGGGCACACTGACAAACTCCTTTCTTACTTTTGAAAATAATAATAATAATAATAATAATAATAATAATAATAATAATAATAGACTGACAAAGGTTTACATGGGGCAGGCTTAGACGAAGGCTCACTTTACGACCACTCGTTATGCACGTTTGCATGGGGCAGACTTCTGCAGTGTCTACGCAACACGTTTACATGGGGGCAACCAATAGTCGGTGATATTGCAGTACCATTAAGGAACTAGGGACGTGATTAGTTACATGGTTGCCTCCATGGCACACGTGTGTGATATTGTACCAGTCATTGGTAAGGCTGTCAAACTCATCACTAGTGCTGTTAATGGTCGGGCTCTGTGGGCTCCTATTGTAACCCTACCAAGACCAACCGGATTTAGGTCTCATCCGGTGGAGGTCCTTTTTGGTCTTAATCTCATTCTTAAAGACTCAAACCCGGCTCCAACAGGGTTCAGTACCATGGGATTCTAGGAATAAAATTAGGATTTGGAACAAGTAGGAGTATTTACATATGAAGTTACTTCGTAAGACTTTAGCAACCAATCCGTGTCCAACACGTACATATTTTATTAATGTCATCCATCCATTATAGGGGATGAGCCCACAAATGAGGTAGATTCATATCTTGGGTGGACCACACCACAATAAAACAGTTGTGATTGAACTTCCACCATTAAAAACTCCCCTAGGGTCTATGTAATGTTTATTCACCATCCAGCCTGTTGATAAGGTCAGAGACCTCTACAAAGGGAAACCAAATATCAGCTTGATCCAAAAATATTATGGCTGCCAACAAATTTTTAAAGGTGGGTATTCAATCACTACTACTCACTGTGGTGTGGTTCACCTGAGATTTGCATCTACCTCATTTTTGGAATCAAGCCCTAAAATAAAGGTGGAAAAATGGATAAAACACTACTGGGTGGGAGAGTCACTATGAAAATTTAATTAATAAGTCTCCTCAAGCTATCATAGTCCAACTTTCTTCTTCAATAGAGCTCCAAGGAAAGAAAAGAACAGCATGTCAATCGGCTGCAACTCTTAGTCAAAAATCGAAAAAGCCGAAGACCAAATCGACGTCATCCATTCCGCAAGCTTTTCCAACCAAAACGCCAAAAAACTGTAGTGAAGGCACTTGTTGCTCCAACGTCTCCACTAGATCAACCATCTCCGCCAGCTCTAAAGAGGTCCCACGACCTCCTACTTTAGTCTTCACATGCTCCGATCCACCTCCTCAACCAACAATGATGCATCAGCCGCTGCCAACCTCATCCAAGGGATGACGACAATCAGATATTTCCTCAACCAAAGTTGTGTCATCATTTTCAATCCAGCCTGATAAGGTCACAGACCTCGACAAAGGGAAACCAAATATCAGCTTGATCCAAAAATATTATGGCTGCCAACAAATTTTTAATGGTGGGTATTCAATCACCACTACTCACTGCGGTGTGGTTCACCTGAGATTTGCATCTACCTCATTTTTGGAATCAAGCCCTAAAATAAAGGTGGAAAAATGGATAAAACACTACTGGGTGGGAGAGTCACTATGAAAATTTAATTAATAAGTCTCCTCAAGCTATCATAGTCCAACTTTCTTCTTCCATAGAGCTCCAAGGAAAGAAAAGAACAGCATGTCAATCGGCTGCGACTCTTAGTCAAAAATCGAAAAAGCCGAAGACCAAATCGACGTCATCCATTCCGCAAGCTTTTCCAACCAAAACGCCAAAAAACTGTAGTGAAGGCACTTGTTGCTCCAACGTCTCCACTAGATCAACCATCTCCGCCAGCTCTAAAGAGGTCCCACGACCTCCTACTTTAGTCTTCACATGCTCCGATCCACCTCCTCAACCAACAATGATGCATCAGCCGTTGCCAACCTCATCCAAGGGATGACGACAATCAGATATTTCCTCAACCAAAGTTGTGTCATCATTTTCCATCCAGCCTGATAAGGTCACAGACCTCGACAAAGGGAAACCAAATATCAGCTTGATCCAAAAATATTATGGCTGCCAACAAATTTTTAATGGTGGGTATTCAATCACCACTACTCACTGCGGTGTGGTTCACCTGAGATTTGCATCTACCTCATTTTTGGAATCAAGCCCTAAAATAAAGGTGGAAAAATGGATAAAACACTACTGGGTGGGAGAGTCACTATGAAAATTTAATTAATAAGTCTCCTCAAGCTATCATAGTCCAACTTTCTTCTTCCATAGAGCTCCAAGGAAAGAAAAGAACAGCATGTCAATCGGCTGCGACTCTTAGTCAAAAATCGAAAAAGCCGAAGACCAAATCGACGTCATCCATTCCGCAAGCTTTTCCAACCAAAACGCCAAAAAACTGTAGTGAAGGCACTTGTTGCTCCAACGTCTCCACTAGATCAACCATCTCCGCCAGCTCTAAAGAGGTCCCACGACCTCCTACTTTAGTCTTCACATGCTCCGATCCACCTCCTCAACCAACAATGATGCATCAGCCGTTGCCAACCTCATCCAAGGGATGACGACAATCAGATATTTCCTCAACCAAAGTTGTGTCATCATTTTCCATCCAGCCTGATAAGGTCACAGACCTCGACAAAGGGAAACCAAATATCAGCTTGATCCAAAAATATTATGGCTGCCAACAAATTTTTAATGGTGGGTATTCAATCACCACTACTCACTGCGGTGTGGTTCACCTGAGATTTGCATCTACCTCATTTTTGGAATCAAGCCCTAAAATAAAGGTGGAAAAATGGATAAAACACTACTGGGTGGGAGAGTCACTATGAAAATTTAATTAATAAGTCTCCTCAAGCTATCATAGTCCAACTTTCTTCTTCCATAGAGCTCCAAGGAAAGAAAAGAACAGCATGTCAATCGGCTGCGACTCTTAGTCAAAAATCGAAAAAGCCGAAGACCAAATCGACGTCATCCATTCCGCAAGCTTTTCCAACCAAAATGCCAAAAAACTGTAGTGAAGGCACTTGTTGCTCCAACGTCTCCACTAGATCAACCATCTCCGCCAGCTCTAAAGAGGTCCCACAACCTCCTACTTTAGTCTTCACATGCTTCGATCCACCTCCTCAACCAACAATGATGCATCAGCCGTTGCCAACCTCATCCAAGGGATGACAACAATCAGATATTTCCTCAACCAAAGTTGTGTCATCATTTTCCATGCAGCCTGATAAGGTCACAGACCTCGACAAAGGGAAACCAAATATCAGCTTGATCCAAAAATATTATGGCTGCCAACAAATTTTTAATGGTGGGTATTCAATCACCACTACTCACTGTGGTGTGGTTCACCTGAGATTTGCATCTACCTCATTTTTGGAATCAAGCCCTAAAATAAAGGTGGAAAAATGGATAAAACACTACTGGGTGGGAGAGTCACTATGAAATTTTAATTAATAAGTCTCCTCAAGCTATCATAGTCCAACTTTCTTCTTCAATAGAGCTCCAAGGAAAGAAAAGAACAGCATGTCAATCGGCTGCGACTCTTAGTCAAAAATTGAAAAAGCCGAAGACCAAATCGACGTCATCCATTCCGCAAGCTTTTCCAACCAAAACGCCAAAAAACTGTAGTGAAGGCACTTGTTGCTCCAACGTCTCCACTAGATCAACCATCTCCGCCAGCTCTAAAGAGGTCCCACGACCTCCTACTTTAGTCTTCACATGCTCCGATCCACCTCCTCGACCAACAATGATGCATCAGCCGTTGCTAACCTCATCCAAGGGATGACGACAATCAGATATTTCCTCAACCAAAGTTGTGTCATCATTTTCCATGCAGCCTGATAAGGTCACAGACCTCGACAAAGGGAAACCAAATATCAGCTTGATCCAAAAATATTATGGCTGCCAACAAATTTTTAATGGTGGGTATTCAATCACCACTACTCACTGTGGTGTGGTTCACCTGAGATTTGCATCTCCTCATTTTTGGAATCAAGCCCTAAAATAAGGTGGAAAATTGGATAAAACACTACTGGGTGGGAGAGTCACTATGAAAATTTAATTTATAAGTCTCCTCAAGCTATCATAGTCCGACTTTCTTCTTCGATGGAGTTCCAAGGAAAGAAAAGAACAGCACATCAATCAGCTACGACTCTTAGTCGAAAATTGAAAAAGCCAAAGACCAAATCGACTACTACATCCATTCCGCAAGCTTTACCAACCAAAACGCCAAAAAACTGTAGTGAAGGCACTTGTTTCTCCAGTGTCACCACTAGATGAACCGTCTCCGCCAACTCCAAAGAGGTCCCACAACCTCCTACTTTAGTCTTCACAGGCTCCGATCCACCTCCTCAACCAACAATGATGCATCAGCCGTTGCCAACCTCATCCAAGGGATGATGACAATCAGATATTTCCTTAACCAAAGTTGTGTCATCATTTGAAAAATCAAATATTGTTCATGGCTCTCCGTATTCTTTAAAAAATTGAAGAAGGTCTGAAACGTCGTCAAGAAGCTCACTAAACTAGATGTTAGAATAAATGGTGGCAGGATAGGGAAAGATTCGACAATCATAATCTTTCATTTGATGAGAAATATCTTACCCCTTTATCACCCCAATCCACTATCATTCTCCACTTCTACTCTAGTAATGGCGATTATTATAAAAAAAAAAAAATATTCAATCTATGGACAAACGATTCATCACCCTTACTATCCGTTCTGATTTAAGTGGAGGCTATTTTCACTCGTATAACTGCTCTAAGTCTTTTACCTTGTCTTCTTGCTAATTCCATCTCCTTTTTTATAATTACTCGAGAAGTATCGACTACAGAAAAAAAATTGTTGTAGTACAACCGCTACAACAATGCCAGCCAACGACCAACATCCCAAGATTACTGACGTGTAGACTATTGACTCTAAAGGAACCACACAATCTTGATGAATGGCATGGAGCACATCTAATGGCCATAATTATAAAGCCTGATTTTTCTTGTGCCCCTCCATGTGCATGTGTGTGGTGTCTGACTCCCCTAGTAGGCCTTGAACTATTTTTGCACGGTGCACACCTGAGTGGCCTCCCCCCAAAATAAATAAAAAATAATAGGCCTGTTGCCATGATTGGGAAGGTACCACCCATGTGTCCGCGATGCACCCCATTAGCATGTTACACCATGAAGAACCCATCACCTTCATGTCTCAAGGCATCACACACAACACACTCACATATGTTTACCACACACATTATTCATACAAGCCACACATGTGGGGTAATCTCTACCCATGACATTACCCCCTCCCCATTACATCACAGCCCCTCTCCCTCCACCATACCACTCCTCTCCCCTCTCTATACCCTTACCCATAACCATGACCTCTACCACTCATACTCCCATACTCCCTCTTAACCATGGTCAATTCCCAACTCCGCCCAACCATGGTTAATCCACCCAACCATTGTAAGTCTCCACCACTTAACCTAGGTTAGTCTTTACGTAAGCTCCTACACTTAGCCAATTTCTCATTTCTACTCCAACAGCAGAGCTTGTACGAGAAGGACAAGAGAAGAAGGTAGTGAACCTTTTCTCCATTTGCTAGGTGAGTGCACTCCCCCATTCACAATTTTCTTTCATTTTTTTCTTATTTCTCTCTTTGATGATGTAGATGTGTGAACCACTGATGATGGCCCCTGTTGGACTTTGAGTCGAGCGGGCTCCGACTAGTCGAGCCGCTCCCACGACCGGTCGTGAACGTTCAAATTTAAGAAATCTATAACAATCTCCACCATGTCTTCAATCTTGAACTATGTAGCTTCTTGACCTCTTCTCTTATTTATGTATCACATCATAGCTTCTTGTGCATACTCCGTCTTTCTTTTACGCTATATATTGTCAAGCCCAGAGAAGTTACATAAAACTTGAACTTCTCTATACGAATGATCTAGGTAAGCATGTCTGCCGGATAAAAATTCACAAGCTCAACCACCTTTTCTCTTGTCTTTTCAAAAAAAAAAGACGTAGTCTTCTTACCATATCACCGCTACCCAATATTTCTTGCAGGGGTACTTGCTCACAACACTGATAGCCTGTGAAATAATCGGTCTAATTCAGACCATGGCATACACTGCAACCGCATTCGAATAAGGCTCATGAGATATCCTGCTTTTTCCCATCTATTTTTGGGACATGTCCTGAGGAAAACTTGAGGAGAGACGTGTAGGGAATGTTCTCTGGCTTTACCTGGCCCATCACATCTTGATCAATACCTACACATAAGGTATTCCTCCTGTGATTATGAAAGCCTACTCCTTCATTCTCAATGTCAAGAACCATCTTTGCAGCCCCCCGATCCTTCATCCATGAAGGAATCAAACCACTGCCTAGGTGACAGGTCGAACCATAACCTCCTGCAAAGTCTTTTCTCAGCCTCTTTAACTTCGAACCGCTCTAGCCGCTTCATGTAGATCTGCTCTTCACTTTCCCTTATAGAAGTGCAGACTCAACATCCATCTTTCCAGCTCCACATCACATTGGTCAACCAACGTCAATCACAGATTTAATAGATACCTGCTATACCATCGACGCGAATATCTCTGAGAAGTCGATCCATTCTCTCTAAGCATCACCCTTCGCTACCAACATCTCCCTGTATCTATATTGTATCCTCCTGAAGATCCACCTATATTCAACCGCTCTTCGGTCGACTGGAAGGTCCACCCGCTCCCATATGTCAGTCTGGTACAACGAATCTATCACATCGCCCATAATCACCTTTCAATTCTCAGCACCAGGCTTACCTAGAGCCATCTGAATAGAAGATGAATTCCCTACGATATTGGAGTCATCCATGTATCTCACCGATATCCTGCAATCATGCCGTATAATTCTTCTCACATGTGACTGCTCCACCTGCTCTATATCCCTGTCCGCGCATTTCAGCCTTCCTGCCCTACTCGCTCATGAGCCATGCCCAACATGCCACACACGTGCAGAGGTGAAATTCGCTACATCCATTGCAGCTCCACCTTTTGAAGTGTTCTCGATCAACCTGTACAAGTTACCGAGTCGTTAAGCTTTCATGATTACACGTGCCCCTTAGATACTTTAAGAGCACCATCAATACCTATGTACTTGCATCCTTTTACCTCAAGCATACCAAGAGAAATCAGATTCTGCTTCAAATCAGGAACGTGCCTCACATCTGTCAAGGTACGCTCCACCCCATCAAATATCCTGATGCGCACCGAACCAATAGCCACAACATTACAGACAATATCACTGCCCATAAATATTTGTCCATTATCGCACTCCCTGTAACTAGTGAACCAACTCCTATGAGGAGTCATGTGAAAAGAGGCTCTTGTGTCTAGCATCCACTCGTCCTTACGATCATCGTATGGCCGTCTGAACGAAGACACAGATAAAACATCACCATTACATCCATCTGATGTGGCAGCGTTGGCCTCCCTGCATAAAGCCTCAGAATCTTTCTTCTTCGATTTTGAATTTTCACAATCGTTCTTCACATATCCTTCCTTCCCACAGTTCTAGCACTTTACCTTTCCTTTGTCCTTGCCCTTGGATTTGGATCTAGAACCTAAAGAACCTATACCTTATCCAGAATTCCTACCCATTGTAAACAGTGCATCAGAAGATGTCTCTATGCCGTTGTTTAGCTGTCTCATAGCCTTCCCTTGAAGGGCTGAGATAATAGTGTCGATACTCAAGGTTTTATTCATACTACACATAGTGTCCTTAAATGACTCATAAGACGCCGGAAGAGAATTCAGCAACATACATGCATGTTCTTCACTTTCATTACTTCCTCAATATCTAGCAATTTGCAAACTAATTTATTAAAGTTGCTGATGTGAGCCTCCAAATCTCCACCCTCTGCCATCTTGAAGTTATACCACTGCCGCTTCAAGAGCAGGTAATTTTCAGATGATTTTTTCATATAGATATCCTCTAACTTCGCTCATAACTTAGCCGCAGTTTTCTCCCTCATAACATTATAAAGAACCTCATCCGTGAGACATAAATGGATCAATGATAAAGCCTTCTTATCAAGAGCATTTCACTCGTTATCAGTCATAGTAGACTTCCGCTCCTTAAGAGCATCATCTTCGCCTTGCTTGATTAAGGAACTCATCATCTTGATTTTTCATAACTCAAAATTATTTTTTCCTTAAGCACCTAGCGCTCGCCATTATTACTAATCCCTCAAATTCAGATCTGTACCCCAACGATAGCTCTAATACCACTTATTGGACTTTGAGTCGAGCGGGCTACGACTAGTCGAGCCGCTTCCACGACCGATCGTGAACGTTCAAATTTAAGACATCTATAACAATATACCACTTGTTGGGGATTTTGACCTGCGGAATCACATAGATCTTGATCTAGGATAGTAATTCAATAACATCAAGCACATACAAGAGAACACATAGATTTAACATGAAAAAACCCTTTCAGAAAAAAACCACGGCACAAAGCAACAAATCTCCACTATAAAAATAGAAATTACAAAGAGAGAGGACTTACCCGATTCGAACAACCTCGAATCTCACCCTTGCTACACCCTTTAATTTCCTTAGAACCTCTTTAAAAAGCTTTAGAATTATTTCTCATACCCTAAAAAGCCCTAGAAACACCTACTTATAATTTAGGCAACTTCCCTTCTGCATTCCAGTTGCGCAAGGACTCAAAATCTATAATCCGCACAAAATCGCAAAATGAATCTTCGTAACCACAACTGGTCGTGCGCCACCAACGACCGGTTGAGCATGGCTCACGATCGGTTGAGCACCTCGAACCCAAAAATTGATTCTTGTTGGACTTTGAGTCGAGCTGCTCCCACGACCGATCGTGAACATTCAAATTTAAGACATCTATAACAACCCCTACTATGATGTTCACATGCTATTCAGATTTTTCAAGAAGTGTCATAGTTAGATGATGGGGTTTCTTACATGGGTGGTAGACTCTCGGGAGTTTCTTACCTATCCAGATTTTTCAAGAAGTGTCACGGTTAGATGAAGGAGTTTCTCACTCGGGTCCTTATTCTTACTCGGGGGGTAGACTGTCAGGAGTTTCAACTTCTAGTCAAGGGTTCAAGTACCCATAGGTGGTGAAATTCCACTAGCGTGATCTAAGCTAGTTATCTGACCGACTAATCGTGGTCCCCCACCATGATGTTTACAGCCATCCAAATTGTTAGTAAGATCACAACTACTTCGATGAAAGTGCCGCACAAAATTAGTCTGATCCAAACTATGTGGGACCCGTCGTGGGCCCAATGTAATGTGTAACTGAAATTCAAACCATCCAAAGTATATATGGACCCGACTAAGATGTTCAGACCCCACACACTCATATATATATATATATATATATATATATATATATATATATATATAACATATTTAAAAATAATGAATAATAATAATAATAAGCCGTAGTGGCTGCTACTGCAAACAGCGTGCAACAATCTACTTTAAATGCAGCAGTGTGTTGTTGCAACATCCAGTAGGTGAGGCCCATTTTAGGGCCCCACTATGTTATGTGTGAGTTAAATCCATGTCGTCCATCCATTTTCCCATATCATTTTAGGAAATGGCCCAAAATTTGGGGCTGATCCAAGGCTCGAGTGGGCCACACGAAAAGGAACAGTGAAGATAATGATACCCGTTGAAAATCACCAAGGATCCACCATAAGGCTTATCTGCCATTCAACCTCTAGAGAAGTCTCATAGACCTATATATATATATATATATATATATATATATATATATATATATATATATATATATATGAGGGGAATGTTTTGTATATTAGCACTGTCCATCCAAACGTAAGCCCATCTGGGCCCCACAATGGCACAGATACAAATCTCAGATGGACCACATCATAACAAACACTGCTAATTGAACATCCACCTTTGAAAACTTCCCAGCCCACTGTAACGTTTACCTGCCATCTGACTTTGGTGCTTCCAAGTCTACGTATGAGTGGGGGCCCACATGTGAGGTAGAATGAAGCCTATATGGGCCCACCAAAGAAAACGGTGGGGATTTAATGCCATTCATTAAAACGCACCTTGATGTATCTGTTTTATATCCACACCGTCCATCCTTTGCCATATGATTTTAGGGAGTTAGCCGGGGGCAGACCTTAGGGTATAAGCAGGTGGACTCCACTCCAGCAAAACCATGGGATCAATGACTCCCACCGTTGAAAACCTCTTGGAGCCCAAAGTGATACTTGTGTATTATCAATGCTATCCAACCATTTTTCTAACCCAAACTGCCCAGATTACGGGGCCCACTGTGGACCCCACCCTGATGTATATATTATAGATCTAAATAGCCCAGATTGTGGGGCCCGTTGTGGACCCCACCTGTTGATGCATACGTTGTATATCCACGATGTTCATCTATGGAACCCGAGATGATGAATATGTTCAATCCACTCCATCTAGCCACTATGGACCCCACTAGATGTATGCCTTGTATATCTATGCCATCTATCCACTTCCCCAACTCATGATTGTAGGGTGGGGCCCAATCGGGCTAGGTTTGGGCCCAACTTGAGATATGTGTTGGGTCGAATTTTTGGCCCAACTTGAGGTATGTGTTGGGCTGATTATTGGGTCACCTTGTTAATGGTATGGGACTTGTTTTTTTATGCTATTGATGTGCTCACAATGGTATTGGAGTGGTGGGCCTGCTACTCTTGAACCCCACCTTGAGCGAATACCTTGTAGGGCCATTAGTGGTAGGCCTATCGGGCATATGAGTGGGCTTTTCCGTTTGGCTAGTACTTAGTCTCCAAGTGATGTGTATGATGGGCTGTAAATTGGGCCTTGGGGATTCGTTGTGATTGATCCCTTGCATGGACCAATTTGTGATGATCAAGTGGGCCACCCAACAATGTCGGATGGGATGTAGCGACGCACTTATCAACCCATTCAAGAGAAAGACAATGAATCTGTCCTTAGCCCGCTTGGAATGATAGTTGTACGCGAAGAATAGTGATGGATTGCACATAGAACTATTATATGATGATGGGTTGTGTGTGGTAACGTGGCGAGATATGTGTAGTCATGATGATGTATGTGATTAGATGTAATGATAGGATATGTGTGGTAATGTTAACTTATGATCACATGCTTGGGATATGATTAAGTGGATTTAAGGACAAAGCGGGACCATTGTATGTACTGCCTTGAGTGATAAAAAGCACGCCTAGTATGATGTGGTGGTGCGACACTTGTGCATAAACTCACTATGGGATCGATGATGTGGACCGCTTAACCCTTATATATATGCCAATGAATATGTCGGTGATATAGCCTAACTTTCGAGTAGTTAAGGCTCATTATATGCAGGATTTGATACATGTTATGGGTATGCGTGTTCTGCCTCGCACGTATTTGAATATATAACTTATTATGATTAAGACCGTATGTGATTTTGGTTAAGTGTTTAGTACTAAGTGATGACGTGATGTTAGTTGTACTGTTGCACGAAATGTACGCACTTGTAACATGAAGGGTATGATCACTCGCATGGTCAAACGATTGTTTACTTAATGTTGTCATGGTCGTTTATGGCTAACCTAGGGATATTATGCATATTG
Organism: Magnolia kwangsiensis; assembly: GCA_037074715.1. NCBI lineage: Eukaryota > Viridiplantae > Streptophyta > Magnoliopsida > Magnoliales > Magnoliaceae > Magnolia > Magnolia kwangsiensis. The sequence continues at coordinate 32,079,917 of CM073579.1, read as the reverse complement.
TATCGGTACTCACGCTTACATTTATCTACATCATAGATGTAGAATGCATGGTTTGCATAGTTTGACCATACAGAGATCATGTGCATGTTATGGATCATGAAAGGATGTTAGTGTGTGGTCACGTTGTGGAGTATGTTCGGATCTTATATATATCCGGTTTAAGAGACTGCAGGTTGAGGTTGTAATTGGTTGGAAGAGGAGCCCAGTTAGCTTTAGGGTTGCCTCATATTCAAACATGACTTGTGTTAATGCAATTTTCTAGTAGACCTTTCCTGATTGATCCTTCGAGACCTGCATAGATAGAAACAAGAGACAAAGGAGACCCTGGCTATACAGGGGACCCTCCGATGCCTAAGTCAAGACTTTGGGATCTTTTGTAGGGTAGGATCTCTTTAAGAAAAGAGTCACTAGTCGAGTATAGGGATTTTTAATGCGTACCTCATATTGGCTAGAGGTACCTTTATTTATAAAAGAAAGAAGACAGTCGTAAGGAGGAGTCATTTCTGATATACCGGAGATGAATCCGCTCAGAGATTCGTCTGGAATCCTCTCAAGATTATCGTCGTCTGAAGTTCTCGGGATCTAATTTGATCCTCAGAAGATCTTGGGAAAGATCTTCGGGCCATTGGAGAGATTCCCGGATTATTGATTCGGGTGAAGATCGTACAAGCCATATTAAGCTTTCCGTTGAATCGGTGTTTGCCTTATTTTAGAGTTTATCTTGAGCTATAGTCAAGCTATGACCGACCTATAGCCGAGCTAGGGCCGGCCTATAAGCTAGGTAGGCAATTGACCATTTGAATGGACTTACAGTTGCATCCTCTTTGAGTGTCCTTACAGCTGCATCAATATCCTAAAAGGTCGCCTTGTTTTTTGAAGTAGACCCCCCTTAGGGCCTAGAACTCAAAGGGTCCATGCTGGAGAGTAGAGTTGATGCATTCCATAAGTCGACCTAACGACTTAAATATTTTTCACCCACCAACTTGTGTACATAGCATTAATATTGGGTACTATAATGTTGCATGGTGTTCTTGTCGATCATCATAGCATTTCTCATAACATCCTTGAGTGCATAATTGAGAACCACAACAACACCATAGATTATTTATGTGACCACTACAACAATATCATGGTTGGTACCATCGAGCCTCATCGTTCAGACAAGGAGGACATCATAAGTCACATAGTGTCGAATACCATAGTAGGCCTGACTCCCTCTTGTATGGTGGGTGATAAGAGGTTTAGTCACGCCTATCCAAAAATTGTAGTGTGAATGTGGTTCAGCTTGAATAACCGCTAAAATGGGTCTACTACTAACATGCCAACTGGATTTGGTATTGGCCATAAGCCCTCACCGACAAGGCAGGTATGCAAGGCCCTTATCTAAGGAGCTTTGGACTTTAATTGGGCATTGGCCCTAGTGATTTCTAGTTGATAATTGTGTCGAGACATGGATTTAGAATTGAGGACTATTATGTTTACATATACCTAGCATTTTCTTACATCACATCCCTTGCATTGCATATTACCTTGTCGGCCTCATATGACATTGCATCGCTCATCATACCTTAGTTATATACTATGATATTGCAGTAGTCTATTTATACAAGAGTATAAATAGAGGACACTTCAACTGGTCGTAGGAGAACGGATTTTTGAAATTTTTAGCGCAATCGGATAAAACCGACTCATGACTGGTGGTAGGCCTCTCACGACTGGTCGTGGGACCACCAGTTTAGTTGTTGGACTTTAAGTCTTAGAACCAGGACTAGTCGAAGGATGAGTCGACACTGTTCACACGACCGATCGAGTAGAGTCTAGGACTGGTCATGGACGAATAGAAATTTCTAAAAAAGTGCAACAAACTTAGGACAAGTCTTGGAATCTCTTGAACTGGTCGTAGCAATGCTAGGACTAGTCGAACAAGGTCCAGGACTAGCCTTAGAGCAAACCAAATTCATATAAAAAGATTCAGTTTGAATTATGTATACAAAATGACCTACCCTATGGTCAAACTAAGGTCTTTCATACCTGGGACATGAAGTATGAACATTGAAACTTCATTCTTTCAGATGAAGGTTGACCTTTGAACCTTATGAAGCTTGAGATCTCTACTTGATGTAGCTTGAACTTGAGATCTTCTACAGCTTGAAATTACACTTCATCTTGAGTGACACTTGAGTCTTGAACAAACACTCTTCTTATCGATGTACCTCTGAACATAGATGCTTACAGAAGAGGACAAAATGCATGACCTTTCATTTCTTTCTTGAAGTCGATCACCGTACTTGACTTTAGCATTGTGATGCAATGTCTTGAGCACAAAACACGAGACACAGATAAATGTTTTGGCATACAAAATTTGACAACCAAAGGAGCATAAAACCATAGCACTTACACTTTCAATACTCACTCGCCCTCGCTTTTAGTAGACACTATAGACACCCCACCCAGGGTGAAAGAACTTATCTAAGCACTATGGGACCCCTACATCCATCACAAAAGCCTAAGCCCAAACCAAGCCCAGTTCAAGCTTAAACTAAGAGCTAGGCCCATTCACATTTAGAATCCGAATAAAGCAAAAGGGACTAAACCAAAGGGATACCCAAACCTCACTTGAGCTCCCAGCCAAAACTAGGACTCATCCATGAGGCTGATAATGCATCATTGCCACTTGCCATGTTAAATTTTGTGATTTTTCTTCGCGGGTTAGGTGAAGGAGAGACAAACAAAACCCTACATTAGGAGTGCAACATCATGAAATTTCACGACCAAAGTTTATACTCGTGCCTGAGAAAAATAGGTGGTAATAGTGTATAAATTAGATGCTTTAAAAATCTTTTTTTCATTTAAATCACATCCAGTTACATTCATAAAGGTAACCACTCACAAGAATAAAATCAACCATACTTATTATTTCAATAGAGTAAAAGAATTCAACAGATTATCAAATACCCTCTCAATGGGAGCTAATTATATTATCAAGTTCACAGCTGAAATATAAAACTAAATCATGAAACTATCTTCTTATTCATTTAGTAGAATCTTCCAAAGGGAGATGGTCCTCTAGGTCTTCAATCTGTACATCACATGTATCATCTGTATAGTTGGAGAGGGTCAATGCCTTACTCATAGTGATGATTATCCTTTACGATTAACAATAATTGAAGAGATTCATAAATGTAAAATAAGGGTTCTGATATGTCGTGTACTCCACTACTATAAGGCCTGTATCCTAGTTCGTACTGTACCGTAAACTCCTGCGATCCTCATAATCAAATTTCAGTAACCCGCGACCTGTAATCGACATTTGCACGCGACCTTAAGTAGTTTCCCCTAAATCTGAGTCGACTCGACTCGAGACTTGTACCATTGCGACCACGTAGTCGCTGCGGTTCCAGCGCTGCGTCTTGCACACAGATGTGATACGCAAGCCAGGAAATGTGAGCCCACGTTTATCTCGAAGAAACACCGCGTGTTGCGAATTTCAAAAGAATCTCTACAACCCATCCCATCAATCTATCAAGTCAAGTCAAGTACACATCACATCTCTAACCCATGCTTTCTTTATTTCCAAGACAAGCTACCTACCCCAAGTTAACCCTCATGTCACTCACACCCATCACTCACATCCATCACCCACCCATCACCTCTCTTACAACCACCATTTCTCTCCCTTTCTCTACTCACTTTCCTAAGCAATAAGGGAGGTAGACGTCCAAGCATTTTCAAGCTCCAAGAAAGCCAAGCGTGGCCCACTTCCTACCTCTCATCTCCCATCTCAACCCTCCAATCTTCATCAATCTTCATCAAAGACAAAGCTAAGGAGTTTGGCATTCCATCGGACCAAGAAGATCAAACAGTAGGTGTTTATAGGACTAGATTTGTGGTTTTGATGATGGGCTAGGTGTAGACGATGGCCCACCATTATTCTCATGATCATTCCATGATGGAGCCATTCTCCAAGGACCCATCATGATGTTTATGTTATTAGTATGAAAAGGTCATCTAGACCTTACACTTAGTGGTGGAGAACGGATTTCCACCCTTGAATTTTATGATTGAAGGCCCGCATGAGGTGGGGCCCATTGATGTATGTGTTGTATGATTAAGGGAAAGCTCATAGTGGTGGAGCTCCTCCCTGCTCACGTCTCTCTCTCTCTCTCATGATGGAGTGTGGCCCACTTAATCTAGTCCGTCCATATATTGGACCCCACCTTGCTACCTGTCCATTGGGACAGGCCTGAATGTAGGAAAAACACAAATATCAGTTTGGTCCAAACTATGGTGGGCCACTACATGGACCTATTGAGGGTTAAATGTTGCATATCAAACCCCGATTATTGTCAGATTTTACGTACACGATAATGCTTAATGGAGTATTTTAATTGTGTTTTGTTGCAGGATGCAATCAGGAGTGTTGACTGAAAACTGATAGTAAAAGTGTGAATTTGACACTTCGAAGTCACCAAAGCAAGGGACGGACCCCAGGAGACTAAGATCAATGGAATTTACATGCCAGGGATCTGAGAAAATCAAGTTGTTCACGTTAAAGAGGCCCGAAATTGATCCAGAATACAAGATCACAGGGTTTCACCATCTGTTCGGCTCGAAACTTCATACATGGCCAAGGGACCACAAATGAACCGTACACGAAGAATTTCAGCTCTCAGATCCTTCTGGAAGAGGTCCAATAGCCAGATCAGCCCACAAATCGTTAAACTAGGGCCCACCTGATCTCTAGATATGCTTCAAATTTGGACTCAAAACCTTAAATAAGATGAGAAAAAGGATGGACGGATCAGATTTCTCATAGACATTACAGTGGACCCCACATGGGATTGATGTATGTGCAGTGCACGTGCACTAGACGTGCACCGGACCAAGTACCCGGTCAAAAGGAGGAAGACCCGAACCGGTTCCTGCGCACACACAGTCAGTGGGACCCACTCATTGCCCAAATTAATGATCTGATTCATCCATATGCTCTGTAGGATGGCCTAGACCCGAGCTATGATTCCTTTCTGGTCCCATGCAATGGATCGTGTGAATTTTTCATCCAAACGGAAGATGGATGGTGAAATGCAAAGCTCCGTGGGCCACATCTAATATAAGCCAAATAGTCCATTATTGAATGGTTTTTCATAAGGAGTCGAATGGACGGACTGGATTTCTCTGAAAATTCCAACATGGGGCCCACCAATCATCACAGCGGAAGAGCTGTGCGCAGGCTCTGCATCCATGAAAATCGGCCTTTGTGGGCCATTTCATGATCTTGATCACGGTCGGATTGTTAATCCAAACTGTTCAAAATCCTCAGAAGTGGGTCTTTACCCCAACTAAGAAGGCCAAAACAAAGGTGGGATGACCATCCGTTCCAAAACATCTCCAAAAGCAAGCTGGTTACGTTTTCTCGCACATGCAGGATTGTTGCTGCATAAACAGGGTTGGTGACTAACCTAGTTTCTCTCCCATCCAAACTGACTCTCAGCCTCTATAAAAGGAGACATGGAGAGAGCATCCAGGACAACTTTTGATGTGGTAGAAATCTCTGAGATGGAAGGAGAGAGCGAGCGAGCGAGAGAGAGAGAGAGAGAGAGAGAGAGAGAGAGAGAGAGAGAGAGAGTAATATCTTTTTGTTATTTCTTTAATTATTTCTTTTGATATGTTTAGCCTAATCATGTGTAGCTAAACCTCTTAGCTAGGGCTAAGAGGTGAAGCTCGTAGTGAGATGGGAGGCTCTATTTTATGCCTTTTGTTTACACTAAACTGATTTTGAAGTTAGTTTAATTAAAGGGAATGTTTTTAGTTTTTAATGGACTGTTGTGACTAAAATTACAATGGGTCTACGATAGCTTTGAGCATGTTCCTTTCTTTTTATGTTTATGATGTAGCCCTATTGTTCACCATCGTCTCTTGGGCATGGTCGGATGACGGTACCCTTCCTAACCTTCATACATTGTTGATTGGTTGGTAATTAGTTTAATTTTGTTGTTTACTTTGTCTCCTGGGCATGGTTTGGTGATGGAATCCATTCTAATTTATATACTTTTCATCTCTTAAAAATAATATTAAAGAAAGTTTAGTCTTGATTTTCATGGGTACACTCTTCAACTGGATGAAGATGGGACTCTAAGTCCAGTTGAGTTTTTAATACAGGCATAAGATCTCCCTGATCTCTACAAGTGGATCCTCTGAATCCCTAGTTTCCTTTCCCTAAATTCTCTTAATTTTAGATTAATACTTTCACCATTATTTCTCAATTATATTCAATTTAGATTTCATCTTAATATAATTCTAGTTCTACTTAGTTTCAGATAACGTACAGGTATCAATCCCTTGGGATTCGACATCGGTCTTACCGAGTTTATTACTACATCACAACCTTACACTTGGGGAGTGAACAAGACCAACCTTGATGTATTTGTTATGCCACCACTATCCAAAGGTAAGGATGATGGGGCTAGATGGCATGTGTGTGTCATCCACACCATCTAGCATGGAACGGTGCTGGACGCACCGACTAGTCCAGCTGGGACCGGCCATGATGTTTGTGTTGTATATCTACGTTGTTCACACATGTGGACCCTACCTTGATGTATGTATCTGATCCACATCATCCACCCTATTTCCCATCTCATTTTAAGCATTGAGCCGAAAAATGAAGCTAATCTGAATCTCTAGTGTCACGTCCCAAACCCGAAAATCGGATTCACATGAATCCCGATTGCCGAATCCGGTGCCAACAGCCTCCGTAGTGCCCCATTCTCGGCTCCTGACAATCCAATGCCAGATTCCGATCCTGGGATCCTACAAGAAGGATTTTCAGAATGAATTTCTTTTTTATAATGGAGCATAACCACAAGCATAACAAGGTCACAAAACAACATCACCACATATCCACTATATCAAAAACTTTAAGTACAATGCGGAAAGGGAAATACAAGGTGATCAAAAGCTCCAAAAGGTCCTGATATGCACTCCTGCCTCAGCGATGCTGCTGTCTAACGCTACCTGCACACAACTGTCGTGCATAAGCTTACAAAAGCTTAGAGGGTGGTGTAAGTGTGTGCGGAGGGCAAACGCCGAGTGTACAAGATCAAGTAATGCAGAAGTATGTGGTAAGTCCATGAATATACCAAGGCTATGTAATGCAAGGCATGATGCGAGGTATGAATGCCACCAGCCACACCGATGCAATGCAAGGCCTACATAGCCGAATGTCATATGCGAAATGCAACCCAAGCAAGTCGGTACTCATCATGTACACATATCAATACAGTTCCTCTCTGGATATCACCGGGGTCTAATACACTTCGCAGTGACTGCCACCTCCCTAGCTGCACAGTCAAGCAAGCGGAAAAGACCTCACTATCCGCCTGACCAGTAGTATGCCAATACCTACCCGGCTCGTCGATAGCGGACTCATTTGCGAGCTAGTCAAACTCAGCCTAGCTTTTAGCCCCCTCACTCAGGCGGATAAGGCCACACCCCCTTCCAATCTACCACGACACAGTGGGAGACGTGGCCTACTGGTATTCGACACTCGGGCACTCGTGTATCCACTCGGTCTAGACGTTGGAGCATCTTCTGGTACCAAAAAGGTTTTGGGACTCTCACCCAAGGACATCCTAAGTGCCCACAATGCTGAAATAAGTATTTTCAGTATCCAATATGGCTATCCACGATGTACCTGTGGAGCCACGGCCCTGATGTCGCTAGGGCGTGCAGTGATCAAGTCACACGTATGCGAGATGTATGAATCACACCGTCAAATCATGCAGAAATCCAGCGCGTACTGCGCGATCATGTGGGGCACTCTATCTCATAACGGGTCCCATAGGTGGTCTGCCCAATGGCATATGCTATGATCAGTCACTACTCAAATCAAGCATACATATGATGCGTATGGGCATGAGTCATGGGATTATACTAAGCATGTTATAAAGCGATGAATAGTAATGAGTATGGGTCTATCAATGGGCCCTAAGGAGAGTTACAATGCGGATATTTAACCAACATTATACTTACAATGTGGACGTTAAACCAACATTATTCCTTAGGCACGACCCGCCATAAATATCATTACATGAACCATGGGAAATCACACATTGTAATGGACCTTAAGGACATCCGTTGGGCCCCGATCCATGGGCCTTAGATACATCAAATGGGCTAAATCACGTGAGCCTTACATTCATCAAATGGTTGCATTAATAGGCCTCACCAATGAGCCTTATGTACATTGCAATGGTCCATGACCCATGGGCCATGAAATATATCAAAGTGGGCCCAATCCTATGGGTCTTATATGTGTCAATTGGGCCTGAACCCATGGGCCTGAACCCATGGGCCTTATATGTGTTAAATGGGCCTAATACTATGGGCATTATATATGTCAAATGGGCTTGATCTCATGGGCCTTATATGTACACCAAGGTGGGCCTCAATGAATGGCTACAAATACATCAACATAGGACCTACACACATACCAAGGTGGGCCCAATTGAACCATAGATCTGACTCATTTTCAGCTCAAGCCATAATATGAGCTTACAAAATAAATGGACGGTTGATAGCTCAGGCATCATGGTGAGGGTCCACATGAAAGCCCACCATCATGTATGTATTATATATAATATAATATATAATCTATGTATTATATATATGATATATACAATATAATGTAATGTACATATATATATATATATATATATATATATATATATATATATATATATATATATATATATATATATAATATTACATTATATAAAATTATATAAGTGATACACATGTATACCTGTGTGGGAGAGAGAGGGACGCCAACCTCCAGCGTCAAGAGACGCTGGACGGCCAGCGAATGAAACAAAAACATCATTGTGGGTCCCATGTGGGGCCCACCATATGGTTTACTGACCATCCAACCTGTTGGTAAGGTCACAAATGCCTGGATGAATGGAAAGGAAAAATATAAGATTGATTCAAAACTTATGTGGGCCCAAAAGGGTTTCAAGGGTGGAATTCAATCGTCGCTGTTTCAAGTGGTGTGGGCCACCTGAGATATAGATCAAACTTATTTTTGGGTGGGGCCTACTTAAGGTAGGGACCCACCAAATGAAAGGGTTGGATTGGCAAATGAACATCAAAGCGGGGCCCACATGAGGAGCCGTGGGCCCCAGCGTCCGCCCGCTGCAGAGCCGCAGGCGCTGCCTGCGCTAGCAGCAGCAGCACTGCTGCATCTGATTTTTTTTATTTTTTTATTTTTTGAAGAACTTGGTTTTTCCAAGGTTTTTCAAATGTGGGGCCCGCATTTGATGGATCCACTCCATCAATTGGATTCTACGGCCCACAATGATTCCATCAAGACCAATATCGGGCCTCGTTTAGCGCATAGGAAGAATTTTGATAGAGTTCAATGGTAAGGATGTAGTTTTCAACGCCATGGCCCACCGGATACTCTAATCAACCTCATTTTTCGGCTCAACGCCTAAAATGAGTTGAGAAAGAGGATGGACGGCTTGGATTAGAAACATACTTCAAGATGGGGCTTATACAGGCGGTCCCTTCCAAAGGCTTTGAACAAGCCAATATTTGTGTTTTCTTTTCTTTCCACGTCCAGCGTCCAGAGACGCTGGACGGTCTGTCCATGAAAGGTGGGCCTGCTCAGGTGGGCCACCATATGGATGTACGGTGTGGTACAACACACACTAGGCGGGGTCCATTCAAGTTGGCCACACAACAACATCAATACACAAAGAAAGGAAATAATGAAAAGGAGAAGGAGAAAGAGATAGAAGGAGAGTGGGACACGCGTGATGGAGGGACCCCGGCACTGTGGGCCCTCCGTTTCAACCATCCAATCATACATTAATGGGTCCCATTGCGTATGGGCCTTCGAAATGAAAGATCAACGGTGGAGATCCCTCTCCACTCAAAATGAACGGTCTATATGACCTCTTAATGCAAGAAGTAAACATCATGATGGGGTCCATGGAGAATGGCCCCATCATGGAATAGTTTTGATGATCAAGATGAGTCATTGGCCACATCTTAGGGTCCCAAGTGAGATCCAAACCATTGATCGGTTGGCCTCACTTGGCCCACCTTTAAAATATGAAAACTACTCTATCAAAGCACCCACCACTTGATCTTCTTGGTCCGTTGGATAGCCGGTCTCCTAGAGCTTCATTTTGATGGTGGAGATGAGAAATGGATGGCTAGGATGATGGGATTTGGAGATGGGAAGTGGGCCACCAAAATGCACATTTTTCTCTCATGAAAGGCCTTGGACGTGGGAGGCTTTTGCTTGGTTGGAATTGTGATGAGAAATGAGGGAGAGGTGTGATCTAATGAGAGATGGAGTGATGTGAAGGGGTGATGGTTGATGGATGTGAGTGATGGGTGAGGTGATGTGTTAGTTGACTTGGGAGGTTGCTTGACTTGTGGAGAAAGGAAGCATGGGTGCTTGTACTTGACATGAGAGGTGATTGATGGGATTGATGGGACATATTATAGAGATTCTCTTGGGATTTGCAACGCGCGGTGTTTTTGCTCGAACTGAACGCGGGTCCGCATCTCATCATCTGGGTATCGGATCGGTGCGTGAGTTGTGGCGTTGGAACCGCGGCGACGGTGCGGTCGCAATGATACAAGTCTCGGATTAAGCCGGCTCAAATGAATAAGATACGACTTACGGTCGTGCGCAACGTCAACTACAGGTCGCGGATTGCCGGAATTTGATGAGAAGGATCGCGGAAAGCGACGAAACAGTACGGATTATGATACGGGTCTTACAGCTCTCCCCACCTAATAAAAATTTTATCCTCAAAATTTACACTACCATCGCAACTAACCACAACTTAAAAAAAGGAGATAGGGAACATAACATCATATATAATCAAGCACATAATACATCATACAATCAATCATCGAAAAGATGGGGATAACGCTCGCGGATCTCTGCCTCGTGCTCCCAAGACGCCTCATCCACACTATGATGGCCCCACTGCACCTTCACCAAGGGAATGACCTTGGTCCTGAGGACCTGCTCCTTCCGATCGAGGATACGAACTGGCTGTTCAATATAAGAAGCGTCCTCACGAACCTCCAACGGCTGCCAATCAATAACAGGAACGACGTCTGACCCACACTTCCTCAACATAGAGACATGGAAGACGTTGTGGACGCGAGACAACTGCGATGGCAAGGCAAGCCGGTAGGCCACAGCGCCAATGCGCCCAGTGATCTCGAAAGGTCCTATGAATCTCGGGGCAAGCTTGCCCTTCGTCCCAAAATGAACTACACCCTTCATGGGTGAGACCTTGAGATACACATAGTCCCCAACGGCAAACTCCAAGGGACGACGCCGAAGATCAGTAAAACTCTTCTGCCGGCTCTGAGCTGTGCGCATCCTGTCTGATGATGTCGATAGCCTCTGACGTCTGCAGCACAAGCTCGGGACCTAGGAGACGTCGCTCTCCAACCTCGGTCCAACAACTAGGAAATCTGCACGGTCTGCCATATAATGCCTCAAAAGGAGCCATGCCAATGGTCTCCTAATAGCTGTTGTTGTACGCAAACTCAGCCAATCGCAGGTGCTCGTCCCAACTACCTGCGAAATCAATCGCGCAAGCCCGAAGCATATTCTCAAGGATCTGGTTGACCCTCTCGGTCTGACCATCGGTTTGCGGATGATACGCGGTGCTGAGCTACAAATCAATGCCCATCGCTCTCTGGAAGCTCCTCCAAAACTGAGACGTGAACCTCGGATTTCGGTCTGAAACAATCGAGACAGGAACACCATGCAATCTCACGATCTCATCAATAAACATCCTGGCGAGCCGATCTGTATGCCAAGTCTCACGAATCATAAGAAAATGTGCCGACTTCGTCAGACAGTCCACAACAACCCAGATGGCGTCATGACCGCGCTGAGTCCTTGGCAAACCCAAGATAAAATCGGTAGATATATGCTCCCACTTTAACATCGGGACGCTCAGCGGCTGTAATAGACTAGGGGGTCTCTGATGATCGACCTTGACACGCTAGCAGGTGTCACACTCGGCCACAAAACTGGCTATCTGGCGCTTCATCCCTGACCAAAAATACTGGCGTCTCATATCGCGATACATCTTCGTCGGTGGATAGAGAAACGCGATCGATGTGCCTCGGTCATAAGATCTCGACGTAAATTAGGAATATCCGGGACACATAATCGGCCTCTGAAGTGAAGTCCACCGTCAGAACCAATCTGCCAATCCGTCTGACTCTCAGATGCTGCCTCCACTCGGTAATCCTGTAACGACTCGTCTGTCTGTTGAGCCCCGATCACCCTTGCGATGAGAGATGATTGAATCGACAAGCTCGATAGCTGAACGATAGATGACTGTAGACCAAACTCAAAGTCGTACTCTACTATATCCTCGAGCATCCTCCACTCCTGAATCATCATATGCGCCACCAGGCCTCGTGGCTGACGACTGAGGGCATCCGCCACCACGTTCGCCTTACCCGGGTGGTACTGAAGATCAAAATCGTAGTCCTTCAGGAGTTCTATCCAACGTCTCTGCCTCATGTTCAGCTCGGACTGAGAGAACAAATACTTCAAGCTCTTATGGTCGGAGAAGAGTGACGAATCTCACCCCATAAAGATAGTGTCTCCACACTTTCAACGCAAAGACAACCGCTGCCAGCTCCAGATCATGCATAGGGTAGTTCAGCTTATGGACCTTGAGCTGACGGGATGCATAAGCCACCGGCTTCCCGTGCTGCATCAGGACAGCACCTAAGCCAACTCGTGGGCATCAGTAAATACAACAAATCCATCACTCCCAGAGGGAAGAGTGAGGACAGGAACGGACATGAGGTGATCCTTTAACTCCATAAACGCCTGCTCACAAGCATCACTCCAAACAAACTCAGCACCCTTCCGGGTCAACCTGGTCAACGGGGCTGCAATGCGAGAGAATCCCTCAATAAATCGTCGGTAGTAGCCCGCCAAACCAAGAAAACTGCAGATCTCGGATGCATTCGTGGGCTGGTCCCACTGACGCACGGCATCTATCTTCGAGGGGTCTATAGCGACACCCTGCCTCGTCACTACATGGCCGAGGAACTTCACCTCCTCCTGTCAAAACTCGCACTTCTCCAGCTTCGTGTAAAGCTGGTATGCATGGAGGGTCTGCAATGTAATCTCAAGATGCCGCTCATGCTCCTCACGAGTCATCGAATATATCAGAATGTCGTCAATAAACACCACGACAAACTGATCAAGATACGGACGGAAGACCTCGTTCATCAACTGCATGAATACTGCGGGCGCATTGGTCAGTCCGAAGGACATGACCTGGAACTCAAAATGACCGTATCGCGTCCTAAAGGCTGTCTTCGGGATATCCTCATCTCGAACCCGAACCTGATGATAACCGGACCGCAAGTCTATCTTTGAAAAGAACTGCGCCTCCTGCAGCTGATCAAACAAGTCATCGATCCTCGGAAGCGGGTACTTGTTCTTGATCGTGACCTTGTTGAGCTCGCGGTAGTCTACGCAAAGCCTCAACGAGCCATCCTTCTTCTTTACGAAGAGTACCGGCGCTCCCCACGGTGAACTGCTCGGACGAATAAAGCCTAGCTCGCGCAACTCGTCCAACTGCTTCTGCAGTTCTCGTAATTCCAACGGTGCCATACGATACGGGGCCTTCAAAATAGGTGCGGTACCGGGGCACAAGATCAATCTGGAACTCAGTATGCCGACGAGGTGGTAATTCCGGAATCTCCTGGAACACATCAGGAAAACCACAAACAACCGGCAGCTGGTCGATACTCAAAGCAGCTGACTCCTCAACGGCACACGATAACAGGAAAGAAAGCTGCCCTCCTCTAGGCTCGACAACAAACTGAAACTTTAACACACCGGGTATGCAGAATGTGACTGTCCTCGCAGAGCAGTCTAATATGGCGTAGTACTCAGCAAGCCAGTCCATGCCCAGGATAACATCAAAACCGGACATCGATAATACAAATAGGTCCGCAGGCAAGAAGATATCCCCAATTAAAATAGGGCAAGACACGCAAAATTGACCCAACACTGCGGTCTTCCCTAATGGCGTCGATACTACCAAATCCTCACGGACAGACTCCAACGGCAAACCGGTCGATCGGTAGAAATCATCAGCGACAAATGAATCGATGCACCAGAATCAAATAGTACACGTACAATGCATGCAGAGACAGGAAGAGTACCCTCGATGACCCCTCCTGATGACTGAGGGTCCCGTTGGGTGGCATAGAATCTGCCCTGAGCCTGCTGGGGAGGTGCAGGTCGCCTCTGAGGTCTCTGCTGCTACTGTGGTCGCTGTGGGGGCCTAACCTGCTGCCTCTGCTGCTGTGGGGGAGGTACAGGAGGCTGGTGTTGTGGTCGCTGCTGCTGTGGTCGCTGTCGTGGAGGTGGATGTGGTGCCCTCGGCTGCTGCTGCTGCTGTGGATGGGGACACTCGTGCCTACGATGCCCTATACGACCGCACCCAAAGCAAGTACCTGTAAACGATCCCGAAGATGGTGCTGGGGGTACTGCTGGTGTTCGGAATGCTGGGCGGGTCGTGCGTCGATGCTGTAAATGATGCTGCTGATGGGAACTACTAGAGGGTGCCTTCCTCTTCTGATCTCCCCTCTGATCGCGGGCTCTCTGCACACTGGCCCAATCTGTCTCATATATCAAGGCTCTCTCTACTATCTCCTCAAATGTCGGAAGCATGTGTCCGATCACACTGCTCGGGAGGGCAGGACGTAAGCCGTTCTCAAAACGACGGGCCTTCCGCCCCTCATCATCAACAAGATACATCGCGAATCTGGATAGTGCGACGAACCAAGCCTCATACTGGGACACAGACATGTCCCCCTGGACCAAAGTCTCAAACTCTAGTGCACACTGCTGTCGCACATGCTCGGAAAAGAACTTCCGGTCAAACCGGTCTATAAAGTCCTCCCAGGTCCACTCAAAATCGACAACTACCGATCGGGCCACAGATGCCCACCAATACTGAGCCTCGCCCTGTATAAGGAATACAGCTAATGGGACTCGCTGCTGGGTAGTTCATCTCATGGTGTCAAAAATCTTCTCCACCTCGGAGCACCATAATTCTGCAGCAGTAGGGTCTGGCTCACCCCGAAAACGTGGGGGATCGTGCCGTCGAAAATCCTTTAGAAGAGCGCTCGCACGCTCCTTCTCAGCCTCGGCTGGTGACACTATGGGATGCCTGCTCTGCCCCTGAAGAATGGCGGTCATCGCCTGCAACATCTGCTGCAGCTGAGTAACACTCATAGGTACGGTCGGATCCGCACCGGTCTCAGGAAAATAAGTGGCATCCTCAGGCTCAAAGGTAGGACTATCTGGTGGTGGAGCAGGAGTAGCAGGTAGTAAAGAAGGAGCTGCGGGTGGTGGTGCGGGAGTCGCTCGGGTCGTTTTTCTAGCCATAACGTCTCCTACAGGAAAGAACAATGGCCTATCAGTCTTGAGAATCCACGAAGGCATATACATTAAGGGTCTATGTCGGATAATCGCTAAATCAGTCAGACTCGGAACCTATTTATAGTAGATATGTGATGTGATCCTCAGGTATTCCCAAGTTATGCTCTGATACCAACTTCTGTCTCGCCCCAAACCTGAAAATCGGATTCACATGAATCCCGATTGCTGAATCCGGTGCCAACAGCCTCCGTAGTTCTCCATTCTCGGCTCCTGACAATACAATGCCAGATTCTGATCCTGGGATCCTACAAGGAGGATTTTCAGAACGATTTTTTTTATATAATGGAGCATAACCACAAGCATAACCAGGTCACAAAACAACATCACCATATATCCACTATATAAAAAACTTTAAGTACAATGCGGAAAGGGAAATATAAGGTAATCAAAAGCTCCAAAAGGTCCTGATATGCACTCCTGCCTCAGCGATGCTGCTGTCCAACGCTACCTGCACTCAACTGTCGTCCATAATCTTACAAAAGCTTAAAGGGTGGTGTAAGTGTGTGCGGAGGGCAAATGCCGAGTGTACAAGATCAGGTAATGCGGAAGTATGCGGTAAGTCCATGAATATACCAAGGCTATGTAATGCAAGGCATGATGCGAGGTATGAATGCCACCGGTCACACCGATGCAATGCAAGGCCTACATAGCCGAATGTCATATGCAAAATGCAACCCAAGAAAGTCGGTACTCATCATGTACACATATCAGTACAGTTCCTCTCTGGATATCACCGGGATCTAATACACTTCGCAGTGACTGCCACCTCCCTAGCTGCACAGTCAAGCAAGAGGAAAAGACCTCGCTATCCGCCTGACCAGTAGTATGCCAATACCTACCCGGCTCGTCGATAGCGGACTCATTTGCGAGCTAGTCAAACTCAGCCTAGCTTTTAGCCCCCTCACTCAGGCGGATAAGGCCACACCCCCTTCCAACCGACCACGAGACAGTGGGAGACGCGGCCTACTGGTATTCGGCACTCGCGCGCTCGTGTATCCACTCGGTCTAGATGTTGGAGCATCTCCTAGTACCAAAAAGGTTTTGGGACTCTCACCCAAGGACATCCTAAGTGCCCACAGTGCTGAAATAAGTATTTTCAGTATCCAATATGGCTATCCACGATGTACCTGTGGAGCCACAGCCCTGATGTCGCTAGGGCGTGCAGTGATCAAGTTACACTTATGCGAGATGTATGAATCACACCGTCAAATCATGCAAAAATCCAACGCGTACTGCGCGATCATGTGGGGCACTCTGTCTCATAACGGGTCCCATAGGTGGTCTGTCCAATAGCATATGCTATGATCAGTCACTACTCAAATCAAGCATACATATGATGCGTATTGGCATGAGTCATGGGATTATACTAAGCATGTTATAAAGCGATAAATAGTAACGAGTATGGGTCTATCAATGGGCCCTAAGGAGAGTTACAATGCGGACATTTAACCAACATTGTACTTACAATGTGGACGTCAAACCAACATTATTCCTTAGGCACGACCCGCCATAAATATCATTACATGAACCATGGAAAATCACACATTGTAATGGACCTTAAGGACATCCGTTGGGCCCCGATCCATGGGCCTTAGATACATCAAATGGGCTGAATCACATGAGCCTTACATTCATCAAATGGTTGCATTAATAGGCCTCACCAATGAGCCTTATGTACATTGCAATGGTCCATGACCCATGGGCCATGAAATACATCAAAGTGGGCCCAATCCTATGGGTCTTATATGTGTCAATTGGGCCTGAACCCATGGGCCTTATATGTGTTAAATGGGCCTAATACTATGGGCGTTATATATGTCAAATGGGCTTGATCTCATGGGCCTTATATGTACACCAAGGTGGGCCTCAATGAATGGCTACAAATAGATCAACATAGGCCCTACACACATACCAAGGTGGGCCCAATTGAACCATAGATCTGACTCATTTTCAGCTCAAGCCATAATATGAGCTTACAAAATAAATGGACGGTTGATAGCTCAGGCATCATGGTGAGGGTCCACATGAAAGCCCACCATCATGTATGTATTATATATAATATAATATATAATCTATGTATTATATATATGATATATACAATATAATGTAATGTACATATATATATATATATATATATATATATATATATATATATATAATATTACATTATATAAAATTATATAGGTGATACACATGTATACGTGTGTGGGAGAGAGAGGGACGCCAACCTCCAGTGTCCAGAGACGCTGGACGGCCAGCGAATGAAATACAAACATCATTGTGGGTCCCATGTGGGGCCCACCATATGATTTACTGACCATCCAACCAGTTGGTAAGGTCACAAATGCCTAGATGAATGGAAAGGAAAAATATAAGATTGATTCAAAACTTACGTGGGCCCAAAAGGGTTTCAAGGGTGGAATTCAATCGCCGCTGTTTCAAGTGGTGTGGGCCACCTGAGATATGGATCAAACTTATTTTTGGGTGGGGCCTACTTAAGGTAGGGACCCACCAAATGAAAGGGTTGGATTGGCAAATGAACATCAAAGCGGGGCCCACATGAGGAACCGTGGGCCCCAGCGTCCGCCCGCTGCAGAACCGCAGGCACTGCATTTGCTAGCAGCAGCAGCACTGCTGCATCTGATTTTTTTTTTTTTTTTGAAGAACTTGGTTTTTCCAAGGTTTTTCAGATGTGGGGCCCGCATTTGATGGATCCACTCCATCAATTGGATTCTATGGCCCTCAATGATTCCATCAAGACCAATATCAGACCTCGTTCAGCGCATAGGAAGAATTTTGATAGAGTTCAATGGTAAGGATGTAGTTTTCAACGCCATGGCCCACCGGATACTCTAATCAACCTCATTTTTTGGCTCAACGCCTAAAATGAGTTGAGAAAGAGGATGGACGGCTTGAATTAGAAACATACTTCAAGATGGGGCTTATACAGGCGGTCCCTTCCAAAGGCTTTGAACAAGCCAATATTTGTGTTTTCTTTTCTTTCCACGTCCAGCGTCCAGAGACGCTGGACGATCTGTCCATGAAAGGTGGGCCTGCTCAGGTGGGCCACCATATGGATGTACGGTGTGGTACAACACACACTAGGCGGGCCCCATTCATAGATAAAAATATTACTCCATGGTGGGGTCCATTCAAGTGGGCCACACAATAACATCAATACACAAAGAAAGGAAATAATGAAAAGGAGAAGGAGAAAGAGATAGAAGGAGAGTGGGACACGCGTGATGGAGGGACCCCGGCACTATGGGCTCTCCGTTTCAACCATCCAATCATACATTAATGGGTCCCATTGCGTATGGGCCTTCGAAATGAAAGATCAACGGTGGAGATCCCTCTCCACTCAAAATGAACGGTCTATATGACCTCTTAATGCAAGAAGTAAACATCATGATGGGGTCCATGGAGAATGGCCCCATCATGGAATAGTTTTGATGATCAAGATGGGTCATTGGCCACATCTTAGGGTCCCAAGTGAGATCCAAACCATTGATCGGTTGGCCTCACTTGGCCCACCTTTAAAATATGAAAACTACTCTATCAAAGCACCCACCACTTGATCTTCTTGGTCCGTTGGATAGCCGGTCTCCTAGAGCTTCATTTTGATGGTGGAGATGAGAAATGGATGGCTAGGATGATGGGATTTGGAGATGGGAAGTGGGCCACCAAAATGCACATTTTTCTCTCATGAAAGGCCTTGGACGTGGGAGGCTTTTGCTTGGTTGGAATTGTGATGAGAAATGAGGGAGAGGTGTGATCTAATGAGAGATGGAGTGATGTGAAGGGGTGATGGTTGATGGATGTGAGTGATGGGTGAGGTGATGTGTTAGTTAACTTGGGAGGTTGCTTGACTTGTGGAGAAAGGAAGCATGGGTGCTTGTACTTGACATGAGAGGTGATTGATGGGATTGATGGGACATATTGTAGAGATTCTCTTGGAATTTGCAACGCGCGGTGTTTTTGCTCGAACTGAACGCGGGTCCGCATCTCATCATCTGGGTATCGGATCGGTGCGTGAGTTGTGGCGTTGGAACCGCGGCGACGGTGCGGTCGCAATGATACAAGTCTCGGATTAAGCCGGCTCAAATGAATAGGATACGACTTACGGTCGTGCGCAACGTCAACTACAGGTCGCGAATTGCCAAAATTTGACGAGAAGGATCGTGGAAAGCGACGGAACAGTACAGATTATGATATGGGTCTTACAGCTCTCCCCACCTAATAAAAATTTCATCCTCAAAATTTACACTACCATCGCAACTAACCACAACTTAAAAAAAGGAGATAGGGAACATAACATCATATATAATCAAGCACCATAATACATCATACAATCAATCATCGAAAAGATGGGGACAACGCTCGCGGATCTCTGCCTCGCGCTCCCAAGATGCCTCATCCACACTATGATGGCCCCAGTGCACCTTCACCAAGGGAATGACCTTGGTCCTGAGGACCTTCTCCTTGCGATCGAGGATACGAACTGGCTGTTCAATATAAGAAGCGTCCTCACGAACCTTCAACGGCTGCCAATCAATAACAGGAATGATGTTTGACCCACACTTCCTCAACATAGAGACATGGAAGACGTTGTGGACACGAGACAACTGCGATGGCAAGGCAAGCCGGTAGGCCACAGCGCCAATGCGCCCAGTGATCTCGAAAGGTCCTATGAATCTCGGGGCAAGCTTGCCCTTCGTCCTAAAATGAACTACACCCTTCATCGGTGAGACCTTGAGATACACATAGTCCCTAACGGCAAACTCTAACGGACGATGCCGACGATCAGAAAAACTCTTCTGCTAGCTCTGAGCTATGCGCATCCTCTGTCTGATGATGTCGATAGCCTCTGACGTCTGCAGCAGAAGCTCGAGACCTAAGAGACGTCGCTCTCCAACCTCGGTCCAACAACTAGGAGATCTGCACGGTCTGCCATATAATACCTCAAAAGGAGTCATGCCAATAGTCGCCTGATAGCTGTTGTTGTACGCAAATTCATCCAATCGCAGGTGCTCGTCCCAACTACCTGCGAAATCAATCGCGCAAGCCCGAAGCATATCCTCAAGGATCTGGTTGACCAATCTACAATATCGAATACAAAACTCTATCATGCAGCATATTATTTTGGGGTAGAAGGATCTAGTACATCTATCTAGACCCTTATTTGCTAAAGAAAGTGAAGTTAGAATGTCCTTATGGCTATTTTTCATAAACTTTTACTATTCACAACAAAATTTTATGAAAGTATTATTTTGTGTTATTTTCATATTAGGTTTGATGCCTAACATGAAATGGATAAGAAATAAATGAAGATTGGAGTGGTGAGAGGAAGAATTTTGAAGACTTTTGGTGAAACGGGGTTTTTAAGCCCTGGCGATTGAATACAAGAGTCGTGGTCATCCCACGGCCCAAGGATTCACTTTCACGGGTTTAAAATCATTCAAAGAACGTCTCAACCCGACTTCCAATGATCTAGCAGCTATTTGGGTTGCTTCACGCGACCCGAGTTGCGTTACAGACTCGATTATGCGATCGATCCGAATAGACTTCGCCTATTGGCGAATCTGCGATCCTAGAAATGTTTCTAGACCCTTCTCGCACCCACCTAAGTCAAAGGAAGCGATAGCGTACATCGCAAGACCATAACCCAGGCCCAGTATACTCTTATTCATGCTCTGATACCAACTTGTAACACCCTGAAAATAGGGGGTCGTGTATAAACTCAACTCCCGCGTTCCAAACCGTCACTTATGCAACAAAAATGATTATGATTCAATGTTTTCTGATTTAATGCATTCACATGAGGAAAAGTATACCAAAACTGCAATTCATACTCCAGATCCAGTGATAAAAGCAAGCGGAAGACTAAACAATATATATATCACTGTAAGGAAAAATAAAGTAGATCTCATCTGTCTCTAAAGTATAAATACATCTCTGAGTCTCATATACATATACATGAACAAAATCAAATGTTCAAAATAGTCCCACTGAAGTCCCATCAACCCAGGTCACCTACGCAAAGCCATCATGATACTGCATGTACGAGAACTCGTCCTGG
This sequence comes from Magnolia kwangsiensis, assembly GCA_037074715.1. Taxonomy (NCBI): domain Eukaryota; kingdom Viridiplantae; phylum Streptophyta; class Magnoliopsida; order Magnoliales; family Magnoliaceae; genus Magnolia; species Magnolia kwangsiensis. Next base: position 32,058,309 of record CM073579.1, on the reverse strand, counting down.
TCCTCGTCGAAGTCTGGCTCTGCCTCCTGGATCTCAGCCTCACCTGCATCTACAACAGGATCTGGTGGGTGTTGCAAACACCATCCCGTAACGTGGGAATGAGTGATCAACTCAGTGGAATCATAGAGCAAAGATTAGCATGTTCACAAATCAATCATGCGATAATAGTAAAGCAGTAAATCAGACAATCTTAATACTGATGTTAATGCAAGATGATATGACGTAATGTATGCCCTCACCGACGATCTCCCTCATACGGCAACATCTTACGACTGCGGCATGCCACACTCCCTAGAGTGCTCCACATCTTCCAGGCACATGCAATGCTATGGTGATATGATTTTCGAGTTGTTATTAGTCCATTCAAACAGCAAGATTGGGAAACTAAGGTACTTCCCTTGTATCAATCCCAACACAGATCCTGTCTAGGGTCGTCACTCCTAATAATCTCATACGATGTATATTTCGTAAGTCGCTGCAAGGGCTGTCAGGGCTGTTGCTCGCACTCGTTGCACCGCTTCCCCATCACCTTATAATACAGGCCTACTGTACTCTACCGCTACTGAAGGGTCGTCGCCTCCCGTAGACTCAGAATACGCTCACGGTCACTACAAAGGACTCGTCGCCTGATCAGTGTAGGCCGACAGCTAGATATAGTGTCCCATACCACCATAATCTGCTCACGAGACTAGGTGCTCACTGGTCACTACGGGGAGGTTTGTGGCCCCAGCGTAGCCGACAGCTCGACCACGGTGTCCCATACCACCATGCCCGGCTCATGAGTCTTCGAGGATCAAGGTACCATGGTTAACAGGATTTACAATGGTAAGTTCAGTATCCTAGGTTCAAGCAGTTATGACTCATACAGGGTGAACATACATCGGCCAGTCGGGTTACTTGACGGGCTCGACTAGCGCGATCGCATCTCAAGTCGAACGATATGAAGTGCGTAAAACACTTCGCGTGGCCTAACCACTGCCGCTAACTCCAAACACGACTCGCGTTCATCGACGCATTGTTCGTGGCCAAGACCAGCCAGCCACGAATTTGCTCGGTTATCGACTGCCTGGACTAAGTCTGGTCCCAAACAATTATGGAATCACATCAGCAATTTATGTTGGAGTATTGGAATTGAAATACAATCATGTGAGCATGTTAACACATGTTATAACATACAACTTAAGTAAATCATCAAGCACATATATTTCATGCATGTAATGAAATCATGCATATAGTCAACATGTAGGAAATCGTTTAGATCAACATATTAATTGAGAAATCAATCTCAAACTAATTCATAACATCATTTAATTCAATACATACTAATACAAACATTTATACAAACACATACACTACACACTTAAGTCTACATATAGTATGTCGACCCGAAGTGCGCAATTAGGTGAATCTCTTCGTCAAACTAATTATGCACGTATTCCTAACTTCCTAATGCGACAACAAACCATATCAATCACATCAGCAAAATATAAATGTAATCAGTACTTCCTACAAATGACTAAAATGCCCTAAATCTCATATTCTTCGTTGATTTACGAAACAGGAAACGGATAGCATGTTGTACATGTCAAACGGCGATGCCGTCAATAATCTACTATTAAACGACATTGAAAGCGTTATAAACCGTCAATCAAAGCGTCTAAAATCCTCACCTAGTCTCTTGTAGACTCGTGATTTCGAACGGAGCGTATACGCTTCGTCTACGGCGATAAGAGAACCTGTTTTACACGATCTGTTGGTTAAAAAGTTATGGATCTTAGTGATCCCCAAATCAGTAACTTCTAGGGTTAGTTATTACCTGAAAACGCGGGAGAATCACCGGCTTGGTGATCAGGAGGTGTTGCTTAGGCACTAGCAACAGGTGGCACGAAGACTGGAAAAATCTCTTCTACACTCTCTCAAACTCTCACCTTTTCTCTCTCCCAATCTAGGGTTTCTTGCAATTTCGGATGGGAGAGAGGAGTGAGGGTTTCAACCCCTTTTATAAGCTTAAAAACGCCCGAAATAGGCTCCGGTACAAAGTTTACTTAGTGCATATACAATTCGGGGCTGTTTCGGTTCAAAGGATGCTTTCTGGTGGTCCCCTGGTCGAATGCGATCGGACTTAAGTTCATGCGTACCAGATCTAGCACGTATTAAGTTTTCAGTCTGGCTAGGTTCGCAGATCGCACGTTGCGGACCAGTTTCAGTTCAGCGGTCACCGCACGTAGATCAGAGCTGAAAGTCTCATGATCTAAAATAGAAATTTCTCCTGATCCGAGGGTGTAATCTGGATGAATTCTGACGGTCAGAACGCTTAATACTGACGCGTCAAGTCGTGTGCCAGATTTGAATTTAAAATTCTAATTCTGTACCTATTCGCACTCTCTTCGGTCCGGGCTCAATGAAATAGCCTGTGATTATCGGTTTGACTTGATTTTCGAAATGAGTGTCAAGTCCAGCTAGGCGATTCTAACGGTCTAAGATAGGAGGTATCGGACTTTCGACGCGGGGTCTAGATCCAATACAAAGATTCAAAGTGGTCCAGAGAACAAACCTGCTTAGAGTTTGGTCCGAGGTTATAGAGTGTTATAGAGTTGTTGGTTCTACTCGATTTGGGTCTTGTAGAACGTATTTAAAGTGATCAGGGACTATTTCCCAGCTACTCCAGCGTTGCGCTAGCTAACTTAGTCATATTTTCTAAAAGAATTAATTCTACGCAATTTCGGGTCGAGTTGGTACTCGAGCCTAAGTATGGATTTTTCACGGGCGTTACAATCTACCCCCCTTAACAAATAATTTCGTCCTCGAAATTTGTACCTTTTCGTACTCCTCGAGAAGCTGTGGGTAGTTCTTTCTGATCTCGGTTTCTGTCTCCCAGGTAGCCTCCTCCTCAGAGTGATGCGTCCACAATACCTTCACAAGGGGAATCACCTTGCTACGCATTACCTTCTCCTTCCTATCTGGGATACGTGTCGGTCGCAAGATATAAGTAACATCCTCTCCTAACTACACCTGCTCCCATCTGATGATATGGGAAGGATCAGCAACGTACTTCTTCAGCATAGAAACATGAAATACGTTGTGAACGCTCGCGAGAGGCGTGGGTAAAGCCAATCGGTAAGCCACTGCTCCCACACGATCGAGGATCTGGAATGGACTAATGAATCACGGTGCTAGCTTCCCCTTCTTCCCGAACTGAAGGACTCCCTTCATAGCGGAAACTCGTAAAAATACATGATCTCCAACTATGAACTCTAGTGGCCTCCGTCTCGTATCGGCATAACTCGTCTGTCTGCTCTACGTTGTAAGAAGCCGACGTCGAATAATATCGATCTTCTCTGACGTCGCCTGCACTAACTCTGGGCCAATCAAGCTACGCTCACCGACCTCTATCCAGCAATGCGGTGCCATACCGATACTCGTCTAAAAGCTGTTGTTATACGCAAACTCCGCATATGCAAGACAATCATCCCAACTGTCCTTGAAGTCCAATGCGCAAGCTCGCAACATGTCCTCTAAGATCTGGTTCACCCGCTCTGTCTGTCCGTCTGTTTGTGGGTGGAAGGCAGTACTGAACTTCAACTTCACACCCATAGCCTCCTGAATGCGTTTTCAGAAAATAGAAGTGAACCGCGTGTCTCTGTCAGACACGATCTCCAGCGGAACTCCATGCAGACGCACAATCTCTCTGATGTACAGTCTAGCTAGCTCGTCTGCAGAGTTCGTAACTCTAATCGGTAGGAAGTGCGCCGACTTCGTCAGACGGTCGACGATCACCCAAATGGAATCATGTCCCTTCCTCGTCTTCGGCAACCCAGAAATGAAGTCCATGAAAATGAAATCCCACTTCCACTCTGCGATCGGCATAGGCTGCAAAAGTCCAGGTGGTCGGCGATGCTCTGCTTTCACCTGCTGACAAGTGAGACAACGGGACACGAACTCTGCTATGTGGGTCTTCATACCTTCCCACCAATACATCCTCTTCACGTCACGATACATCTTCGTACTGCCTGGATGCATCGCGAGTCTGGTACAATGCGCAGCCTCAAGAATCTCTCGTCTCAAGTCAGGGACATCTGGGACGCATAGGCGGCCACGATAACGTAAGCCCCCATCCATGCCAACTCGTCACTCGGCGTCTGCATCATCACTGGCCTGCTCTCGAAGCTCAGTCAGATGCGCATCGTCCCTCTGCACCTTGTTGACCCGATCATCGATCTGATATCGCACCTGCACATGCGCGATGAACTCATACGGCTCCTCTGCGGTGAGTTTCTTCTTAAAGTCTCATAAAAACTCAACCATATCCTACTCAGCAACCATCAGCGGAGCCGCAAACTCTATCGCCTTCTTGTGACTCAACGCGTCAGCCACAAGATTCGCCTTCCCAGGATGGTAAGAGACTTCGAACTTGAAGTCCTTCAACGTCTCCATCCATCGCCGCTGCCTCATATTCAAGTCTCGCTGCCTGAATATGTACTTGAGTCTCTTGTGGTTGCAAAAGAGCTCGAACTCCTCTCCGTAGAGGTAATGTCTCCAGAGTCTCAGTGCGAATATGATGGCTGCCAACTCTAGGTCGTGTGTAGGGTAATTCTCCTCGTGCTTCCTTAATTGTCTCGAGGCATACAAAATTACCGTCCCTCTGCATAAGGACACAACCCAGACCAACGCTAGACGCGTCAGTGTATATAGTGTATCGAACCCCTTGCTCTGGCAATACTAGCACAAGGGCGGACGTAAGTCTGTCCTTCAGCTCCTAAAAAGCTAACTCCGTCTTGTCATTCCAGGCGAACTTTACGTCCTTCCGTGTCAACTGAGATAAGGGTCTCGCAATCTTCGAGAAGTCCTGTATGAAGCGCCGATAGTAGCCAGCGAGACCTAAGAAACTCCTCACCTCAGTGACAGAACCAGGCTGCTCCCAGTCCTGCACCGCAGCTACCTTAGACAGGTCAACTGCCATGCCATCCTTAGACACCACGTGTCCCAGGAACTTCACCTCCTGCTTTTAGAAGTCGCACTTCTTGTACTGTGCGAACAACTGATGCTGTCTGAGCGTATCCAGAACCAAACGCAAGTGCTCCTCATGCTCCTCTCGACTCCTGGAGTACACCAAAATGTCGTCAATGAATACAACGACGAATCTATAGAGGAAAGGCCGAAATACCTGGTTCATCAGATTCATGAACACGGCTGGTGCGTTCGTGAGACCGAACGACATCACGAGGAACTCGTAGTGGCCAAAACTGGTCCTGAATGTTGTCTTCTGCACGTCCTCATCCCTGACGCGCAACTGATGATATCCTGACTGAAGATCAATCTTCGAGAAGTACTGTGCTCCTCTCAACTGATCAAACAAGTCATCGATCCTGGGTAAAGGGTACTTGTTCTTCACCGTGACCTGGTTCAGCCTGTGATAATCAATACACAATCGCATCGAACCATCCTTCTTCCTCACGAACAAGACCGGTGCTCCCCAAGGAGACACACTAGGCCGTATGAGGCCAAGCTCTAGCAGACCATCAATCTGCGTCCTCAACTCCTCCATCTCACATGGTGTCATGCGATACGTCGGCAGTGAGACAGGCGTAGAACCAGGAACTAGATCGATAATGAAATCGATCTCACGTCGGGGCGGTAAACCAGGGATCTTCCTGAATAGATCTCCGAACTCGAAAACGATGGGCGTATGCTCAAGTATCTGGGCACCAGCGTCGTGCAATAAAGTGGCGTAACTAAGTATGTAAAAAGGGAGATTTACCCGCACTAAAAATGTGAAAGGCGTGCCCTCAGGCTCGTACACCGTCACCATACGAGCCTCGCAGTCAATCTCGGCCCTCCCAGCAGTCAACCAGTCCATGCCAAGAATGACGTCGAGATAAACGAGCGAGGGATCGATGACAAGATCAAGAGTCATCGTCCTGTCTCCCAGATCAACTAAACAACCCTCACACATCTGGGTAACATCTGAATAATCCCCATGAGCTGCAAAGACTCGCACGCTGTCCATAGTGATAGTCTGTAACCCAAGACGCCTGATTACAGCACGTGATATCAAAGAAATAGTGGAACCAGTGTCCACCATCACGAGAATAGGAGTACCTCCAATATGGGCTGTGACCTCGAAGGCCGAATGCTGAAAAGTCAGAGTCGCAGCTACCTCAGCTGTCAATGCATGAACCCGAGCCTGCTGTGGCCGGTTCGACCACTGTGTCAAGGGCCGTGGAGGCTGTCTGATCTATGATACCGGAGGTCTGAAAGAAGGGTGGGCAGGAGCTAACCGTATAGGTGGTGCTGATATCGCCTGTGAACGAGCACGGTCAATCTTCTGCGGCGGCGAGAACCCACTGTCCTGCATCTGAGAAAAACAGCTCTGCGCCAAGTGGCCTGTCCTCCCACAGTATATACATGTCAAATCAAGGCGCCAAAACGATGGTACAGGCGCTGTAGTCCTAGTAGGAGGGTCAACGCGAGGCCTCTTGCCCGCGAGGGGCCTGTCCTGCATGTCTGATCATGGCCTAGAAGCAACAGGGCCACGAGATCGCGCAAGTCGATCTACATCCTGCTCTGCCCACATAGACAAGTGAATCAACTCCGCATATGAGGGAATGGTCACACAGCACATCTTCGACCGAATATCCGGTGGCAAACCCTTCAAAAAGCGCCGTATGCGCATCTGCTCATCAGCCAAAATAGTCGGGACGTATCTGCCCAACTCCGTAAACCGATGCTCATACTCCGTAACTGTCATGGCAGCCTGTCTGAGGCGGAGAAACTCATTCTCCCTATCATGCCTGTAAGTCTGGGGGTAATACTTCTCGTGAAAGCGAAACTCAAATGGTGCCCATGTCCATATATAGTCGGCGGCAACGGTCCGCAATACGCTATCCCACCACAGGCTGGCCTCTCGCTCAAACAGGAATGTAGCCAGCTCTATCTACTTGGCCTCTGTGCAATGAAGCATCCGCAATATCTTCGACACACGGTCGAGCCAGTACTCGACCTCCTCGGGTCTGTGAGAACCCGTAAAAGTGGGAGGCCGCAAGCACTGAAATCACTCTAATAGGCCCCGTGTATCCGAGGCATTCCCCGCAGGGTAAGCAGGCGGTACAGGATGAGTCATGCCCTCATCCTGGGCGTATGTATAAGCATCCTCAGCTGGATGCGTAGGTGGTGCAGGTGGAGCCACACCCCCACCCTGGGCTAATGTCCCCACAATGGTAGTCAGAAGCTGCTGCTGCTGCTGCATCATAGCCAACATCTGCTCAAATCTGTCAGGAGGTGGAGCAGGCTGTGGAGGGTGCTGCGTCGAAGTAGATGCACGATGAGGCTCTCTGACTGACGGTGTGAACGGTGATGGTCCAACTGTAGGACCAGCAGTAGGCTGAGACGCTCGAACTGTCTCAAGAATCGGGCCCACGGCAGGGTCCGCATGGGTGTCAAACTGCGAAGGAGTCTGATCCATATGCTCACTCAACACAAGCTGAACTGTGCTCCGCGTAGCCTTAGGCGGCATTCCTTATATTCAAAATAGGGCGCAACCTTGTCAGTCTCAATAGTACAAATACACCGCAATCATTCACACAAGGAGTCGAAGGCATTCCATGCATTTCATTTAATCAAAATTGTCACAATACAAGGGATATATCCTTACAAGCATCATGAAGAGAAATACATGGGAACTAAGACAGTTAAAATTACAACAGCAACATAAGCAAAGTGCTAGCCCTAACAAGCTTACACAACAAAAACAGGAAATGACTATCTACTAACAACAACATCTAAGGTCGCATCGCTAGTCCGAGTAGGGTGACGGAGGAGGAGCACCCTTATCCTGCAAGCAACACAGGATCGCCTTAAAGGTGCGAGTCATCTTGCAGAATTTCCTCTTCGTAACGGCCTTGGTATCCTCGACTTCAGCGCGAAGTTCCTGAACTTTCCTTCACAAGGCGATCTGACTCTCCTCAATCTTAGCAATGCGATCATCGCTAGTAGCCTGCGCAGAAGGAGGAGGGCTCTCATTTGTATCCTGAGCCTCCTCTTCTGCCTCTTCCTGAACTTCTGCTCCAGGTTCTTCTTTGCTTTGATCTTCCTCATCATCAAAGTCATCCTCGCTATCCTCCTCGAGCTGATTTTCACGGTACTGAGACCCAATCTTCATCTTGACCATAGTCAACTCATCAATGGTATGAATCGAAACTGGCAATTCCGGCCCAAGTCTATAAGCAAACTCAAGCGCGATCTTACATATCAGTCGGCCAAAAAGAAGCGATTCGGATGTTCTTCTTGACTTGGCTATGAGGATTATCTGTCGCAAGATGAAAGTGGCCATACATACGTTCTCTCTCTGGGCCACCAGATACAAGAAATCGACCATAAGGCATGTACATTCAATGCGATTCGTAGACCTGGGATAAACATTGAACGTGCAGATATGGTGCAGTAGGCACAAATCATCAGACATATACGTCGCCTTGAGGCTATTATTAGACTGCCATGGAACCAACTTACTGCACAGAAACCTGGTGCGGCGATCTCGTTCACGCCTGCTCCTCAGATTCTTCTCACTAGGATGAACATCACCGAGAGGTACGTTCAGAAGTCACACAATCAGTCGCACATCAATCGTAGCCATCCGATCTCTACCAAAAGGGATTTTAAACTACATTGGTTCCAAGGTAGAATTTTGGATACAAGCGTAAAAGGCACGAACGGTGCTCACATTAGCACGAGCACGAGCTTCAAAGATCGGACCTCAATGCGCAGCTTCAATGCGCTCGAACAATAAAAATTCACCTAACAGTCGCCCTTTCACGTCCGCCTCAAACAACACTTTGCGATCAGTGTATTGACCGTGAGGCATCTCTGACAGAATTACTCGCCCAAGGCGAGTATGGGGATCCAAATTTCGCTTTGTACAGCACTTTAGGGCTGTAGCTGGACCTGTGGCGGTGCTTGAACTTGCGGTACCACCCCGCAGTCTTCTCGATTAAGCAGGGCGACTTGGCCTAGCCTCATCTACTGCAGTTTTCCTTTTACCCATCAAAGATAAGATGGTGGAGAGTGACAAAAGGCCTAAAATGGCTTCCATGAAAGCCATGGAAAATGAAGAAAATGTGGAGAAGTGGCTGTCCAAACTGGAAAAGGGAGATCTAAGCGTCGTAGAGGGATGCTTCAAGCTTCCCAAGGATATAATTTCAAGGAGAAATGAAAATGGAAAAGTGGAATGGAGCACCTCACGATTTCAGCTCGAGTTGGGGATATTTGGAGCTCCAAATGATGAAATCTTCAAGAGGGAGGGCTGCCAACCGAAATAGATTGATGGAGGGTGGTCGTTTTTGGCCAAGGATGGATCTAGGGGTGATTTGGAACCACGAATTTTGGAGATGGTTGCTGGAAAATAAAAATGAAGCTATGGGGAGGGCTATTTGTGAAGGAGATGCACATTTTAGGGGTTTTCTTTGGACGGGACACATATGGGGAGTGTGTACATGGCATATAAGGGCGTGCGCCCGAATTTCACTTCAAGTGGGCCCACCTGTACGGCGATGCATCGCCGGATCGGCAATGGCATCGCCGACCGGTGATGCATCCGGCCGGTGGGACCAGATGGGTTTGGTTCCCCATGGTCCAAGGACCCCAGATATGTACGGTTTAACCCTTGGTTCATAGTATTTTGACCTATATAGGCCCAAACATGTGTTCAGAGCTTTCCGGGACCAATCCGCAATCCCAAATACAAAACCCTATTATGTAGCATATGATTTTGGGATAGAAGGATCTAGTACATCTATCTAGACCCTTATTTACTAAAGAAAGTGAAGTTAGAATGGCCTTATGGCCATTTTTCATGAAATTTTACTATTCACTGTAAAATTTTGTGAAAGTATTATTTTGTATTATTTTCACATTAGGTTTGATACCTAACATGAAATGGATAAGAAATAAATAAATATTAGAGTGGTGAGAGGAAGAATTTTGAAGACTTTTGGTGAAACGGGGTTTTTAAGCCCTGACGATTGAATACAAGAGTCGTGGTCATCCCACGGCCCAAGGATTCACTTTCACGGGTTTAAAATCATTCAAAGAACGTCTCAACCTGACTTTCTACGATCTAGGAGCTATTCGGGTTGCTTCACGCGACCCGAGTTACGTTACAGACTCGATCATGCGATCGATCCGAATAGACTTCGCCTATTGGCGAATCTGCGATCCTAGAAATGTTTCTAGACCCTTCTCGCACCCACCTAAGTCAAAGGAAGCGACAGCGTATATCACGAGACCATAACCCAGGCCCAGTATACTCTTATTCATGCTCTGATACCAACTTGTAACACCCTGAAAATCGGGGGTCGTGTATAAACTCAACTCCCGAGTTTCAGACCGTCACTTATGCAACAAAAATGATTATGATTCAATGTTGTCTGATTTAACGCATTCACACGAGTAAAAGTATACCAAAACTGTAATTCATACCCCAGATCCAGTGATAAAAGCAAGCGGAAGACTAAACAATATATATATCACTGTAAGGAAAAACAAAGTAGATCCCATCTGTCTCTAAAGTATGAATACATCTCTGAGTCTCATATACATATACATGAACAAAATCAAATGTTCAAAATAGTCCCACTGAAGTCCCATCAACCCAGGTCGCCTACGCAAAGCCATCATGATACTGCATGTACGAGAACTCGTCCTGGTCCTCGTCGAAGTCTGGCTCTGCCTCCTGGATCTCAGCCTCACCTGCATCTACAACAGGGTCTGGTGGGTGTTGCAAACACCATCCCGTAACGTGAGAATGAGTGATCAACTCAGTGAAATCATAGAGCAAAGATTAGCATGTTCACAAATCAATCATGCGATAATAGTAAAGCAGTAAATCAGACAATCCTAATATTGTTGTTAATGCAAGATGATATGACGTGATGTATGCCCTCACCGACGATCTCCCTCATACGGCAACATCTTACGACCGCGGCATGCCACACTCCCTAGAGTGCTCCACATCTTCCAGGCACATGCAATGCTATGGTGATATGATTTTCGAGTTGTTATTAGTCCATTCAAACAGCAGGATTGGGAAACTAAGGTACTTCCCTTGTATCAATCCCAACACAGATCCTGTCGAGGGTCGTCACTCCTAATAATCTCATACGATGTATATTTCGTAGGTCGCTGCAAGGGCTGTCAGGGCTGTTGCTCGCACTCGTTGCACCGCTCCCCCATCACCTTATAATACAGGCCTACTGTACTCTACCGCTACTGAAGGGTCGTCGCCTCCCGTAGACTCAGAATACGCTCGCGGTCACTACAAAGGACTCGTCGCCTGATCAGTGTAGGCCGACAGCTAGAATATAGTGTCCCATACCACCATAATCTGCTCACGAGACTAGGTGCTCACTGGTCACTATGGGGAGGTTTGTGGCCCTAGCGTAGGCCGACAGCTCGACCACGGTGTCCCATACCACCATGCCCGGCTCATGAGTCTTCGTGGATCAAGAAACCATGGTTAACAGGGTTTACAATGGTAAGTTCAGTATCCTAGGTTCAAGCAGTTATGACTCATACAGGGTGGACATACATCGGCCAGTCGGGTTACTTGACGGGCTCGACTAGCGCGATCGCATTTCAAGTCGAACGACATGAAGTGCGTAAAACACTTCGCGTGGCCTAACCACTGCCGCCAACTCCAAACACGACTCGCGTTCATCGACGCGTCGTTCGTGGCCAAGACCAGCTAGCCATGAATTTGCTCGGTTACCGACTGCCTGGACTAAGTCTGGTCCCAAAAAATTATGGAATCACATCAGCAATTTATGTAGGAGTATTGGAATTGAAATACAATCATGTGAGCATGTTAACACATGTTATAACATACAACTTAAGTAAATCATCAAGCACATATATTTCATGCATGTAATGAAATCATGCATATAGTCAACATGTAGGAAATCGTTTAGATCAGCATATTAATTGAGAAATCAATCTCAAACTAATTCATAATATCATTTAATTCAATACATACTAATACAAACATTTATACAAACACATACACTACACACTTAAGTCTACATATAGTATATCGACCCGAAGTGCGCAATTAGGCGAATCTCTTCGCCAAACTAATTATGCACGTATTCCTAACTTCCTAATGCGACAACAAACCATGTCAATCACATCAGCAAAATATGAATGTAATCAGTACTTCCTACAAATGACTAAAATGTCCTAAATCTCATATTCTTTGTTGATTTACGAAACAGGAAACGGATAGCATGTTGTACATGTCAAACGGTGATGCCGTCAATAATCTACTATTAAACGACATTGAAAGCATTGTAAACCGTCAATCAAAGCGTCTATAATCCTCACCTAGTCTCTTGTAGACTCGTGATTTCGAACGGAGCGTATACGCTTCGTCTACAGCGATAAGAGAACCTGTTTTACAAGATCTATTGGTTAAAAAGCTATGGATCTTAGTGATCCCCAAATCAGTAACTTCTAGGGTTAGTTATTACCTGAAAACGTGGGAGAATCACCGGCTTGGTGATCAGGAGGTGTTGCTTAGGCACTAGCAACAGGTGGCACGAAGACTGGAAAAATCCCTTCTACACTCTCTCTCAAACTCTCACCTTTTCTCTCTCCCAATCTAGGGTTTCTTACAATTTCGGATGGGAGAGAGGAGTGAGGGTTTCAACCCCTTTTATAAGCTTAAAAACGCCCGAAATAGGCTCCGGTACAAAGTTTACTTAGTGCATATACAATTCGGGGCTGTTTCGGTTCAAAGGATGCTTTCTGGTGGTCCCCTGGTCGAATGCGATCGGACTTAAGCTCATGCGTACCAGATCTAGCACGTATTAAGTTTTCAGTCTGGCTGGGTTCACAGATCGACATTGCGGATCAGTTTCAGTTCAACGGTCACCGCACGTAGATCAGAGCTGAAAGTCTCATGATCTAAAATAGAAATTTCTCCTGATCCGAGGGTGTAATCTGGATGAATTCTGACAGTCAGAACACTTAATACTGACGCATCAAGTCGTGTGCCAGATTTGAATTTGAAATTCCAATTCTGTCCCTATTCGCACTCTCTTCGATCCGGGCTCAATGAAATAGCCTGTGATTATCGGTTTAACTTGATTTTTGAAATGAGTGTCAAGTCCAGCTAGGCGGTTCTAACGGTCTAAGATAGGAGGTATCGGACTTTCGACGCGCTGTCTAGTTCCAATACAAAGATTCAAAGTGGTCCAGAGAACAAACCTGCTTAGTGTTTGGTCCGAGGTTATAGAGTGTTATAGAGTCATTGGTTCTACTCGATTTGGGTCTTGTACAACGTATTTAAAGTGATCAGGGACTATTTTCCAGCTACTCCAGCGTTGCGCTAGCTAACTTAGTCATATTTTCTAAAAGAATTAATTCTACGCAATTTCGGGTCAAGTTGGTACTCGAGCCTAAGTATGGATTTTTCACGGGCGTTACATTCTCTTGGGATTTGTAACGCGCGGTGTTTTTGCTCGAATTGAACGTGGGTCCGCATCTCATCATCTGGGTATCGGATCGGTGCGTGAGTTGTGGCGTTGGAACCGCGGCGACGGTGCGGTCTCAATGATACAAGTCTTGGATTAAGCCGGCTCAAATGAATAGGATACGACTTACGGTCGTGCGCAACGTCAACTACAGGTCGCGGATTGCTGAAATTTGACGAGAAGGATCGCGGAAAGCGATGGAACAGTACGGATTATGATACGGGTCTTACATCTAGCGAGCCACATCATAGAAAAGAGTGGTATGTAGTGTTAAAATCTGTTAGGGCCCACTGTGATGTTTCTATACGTCAACACATCGAATATTGGGCTCACTAGATCCATCACGAGCCATAAACTCTAACAGAGTGGATCGTCCTGATGTGGGCCCCACCTATGAAAAACTACATATAAATAAAAAATAATAATAAGTGACGTTGCTGCTGCCAGCGTCCAGAGGACGCTGTAGCAAGCAATGTCTGCTTGTAAAATGAGTAGGTTCCATGGGCCCCACCACAGGCCCTACCATGATGTATGTTGCATATCAACACCGTGCATTTGATGGGTCCCCTTCAGGAATTAGGATCCCTCAAAAATCAGCCTTTCTAGGAACTTAGGTGGTCTACACTACATGAAGCAGTGGGGGGGATTGAACTTCTACCATTGAAACCCTTTTTGGGTCCCAGAAGTTTTGGATAAACATGAAATTTGTTTTTCCTCTTAATTTAGGTCTTTATGACCTTATCAATAGATTGGATGGAAAATAAACGTTATGGTGGGCCCCACGTGGGACCCACCTGTAAAGTGGATTGGCTGGTGTACGTATACACTAGTTGTATAGTTTCTATATTGACGTCCCAAGTTCTGCGGGTCCCACGTATGATGTGTTATCCACACCGTCCATATGTCGGACGGGTGGGGCACACCTTGATTGTATTACATCGGCACCGTCCAGACATTTGGACAATGCTGTGACACCATGATGTATATATTTTATCTATGTCGTTCATCTATTTCATGTCCATATTATGCATCCACAGCGTGATGTATGTGTTTTATTCCAACCATCTATCAGGTGGACCACACCACAAAAATCAGTGGAGATTTAACGTCCACCATTAAAATCCTTTTAGGAGCACCGAAGTTATGGATCAATATGATTTATTTTTCCTCTTGATTCGGGTATTTGTGACCATGTAAATAGATTAGATGGAAAATAAACGCTATGGTGGGCCCTGTGGAGTTTTAACAGCGAAAATCATTATCACCACTGCTATCTGTAGTATGGTCCAGATGATATTTCAATCATTATCCGTTGTTGTATATGGTGCGACCCATGTGTTGCGGCCCACCTTGATGTATATGAGGCCCGTTGTTGCAACCCATTGTGATATATTTGAGGCCCATAGATGTGGCCCATTGTGATGTATTTGAGGCCCATGAATGTGGCCCATTATGATGTATATACACCCTATGGAATTGGCCCATTGTGATGTACATGCAGCCCATGGGATGTGGCCCATTGTGATGTACACGAGGTCGATGTGTGAGGCTCAAATGTAATGTATGTGAGGCCCACGAGTGAGACCCAATATGATGTATATTAGGCCCTTGAGTGAGGCTATGGGCTCCACTATACATTTGGCTCTATGTGGGTCATTCCTTAGGAGCAATGTTGGTTAGATGTCCACATTGATGGGCAATGATGGTTAAATATCCACGTTGTAACCTTCCCTTAGGCCTTTTTCTAGGCCCATTCTCATCCTTCTTTAAGTGGGTTAACCCTAATCATTGGGCCCATTGATGTTTACATCATCCACCTATTCGCATTGGGCTAACCCAATTGAGTTTGGCCCCATTGGTTGTTAGTAGAATTATGTTAATCCTGGAGTCCATCTATGACTTAATTGGGCCCCCCTAGGGCATCTAGTGGGCCATATGATAGTATGGTGAAGGAAGCCCATTCCGGCTCCTTAGGTTTATAGGTAGGCCACCTAGGCCCAACCTTGATATGAGGAGAATTCATCCTCACTGTATACGGAGAGATCCATGCTATCAGATTTGGTATGTCCACAGTCGAGGATTGACCCTCGTATTATTAGATCTATTGTCCTTCCATGGACCCCACCTTGTGTATAGGTCGATTATCGATGTCAACTTTGAGTATGTATAGTATACCATCATGATACATGCCCATACGCATCATCTGCATGCTTGTTGTGAGATATGCTCGATCATTGCATATGTCATTGGGCAGATTTCTTATTAGGACTCCTTGATAGGTGAAGTTGTCCCACATGAGCACATGGTACATGCAAGATTGATACATAACTAGATTGTGTGACTCATACATCTTGCATTATGTGTTATGATTGTTGTACGCCCTAGCGATATCAGGGCTGTAGCCTCCGCAGGTATAACAAGGATGGTAGGATTGGATACCAAAAATCTTTTCTCTACATAGGGTGTTATAGATGTCCCTGGGTGAAATTTCTTAAACTCTTATGGTACCAGGAGGTTGCTCCAACGTCTAGACCAAGTGGATGCATGAGCGCTAAGTGCCGATACTAAGAGGTTGTGCTTCCCACTGTGTCATGGTCGGTTGGAAAGGGGTGTAACCATATCCTCCTGAGAGGAGAGAGCAAAGCTAGGCTGAGTTTAACCATCTCGAGGAATGGGTCCGCTATCGATGACCTGAGTCCGATATTGACAGACAAATAGTGAGGTCTCTTTCACTCACCTTGTTGCGCGCAATGTGGTGATAATCTGGTTTGGAGTGTACTAGACCCTGGTGATTATCTAGAGAGAACTGTACGATATATGATGCTCCATAGATGAGTTGGTTTGATGTGTGGATTGGTATGCTCGAGCTACATCTTTCACATGACATTGGCTATGTAGGCCTTACATTGCATCGCATGGCCTTAGTGTGGCTGACAATATTCATGCCTTGCATTACATAGCCTTGGTACGGCTAATAGTATTGATGGACTTTCCAGTATATTTCGTATTACTCTGATATTGCATACTTACATTGCTACCTTGCGCACACACTTTCACTACCCTATAAGCTTTATATAAGCTTATGCACGATTGATGCGTGCAAGTGACGCTAGGTCATAGCTGAGCAGGAGCAAGAGCATGCCACAAAGCTTCTGAAGTTTTTATCGTTATTATCTTTGTATTTCCTTTTACGTGCATTGTACTTAAAGTTTTGATTATAGTGGATATGTGGTAATGTTTTTAGTTATTGTTGTTTGTGGGTCATGCTGATGGTTATGCTTCTTGCGAGATAAATGTACATCAAAAATCCTCCTTGTAGGATCCCAGAATCAGAATCTGGTGTATGGGCACTGGGAGTCGAGAATGGGGTATTATGGAGTCTGTTGATGCTAGATTCGAAGATTAAAAATTTTATGAGCCCGATTTTCAAGTTTAGGGCGTGACAACTACTACAAGGGTATCAGCATGAGCAAATAACCTATATGAAATGCATACCTAGCAAAGTGTGTGCGGCTCATCATGCGTAGTGATCATCACAATGTGGAATATAATTTATAGAAAACACGACTCGACCCACATCCCATAACTATAGATATTCACCAGCGTGTCCAACATTAACATGGATTTATGCGAACATCTCAAGGCAACACAACAACATGATTGAGGGATTTACGTAACATGATGTGTTCATGGAGCGACTATTTGTAACATTCAATCTTGAAAAAGTGATATAACATGCATGACGATTTACTTACATCGATTGTGCACCACGCCAACCAACTCATGAAATTACGTGCCGACCAAAAGAGCTGCTACCCATAAAGCATTACGTCCACGATAAATATTTGAATCACTAGTTGTGATATCTCTAACACATCACTTGCATTGATAGAAAGATAATTCAAATTATGGAAGTTTTGGAATTTCCAAGGTACATGCCCAAGCCATAAAGTTAAATAGCACATGGCTAATAAAATAAGGAGGAGAATAACAATGGCTAACTCAACAAAAAGGAGAGTGGCAATGGACAACTCAATAAAGAGGAGAGTATCAATGACTAACTCAATAGATGGGAGAGTGGCAAGGGTCAACTCAACAAAGAGGAGAGCGGCAATGGCCAACTCAACCGAGAGAAGAACAACAAGGGCTAACTCAACAAAATTGATAAAAGTAAGGGCAAGACTTGTATCCATTACCCATAAAATAATGAAGATCACTCGCAAATAACATCATACCATAATTTTCAAGGATAAATAATTGTTAGTAGTAAATTAACAACTACAGGAAGAGAATCATAATATCATGAAAGCATGTAAAAAAGCAAGATAATTCATGTCAACTTAAATTAATAAGCTTAAAGGAGAAACCCTCACTTTTGAAATCAATTGTTTCCTGACTGAGGTCAGCTATTTACTCCGTCAATCCCAACCTTATCCTAAATCTGTAATTTGTAACATTAAGATTCTAAGGTCTAACTAGTTTAGTAGTTTAATAACCTTGAATCTAGCATCTCATCCGCCAATCTTCTTGGACTGTTGGACTCGGCCTGATTCTACATCCGAGTCGGTGACTTTGTGAGTCGCATGTGCAGCACCAACAGTCGATCGATAGCAGTCTTCTCTCTGTCTTTCTTCCTTCTCCTTTTCTCTCTCATTTCTTTCTCCTCCTTTCTTTGAAAATACTGACTCCATGAGTTGCGTGTGCAGTACCAACACAGACTCTCTTTCTTTCTCTCATTTCTTCCTTTCTTTCTTTCTCTTTCTCTGTGATATGCTTCCCCCATCTGAGGGTTTTATACTATACAAGAGAGCCTAAAACTTTCTTACATAACTCGCTCAACTTGGACGGCTTTTGCGTTAACAAGTTACGCAAGTATCTTGTACCTCCATTATCGTCAGATTTCTATTGGGATTCTTCCTGCATTCTAAAAAAGGTGAGCTTAACAGTCCTAGAGGGGGGTGGGTAAATAGGACTATGCTAAATAAAAACTTAAAGTACTAAAATAATAAATAAATCAAAATAAAACAGAAATCTCAATAGCACTAGTATTGAAAAATTGATTTAAACTTAGTTCGTATGACAACCCTACACCAAAAACAAAGTTTTAGGTAAGACAACCTAATTTCACGAACATTTGTAAGAATCAAGACTTCAAACTAAGCAAGAGATAATAAACCTAATTATTACAATCATTCACCAGTGCAGATATAAAGTTACAACTATTCACCATAGATACAAAAATTAAACATTCACCACAACACCAAGAGTTATAGTGGTTCAATGTGTACAACAACTGTTCTTAAACAGCCACACCTACTCCACTCCCAATAATCACAACCCACATAATATTGACATTCACTAAAAATAAGGTTTTCATAGGTTTACCTTAAAACCTTACGCAGTTATGATTTTAAAAAGCTATCATAAACAAAAACCCCATACTGAGATTTTCTAGCTATCTCAATCAAAACCAACACATGAGATTTTTTGGATATCTCAAAGAAACCAAAATACAAAGAATAAAATTATACTCATCTTCTTTTTGAAGACGTTTCTGATGTAGCCTGTAGAACCACTTTGCTTGGAATAGAATGTTCAATGTCCAGTAACACAAACAAGGGTTCTAGGTTCTAGATTGATTAATTCAAACCAAAGGCTACTTGTTTGAATTCTTCAAGATCTCAAAGAAGAGCAATTACTCTCTTTAAAGAATAAGATTCATGAAAATATATCAAGGAATTAAAACAAAACGCTATATAAATAAAATATTAAAATACCATGTAATAACTTGAAGATAGTGGGGACCTCTCTCTCTCTCTCTCTCTCTCTCTCTCTCTCTCTCTCTCTCTCTCTCTTGGTGAAGGCTTTTCTTAGCTTGAATGGGTAATTTTGGAATGAGAGAATGCCTCTATTTATAGTTAGAAATGTTATTGCTTCGACTCATATAAGGTCTCCTTCCACTCGTCTAAGATCTAACAAAATTTCAAATTTTAGGCACAATTGAATAAAACTATTCTTTGACTAGTCGAAGGCCATGCTTGATTGGTCAAGGGCCCTGCTTGATTGGTCGAGAGCCCTGCTCGACTGGTCGAGCATAGGCTTCGACTAGTTAAGGAAGCTAAAAAATGGTTGTTAAACTTTAAGTCAAGCAACCCTTGACTGGTCAAAGGTCCCTCTTTGACTGGTCAAGCAATCTACTTAACTGGTTGAGAAAACACAAAAAATATCCATTTTTTATTTCAAACTTAGACTGGTCAAAGATTATCTTAGACTGGTCGAGCCACAACATAGACTAGTCGAACCAAAGCCTAAACTAGTCGAACTTAAGCCTAACCAAAGTATAAAAACCCATATTAGTTTGTCTTTCAAAAGCACCTAAGTCTAAGGTCTTTCTAGGGTCTACTCTACCTAAGAAAACTGGACATTCAAGTATAATGCTTGAATCTTCAATAAAGCATAGTTGATCTTTATAGTTGAAGTGCAGTCGAAGGTGGAGCTTGATCTTCTACTATAAGTGTAGTAGAACTTGAACTTTTCAACTTCATGACTTATACTTAAGCTTACACTTTCCAACTTCATGATTCACTTGAAGGTGAACTTTTCATCTTGATTCACTTGAAGGTGAACTGTCCATCTTGATTCACTTGAAGGCGAACTTTCCATCTTAATTCACTTGAAGGTGAACTATATCAAAAGTTGTTTTATCTCATTAAAATTTGACAAAGAAGAGTGTGCTTGGAGTGCTTTATACATTATAGCACTTACACACTCTTGAAGGATGTAATCTACTTAGGTGGGCCATCAGTTGAAGGGTTTTGATTGCCAGAACGATTGGTGGAATAACCCGTTCGTAGGACAGATGGTGGAAAAGAAAGAGGTACGTAGTGAAGGAAGTTCTGGCTTCTGGAATGTGGAGGGTGTTTCGATTCTTTTAGCGTTATTGGCTTTATCCATCAAATTCCCTAGCCCACCAGATCAGCGGTTTAATCTCTGGTTTTGCAAAGACGTCACCGTGTTGTGCGGTTACTCAGCATGAGAGTTAAACAGACTACGTAGCCCCTATTTCCACTTCTGCCTCTTTTGGACGGCTTAAGGAGGATCATAACTCCCTATTTCATGCTTCGGATGGTTCAAATCAGAGCTAGACTTCCAGGCTCTGTCGTGCTGTGCATGGAATTTTAAAATGAGTCACCAGATTTCTCGCTGGTGTCATTTGTAGAGGGAATGCGAAAGAGGTGCGGAACGAGTTTGGTTCCAGTTCTTGTTAGAGTCTGTGGGGTCCATCTCTACTAGTTCTTGGGAGATCTAGTCCGTTCATCTGTTTAGCAGGGGAGTTATGGGTTATGGTCCAAGAAACATAACCAATCCACATTTTGATAGTCCCCATGGTGGACGTTATTTTGCGTTTGTTTACTGACGGGAAATAAAGAAGGGGGAGAGGAAGGTGGTCAATTTCGGATGTCCGACGAGATGAACAGTTCAGATCATTTGAGGTGATCTTGATAGTGGGCCACAACAATCCCAAACAGATGCTGCCCATTCAAATTGCGAGCAATGGGAAAAAAATAGGGAGAACTCTCCTTTTCTTTGAAGATTCACGGGTCAAACCTAGTTTGACTGTGATAGGCAGCGTATTGTGCTAGGGGGCATACGCATTCCATGCACACATGCCTGAATGGGGGGGCCTGCATGGATGTTTAATGGAATCCACCCCATCTATCTATTTTAACAGATCATTTTAAGGTATTTGGAGGACATGAGGTGCAGTGGAAGCTTAAGTGGGCTGCACAACTTGATTTTGTGGGTATAACAAATGGTTCTAGCTATTTAATGGTTAGGTAACTTCTCGACCCAATCATCGATGTTTCTAAGCGTCCCCAAGCTAATATGGATGGACTTTAAGGGTTGCTAGTACAATTTAGTGACTATGTTGTGTAAGTAGGCATCAAACCATCTTATAAGAAGTTGTGGACGATATATGGCGGATCTCGTGATTCAGGGTACTAAATCTAAGATGGTCTATTAGATTTGTCTATAAGGGAGATTGAAATTCTAAAAATAGGTTTCCCTGATGAAAATTATCAGGCAAATGATTCGCCCTATGGATGAAGATTGTTTGACTTGATCATAGGATCAAATTTGAGAGGTTGTTTAATCTTGTACTTGGCTCAATGTAAGGTAATTAGGTGTGGTATCGTAAACCTTACCAGGTAGATTTAGATGGTAGTTTAAATAATCGTTAATGATCTAATTATGCAATTTAGAAGTAGATGGTCAATCTGAGGTAGATTTATCTCAAATCAGAAGGTCAATACAGCAATTCGTGAGTGATTAATCAGTGCGTTAGTTATAGATTATATATTTTCACACACACCCTCGTGTTGGATTTGATTTGAATGGTAACACTCGAGAACTTTCAATACTCGGGTATTGAAAAGTTCAGGATGTTACAAGGAGTCATGCACAAGCTAAAATATCCCTTTGCCCTTAGTTTTCCACCAAATTATACCTCTTGTCATCTGATTCAACTAACCATAATACACCACGTAACATACCCATCCTAATAGCCAATCACAACCCTTAGATCTTTCTTTAGCTATTAAAATTTTAAAAACTTACAAAATTACCACCTACAACACCTATAATTAGCCCCTCCCTCTTTATTTCCAAGGTATCTTCCCTCTTTCATCTTTCATCCCTTATCTCACAAGTCTTACATCTCTTATCCTTCATTCGTCAATCTTCACCTTCCATCACTTGAGGAGGAAAAGAAGAGAGGGAGAGTGGGTCTAGCCCATCCATCCACTAAAGAAAGTAGAAGAGTTAAATGAGAGGAAGCCATTCAGCCTTGGTTAGCCTAGTTAAGCTCAAATCCTAGCCACCTGAGCCATTTGAAAGGCCGATCCAATCCACTCTAATTGATCCTTATGATAATCCATTCACCCACTTGCCTAGCTCATATCAGTTTTATTCATATTTACATTAACATTGTGCATTATCACCTCCTCTCTCAACCTTCTGGCTCATGCAATCAACTCGAGTGCATGCTCTGTGACTTAACGAGATATCGGATCCTTCCCATTAAAAAACTCGGATCAAATGGATTTCAATCGGTTCTCCAAGTAGGTAGGTCCAGGCAAAGAAGTCTTTCCTGGTTGATCGCTGAAAGTAGGCACCGCATCGCCACACTGCATACCACCACTGCATTGCATCATCCATATGCAAGAACTAATCAAATCCCTTATATTTCATCAAGTCCTGTAAAGTAGAGATCGTACGTTTGTACAGGAAAAGAGAGTGCATAACACCTTCCTTCTCTGTCACCATGGTCTCTTACTAAGAATCTTAAGTCACAGATCAAGAGTCATTTGAACCACGAAACCCTAGATTCTCTAATTTGTAGGTTCTATAAGGTCTAGTTGACTATGAAAATCTGAATAATTAGCTAATGGCAACTCCGAATCAAATATACAATACCTAGAGTTATAAATATACCCGAAAAGTCTTAAAAGGCCTTTGTGATGTGATCCACCCACGATCCAGTATTCACACATATGCTATCACTTTCAGTACAAACAAGCTCCAACTTTTGGTATAAATTCATTCTCGCTTTCAGTAAAACTCACATTCACCTTCGGGCTTGTTTCCAACATTGCACAATCCTACAAAAATGTTCATAACTCCCTCGTTACTGGTCGGATCAGGGGGATCTTAGTTTATTTTGAAAGATAATTTGACAAGCTTCCAAATAGAACCAGAATCATTTCACTTGGAGACCATTTAAACTTTAAAAAATGGGCCCAAATTTCATGATGGCATTTGTAAATTTCTTAGGTTTACTCTCATTTCTAGCATCGCACGATCCAACAAAAACATTCACAACTCCCTCATTACATGTTGGGTCGGGGTGATTTTAGGCTTGTTAGTAAGATAATTTGATGAGCTTTCAAATAAGACCAAAATAATCTCATTCGGATACCATTTAATATTTTAAAAATGGGCCAATATCCCTAATGACCTAACTCACATAACTTGCATAGTCAACACCATGTGACTTCGGTAAACGAGACAGATTTCCCTCGTTGCACCTCAAATTTGAATGATCTTAGGCTTGTTAAAATGAAAATTTGGTAATCTTTCTAATGAGCCATAAAAATACATCAATAAAGATTTATTGGTCTGTCATCAGTTGGTTCGAAAGTCATAAAAAAGTGAAATGAGACCTATGCTACAAAAGGTACACTTCGAATCAGATTATGACATGTTAAATGGTTCGCAATTGAAGTGTTTGATAGATAATTAGAAATCTTATCGAATTACCATTCTAACAAGCCCAAGGTCACTCAGATCCAAAGTATAATGAGGGATATCCAATTTATTTGCCAAACTTGCATGGTATTAACCATGGAAGCAATGTGAGCGTGCCATTAGGAAGTTTATACCACTTTTGAAAGGTTAAAAAGTTTCTAAAATGAGATAATTCTAATTTTATATGAAAGCTAGTCAAATTATTCTTCCAACAAGCCTAAGATCGCACTGTTCTAACCTATAACGAGGGAATTGTGACTATTTTTGTGGAATTATGTGATACTAAAAATGAGATCGAACACGAGCAATTTGTGAACACCATTTGAGAGTTTGGGCCCACTTTTTAAAGGTCAAATGGTCTCTAAATGAGATGATTTCTAGTCCTCTTTAGAATATCATTGAATTATATTTCCAACAAGCTCAAGATCACTTAATCTGACTTGTAATGAGGGAGTGGTAACCATTTTCGTGGGATCGCATGATGCCATAAATGAAAGTGAATACAAACACTTCACCAACTTCATCATGTAATTTGAGCCCAATTTTTAAATGTCAAATGGTCTCTAAATGGGATAGTTTTAGTTCTATTTGAAAATTTTTCAAATTATCTTTCTAACAAGCCTAAGATCACCCTAATCTAACCTGTAACGAGGAAGTTATTTCAATTTTTGTGGGATTGCGTGACACTAGAAATGAATGTGAACACGAGTTTGTACTGAACCAAACGCAATTTTGTACTAAAAACAAGAGTGATTTTGTATTGAACGATGACACGAGTTGTACTGAAAGTGAGAGCAAGCTTTTACTAAAAGTGAGAGCTAGTGTGTAATGAAAATGAGCGGGAGTGCGTATTGAAAGTGAGAGCTAGTGTTTATTGAAAGTAAGAATGATTTTTTTCAGACTCATTCCTAGCATAATGTGATCCTATGAAATTGTCATAACTCCCTCGTTATGGATTGGATCAAGGTGATCATGAGCTTGTTGGAAGGATAATTTGACAAGTTTTTCAAATAGGACTGGAATAATCTCATTTGGAGAAAGTTTGACTTTTAAAAAGTAGGAAAAAAAGTCCATGATGGTGCTTGCTAACATTTGCATTTGCTCTTGTTTCCCTCATCCCAGCCTCATGAAAATGGTCACAACTCCCTCATTAAAGGTTGGATCGAGGTGATCTTAGGCTCGTTAGAAAGATGATTTGATAAGCTTTCAAATATGATTGAAATAATCTCATTTGGAAACTATTTGACATTTTAAAAGTGGACCCAAACTCTCTAATGGTATAACTCACATTGCTTGCATAGTCAACACCACACAACTTTAATAAACAAACCGAATCTTTTCCATTACACCTTAGATCTTAGTGATTGTGTGCTTGTTAGAATGATAAATTGATAAGATTTTGAATGAGCCATAAAACTACCTCTATCGAAAACCATTTAGTTTGTCATCTTCTAACTAAAGTGTATCATTCGTAACATTAAACACTGAATGAAGCTTTCCCAAGAGATGCTCTTTCATAGGTGAAAATACAAAAAATTGCTAAAGAGATTAGTCAGAAAGTATGAAAGATTGTTAGAGAGTAGTTGGAAAGCACAAAAAATTGTTAAGGAGCAGTGGTAAAAGAAGATATTTTTACCTGAAAATTCTTGGGAGCATAAGATATTCTCATAAGATGCTTTGACTCTTCATATGTACCAAAATGTTCCTTTGATTGTGTAGTTGGAGGATGAAAAGTTGAAACTACCCTTAATAAGGAGAATTTCAAAGAATTGAAAGCACCATCTTTACCCCATGCGGAAGGAAATTACGTTCTGAAAAACGAAAAGTTATGTTGGGCCAAAATTGTTGTGTTTCCAAAAATCCAATTTGATCAGTAGTTGCATGACCTAATTTTAGGTATACATATAAAAAAAAGCCTTATCTGTGATTTAGGTGGACCATACGATTAGAAACATTTTACATGGTGATGCCCGACCCTCCAAACCGTTTCCTTCTGTGTGACCCACCTAAATCATGGACTATCTTGATTCTTGGGCCTAAGGCCTAAATGGGTTCCAATGATTGGAGTGAATTTTTTATAATCTTCGTAGTGGGCCCCATAAAAAAAAATCATCACTGGACATATCTCTTAACTGATTCTTTTGGTGTGGCCCATCTAAATCATGGGTCATCTTAATTTTTTGGTCTTAGGCTTAATGTGGGATTGTGCAAGAGTGGATTTCATGTACACATTATAGTGGGCTTAGGTGTCTCCCATAATATTTTTCTTTTCTTTTTTAATATACGAAAATCTAGATCTCTTCAATCAGTTGGAGGAAGGAGGCCATCGAAGCAGATTACATGGTATGCTAATCACAACGTGTGTCGACATCACCAAGTTTGTGGGCCCCACCATGATGTATGTGTTATATCCACCTAACCCATCCATTTGGTGAGATAATTTAGGGTATGCTCCAAAAAATGAGGCAGATCCCAAGATTAAGTGGACCACATCATAGAAAGCAGTGGGGACAGTGATGCCCATTGTAACTTTCTAAGGCACACCATGATGTTTATTTACCATCCAACTTGTTCAAAAGGTCACATAAACTAGGATAATGGAAGACACAATAAATATAAGCTTATCTAAAACTTATATGACCCCTAAGAAGTTTTCGATAGTAAATGTAAGGCTCGTATCTTAGTCCGTACCGTTCCTTAGACTCCCGCGATCCTCCCTATCGAATTCTGACAACTTGCGACCAGAAGTCAACATTTGCACGCGACATTAAGTCATATCTTGCATATCTGAGTCAACTTGACCCAAGACTTGTACCCTAGTGACCACACCGTCGTCGCGGTTCCAACGTCGCATCTCATGCGCCGATGCAATACCCAGGCTGGGAGATGTGGGCCCGCGTTTATCTCAAAGAAATGTTGTGCATTTATAAATCCTGAAAGAATATTTACCACCTTTCAAATCAATCAAGTCAAGTACACATTCTATTACACCCATCCCTCTCTTAACCAAAAGTCAACCCAACCCATGCCTCTCATGTTACTCTCTTACACAAACCATACCACCCATCACTCCATCCATTACCCATCCTCTCTCTCTCTCTCTCTCTCTCTCTCTCTCTCTCTCTCTCTCTCTCTCTCTCCACCATTTCTCCAAGCAACCAAAAGGAGTGTGGATGTCCAAGAGTGTGTCCCACCTTCCTACCCCTCATCTTTCATCCTAGCCCTTCAATCTTCATCATCCTCCATCAAAATCGAAGCCTACGAGCTAAGGAGTCCAAGGAGCTAAAGAAGAAGACCATCGGTGGGTGATCTAGGATTTTTAATATTGATCTTGATGATTTGAGGGCCCACATGTGGTGGGACCCGTTTGATGTATGCATTGTAAGAAAGGGAGGGCTCATAGTAGCGAGAGCTCATAGTAGCGAGGTCCCTCCCCTCCATCACGTTTCTCTCTCCTTTTTGTGATGTTGTGGCCCACCCGTTGATGCATGATATCCAGGCCATCCATTCAGTGGGGACCATCCAGTAGTCCACCAAGTAGTGCCTATCTTGTTGTCCATTTTTAGGCCAGCCCGGATGAAGGAAAAGACAAATAACGACTCGATTCCGGGACTATGTGGCCCGTCCTGGTGGACCCCACTGTGATGTATGCATCCTAAATCCATACCGACCATCCATGGGGCCCACCTAGCTGACGTCCAGTAGATAACTGGACGGTCCATCACTGCTGGTACCATCCAACAGTCCTGGATAGATAAAAAACATCAATATCAACTTAATTCAAAGCTGAGGTGGGCCACACGTGTGGATCCACCTCTGATGTATGTATTTTATCTGCCGTCCACATCATCCATAGAGGGATGGTGGGGCCCTGAGGTGTGTGTGGCCATTCGTGGGACATGACCCCCCCCCCCCCCCCCTACAAGGATATATGTATTGTCTAACCACGCTGCCCATCCTCTTACAGGATGTGGGACCCACCCCACATGTACTGCATGTGTGGGGATGGGGCCCACCTTATGGTATGTGTTATATATGCCCATCGCCCATCTCTAGATGGTGACGGGCCCACCTTGAATGTATGTATCCTATATTTAGACCTTCCATCAGTTGAGCCAGCAGTCCAGGACGTTGTTGGACACTATCCAATAGTTGTAGGGCCCACCGAGGTGAGTCCCATTCATACCGTCCATCTGCTAGACGAGCAGCATAACTGCATCACGTTAGCAAGCTCTGTGGGTCCTGTATGATGTATGTGTTACATCCAAACCATCCATTTGGGGGACCGCAGCAGCACACAACTGCTGTATTTGACGTCAGCAAGTCTATGGGTCTGCATGATGTATGTTTTTCATTCCATGCCGTTCATTTTTTTTCATATCTGGGTTGTCCATCTGGACGGCCAGCAGCATTAGCTGCTGCAGTAACGTCAGCAGTTCTGTGGTTATGATTTGAGGTATGTGTTATGCCCCACACCGTCCAGCGATGGGCCACGCTGATGTGGACCCACCATGATTTACGTTTATCCACACCATCCAAATGTTGGACGGGTAGGGCCTACCTTGATGTATATGTTTTATATCTAAACCGTTCATATGCGGGTCCCACTAGCAACAATCCACTGCTGTATTTAACGACTGTAAGTTCTTGGTCGTTCATCTAGACGGCAAGCAGCAATAGTTGATGTAATAACGTTAGCAAGTTCTGAGGGTCCGATCACGTGGGACCCACCTTAATGTATATGTTATTATATCCATACCACACTGTAAAAATCAGTGGAGGATTGAACGTCCACCATTGAAACCGTTTAAGGTCATAGAGGTTCTGGATCAATACAAAATCTGTTTTTCCCCTTAATTCAGGCCTTTGTGACCTTATGAACAAATAGGATGAAAAAAAAATGTTATGGTGGGCCCTGTGAATTTTAAACAGGGAAAATCATTATCTCCACTGCTATTTGTGTTATGGTCTAGATGACCTTCCGATATGATTCATATTTTATTGTGAGTAATGTTATATGATGATCTTTAAAAATAAATGAATGGTGTAGATAGTCCTGTTAGGACGGTGGGCCCATCTTGATGTATATGAGGGCCATTGTGATGTGTTTGAGGCCCATGGGTTATGGCCCGATGTGATGTATTCGAGGCCCATGGGACATGGCCCATCGTGATATATTTGAGGCCCATATGATGAGGCCCGGTATGATGTACTTGAGGCCCATGAGTAAGGCCTAATGTGATGTATACATGGCCCATGTGTTGGGGCCCATTGTGATGTATAGGAGGCCCGTGTATGAGGCCCATTATAATGAGTATGTTGCACTTCTTTAAGGCCCATTGTGATGTACATGAGGCCCATGTTTGAGGCTCAATGTGATGTATACCTTGCCCATGTGTTGGGGCCCATTGTGATGTAGATGAGGCCCATGGGATGTGGCCCATTATGATGTATATGCGGCCCACGAGCGAGGCCCATGTGATGCAGCCCATTATGATGTGCATTAGGTCCATGTGATGCAACTCATTATAATGTATATTAGGGTAATGTGATGTGGCCCATTGTGATGTGTATTAGGCACATGTGATGCAGCCCATTTGATAAGGCCCATTACGATGTGTATGTGGCCCATAAATGAGGCACATAGTGATGTGTATTAGGCCCTTGATTGAGGCCCATGGTGATGTATATTAAGCCCTTGTGTGAGGCTATGGGTCCACTATACGTTTGACTCTATGTGGGCCACTCCTTGGGAGCAATGTTGGTTTAATGTCCACATTGTAAGGGCAGAGATGGTTAAATATCCACATTGTAACTCTCCCTAAGGCCCGTAGTTAAGCCCATCCTTATCTCCACTTAATGGGCTAACCCAAACCATTGGGCCCCCATTGATGATTATATTACCCATCTTTCCCTTGATTAGGCTATCCCAATCCATTGGACCCCTATTTGATAATAAACTTTTCCACCATACCTTATAGGATCACCCAAACCTTAAAGCCCATCTTGTGTTCATATCGAGCCTTTCATAAGGAGTATGGCCCACCTAGATGCATGTGTTTGTCCAAGCTTAATTTGTAAGGTTACATAGTCCTGGATGTGTGGATCCTACCAAGGGCCGCCTTATATTTGTATCAGGCCCTCATAAGAAATCCCAGTTATCATGATAAAGGAAGTGAGGAAGCCCACTTGTCGAATACCTACTTAACTCGCCCCATGAGATGTATCTTATCCTTATATCCAGTTGTTAGGACCTCAATGTCACATATATATCGTCACACCGTCCATTTACTTCTTTGGGACAAGTGTGAGGCCTATCCTTGAAGCTAGTACACCATTACCTCTTGCCGTGTATAGGAGAATATGTTGTACCTGATTTAATATATCCTCTACTTAAAGCCTATTTCTAGTGGACCCCGTCTTAGAATATATGATATATCAGTACCTTAGAAGGCTAATGTAGGACATGCAGTATGGACTCCTGTAGTTATAGAAGAAGCATGTCGATTAGTTCATAATCTTGGTATGTGACATACTGGTAGAAGGCGATCATTGTTTATTATTGTCTACCTTATCTAATAATCATACTAAGTGTACTTAGTCTAGTAGGACACACTGAGAACATGTATAGTATTTCATCATGATACATGTCCATACGCATCATACACATACTTGTTATGAGGAGTTATTAAGCATAGCATATGCCATTGGGATGATTGTTTGTGGGACTCCTTAAGAGATGGAGTTACCCCACATGAGCACACAGTATGCTCAGGTTTGATGCATGATTGGATGGTATCGTGCATATCCCATTTTGTGATATGACTACCGTACGCCTTAGCGACATCAGGGTTGTAGCCTCCATAGGCATATCTTGGATGGCCAGATGGGACACCAGAAATCCTTTTCTACATGGGGTGCTATAGATATCTATGGGTGAAAGTCTCTAAACCCTCTAGGTAATAGAGGACGCCCCAATGTCTAGACCGAGTGGATACATGAGCGATCAAGTGTCGAATACCAGTAGGTCGTGTCTTTCACTATGTCATGGTCGGTCGGGAGGGAGCGTAGCTTTACCCGCTTGAGGGATTAAGCGATGCTAGGCTGAGTCTAAGCAGCTCATAAATGGGTCCGCTAGTGAGGAGCCGGGTAGGCATTAGTATAATGCTGGCAGGCGAATAGTGAGGTCTCTTCCACTTACCTAGTTGTGCACTTGATGGGACGGCAGATGGCGTCGAGTGTACTAGACACCGATGATGATCTTAGAGATGTACGGTACTGATATGTGGACTTATTGAGCAGGATTCACATACCCAGCATTTTACTCATTCATTCACTATCCACTCGAGCTGGTGGTGTGCAACTAATTGTTATGTGTACTTTTGTAATGACAAGAATTTCGGTTGGGGCACGCGACCAACTTGAAATCAGGAGTTTATCATATTGAGTCTGGCTATCTAAATTTAGGTATGTGACTGGTTTGGATAGAAGTCCCTTGTAATGGACCCCATAGCCTGCGATACTACGTATTATCATCCCGACTTTACACTCCAGCTTGGTCATTTTATCCGCACCTCATATTGCACTACATCCGCGACATATGGTATTTTGGGTTGTTATGTTTCTGCATTTATATGGCCTAGATGAGGTTGACGATATTCATAAACTCATCAAGATTTACATATTACATTACATCCTCAGTATATGATATTTAGCTTATTATGTATCCACATTACATAGTTGATCTACATTGCTTCCTTAGTATATGATATTGACTTATTATATTTTTACATCGCATAGCCTAGATAAGGCTGCTGGTATTTATAGACTTACCAGCATATTTCTGCACTACTCTGATATTGCATTCTGAGAACACTTACCTTGCGTACACACTTTCACCACCCTCTAAGCTTTCTATAAGCTTATGCACGATAGATGCATGAAGGTGACGTTAGGTCGCAGAAGCATTGATCTTGGAGCTTACAACTATCTTCTGGAGCTTTGATTTTCGATATATGTATTTTCCTTTCAGCACTGTATTTAACTGTTTATATTAGTGGATATGTGATAATGATGTTGCCTCTATGATGTGGGTAAACTTGTGGTTATGTTTCTTATGAGATAAATGTACGTTGAAAAATTCTCTTATAGGATCCCAGGATCGGAATATGGTGTATGGGCGCTAGGAGCTGAGAATGGAGTACTACGAATGCTGTTGGCACCAAATTTGGTGATCGAGAATTCTGTGAGCCCGGTTTCGAGTTTGGGGCATGATAGAAGTTTGTATCAGAGCATAACTTGAGAATACCTGATGATAACATCACATATCTGCTGATAACTACCCTTCATTGTATGATTGTTGAGAACTTAGAATGATTAGATCCCTGAGTTCGAATAACTTAAAAATTTTTTGATGTACCTCCCCATCGTGTGTATATTCAAGAGTGCTCAAGGATAATAGGTCATTGTTCCTTCCTCTAGGACATAGCGCCCAAGTGAGTAACCTGAGTAACTTCTGTTTCCTTGCCTGAGATTCCTATTCTCCCACCTGAGACTTCTACACCCCCATCTGAATCTAGCACAGCACCAACCAAGTTCATGAGTATGGACCAGTTGTAGTAGATGTTACAAGCAATAACTACCATTCTTTAGAGAGGAGGCCGGAAGAGGTGGGCCCCCTCCGATAGCTCTAAGCAGTATTGATTGCCGCAGAGGTACAAGAGCCACCCATCCGCTAAAGCACCAACAACATCAGCAATATCTCCGGCATCACCTCAGAGGCAGCTTCCCGGTGCTTATTATGGATGCGGTGGGATAGGACATCATAGGTGGGAGTGTCCATGACCGCAGTAGCAACAACCAAGAGCACCAGCATTACCTCCAACACCTCCTCTATGGTAGTTCATGGGTACTTGCTTTGGATGTTGTGGGATAGGGCATCGTAAGAGTGAGTGTCCCCATCCTTAGCAGCAGCAGCGATGACAGTATCTGCCGTTGAAACCCCAGCAGCAGCAATAAAATCCTCAGGCATCAGGAGGAGTCATCGATAATTCGTGTGACTTAGCCCCTGTACTGTCTTGCTAGATTGCTCATGAATGAGGCGTTTTGGGAGCGAGGGGCTGAGATTCGTGAATATTATCCCTATCCCCTTGTCGACACATGATTTCATGTGTATATTGTGCTTTTAATTTTGCATAGTGAAATGATATCCCTCTTTTATAAGCTCTAGTGAGTTGCGTGATAGTGTAAATTTTGAGGACAAAATTTTTATTATGAGTGGAGAACTGTAGGCCTGTATTCTAGGCCATACTATTCCTTAGACTCCCGCGAGCTTCCCTGTCGAATTCTGGCAACTCGCAACCTATAGTCTACATTTGCACACAACCCTAAGTCACATCCCATATATTTGATTCGACTCGACCCAAGACTTCTACCCTAGCGACCACGCCGTCACTACGGTTCCAACACCTCATCTCACGCGCTGATGCGATACCCAGGTCGGGAGATGTGGGCCCGCGTTTATCTCGAAGAAATACCGTGCATTTACAAATCCTGAGAGAATCTCTATCACCTTTCAAATCAATCAAGTCAAGTACAAATCTCATCACACCCATCCCTCTCTCACCCAAAAGTCAACCCAACCCATGCCTCTCATGTCACTTTCTTATACAACCCATACCACCCATCACCCATCACTCCATCTATCACCCATCCCTCTCCTTACATCCCCTCTCTCTCTCTCTCTCTCTCTCATTCTCTCCACCATTTCTCCAAGTAACCAAAGGGAGTGTGGACGTCCAAGCTTCCTAAGAGAGAGCTAAGAGTGTGGCCCACCTTCCTACCCCCTCATCTTTCATCCTAGCCCTTCAATCTTCATCATCCTCCTTTAAAATAGAAGCCTATGAGCTAAGGAGTCCAAGGAGCTAAAGAAGAGGACCATCGATGGGTGATCTAGGATTTCTATCATTGATCTTGATGATTTGTGGGCCCACATGTAGTGGGACATTTGATGTACGCATTGTAAGGAAGGGAGGGCCCATAGTAGTGGGGTCACTCCCCTCCATCACGCCTCTCTCTCTCTCTCTCTCTCTCTCTCTCTCTCTCTCTCTCTCTCTCTCTCTCTCTCTCTCTTCCCTTTTTGTGATGTTGTGGCCCACCCATTAATGCATGATATCCAGGCCATCCATTTAATGGGGACCATCCAGCCGTCCACCAAGTAAGGCCTATCTTGCTGCCCATTTTCGGGCCAGCCTGGATGAAGGAAAAGACAAATATCAGCTCGATTGTGAGGTTGCATGGCCCGTCCCGGTGGGCCCTGCTGTGATGTATGCATCCTAGATCCATGCCGACCACCCGTGGGGCCCACCTAGCTGACGTCCAGTAGGTAGTTAGATGGTGTAGCACTACTGGTATTGTCCATTAGCCCTGGAAAAATGAAAAACATAAATATAAGCTTAATTCAAAGCTAAGGTGGGCCAAACGTGTGGATCCACCTCTGATGTATGTATTTTATCTGCCATCCGCACCGTCCATGTAAGGATGGTGGGGCCCTGAGGTGTGTGTGGCCATCCATGGGACGTGACCCCCCTAATGATATATATATTGTATACCCACGCTGCCTATCCTCTTGCAGGACGTGGAACCCACCCCACATGTACTACACGTGTGGGGATGGGGCCCACCTTATGGTATGTGTTGTATATGCTCACCGCCCATCTCTGGATGGTGACAAGCCCACCTCGAATGTAAGTATCCTATATTTAGACCATCTATCGGTTAGGCCAACAGTCCAGGACACTGCTAGACACCTTTCAGCAACTGCGGGGCCCACCGAGGTGAGTCCCATCCATACCGTCCATCTGCTGGAGGAGCAACATAGTTGCATCACGTCAGCAAGCTCTGTGGGTCCCATATAATGTATGTGTTACATCCAACCCTTTCATTTGGGGGACCCCAGAAGCACACAACTGCTGTATTTGACGTCAGCAAGTCTGTGGGTCCGCATGATGTATGTTTTTCATTCCATGTCGTTCATCTATTTTTCGTATCTGGGTCGTCCATTTAGACAGCCAGCAACATTAGCTGTTATAGTAACGTCAACAATTTTGTGGTTATGATCTGAGGTATGTGTTATACCCCATACTGAACAGTGGTGGGCCATGCTGACGTGGACCCACAATGATTTATGCTTATCCACACCATCCATATGCTGGACGGATAGGGCCCACCTTGATGTATATGTTTTATATCCAAACCGTTCATATGCGGGTCCCACCAGCAGCAATCCGCTACTGTATTTAACAACAATAAGTTCTAGGCCGTCCATCTGGATGGCCAGCAGCAATAGCTGCTGTAATGACATTAACAAGTTCTGAGGGTCCGATCACGTGGGACCCACCATGATATATATGTTGTTATATCCAAACCACCTATTAGGTGGACCACACTGCAAAAATCAGTGGAGGATTAAACGTCCACCATTGAGACCGTTTGAGATTACAGGTGTTCTGGATCAATATGAAATGTGTTTTTCCCCTTAATTCAGGCTTTTATGACCTTATGAATAGATTGGATGGAAAATAAACGTTATGGTGGGCCCGATGAATTTTAAACAGGGAAAATCATTGTCTCCACTGCTATTTGTGATATGGTCTACATGACCTTCCGATATGATTAATTTTTTTTTGTGGGTAATGCTCTATAATGATCTCTAAAAATAGATGAATGGTATAGATAGTCCCGCTAGGACGATGGGCCCGTTTGATGTATATGAGGCCCATTGTTATATGTTTGAGGCCCATGGGTTGTGGCTTGATGTGATGTATTTGAGGCCCATGAGACATGGCCCATCGTGATATATTTGAGGCTCATATGATGAGGCCCGGTATGATGTATTTGAGGCCCATGAGTAAGGCCGAATGTGATGTATATTTGGCCCATGTTTTGGGGCACATTATGATGTATAGGAGGCCCGTGTATGAGGCCCATTATAATGAGTATGCTGCCCATCTTTAAGGCCCATTGTGATGTACATGAGGCCCAAGTTTGAGGCCCAATGTGATGTATACTCGGCCCATGTGTTGGGGCCCATTGTGATGTAGATGAGGCCCATGAGATGTGGCCCATTATGATGTATATGTGGCCCATGAGCGAGGCCCATGTGCTGCGGCCCATTGTGATGTGTATTAGGTCCATGTGATGCGGCCCATTGTGATGTATATTAGGGCCATGTGATGCGGCCCATTGTGATGTGTATTAGACACATGTGATGCGCCCCAATTGATAAGGCCCATTATGATGTGTATGTGGCCCATGAGTGAGGTGCATAGTGATGTGTATTAGGCCCTTGAGTGAGGCCCATGGTGATGTATATTAGGCCCTTGTGTGAGGCCATGGGTCCACTATATGTTTGACTTTATGTGGGCCACTCCTTAGGAGCAATGTTGGTTTAACGTCCACATTGTAAGGGCAAAGATGGTTAAATGTCCACATTGCAACTCTCCCTAGTGCCCGTTGTTAGGCCCATCCTCATCTCCTCTTAGTTGTCTAACCCAAATCGTTGGGCCCCCATTGATAATTATATAACTCATCTTTCTCTTGATTAGGTTATCCCAATCCGTTGGACCCCCATTTGATAATAAACCTTTCCACCATACCCTATAGGACCACCTAAGCCTTAAAGCCCATCTTATGTTCGTACCGAGCATTCTATAGGGAATGTGGCCCACCTAGATGCATGTATTTGTCCAAGCTTAATGACCTAAACTTGAGGCCCACTTAGATGATGAGTAGGACCGTTTGTGGGGTTATGTAGTCCTGGATTTGTGGATCCTACCAAGATCCGCCTTATATTCGCATTAGGCCCTCATAGGAAATCCCAATTGTAACGTCCCGAACATTTCAATACCTGAGTATTGAAAGTCCATGAGCGTTACCGTAAGATTCGACGTAAATCATGCGTGTGTACAAAACCAATATAACTATCCTAACCTTGCATCTGTCTCCTAACACGAATCTAATCCTCGAGAATAACCCCCACTCACGAAAGAAATCATTCAACCGTTGATTAAGTAGTGCAATGCGTATTCGTTCCGTTAACTAAATCAATTGATAACCCTTCATATATGATGATTTAGGCATAAGCTCTTTTATCAAAATTACTTAGAAACGTGGCCCCAACCACGTAGAACCATTAGATTTCATAAAACGTTAAAATCAGTAATAATCACAATAATGCCACCAACCTAGGCCCGTGAATTCTAGCTCACTTAGTTCCCACAATCCGTTTAGTATAAAACTTTATAGCATGCTTAATTAGCCAAAATTAACCGTACACATCAAATATCAACCCTTAGATCATAATAGAAGTGACTCAAGGGGCAGATCAGCCCTTAACCGTCAATTTTAGGGGCCACTTGATCTTAGGATGTGCTTCAAATTGGGGATCAACCCCTTAAATCAGATAGATAAATGAATGGACGGTGTAGATCTCTCATGCAGTAATCATAGTGGACCCCACACGTGATTTGAGTGTACACCTCGGTGGTGCACCCGCTGTGCACCAGATCAGGAGCGTCGATCAGCACGCACCGACCCGACTCCTATTTGAGCACGGAGAGACTTCTCTCTCTGTTTTCTGCCGCTGCATAACGGACGGACCACGACCGTTTGAGGACTGACATGGCCCACCATCACGGTCCCATCGGAAGATCTAGACCGTTCATCTAGTGCGGAATATGAGATAACCCAACCCAGATCCCTTTTCGATACCAGATTAGATCGGAGAAGCGGGAAAGAAATCGTCTGCAGATGGAGAATTCGTAAACCATCCACTGGGATGAATTCGAGGACCCATAACCTTACATAGGGATGATCTAAACCGTCAATCATGTTCCTGGGACGATTTATATCAAACCCCAAGATTTTCCACCTTCGAACAAGCTGTATCCTTGTGTACAAGTTGTGCAGACAGGAGTTTGGACGAATTTCACTCCACGTCGCAGTAGAGATTGGTTAAGGAGTTTTGGGCCAATCACGGCCGTTAAAACCTTGTAAACCCAAGATCCGAACCCTTACATGGGGCCATTTGGATTAGAACATGGACCGTGATCTACCAAGCCGTCCCGATCAGTGATGCGTAAGAAACTTCTGGATACAAACAACGTAAGATGTTGCACCGACTCCTTTGCTGCGTAACGCAGCTACTGTCGGTTTGAACAGCCTATAAAGGGCTCTATCGTCGCAAGGAAGAAAGCAAGAACGAGAAGGAGAAAGAAACGAGAGAGAAAGAGAGAGAGAGAGAGAGAGAGAGAGAGAGAGAGAGAGGAGATGGCTACCGCTGTGGATTCTGTCAGTTAGGCTTGCTGCCGTCCAGTAGGGGAGAAAGAAAAAAAGAAGGAAAAGAGAAAGAAAAGAGAAGGAAAGAAAAAGAAAGAAAGAAAGAAAAGAAATAAAGAAAGAAAAGAGAAAGAGAAGAAGGAAGAAAGGAGAAGGAAGAAAGAAAGAAAGAAAGAAAAGAAGAAAGAAAAGAAGGAACAAAACCGAGTTGACTCGCTGAGTGCTAGACTGCGTCAGGGCTGGGGTTGAGTTAGTTTGGGTCATATAAGTGTTAAGAACCCTGGTGAGAGGTATTCACTAGGCAGAGTTATATGCGCTTGTAGCTACGTTGAATGAGGTAAATTATGCATTCATCTAACAACTTGGTTGAAGTTATGCTTAAATAGTTAATTAGTTAAGTCCTAACATTAGATTTAATCCTAAGCTTGTAAGCCTTGTAGATTTTATAATATAGGACAAGATTGAATGTGAAGGAGTATGTAAGAACACCTAACCTCGGGTGAGGACAATTTGAGAATAAAGGTGAGGGTTTTATCATTTAAGCTTACATAATTTAAGTTGATAATTGCATCTTGTCCTTTCATGTCTTCATGAATTTAATCTTGCCTTTACATGTATTTTATCTGGCCTTTAATACCAAACTTGGAATCTTCTATGTTGTTATATGTTTCACCGTCAATTATGGCCTCCTTCGTGCCTTTTATGGGGTGAATTATCTTGTCTTTTACTGTATTCTTATTATTTCATCTAGGCTCTTTCGTACCTTTTACAATATGAATTATCATGTATTTCATGTTTACAAGTTCCTTGGGAATTATCCTATCAATTGATTTATTGGACCTTTTGGGATTATGACATGATGTCAAATACAAGAGAATTTCTCTGAAATTATGTGAGGTCATGGGTACAAGCCTTTCTCCTGCCCTATCCATTATTGAGTTGGCTCTACCACTCGTCTCTATACTTAAGTTAGCTCTGTCACTCGTCCTTATATTTGAGTTAGTTATGTCACTCGTCTTTATATTTGAGTTGGCTCTGCCACTCTCCTTTTGTTGAGTTGACCATTGTCACTCTTCTCTTATTATGTTGGCCATTACCACTTTTGTTGAGTTGACCATTGTCACTCTTCTCTTATTATATTAGCCTTGTGCCGTCTATCTTTAAAGGCATGGGCATGTGTCTTGTTATTGCAGAACCTCCATGATTCAGTTTATATTCTTTATGATTCAGGTTATACTCTTCATGATTTAGTTATATTCTTTATAAGTGCAAGTGATGTGTTATGAGGTATCATAACTATTGAATCGATTATCTTATCATAGACGTAATGCATTACGGGTAGTGGCCCACTTGGTCGGCATGTAATTTCATAGGTTGGTTGGCGTGGTGCACAATCAACGTATGTAAATCAGTATATGTGTTACATCAACTTTTCGAGATTAGATGTCGCAATTAGTCACTCCATGAACACATCGTGTTACATAAATCTCTCAATCGCGTGTTGTGTTGCCTTGAGATGTTCGCATAAATTCAAGTTAGCGTTGGCCATGCTGGCGAATATCCATAGTATGGGATACAGGTCAAGCCGATTTTTTCTAAATTATATTCCACATTGTGACGATCACTACGTATGATGAGCCGCACACACTATATTAGGCATGCATCTCATGTAGGTTGTTTGTGCATACTGATATCTCATGTATTAATGGAGTACGAGACGTATCAGTACCATTTACTTTACTTCTATGAATCTCTTGAATTATTGTTAATCTTAAAGGATAACCTTCGCTATGAGTACAACATTGACCCTCTCTTAACCGTACAGTTGATGTAGGCGGCGTATAGATTGAAGATTTAGAGGACTACTCTGAAAGTGCACCTACTAGTGCCCTGGTTTGTCAATTATCGTGTGTGTTGAGTCAGTCGAACTACAGAGCCTAACAGGAAGAACAATTCAAGCGTCTGCCTCAACCGGATGTGTGAAATCTCGTCATAGATAAATCATAGCCTCACATCCCATGTCCCAAAACACCAGGTGATTAAAACCCTTAAAATCAACTTAGAACACATGAGGGGTTTTGGGCAAGTGAACTTTTTCAAATAGCAGAAAATCTCTAAGTTTGTTTGCCCTGTCAATTGTATCGATACATATTTCGATATGATCTACCTGCTCTGTCGATGTCCTCGATACTTAATCGATATTATCGATAAGATGACTAAAAGTATCCAGCAACCGCATACTCATCTGGACGGATTTATCGATATATCGATACAACCATCGTTATCATCGATATTCAAAAATTGAGCCCATCGGAAGTGGGTCGATAATATCGACAGGTAGATTTTCGACGCCCCTATTTTCTAAAGAAAACTACTATGAGCTTCGATATATCGATGACTGTTCCGATTCAATCTGAATTCAAATATCGATCATATCGGAAGTCCATCGATCATATCGATAGTACATGCACATTTCTTCCAGCAAAATATTTCAGGATATTCTTAACTTTGATTGGGGGCCACTCGAGGAAATTGACATTCTTATGTCGATACTATCGAGCCCTGGTCGATTGGATCGAAAACTGGACACAAACTGTCCCGCGTGCTTATAAGTAAATCTATACGATTTATCGATCCCATCGACACGGCCTCGTTATCATCAATATTCAAATTGCGATGACATCGGTTGACCCTGATCATATCCTATAAAACTTAAAATATTTTATGCTAGTCTCTCTCATTTTTCAAACGTCGATAGATCGATCCCAGTATCGATGGAATTGGAGTCCGAAATCCGATGAAATTGACACAAGTATCGATCTCATCGACCAATTGACAAAAGGTTTCAAAAGTGTATGAGATTTGATTTTGTGTTATCGAGCAGACAGTCGATCCCATCAAGAGTATACGCTAGATGATATCGACCCTGCTCGATGATATCGAACTCTGTTATAAATATGACCGTTTTATATCCGTTGGAACTTTTTACTTATATATAGAGAGACCTGTCCATATTCCTGGTAGAGAAACAAGAGAGTGTTTTTGTGTGTTTTACTTCTACATCATATACACAAAGCCCTTTCTCTCACGGGAGTTCATCTTCCAATCCACTCTCATTCATTAACATTCAATAGAGTGGATTGGAAAATGAACTTCTACATTCAAGGATCCTTCAGCAACTATCTTAACAACATATCATTAAGCTGGGATGCCTTGAATGAATAGATAACGGGAATCACTCTATCTTCCTTATAGGAAAATTCTAAGAGAGTAGATTTTCGTCCTAACCTTGTCCCAACCCGAAGCCAAGTACTAGTATATCTTTTGTGTTGCAGATCAAGGGAGCTGAAGACTCTTCAACAACAAGAAGGAGATCTTCATCATTGCGTTAAAAGAGACTCATCAACTTATCTATAAGTACCTAGAGTCTAGAAGACACTTGTGATCATTCCTTTCTAAGATTGGGTCTTACATGTTGCTCACCCTTTGAAGTCCTCATAAGAGGCCTCCGGTGGGAGTGTACGTTGTGGGTGCGCTGTATGGACCCTTGCTCTTGGAGAGCATAAACATCTGGGTGCATTGTGTGGACCCTTGCTCTGTGTGGGCATAAACATTTGGTTAAGAGTGCACTGGTAAAACTCCAGGGTTAGAAGTAAACCGAGTAGAAACCTCCGTGTAAAGGTTGAAGGTGAACCTGATTTAAAACCTTAGGTTTGAAGTGAACCCTGGGAAACCTCCTTAGTGAAATCTTATACACTCAAGAGTTGAGTGCGACAACCGGCAGTGGAGTAGACAAGTAGTCGAACCACTATAAAAATGACTGTATTTGAGTTTGTTATTGTTTTTCATTGTGTGATATTCCTTACATGTTTTTATATTTGATTGTCTAAGATCACACCTCATATACACACACAGTCTTATCCATCACAATCTTGTACGCAACTTGTTTATCCTTCAAACAGTTTGTGATTGGATCCTCTACAAGGCTTGGAAGCCAATAGAGTTACATTTGAGTAATCCTGATAA
Source organism: Magnolia kwangsiensis (assembly GCA_037074715.1). Classification (NCBI taxonomy): domain Eukaryota; kingdom Viridiplantae; phylum Streptophyta; class Magnoliopsida; order Magnoliales; family Magnoliaceae; genus Magnolia; species Magnolia kwangsiensis. Next base: position 32,016,115 of record CM073579.1, on the reverse strand, counting down.
TTGTATATCTGATAGGATTAGTACAATAGGATTTTAAATATTTCATAAAACTTTAAAAAGTCCTATTCACCCCCCTCTAGGACATATTGGCATATTCCTACTTCGACTCAAGCAGTCTTCACCGTTATTTCAATTGGTATCAGAGCGGGTCTCTCTTTAAGGGCTTCACCGCCTAGAGAGTGATCTTGACTGAAGTTGAGGAATATGGCCAAAGGAGAGGGCTCATCAGTTACTAGACCTTCAGTATTTGATGGTTCAAATTATGCATACTGGAAGGCTAGAATGCACTACTTCCTGAGATCTTTGGATCATGATGTTTGGGATGTAGTTGAAAAGGGATATGTGGTACCATCTGAACAAATCGTACTTAAAGATGAAACTACCATCACTAAACCCAAACCCAAAAAAAAGTGGACGGCGTTCGATAAAGAACAATAAACTGCTGAAGCAAAATTAATGAACATCATCTACTGTGCCATGTCTCAGGATATATTTAATCAGATAAGTATATGTGAGACATCTAAGAAAGCATAGGATCTACTGGAAACAACCCATGAAGGCAGAAGCACTGTGAAGAGATCTAAACTACAACTTCTGACTTCACAATTCAAAAATCTCAGGATGAAAGAGCATGAGACATTTATGGAGTTTTTCACCAAATTGAATATTATTTGTAACTCCATGGGTGGATTGGGAGAAAAAGTTCCGATACCAAAAATATGTAGAAAAATCTTAAGATCCCTACCAGAACGGTTTAATCCCAAAGTAATAACAATTGAGGAGTGTAGAAATATTGATGAGATGAAAGTAGAAGAACTAGTAGGTTCCTTACAAGCTTTTGAACTACACTTCACACAATCCCAGAAATCCAAAAATGTTGTCCTAAAAACTTCTAAGAAATCAAAACATGAGGATAGTGAGAGTGAAAAAGAAGACGAAGATGAGGAAGTGGCTTTTCTGACACAAAGATTCAGAAGATTCTTTCAAAAGAACCGCGGCCGTCCCTCTAGAGGTAGAAATTTGAATGACAAACCTTCTGCAGGAAAATTTGGAAAAGAACTAAAGAACCACAATGCTACGCCTGTCGGGAGTATGGACACCTATCTACCGAATGCCCAAATAGAAAAACCAAGGGCAAGGTAATGGCCGCCATGTGAGATGATACGGAAGAGTTAAATTCAGAATCACGTGACTCAGGAATGGAGACCGAAAATCCTTGAAAATACTTATGGTCTCCACTGCTTCGATCATTCCAACTGAATCTGAGGAAGAACAGCAAGCTACTGAATCATTTCCATCTGAAAATGAGGAAGAAAGAGAACAAGATGAATTACAAGACGCTTACAATTAACATTCATAGCGTCAATGTTGTCAAAAGACTTGGAATTGTTGAGAACAAAAAGGAATTACTGCAACTTGATCTAGACAAAACCTTAGATATCAATACTCATCTGATTAATGACTTGCAGCAACATCACTCAGATAATGATAGACTTAAGAGAATTAATTCTTTTCTTAAATTCGAATCTGAGAAACTAAACAAACAGGTTGAGCAATTAAAAGATGAAAATATGCTCCTTCAGCATGAAAATCACACACTCCTGTTTGATTTGGAAGAATCCAGAAGAATAGCCAAGATAAACTGCAAGTTTTCCCAAAGTGGAGAAAAGCTAGAAAAACTGTTAGGAATGGAAAAACCTGGGAAGGATAAAAGTGGGCTAGGATATGAAAAATATAAATCAAAGACTGGATGTGCAGCCCCTAGAACTAAAAAATTTGCTGCCTTTGGAAGCAAAACCAGAAAGACTCCAGTATGCATGTGTGTGGTGATGTGGGTCATTATGAGTTTAAATGTTTAACACCTAGATGGACTTTACAGAACTTTGATCAAAACCACATTATCAATCAATCAGAGAAACTCAAATTGTTAAAAGTTCACCTAGGAGAAACACTTATCCATCACCACCTAAAGAAAAAGATAGAGTAAAGAAGTCTGCCTCAAAATGGATAATTAAAGAAAAGAAAAATTGCCTTGTTACTCACTCAATTCAGTTATCAGGCAATGACACCAAGTGGTACCTAGATAGTGGTTGCTCAAGACATGTCACAGGTGATAAATCCCTTCTGTCAAACTATCAGAATCTAAACAATGGGCTAGTCACTTATGGAGATGGAACCACTGCTAAAGTAATTGGACATGGTATCATAAAAGGGATTAATCTGCTTACAAATGAGAATGCTTTCTGTATAAAAGGTTTAGAACATAATCTATTAAGCATCTCTCAAATCTGTGATAATGAGCATGTGGTCAAATTTAGCAAAGAAGAATGCAAGATCCTAGATCAATCAAGAAAATCAGTAATTAAGGGTCATCGCACAAACAACCACTACTACATTATCAAGGGAAAAGAACAGACTGATGCTTAGAAGGACTGGGCATAGAAAAACTTGTTTAGATTGCGCATCTAGATCTAGATAATGGCTGAAAAGATGCGATTCTATTGAGCTCTAAATGAATTACCTAAGGTTCCAGACCTCTTTTTGTGTATAAACAGTCAAATGTTTATACTTTTATGTGTATATAGAGATTGTACATTATTTTGCTAAATATACCATTGACTCAAAGAAATTCTAGAAGTTTGTTTGAAAAATTGTCTGAATTTTGAAACTAGAAAATCTTTCATCTTGAACATGACTTTTCGATTTTATTGACTACGGGCCGATACAATCAACGGCTCTTCAGAATGTGAAAAGTTGTATGATCGTAGATAACATCAAAGACAAACTCGATAGAATCGATTGAAAACTTCTCGATAACATCGAAATAATGATCAATATGGTCGATAGAAGGCACAAAATAAAAAGCTATTGAGAAAAAGATTTTACTTTTTACAGAAACTAGTCCTGTCTCGCTACCCAGATTTTTTTTTCTTCCCTTTAGTTTGTTTTCTCGGAGCCCTGATGAGAAAATCTCAGCATCCAAATGAAGTAAAGAAGATGGATAAAGGAAAAGGTAAGGCTCTCTCAGCAAAATCTTTCAAGATTAAAAAAAAAATACTAGACCACCTCAAAACCAATGGAATTGGAAACAAGTTACGATCGTCGACTGTACTATTCTCACTAGTGTTGTCAAGCCCTATGGGGTGGATCTCATGATGGAGACTATTGGGTGGAAGAATATGCTTAATATGGGCGGTCCATATTAGTTTGAAATGATCCAGCAGTTCTTCAACTGTTGTCATATTGTCCAAGTTTACCCACCATGTATACGTCTGGAATACATGCAACACACCAAGTACATTACTCCATCGTCCTTGGTCATGTTCTAAACATTGAGGTAACAAAAATTCCTGTCACTAGTAGAAATCTAAACGAATTGGGAAGATGGGGAGAAATTACTCAAGCATTGTGCCAGGGTATGACAATTCCTAAAAATGATGACAATATCCTTCCAGTTAAACATCTAGGAATCTTGTTTCGACTTCTTCACAGTATTTTTAGTACGAATGTGTACCCATGTGATACCAATGACACATACCTGAGTCCCTTTGTGCTGAATATTCTGTATGATGTCGATCAAGAGGTCCCTGTATGCCTACCAACTCTCATACTAGATCAGCTAATTAAGGTAGTCAAAAGTGACCATCTTGAAATTCTACCTTTTCCATCCCTTATCTGCAAGCTCGCACACTGGGCAGGTCTATCGGAAACAACTGATAAGGTATATCCTGAAGTATGGTTGGACCATGATACAGCCTAACAGGTGTATGTCTCTATCTCATCACACACTAAGAACCCTCCACCTGTTGAAGATTGTGGTCCCGTGCCTAATGAAGAAACTCTCTGGGGATCCAATCGAACTCCTGAATATAGTCCTGCTTCTGTCACAAATCGTCACCGTCATGTGCTTGAGTGCCAATTCTTAAACAATCTCACTGGAATTGATGAGTGGCTTCATCACTATGAGCAACGACTATGTGAAATAGAAAATAGGATTGAAGCTCTCCAACATTCTGTGCAGCAGATTCTTGAGCTACTAACGACCGGCGGGCCTTTTATGTGAAGACAGTTATTTTTTTTTTAGAAGGGAACTATGTCTAGCTTTTGCACTCATTCCTGTTTATTTCTTTTGGGTATCTCTACACGGGCTTGATATCTCTGTCTAATGGGTGGTAGTCTACTGCTGTCTGGGGTAGTACGTGTTTTTTTTTGAATGATGGAAGTTTTGTTGAATATGCTGCATATAATTCTATTCTTACTACCATATGATGTCCCTTAGTTAAATAAAGTATCTGTTTTTGAATTCATGAGTTCTTCCTGATTATCTTATCTGATTGTGTCAATGCTTTATTGAATATGCATTCATTTCTTCTCCAGATGATGTACGGTTTAAATGGTATTCTTTATACATCAACTTATCAGTTCTCCCATATGCTACTTTAACTTCAGTCAATATCTATTGCTTTATCTTTGTCAATGACTGAAAAAAAGGGAGAGAAAAGTTAAAAACATCCCGTGTGAAAAAATAGATATTTGTACTCTTATATATGTTGCAGGTGTAAAGGGGAGCAGCTGCACCAAGAAAAGGGAGTTTTTATAGTAAGGGGGAGCAAATTCTGGTTGTGTACATGAATGTGTTAGAATTTGTAAAATTGTGTAAACACATGTATACACAATTTAGGATGTATCTATCTAGATATTTTCCTATGATGTTTTGAGTATTTTGTCACGTAATTGACAAAGGGGGAGATTGAAAGTGCACCTACTAGTGCCCTGGTTGGTCAATTACCGTGTGTTGAGTTAATCGAACTACAGAGCCTAACAGGAAGAACAATTCAAGCGTCTTCCTCAACCTAATGTGTGAAAGCTCATCATAGGTAAATCATAGCGTCACATCCCATGTCCCAAAACACCAGGTGATTAAAACCCTTAAAATCAACTTAGAACACATGAGGGTTCTTGGGTAAGTAAACTTTTTCAAATAGTAAAAAATCTCTAAGTTTGTTTGTCCTGTCGATTGTATCGATACATATTTCGATATGATTGACCTCCTCTGTCAATGTCCTCGACACTTAATTGATACTATCGATAAGAGGACTAAAAGTGTCCAGCAACCGCATACTCATCTGGACAGATTTATCGATATATCGATACAACCATCGATATCATCGATATTCAAAAATCAAGCCCATCGGAAGTGGGTCGATAATATCAACAGGCAGATTTTCGGTACCCCTATTTTCTAAAGAAAACTACTACGAGCTTCGATATATCGATGACTATTCCGATTCAATCTGAATTCAAATATCGATCATATCGGAAGTCCATCGATCATATCGGAAGTCCATCGCGCGCATTTCTTCCAACAAAATATTTCAGGATGTTCTTGACTTTGATTGGGGGTCACTCGAGGAAATCAATATTCTTATGTCGATATTATTAAGCCTTGGTCGATTGGATCGAAAAATGGACACAAACTGTCCAGCGTGCTTATAGGTAAATCTATACGATTTATCGATTGTAAGACCCGTATCCTATACCGTATCGTTCGGTAGACTTCCGCGGTCTTCCTAATCGAATCCCAGCAACCTCGACCCTTAACCGGCATTTGCGCACAACCCTGATTCACACGCCGTCAACCCGAGTTGACTCAACCTGAGACTTGTACCCTACCGACCGCGTCGTCGCCGCGATTCCAGTGCCGCGTCTCCCGCGCCGAGACGATATCCAGGCCAGGAGATGTGGGCCCGCGTTCAGTTCGAGAAAATGCCGCACATTGCAAATACCGAGAGAATCTCAACAATATGTCAAATCAATCAAGTACATGTCACATTACCCAAAAAGTAACCCAAAGTCAACTCTCTCTTACAAACTCATCCCTTACATGTCAAGTACACATCACCCATCACTCACACCCATCTCTCTCTCTCTCTACATCTCATCATCTCTCTCCCTTCCCCATTTCCAAGCAAGCAACGTTCAAGGCATGAGAGCTCCATGTGAGAGCTTTGTGTGGCCCACTTCTTACCTCCCATCTCCACCATCCAACCGTCCAATCTTCATCATTCTCCGTCAAAGTCGAAGCCGAGGAGCTTAGCTTGTCATTAATTCAAGAAGAAGCGAAAAAGGTGGGTGCTTCTTTTTCTCTCTCTTCTCCCTATCATTTTATGTGATGATGTGGCTGTGTGACCGCCTGGATGGACCCCACCTTGATGTATGCCTTATCCATACCATCTGGCCAATTTGGTGGCCCACCTGGATAGGGCCCACCCCTCCTTAGCACGTCAATAGGTGGGACCCACCTTGCATATGTGTTGTACCAGCACCATCCACCATTTTGTGGCCCACCTGAGCAGGGCCCACCTTACACGCGTGGGGTGCCCAAACCGTCCAGCGTCCCTTGGATGCTGGACGTTAAACTGAAAACACAGATATTAGCTTGATTCAAAACTTTTGGGAAGGCCACTCATGCAGGCCCCACCTTGGTGTATGTTTTTGATCCAAGCCGTCCATCCCCTTTCTTACCTCATTTTAGGCGTTGAGCCGAAATTTGAATTCAATCTGAATATTTAGTAGGTCACACTAGTGAAAATAGGAAAATTTACTGTCAAAATTGTTACGGATTGCTGTGATGTTTCTATGCCTCAAATATATTGAATATTGATCTTGTTGGGTATGTCATGAGGCTGAGAATTGAACTGACGGACTACATCGTCCGGATGCGGACCCCACTTATGAAAACTACCGTTTATTTATTTATTTATTTATTTAAAAAAAAAGGGGGCTGACGTTGCCTGCTGCAGCGTCCAGAGGACGCTGACAGCAGCAACGTCCTGCTGTTTGTAGAAAATGGGCAGGGAGAATGGCCCCACCTCAGGTCCCCACCGTGATGCATGTGGAGCATCCACACCGTCCATTTCATAGGACCTTATGGCAGTGGGCCACCCTCCAAATTTCATCCGTATAAGTGGCTTAGGTGGCCCACATCATGAGAAAAATGGTGATTGAATGGCTTCCATTGAAACTCATTTTTGGGTTTATAGAAGTTTTGAATTAAGATGAAATTTATTTTTCCCCTTCAAACAGGTACGTGTGAACTTATGAACGGTTTGGATGGACAGTAAACATTAGGGTGGGCCCCACGTGGGACCCACAGTGATGCACGTGTTTTACTCCCACCGTCCAGGCGGACGGTGGAGCCCACCCAAATGTATTTATCATATATCTACACTGTCCATATACGCGATATATGGGTCTTACCCACACCGTCCAAACGTGGACCCCACCAGATGATGTAAGTGTGACATCCAAACCGTCTATCCATTTGATAAAAAAAAAAAGAAGCAGATTCAACCCTCTGGTGGGCCACGTACGTGGACCCCACCCAATGTATGCACCATTCATCAGGTTGTCCATCAGTGCACCTGGACGCTGGGTTTATTCAATATTTTATTTTATTTTAATATAATATTACGGTGGGCCCTGATGTACGTGGGACCCACCTCATATGAGAGCAGATTGGCTGCTGTAACTTACACCAGTTATGGGGCTGATGTTATGATGTCAGCAGGCCCATGGGACCCACCTCAATGCATGTGATCCATAGCCACGTTGTCTGTCCATTTGATGCAAGTGGGACCCACCCACAAGTGCTGCACGTGTGGGGTGGGGCTCACCTTGATGATGTGTATACCATCCAAACATGGTGGACGTGGGAGCCCACCATGATGTCTGCATTTCATGCATGCTGCCACTGTGATGCATTAGTTTCACCGACGTTGTCCAGACCTCTGGAAGGGTGCTGGCTCGGCTGGTTGGTGCCAGACCACCGTGATGCATGTGTCTGCACACAATGTCATTCATCTGTTTTACCAATGGGACCCATCCCTGATGTACCTAATCATGTGGGGCCATGTGATGTGTGGGATTCATCCCAGCCGTCCGTCCAACAAACTGGAATGGTGGACCCCCCCTCGTCAGCAAGCTCCGACCCATCACGAGGTATACGTTATACTTGAACCGTCTATCCATTTGGAGTTATGGCCCACCCCACACGTGTGACACGTGTGGGGGTGGGACCCACCTTAATGTATTTATTCCAAATCCTCACCGTCCAGAGATCTCTGGACGGTGCAGTGGGAACCGCCTTCATATATGTGGTGTGGGGCACGCCATAATGTATATGTTTTATATCTAAAACCATCCATCCATTGGACGTCGGCGTGTGGGGCCCACCATTTATTAATGTATGTGCATCCAACCACCCATCTGTTTTGCCATGTGGGACAGACTTTGATGTACGCATTACATCCAAACCATTCATCCATCTATGGAAACCCACTGCGATGATCCACACCACTCATCTATGTGAGCCTGACCATGAGGTACGTGTATCGTACATGCCGTCTAGCAGTTGAGCAAGTGCTGACGGTGTTGTCTAATGTTCCGATGGTGTCGATTTTCATGGATAATATTTGAACAGTTCTAGTTTACCAGGACAATGTTTGGACAGTGCTGATCATCATACATGGGCCATGCGTGTAGTGATACACATGTTATACATACAACTATTGAAATGATTTTTGGTGTGGCCTATATGCTGAGGCCCACCTTGATATATTGGTGGTCGTCCATGAGGCCCGCCTTGATGTATTTATGGACAATCCATGAGGCCCACCTCGATAAATTTATAGCCCGTCCATGTGGCCTAACAAGATGTATTCGAGGCCCGTGGGCAAGGCTCAATATGAAGTATTTAAGGCCCGTAGGTTGAGACCCATTGTGATATATTTAAGGCCCATGGGTTGTGGCCTACTGTGATGTATACGGGGCCCATGAGACATGGCCTATCTGATGTATATAGGCCCATGTGACGTAGCCCATTGTGAAGTATAAGACCCTTGTGTAAGGCCCATTATGATTGTATAAGGCCCATTGGGAGTATATTTAGCTCATTGTATTGTGTACAAGGCCTTTGTGTGAGACCATGAGCCCATTATATGTTCGGCCCAATGTGGACCACTACTTGGGAGTGATGTTGGTTAAATGGCCACATTGATGGGCAATGATAGTTGAATGCCCACATTGTGACCTTCCCTTAGGCCTTGATAGTTCCATTCTCATTACCACTTGTGGGTTAACCCTAATCAGTGGGCCCCATTCACCATACATGGATGGATCCGTGTTATCGAATTTGATATAAGCACGGTCGAGGGCCGATCTTTATATTATGGTTGATCGTCTGTTCATCTATGGACCTCGCCTTGTTATGTGCTAATTGTCAGTGCAAATGATCATGGCCGATTGCCGATTCTGATTTTTTTGAGGGTCAAATATTGCATATCAGACCCCATTTATTGCCTAGATTTACGAATAAGATACCGTTTAATGGGCCGTTTTAATCGTGTTTGTGATGCAAGGTGTATTTACAAGCTTGGACTGAAAAAGGTACTAAAAGCATGAATTTGACGTTCTGATGACACTAAAGGCAAGGGATCAACTCCTGGGGACCAAGATCAACGCCAGAGATCAGTAAAAATTAAAGAACTGAAGCTCAAATGGCCTAAAACTCATCCAGAATGCAACATCACATGTTTCCTACCATCCGTTCGGTTCGAAACTTCATACGAGGCCTGAAGACAAGAAATTAACCGTAAACGTCGAATTTCAGCCATTGGATCCTGGTGAAAGTGGCTTAACGGACAGATCAGCCCTTAGAATCATGATTCCAGGCCCACCTGCTATTTGGATCTGTTTCATCTTCGGTATCTATGGTTTAAATGATATGACAGAATGTATGGACGGAGAAGATCGCACATAGACATCATGGTGGAACCCACTTTTCAAAGTGGAGTGCACTGAAAGGGTGCATTCGCTGTGCACCGGACGGTCAGCCCGGTCAAAAGACGCGCTGACCCGTCTCTCCTTCTTCTTCCCTATTTCAAACAGCGTCCGCAACGCGCTGGCTATTTTTTTAGTAGTGGGGATCACACATCATGTATCTTGAAGATCTGAACCGTCTGCTGTGTACAGAGGGGGGTTAGTAACCTCACCTAGGTGACCTTTTGAGACCATGCAAGCAAGTGTAAAATCCTAGCCGTTAAACGTCAAATGGATGGTAGAACGGAAGATCGTATGGGCCATACCTGTTTCATTCCCAAAAGATTCTTTCCATGACGGTTTTTTGACATGAATATAATGAACGGTGTGGATTTCTCATTAGATGCTGATCATGGGTCCCGCCAGCAGCACAACGGAAGAAATCTGATTTTCCTTCGTTTACGCAAACAGAGATGTGTGGTTGGGTGCAATGGGCCACCATGATCAGGTGTACGACTGATCTGAGTCGTTCATTCACTCCAGAGGAGGGACGTGACCGTTGCCTAGGTGGCATAACTTCAAAAGACCGCAAAGATGAATTTTCAGCCCATTAAATGTAATATGGACGGCCGGTTTATAAATCAAGTGGGCCATGTGATCAGCGCTCCAAAAATGACCCTTTCCGACCGAAATTCCAATAGGAATTCGGTGGACGGACTGGATTTCTCAGACACCGAAGGGTGTGGGCCCCACCAATGTCGCAGCGAACGATGATCCGCAACCCTGTTTCAGCGTCCGAAAAATTCAGAATTTCGAGGGAGTCGTGGGGCACTATCATGACTCGTTTTAATGATCTGAACCATCCAGTTGACGCCCAGGCTCCAGATGACACTAACCATGGAGGAATTCCAAGATGAAACGTGTTCACTACTTTGAAATTTTGATCCAACCGCAGGTTGTCTTGCGTTATTGTGAGTTCCGGCTGCGGAACGTGTTGCGCATTAAAACTTGCTGCGTAAGCTGCTTCGCACCGTCTTACGCACTCCCAGCACCAACTTGGTGCTATATAAAAGGAGAGACACGAGAGAGAGAGAAAAATCATACACAGCTGGAGTTGAGGAAGGCTTGGGCTTGGACGTGGGTCGGCTTAGAGAGAGAGACAGGAAAATTTTTTAGTTTTTTTTCTCCTTTCTTTCTTATTAATTCATGAGATTAAGCCACACCATGTTTGGCTGAACCTCTTAGCTAGGGCTAAGAGGTGAAGCTTGTAGCATGATGGGGGACTATTTTGCTTATGTTTCTTATTTATACTGAATGATGTTGATTTTAATTTGATTTTAAGGGAATGCTTTTAGGTTTTTAATGGTCTGTTGTGTAAGACCCGTATCTTGGTCCGTACCTTTCCGTACACTTTCGCGGTCGTACCGGTCGAATTCCGGCAACTTTCGACCCTTAAACAATATCGACGCGCGACCTGGATTCATGTACCGACAACCCGAGTCGACTCAACCCGAGACCTATACCATAGCGACCGCGCCGTCGTTGCGGTTCCGATACCGCGACTCGCGCGCCAAGGCGATACCCTGATCAAGAGATATGAGCCAACGTTCGGTGCGAGAAAACGCCGCGCGTTGCGAAAACCAAGGGAATCTCAACGATGTGTCACATCAATCACATCAATCCCATCAATCAATCACCCATCAACCCATCAAAGGTCAAGTACACATCACTTCCATCCCTTTTCCCAAGCAACCACCAAAGTCTTCTCAACCCATACCTTTCTTACACAAAAAGCCACAAAAGTCTTCCTAACCCATACCTTTCTTACACAACCATCACTCACCCATCCATCCATCACTCTCTCTCTCTCCCTTTACATCACTCTCTCTCTTACTCTCCCTCATTCCAAAAAAAAAATCCAAGCAACAAAAATTGCAAGGAGCTCCCACGTATGAGAATTTCCAACCTCCCTCTAAGCTTCAAGTGGCCCACCTTCCTATCCCAAAATCCCCCATCTCAACCCTCCATCCTTCATCTTAGCCGTTGAAGTTGAAGCCAAGGTGCCAAGGAACCCCTAGGAGCGAGAAGATCGGACGGTGGGTGCTTCCATAGGGTAGTTTTTATTATTTTTATGGTGGACCAAGTGAGTCCCACCGATCAATGGTGTGGATCTCACTTGGGACCCTTATTTGTGGCCGATGGACCACTTGGATCATCATGATCATTCCATGATGGGGCCATTCTCCATGGACCCCATCATGATGTTCATTTTCACTTAGAAAGGTCATCTAGACCGTCCATATCGGTGGAGAATGGATCTCCACCGTTGATTTATAATTTTGATGGTCCCATGATCAAAGGGATCCATTTCTTGTATGTTTCAGTGCAAGGGAGGGCCCATAATGACGGGGTCCCTCCATCACAAGCCGTGTCCCACTCTCCATGTCTCTCTCCCTCTCTCTTTTATTTTATTGTATTTTATTTTATTTTATTTTATTTTATTGTAATAGGATGGTGTGGCCCGCTTGAATGGATCCCAACTTAATGTATTTATTTTATTTAAGTGGGGCCCACCTTAGATGTTATTTTCATGCCCCCGTCATGTGGTGGCCCACTTCATCAGGCCCACCACAAATAATGGTGTATAAACGTCAGTCGTCCAGCGTTTGAGAAAATGAGAACAAGAAGAAAAAGGAAAGGAAAAAGGAAGAAAAGGAAGGGAATGGGATGTTCCCTTTGCACAGGCCCCACCCAGAGGTCTATGTCCTATCCAAGCCGTCCATCCTCTCACCCACGGTATTCTAGCCGTTGGGTAAAAGGTTTTGAACAAATCCAATAACCTGGTGGGCCATAACGCCTAATATTGCGCCCTTACCATCCAAACACTAGTTCCTTATTTTATTTCACCTACAAGCATCAAAAAAATTGGAACTCTGGACTCATTTGGACGGCCTCGAGCCGCTGATCGCAATGGCTGGGGTAGATTTTGTTTTTACGGGCCCCACGTGTACAAAACCATTGAAAAATCATTTTTTTTAAAAAAAAAAAAGAAGAGAGCATTGGCAGAGGCTTTGCCTCTGCCCTGGAACGGTCAGCGCCTGCGTGCAGGCTCTTCTCCACAGGCGGACGGACGTGGGGTGGGTGCCCACGGCTCCTGCGTGTGGGCCCCACTATAATGTGTATTTGACATCCGGCTGCGTCATGAGGTGGGCCACCCCAGTGGTGGGCCCCCCTCCAATAATGGGTCAGATCCAATACTTAGGTGGCCCACACCACGTGAAATAGTGTGGATTGAGGCCTACCATTGAAATCAGGGTCGGGGCCCACAGAAGCTTTGAATCGAGCTGAAATTTATGTTTCCCCTTCATCCTAGTCCGAGCAACCTTATGAACGGGTCGGATGGCGTTTAAACTCACTGGGTGGGCCCCACATGGGACCCACAGTGATGTGTGTATTGAAGCCCACCGTCTAGTGGACGGTGGCGCCAACCTTGTGCCAATTTGCTTCCACCGTCCGCTGGACGGTGGAGCCTTCTTGATGCATGTGTTTTATGCACGCCACAGCGGGCGTGCGGTGTGTGTGTGCGTGCTGTGTGGGTGTGTATACGTGTATGGGTGTGTGCATGTATACATATACATACATACTTATACTATATGTATTATATGTATTATATGTACGTATTATTCCCGTTGTAGTAACTATGATGGTAGGCCCTCACGTGGGCCCAACCCTTGATGTATGTGATGCATCCAGACTTTCCATCCGCCATGACATATAAGGCCTTTGGGTTAAATCCCTTTGGACTGTAAAAAGAGCCTATGGGCTTAGGCCCACTTGATATGATCCAATCCCATAGGAATAGGCTCTTCTGTTGTACTTCAAAGGCCCATAAAAGATTGGACCCATTTGTTGCATTCTTAAAGCCCATGGAAGTGGACCCATTTGTTATATTGAAAGACCCATGGGACTACACCCATTTGATTATAAAAGGGTCCATGGGAATAGGCCCACTTTGATATACATGCAAGGCCTACGGGTTTAGGCCCATTTAAAGTACCATAAGGCCTAGGGGTTTAGGCCCATTTGACTCATACAAGGCCTCTAGGTTTAGGCCCATTTGATATACATTTGGGGGCCCAATCGATGTGACCCATTTGATACATATTAGACTCATGTGACTAGGTCCAATTGGTGCAATCCAAGGCCCACGGGTTTAACCCATTGCAATGCACTTAAGGCCCATTGGTTTGGCCCATTTCTGTGGCCCATCTGATGAATAAGAGCCCATAAGCTATGGCCCATTTGATATATATGTAAGGCCCAGTGGGAGGAACATATGGTCCATTACAATGTGTAAGCCCAATACCGATTATGTAGCGGTGTTTTAAGAAGATTGTGCCTGGGAAGTAATGCTGGTTTGATGTCCACATTGCGAGTGTAATGTTGGTTGGATGTCCACATTACGACTCTCCTTAGGGCCCATTACTGGACCATGTTTATCGTATTTAGGCCGTTCAGGCTCATCTGCATTGTAAAATAATGCATTTTATTATAACATGTTTAGTATAGTTTCATGACCCATGATCATACGCATCATATGCATGCTTGATATGAGGATTGACTGATCATGGCATATGCCTTCGGGCAGGTTGTTTATGGGCTCCCGGTTAGGCGGTGTTGCCCTACATGAGCGCACGGTATGCGCAGGATTGGTTGCATGACTGGATAGCATGATTCATGCATTCCGCATTTGTGTGATATGGTTGTTGTACACCCTAGCGACATCAGGGCCGTAGCCTCCACAGACGCATCGTGGTTGGCAGGATTGGATACCGGAAATACTTGTTCTACATGGGGTACTATAGATATCCCTGGGTGAAAGTCCCTAAACCCTTATGGTACCAAGAGGTTGCTCCAACGTCTAGACCGAGTGGGTAGATGAGCGTTGAGTGCCGATTACCAGACGGTTACGCTCTCCACTGTGTCGTGGTCGGTTGGAAGGGGGTGCGGCCTTACCCGCCCGAGTGTAGGGGGCAATGCTAGGCTGAGTTTGACCAGCTCGAGGAATGGGTCCGCTATCGACGAGTCGCGCCCGATATTGGCAGGCAGATAGTGAGGTCTCTTCCACTTACCTTATTGCGCGCGATGTGGCGGCAATCTGGTTTAGAGTGTACTAGACCCCGGTGATATTCCATACTTTGATCTGTATTGATATGTGGACATTGACGAGTATCTGTATGCTTGAGTTGCATTGTACATTGCATGGCCTTGGGATGGCCGATACCATTCATGTCTTGCATTGCATAGCCTTGGTACGGCTCATGACGTTTTGGTTCCATCTGCATATTCCGCATTACTCTGACATTGCATTCATATTACTACCTTGCGCACACACTTTCACCACCCTCTAAGCTTTCTGTAAGCTTATGCACGACCGTTGCGTGCAGGTGACGTTGGACTGCAGCAGCGTTGAGGCAGGAGCGCGTCGCTGATCATTTGGAGTTTTCTGTTATTTACCATTGTATTTCCCTTTATGCTCATGTACTTGTAAAAATTTTTGATCATAGTGGAAATGTAATGGAGTGCTTGGTTGTTGTTTGTGGGTTATGCCTTTGGTTATGCTTATTACGAATCAAACTGACATTGAAAATCCTCCTCGTAGCATCCCAGGATCGGAACCTGGCGAATGGGAGCTAGGAGCCGAGAATGGGGTTCTACGGAGGCTGTCGGCGCCGGATTCGGCGATCGGGAATTCTGTGAGCCCGGTTCCCGGGTTTGGGGCGTGACAGAAGTTGGTATCAGAGCATAACTTGGGAATAACCGAGAACAACATTACATGTTTGCTATGAGTGAAGAATGGCTAAGTTCTGAAGTTCGGATAACTTCACGACCTTCTGATTCAGACCGTTAACGTGCGTACATTCGAGAGTTTTGAAGTTGATAGGCGCTTTCGCTCTTTCCTGTAGGGTATGGCGCCTGTTACTCGATCGACTCCCGCACCACCACCTGAGGATTCCACTTCACCATCAGAGACTCCAGCTCTACCACCTGCGTCTCCCATCCCACCCTCAGAGATCCCTGATTCCTCCCATGAGGATGACATTCCTCCACCCGAGACTGATGAGGAGCCGACTGTGACTGTGAGTGCCTCTCAGTTACAGCAGATGTTGCAGGCTGTGACAGCTGCACTACAGGGACAGGGTAGACGCCCAGCTGTTTCACCAGCTCAGGCGGAGCAGGAGCGCGCGAGCGCCGTACTTCGTGAGTTTAGACGGCATGATCCCCCTCGTTTCCAGGGCGAGCCGGATCCGACTGCAGCCGAGAGATGGCGCTCCGATGTGGAGAAGATATTCGATACCATGTTGTGCACGACCGAGCAGCGCGTCCGGTTAGCAGTATTTCTCTTCCACGGTGAGGCCGAGCATTGGTGGACCTCTGTCGCCCGTGTCGCCGGACCTGACTATGTCTGGACATGGGAGGACTTTGTGGAGCGATTCGAGGAGCAGTACTTCCCTGACCACATCCGTCGTCAGCGAGCCTTAGAGTTCGAGACTCTGGTGCAGGGAGACATGACCGTGGCACAGTACGCGGCCCGTTTCATGGCACTATCGAGATTTGCGCCGTACATGGTTGATGATGAGGGGCGGAAGGCCCGCCGTTTCGAGCACGGTTTACGTTACGGCCTTCGAGGTCGTGTCATTGGGCATGAGCTTCCTACCTTCCAGGTAGTAGTGCGGAAGGCTCAGATATATGAGACTGAGTGGGCCGGTTCTCAGTCTGATCGTGGTCAGAGGGGAGACCGGAAGAGGCAGGCTCCTTCCAGTCATTCCCAGCAGGGTCGACCACAGCAGCAGAGGCGTACTGGTCGCCCAGCTTTTCGTGCACCATCAGCACCAGCAGCACCTCCACCACCACCTCAGAGGCAGTTCACCGGCACTTGCTTCAGGTGCGGTGCGACGGGACACCGTTCATGGGAGTGTCCCAGTCCCCAGCAGCAGCAGAGAGGTCCACAGCAGCAGAGACCTCCACCTCAGCAGCAGAGACCCCCACAGCAGCAGCGACAGCAGCAGCGACAGCAGCCTCTACCACCGAGGCCACCTCAGCAGCAGCATCAGCACCAGCACCAGCCTCAGAGGCCACAGCAGCAGAGGCAGCAGTTTCGACCGCCTCAGCGACCCCAGCAGCAGCAGCAGCACGTTCAGAGGGGACAGGCACCTCCCCAGCCAGCTCAGGCTAGGTTTTATGCGGCTCAGCAGGATCCGCAGTCATCTGGGGGAGTCGTTGAGGGTATATTGCCAGTTTCTGCATGCATTGCACGTGTACTGTTTGATTCTGGTGCATCGCATTCTTTTGTGGCCGAGAGCTTCTGTCGATCGGCTGGCTTACCGTTAGAGTCTGCTGATGTGAGCCTATCAGTGTCGACTCCCTTGGGGAGGACTGCAGCGCTAGGACGATTTTGCTCGTCATGCCCCGTTCTAGTTGGGGATACCTTCCTGCCTGCTGATTTGTTTGTTTTGCCGATGTCCGAGTTCGACGTTATCTTGGGCATGGATTGGCTCGCTGAGTATTATGCCATTTTGGACTGCGCCGCGAGGACCGTCACATTTTGTATACCCGGCGTACCTCAGTTCCAGTTCATTGCAGAGGCCAGAGGAGAGCAGTTGTCTTGTTTGATGTCGTGCGCCATAGAGGAGCATGTCGCCGTTTGCATCGACCATTTACCGACAGTTTGCGATTTTCCCGATGTGTTCCAGGAGATTCCGGGATTACCGCCTCGTCGACTCACCGAGTTTCAGATCGATCTCGTGCCCGGTACCGCGCCTATTTCGAAGGCCCCGTATCGTATGGCACCGTTGGAGTTACGGGAACTGCAGAAGCAGTTGGACGAGTTACGTGAGTTGGGTTTTATTCGTCCGAGCAGTTCGCCGTGGGGAGCGCCGGTACTCTTCGTGAAGAAGAAGGATGGCTCGTTGAGGCTCTGCGTTGACTACCGCGAGCTCAACAAAGTCACGATCAAGAACAAGTACCCGCTCCCTAGGATTGATGATTTATTTGACCAGCTGCAGGGTGCACAGTTCTTTTCGAAGATTGACCTGCGTTCCGGCTATCATCAGATTCGGGTCCGAGATGAGGACATTCCGAAGACAGCATTCAGGACGCGTTACGGTCATTTCGAGTTTCAGGTCATGTCCTTCGGACTGACCAATGCACCAGCGGTCTTCATGCAGCTGATGAACGAGGTTTTTCGCCCATATCTGGATCAATTTGTCGTAGTCTTCATCGACGACATTCTAATCTATTCGAGGACCCATGAGGAGCATGAGCAGCACTTGCAGATTACTCTACAGACCCTCCGTGCACACCAGCTGTATGCGAAGCTGGAGAAGTGCGAGTTCTGGCAGGAGGAGGTGAAGTTCCTCGGTCACGTGGTGACGAGGGAGGGCGTCGCAGTGGACCCCTCGAAGGTCGAGGCAGTGCGTCAGTGGGGCCAGCCCACGACTGCGACAGAGATCCGTAGTTTCCTTGGTCTAGCGGGCTATTACCGACGTTTCATCGAGGGTTTTTCTCGTATTGCAGCCCCGCTGACCAGGTTGACTCGGAAGGGCGCAGAGTTTATTTGGAGTGACGCCTGCGAGCGAGCATTTACGGAGTTGAAGGACCGTCTGACGTCCGCTCCTGTCCTCACTCTTCCCTCTGGGAGTGACGGCTTCATTGTATTCACTGATGCCTCGCACATCGGTTTAGGTGCTGTCCTGATGCAGCACGGGAGACCAGTGGCCTTTGCGTCTCGTCAGCTCAAGGTCCATGAGCTGAACTACCCTACACATGATCTGGAGCTGGCTGCCGTTGTCTTCGCACTGAAGGTGTGGAGGCACTACCTTTACGGGATTAGGTTCGAGCTCTTCTCTGATCACAAGAGCTTGAAGTACCTCTTCTCGCAGTCTGAGTTGAATATGAGACAGAGGCGCTGGATGGAGCTCCTAAAGGACTATGATTTCGACCTTCAGTACCACCCGGGCAAGGCGAACGTGGTGGCAGATGCCCTCAGCCGTCAGCCACGAGGCCTAGTGGCGCACATGATGATTCAGGAGTGGCGGATGCTTGAGGATATTGCTACATATGACTTTGAGTTCGGCCTGCAGTCTTCCATTGTACAGTTATCGAGCTTGTCGATTCAACCCTCTCTTGTCGCTAGGGTGATCGAGGCTCAGTAGGCTGATGAGTCGTTGCAGAGTTATATGGCTGAGGCGGCATCTGAGGGTCAGGCAGATTGGCAGATCGGTACAGACGGTGGACTTCGTTTCAGAGGCCGATTATGTGTCCCGGATATTCCAGAGTTACGCAGAGAGCTTATGACCGAGGCACATCGATCGCGGTTTTCTATCCACCCGGGCTCGACGAAGATGTACCGTGACATGAGGCGACAGTATTTTTGGGCGGGGATGAAGCGCCAGATCGCGAGTTTTGTGGCCGAGTGTGACACGTGTCAGCGTGTCAAGGCCGATCATCAGAGACCTCCTGGTCTATTGCAGCCGTTGAGTGTCCCGATGTGGAAGTGGGAGCACGTGTCAACTGATTTCATCATGGGTTTGCCGAGGACTCAGCGCGGTCATGACTCCATTTGGGTTGTTGTGGATCGTCTGACGAAGTCGGCACATTTCCTTGCGATGCGTGCGACTTGGTCTATGGACCGGCTTGCGAGATTGTTTATTGAGGAGATTGTGAGACTGCATGGTGTTCCAGTCTCGATCGTTTCTGACCGAGACTCGAGGTTCACATCTCAGTTTTGGGGGAGCTTCCAGCGTGCGATGGGGACTGATTTGCAGCTCAGCACCGCGTACCATCCGCAGACCGATGGCCAGACCGAGAGGGTCAATCAGATACTTGAGGATATGATTCGGGCCTGCGCGATTGACTTCGGGGGTAGCTAGGATGAGCATCTGTGATTGGCTGAGTTTGCGTACAATAACATCTATCAGGCGACCATCGGCATGGCTCCTTTCGAGGCACTATATGGCAGACCATGTAGATCACCGAGTTGTTGGACCGAGGTTGGAGAGCGCCGTCTCCTAGGTCCCGAGCTTGTGCAGGAGACTTCAGAGGCTATTGACATCATCAGGCAGAGGATGCGCACAGCTCAGAGCCGACAAAAGAGTTCTGCTGATCGTCGGCGTCGTCCCTTGGAGTTTGATGTAGGGGACCATGTGTATCTCAAGGTCTCGCCCATGAAGGGCGTAGTTCGATTTGGAGCGAAGGGCAAGCTTGCCCCGAGATTCATAGGACCTTTTGAGATCACTGGGCGCGTTGGCGCCGTGGCCTATCGGCTTGCCTTACCATCACAGTTGTCTGGCGTCCACAACGTGTTTCACGTCTCCATGTTGAGGAAGTGTGGGTCAGACATAGTTCCCGTTATTGATTGGCAGCCGTTGGAGGTTCGTAAGGACGCTTCTTACATTGAGCAGCCAGTCCGTATCCTTGATCGGAAGGAGCAGGTCCTCAGAACCAAGGTCATTCCGTTGGTGAAGGTGCAGTGGGGTCACCATTCTGTAGAGGAGGCTTCTTGGGAGCGTGAGGCTGAGATTCGAGAGCGATATCCTCATCTCTTTGATGGTTGATGATCGTGTATTGTATTTTGTACGTTGTCCCTGATTCTATATGATGACGTTATATTTATTATTTTTCGCGAGTTACGCTTAGTTGCGATGCTTGTGTAAATTTCGAGGACGAAATTTTTATAAGGAGGGAAGAGCTGTAAGACCCGTATCTTGGTCCGTACCTTTCCGTACACTTCCGCGGTCGTACCGGTCGAATTTCGGCAACTTTCGACCCTTAAACAATATCGACGCGCGACCTGGATTCATGTACCGACAACCCGAGTCGACTCAACCCGAGACCTATACCATAGCGACCGCGCCGTCGTTGCGGTTCCGATACCGCGACTCGCGCGCCAAGGCGATACCCTGATCAAGAGATATGAGCCAACGTTCGGTGCGAGAAAACGTCGCGCGTTGCGAAAACCAAGGGAATCTCAACGATGTGTCACATCAATCACATCAATCCCATCAATCAATCACCCATCAACCCATCAAAGGTCAAGTACACATCACTTCCATCCCTTTTCCCAAGCAACCACCAAAGTCTTCTCAACCCATACCTTTCTTACACAAAAAGCCACAAAAGTCTTCCTAACCCATACCTTTCTTACACAACCATCACTCACCCATCCATCCATCACTCTCTCTCTCTCCCTTTACATCACTCTCTCTCTTACTCTCCCTCATTCCAAAAAAAAAATCCAAGCAACAAAAATTGCAAGGAGCTCCCACGTATGAGAATTTCCAACCTCCCTCTAAGCTTCAAGTGGCCCACCTTCCTACCCCAAAATCCCCCATCTCAACCCTCCATCCTTCATCTTAGCCGTTGAAGTTGAAGCCAAGGTGCCAAGGAACCCCTAGGAGCGAGAAGATCGGACGGTGGGTGCTTCCATAGGGTAGTTTTTATTATTTTTATGGTGGACCAAGTGAGTCCCACCGATCAATGGTGTGGATCTCACTTGGGACCCTTATTTGTGGCCGATGGACCACTTGGATCATCATGATCATTCCATGATGGGGCCATTCTCCATGGACCCCATCATGATGTTCATTTTCACTTAGAAAGGTCATCTAGACCGTCCATATCGGTGGAGAATGGATCTCCACCGTTGATTTATAATTTTGATGGTCCCATGATCAAAGGGATCCATTTCTTGTATGTTTCAGTGCAAGGGAGGGCCCATAATGACGGGGTCCCTCCATCACAAGCCGTGTCCCACTCTCCATGTCTCTCTCCCTCTCTCTTTTATTTTATTGTATTTTATTTTATTTTATTTTATTTTATTGTAATAGGATGGTGTGGCCCGCTTGAATGGATCCCAACTTAATGTATTTATTTTATTTAAGTGGGGCCCACCTTAGATGTTATTTTCATGCCCCCGTCATGTGGTGGCCCACTTCATCAGGCCCACCACAAATAATGGTGTATAAACGTCAGTCGTCCAGCGTCCTGGGACGCTGGACGTTTTTGAGAAAATGAGAACAAGAAGAAAAAGGAAAGGAAAAAGGAAGAAAAGGAAGGGAATGGGATGTTCCCTTTGCACAGGCCCCACCCAGAGGTCTATGTCCTATCCAAGCCGTCCATCCTCTCACCCACGGTATTCTAGCCGTTGGGTAAAAGGTTTTGAACAAATCCAATAACCTGGTGGGCCATAACGCCTAATATTGCGCCCTTACCATCCAAACACTAGTTCCTTATTTTATTTCACCTACAAGCATCAAAAAAATTGGAACTCTGGACTCATTTGGACGGCCTCGAGCCGCTGATCGCAATGGCTGGGGTAGATTTTGTTTTTACGGGCCCCACGTGTACAAAACCATTGAAAAATCATTTTTTTTAAAAAAAAAAAAGAAGAGAGCATTGGCAGAGGCTTTGCCTCTGCCCTGGAACGGTCAGCGCCTGCGTGCAGGCTCTTCTCCACAGGCGGACGGACGTGGGGTGGGTGCCCACGGCTCCTGCGTGTGGGCCCCACTATAATGTGTATTTGACATCCGGCTGCGTCATGAGGTGGGCCACCCCAGTGGTGGGCCCCCCTCCAATAATGGGTCAGATCCAATACTTAGGTGGCCCACACCACGTGAAATAGTGTGGATTGAGGCCTACCATTGAAATCAGGGTCGGGGCCCACAGAAGCTTTGAATCGAGCTGAAATTTATGTTTCCCCTTCATCCTAGTCCGAGCAACCTTATGAACGGGTCGGATGGCGTTTAAACTCACTGGGTGGGCCCCACATGGGACCCACAGTGATGTGTGTATTGAAGCCCACCGTCTAGTGGACGGTGGCGCCAACCTTGTGCCAATTTGCTTCCACCGTCCGCTGGACGGTGGAGCCTTCTTGATGCATGTGTTTTATGCACGCCACAGCGGGCGTGCGGTGTGTGTGTGCGTGCTGTGTGGGTGTGTATACGTGTATGGGTGTGTGCATGTATACATATACATACATACTTATACTATATGTATTATATGTATTATATGTACGTATTATTCCCGTTGTAGTAACTATGATGGTAGGCCCTCACGTGGGCCCAACCCTTGATGTATGTGATGCATCCAGACTTTCCATCCGCCATGACATATAAGGCCTTTGGGTTAAATCCCTTTGGACTGTAAAAAGAGCCTATGGGCTTAGGCCCACTTGATATGATCCAATCCCATAGGAATAGGCTCTTCTGTTGTACTTCAAAGGCCCATAAAAGATTGGACCCATTTGTTGCATTCTTAAAGCCCATGGAAGTGGACCCATTTGTTATATTGAAAGACCCATGGGACTACACCCATTTGATTATAAAAGGGTCCATGGGAATAGGCCCACTTTGATATACATGCAAGGCCTACGGGTTTAGGCCCATTTAAAGTACCATAAGGCCTAGGGGTTTAGGCCCATTTGACTCATACAAGGCCTCTAGGTTTAGGCCCATTTGATATACATTTGGGGGCCCAATCGATGTGACCCATTTGATACATATTAGACTCATGTGACTAGGTCCAATTGGTGCAATCCAAGGCCCACGGGTTTAACCCATTGCAATGCACTTAAGGCCCATTGGTTTGGCCCATTTCTGTGGCCCATCTGATGAATAAGAGCCCATAAGCTATGGCCCATTTGATATATATGTAAGGCCCAGTGGGAGGAACATATGGTCCATTACAATGTGTAAGCCCAATACCGATTATGTAGCGGTGTTTTAAGAAGATTGTGCCTGGGAAGTAATGCTGGTTTGATGTCCACATTGCGAGTGTAATGTTGGTTGGATGTCCACATTACGACTCTCCTTAGGGCCCATTACTGGACCATGTTTATCGTATTTAGGCCGTTCAGGCTCATCTGCATTGTAAAATAATGCATTTTATTATAACATGTTTAGTATAGTTTCATGACCCATGATCATACGCATCATATGCATGCTTGATATGAGGATTGACTGATCATGGCATATGCCTTCGGGCAGGTTGTTTATGGGCTCCCGGTTAGGCGGTGTTGCCCTACATGAGCGCACGGTATGCGCAGGATTGGTTGCATGACTGGATAGCATGATTCATGCATTCCGCATTTGTGTGATATGGTTGTTGTACACCCTAGCGACATCAGGGCCGTAGCCTCCACAGACGCATCGTGGTTGGCAGGATTGGATACCGGAAATACTTGTTCTACATGGGGTACTATAGATATCCCTGGGTGAAAGTCCCTAAACCCTTATGGTACCAAGAGGTTGCTCCAACGTCTAGACCGAGTGGGTAGATGAGCGTTGAGTGCCGATTACCAGACGGTTACGCTCTCCACTGTGTCGTGGTCGGTTGGAAGGGGGTGCGGCCTTACCCGCCCGAGTGTAGGGGGCAATGCTAGGCTGAGTTTGACCAGCTCGAGGAATGGGTCCGCTATCGACGAGTCGCGCCCGATATTGGCAGGCAGATAGTGAGGTCTCTTCCACTTACCTTATTGCGCGCGATGTGGCGGCAATCTGGTTTAGAGTGTACTAGACCCCGGTGATATTCCATACTTTGATCTGTACTGATATGTGGACATTGACGAGTATCTGTATGCTTGAGTTGCATTGTACATTGCATGGCCTTGGGATGGCCGATACCATTCATGTCTTGCATTGCATAGCCTTGGTACGGCTCATGACGTTTTGGTTCCATCTGCATATTCCGCATTACTCTGACATTGCATTCATATTACTACCTTGCGCACACACTTTCACCACCCTCTAAGCTTTCTGTAAGCTTATGCACGACCGTTGCGTGCAGGTGACGTTGGACTGCAGCAGCGTTGAGGCAGGAGCGCGTCGCTGATCATTTGGAGTTTTCTGTTATTTACCATTGTATTTCCCTTTATGCTCATGTACTTGTAAAAATTTTTGATCATAGTGGAAATGTAATGGAGTGCTTGGTTGTTGTTTGTGGGTTATGCCTTTGGTTATGCTTATTACGAATCAAACTGACATTGAAAATCCTCCTCGTAGCATCCCAGGATCGGAACCTGGCGAATGGGAGCTAGGAGCCGAGAATGGGGTTCTACGGAGGCTGTCGGCGCCGGATTCGGCGATCGGGAATTCTGTGAGCCCGGTTCCCGGGTTTGGGGCGTGACATGTTGTGACTGAAATTACAATGGGTCTGCAATGGCTTTGAGCATGTCCTTTTCCTTTTATGTTTATGACGCCAGGAAGCCCTGTTGTTCACCATAGTCTCCTGGGCATGGTCGGATGAAGGTACCCTTCCTGACCTTCATAACATGTTGATTGGTTGGTAATTAGTTTAATTCTGTTGTTTGCCATAGTCTCTTGGGCATGGTTGGTGATGGAATCCATTTTAATTCATATACCTTTCATCTCTTTGAAATTATATCAACAGCAGTTCAGTAAATCTCCATTACTCATGAAGCAGGCGTAAGATCTCCCTGATCTCTACAAGTGGATCCTCTGAATCCCTAGTTTCCCTACCTCTGAATTCTCTAAATTTTAGATAATATTTTCACCATTATTTCCTTAATTTTCTTCGATTTAGATTTTATCTTAGTCTAGTTCTAGTTCTAGTTAGTTTCGGATAACGTACGAGTTTCAGTCCCTTGGAATTCGACCTTGGTCTTACCGAGTTATTACTACATCACAACCCTACACTTGGGGAGTGAACAGATTTGTCGTGACCGATTGCCGATTATCGATCGAGGCCGATTGCCGATTCTGATTTGTCGTGACCGATTGCTGATTATTGATCGAGGCCGATTACTGATTCTGATTTGTCGTGACCGATTGCCGATTATTGATCGAGGCCGATTATCGATTCTGATTTTTCGTGACAGATTGCTGATTATCGATCGAGGCTGATTGCCGATTCTGATTTGTCGTGACCGATTGTCGATTATCGATCGAGGCCAATTGCCGATTCTGATTTGTCGTGACCGATTGTCGATTATCGATCGAGGCCGATTGCCGATTCTGATTTGTCGTGACCGATTGCCGATTATCGATCGAGGCCGATTACTGATTCTGATTTGTCGTGACCGATTGCCTATTATCGATCGAGGCCGATTACCGATTATCGATCGAGGTCGATTACCGATTCTGATTTGTCGTGGCCGATTGACGATTCTGATTGTCGTGACCGATTCCGATTACTGAGGCCTACTCCGATTCCGACTTCGATTGTCAAGGCCGATTGCCGAGACCTATATGATGTACTTGCAACCCGTAGTTAAGGCCCATTATGAATATTAGGCCCGTGAGCAGGGCCCACCTATTGTGTACATATAACCCTTGAGTAAGGCTCATTGTGTTATATATTAGGCCCTTGCGTGAAGCCGTGGGCCCATTATTTGTTTGACTCTATGTGGGCTATTTCTTGGGGGCAATGTTGGTTAGATGTCTACATTGTTGAGGTCGATTGTGGATACCGATTATGAGTATCTGACTGCATAGCATCATGATTCATGCCCATACACATCATCTGCATATCTGTTATGAGATATGATTGACCATTGCATATGTCATAGTGCTGGTTGTTATAAGACTTCCTGATAGGCGGAGATTGTCTCACATGAGCGCACGGTTTGCGTAGGATTGATGCATGACTGGATTGTATGACTCATGCATCTTGCATTGTGTGCTGTGACTACTGTATGCCCTAGCGACATCAGGGTTGTAGCCTCCACAGGCATATCGTGGATGGCCAGATGGGACACCGAAAATCTGTTCTACATGAGGTGCTATAGATATCCCTGGGTGAAAGTCCTTAAACCCTCTTGGATCCAGAGGTTGCTCCAACGTCTAGACCGAGTGGGTAAATGAGCATTGAGTATCGATTACCAGATGATTACGCTCTCCACTGTATCGTGATCGGTTGGAAGGGGGTGCGGCCTTACCCGCCCGAGAGTAGGGGGCAATGCTAGGCTGAGTCTGACCAGCTTGAGGAATGTGTCCGCTATCGACGAGTCGAGCCCGATATTGGCAGACGGATAGTGAGGTCTCTTCCACTTACCTTATTGCGCGCGATGTGGCGGTGATCTGGTTTAGAGTGTAATAGACCCCGGTGATTTTTCAGAGAGGAACCGTACTGATATGTGGACTTATTGAGTAGAAGTTGCATGCTCATTCATTCATTTATTCACTATCCACTCGGGCTGGTGGTGTACAACTAATTGATGTGTACCTTCGTTATGGCAAGGATTTCGGTTGGGCGCGCGACTAACCTAAGATCAGGAGTTTACCATGATGAGTCTGACTATCCAAATTTAGGTATGGGACTGGTTTGGATAGAAGTCACTTGTGGTGGACCCCATAGCCTGCGATACTATGTATAATCATCCCGGCTTCACATTCCAACATGGTTATTTCATTTGCATCGCATATTGCATTACATCCGCAGGCGTATGGCATCTTGGGTTGCTATTTCTGTACTTATATGGCCTAGACAGATTTAGCAGGATTTGTATATTGCGTATTCTGATATTGATTGACTTATAAATTTGTTCATACTTCCGCTTACTCTGTTATCGTATGATTTATATTTTGTCAGTATTTCTGCTTATTCTAATAATTCCTGCTCTTGTCAGTGTTTCTGCTTATCCAGACATTATATGGTTTGTAGATTACTAGTTTTCCAGTATTGTATGATTAGGGCATTGTATTGAATACTTGGCACTTATCTTGTGTACACACTTACACCACCCTCTAAGCTTTCTATAAGCTTATGCACGATAGATGCGTGCAGGTGATGTTAGGCTGCAGCAGTGTTGAGCTTGGAGCGTGCGGTGGTCTTCTGGAGCTTGAATTTCTATTTATGTATTTTCCATTCGGTATTGTATTCAAATGATTACATTAGTGGATATGTGATGATGATGTTACCTTTGTGATTTGGGTAAATCTTGTGGTTATGCTTATTACAATTTAAATGAAAAAATAAATAATATTAATAATAAAAAAAAAAAAATCCTCCTTGTAGGATCCCAGGATCGAAATCTGGCATATGCATGCTAGGAGCCGAGAATGGGGTACTATGGAGGCTGTCGGCACCGGATTCGACAATCGGGATTCCTATGAATCCGATTTCTGAGTTTGGGGCGTGACATCGATCCCATCGATACGGCCTCGATATCATCGATATTCAAATTGCGATGACATCGGTTGACCCTCGATCATATCCTATAAAACTTGAAATATTTTAGGCTAGTCTCTCTCATTTTTCAAATGTCGATAGATTGATCCCAGTATCGATGGAATTGGAGTCCGAAATCCGATGACATCGACCAGCTGACAAAAGGTTTCAAAAGCGTATGATATTTGAGTTTGTATTATCGAGCGGACAGTCGATCCCATCGAGAGTATACGCTCGATGATATCGACCCTGCTCGATGATATCGAACTCTGTCATAAATATGACTGTTTTATATCTGTTGAAACTTTTTGCGTATATATAGAGAGACCTATCCATATTGCTGGTAGAGAAAGAAGAGAGTACTTTTGTGTGTTTTACCTCTAGATCATATACCCAAAGCCTTTTCTCTCATGGGAGTTCATCTTCCAATCCACTCTCATTCATTAACATTCAATAGAGTGGATTGGGAAATGAACTTCTGCATTCAAGGATCCTTTAGCAACTATCTTAACATCATATCATTAAGTTGGGATGCCTTGAATGAATATATGACGGGAATCACTCTATCTTCCTTATAGGAAAATTCTAAGAGAGTAGATTTTCGTCCTAACCTTGACCCAACCCGAAGCCAAGTGCTGGTATATCTTTTGTGTTCTGGATCAAGGGAGCTGAAGACTCTTCAACAACAAGAAGGAGATCTTCATCACTGCGTTAAAAGGGACTCATCAACTTATTTGTAAGTACCTGGAGTCTAGAGGACACTTGTGATCATTCCTTTCTACGATTGGGTCTTAAGTGTTGCTCACCCTTTGAAGTCCTCATAGGAGGCTTCCGGTGGGAGTGTACGTTGTGGGTACGTTGTGTGGACCCTTGTTTTGTGGAGAGCATAAACATCTGGGTGCGTTATGTGGACTCTTACTCTGTGTGGGCATAAACATCTGGTTAGAAGTGCACTAGTAAAACTCTAGGGTTAGAAGTAAACCGAGTAGAAACCTCCGTTTAAAGGTTAAAGGTGAACCTGATTTAAAATCTTAAGTTTGAGATGAACCCTAGGAAACCTCCTTAGTGAAATCCGGTACACTTAAGGGTTGAGTGCGACAGCCGGGAGTGGAGTAGACAAGTAGTCGAACCACTATAAAAATGACTGTGTTTGAGTTTGTTATTTTTTTTCATTGTGTGATATTCCTTATATGTTTTTATATTTGATTGTCTAAGATCACACCTCATATACACACACAGTCCTATCCATCACAATCTTGTATGCAACTTGTTTATCCTTCAAATAGTTTGTGATTGGATCCTCTACAAGGCTTGGAAGCCAGTAGAGTTACAGTTGAGTAATCATGATAATTGTATATCTGATAGGATTAGTGCAATAGGATTTTAAATATTTCATAAAACTTTAAAAAGTCCTATTCACCCCCCTCTAGGATATATTGGCATATTCCTATTTCGACTCTAGCGGTCTTCACCGCTATTTCATACTCCCATATAGAAGATTATCTTGAAAGACTAAGAGTACGGTTTTATGATTTAATTTTATTACTTCCGTTGTGAACTCTAATGTTGTAATAAATTTCTCATGATGAGGCCATTTAATGATTTTATTTACTCTGATGAAATATAATTAATACAGTTGATTTTATTCTCGTGTATGATTACCTTCTTGAATTTATCTGGATGTAATTAAACTAAAAGAAAAAATTGGGTGTGATTTTACTAAAGCATCCCAGTTTATACATCATTAATACCCAGTTTCCTCGGACACGAGTACAAACTCTGGCCGTGAAAATTCAGGATGTTACACTAGTTGTCATGATAAAGGAAGTGACGAAGCTCACTTGTCGTATACCTACTTGACTCACCCCATGAGACATATCTTATCCTTGTATCCGGTTGCTAGGACCTCAGTGTCACGTATATATCGTCACACCGTCCATTTACTTCTTTGGGACAAGTGTGAGGCCTATCCTTGACGCTAGTACACCATTACCTCTTGCCATATATAGGAGAATATATGGTACCAGATTTAGTATATCCTTTACGTAAAGCCTATCTCGATGTATGGGCAAGATTCGTCGTCCCTCCAATGGACCCCGTATTGGAATATATGATATATCAGTACCTTAGATGGCTAATGTAGGACATGCCGCATGGACTCTTATAGTTATAGAAGAAGCATGTCGATTAGTTCATAATCTTAGTATGCGACATACCGATGGAAGCCGATCATGGTTTATTATTGTTTGCCTTATCTGATAATCATGCTAAGTGTACTTAGTCTAGTAGGACACACTGAGAACATGTATAGTATTCCATTATGATACATGCTCATACGCATCATCCACATGCTTGTTATGAGGAGTGATTGAGCATAGCATGTGTCATTAGGCTGATTGTTTATGAGACTCGCTAAGAGACGAAATTACCCCACATAATGTCGCGGTACGCGCAGGTTTGATGCATGACTGGATGGTATGACTTATGCATCTCCCATTTTATGATATAACCACCGAACGCCCTAGCAATATCAGGGCCGTAGCCTCTATAGGCATATCGTGGATGGCCAGATGGGACACCGAAAATCTTTTTCTATATGGGGTGCTATAGACATCCATGGGTGAAAGTTCCTAAACTCTCTAGGTATTAAAAGACGCCTCACTGTCTATACCGAGTGGATACATGAGTGCTTGAGTATCGAATACTAGTAGGCCGTGTCTTTCACTGTGTCGTGGTTGGCTGGGAGGGAGCATGGCCTTATCCGCCCAAGGGATTAGGCGATGTTAGGTTGAGTCTGACCAGCTCATAAATGAGTTTGTAATCGACGAGTCGGGTAGGCATTGGTATACTACTGGCAGGCGGATAGTGAGGTCTCTTCCACTTATCCAGTTGTGCACTTGATGGGGCGGCAGGTGGCGTTGAGTGTACTGGCCCCCGGTGATGATCCTAGAGATGTACGATACTAATATATGGACTTATTGAGCAGGAATTGGACATCATTTTACTCATTCATTTATTCATTTACTATCCACTCGGGCTGGTAGTGCGCAACTAATTATTTTGTATACCTTTGAAATGGTAAGGATTTCAGTTGGGGCGTACGACCAACCTGAGATTAAGAGTTTATCATATTGAGTATGACTATCCAAATTTAGGTATAGGACTGGTTTGGATAGAAGTCCTTTGTGATTGATCACATAGCAGCCTGCGATACTACATACTATCATCCCGACTTCACATTCCAGCTTGGTCATTTCATTCGCACCTCATATTGCACTACATCCGCAACACATGGTATTTTGGGTTGTTATGTTTCTGCATTTATATGGCCTATATGAGGTTGACGATATTCATAGACTCGTCAGGATTTGTATATTACATTGCATCCTTAGTATCTGATATTTAGCTTATTATGTCTCCGCATTTCATAGCTGATCTACATTGCTTCTACAGTATATGATATTGGCTTATTATGTTTTTGCATCGCATAGCTTAGATAAGCCGATGGTATTTACGGACTTACCAACATATTTTCTTATTACTCTGATATTGCATTCTGATCACACTTACCTTACGCACACACTTTCACCACCCTCTAAGCTTTCTACAAGCCTATGTATGATAGATGCGTGCATGTGGCGTTAGGTCGCAGCAGCGTTGATCTTGGAGCGTGCAGCTGTCTTCTGGAGCTTTAATTTTTGATATACGTATTTCCCTTTCAATATTGTATTCAATTGTTTATATTAGTGGATATGTGATGATGATGTTGCCTTTGTGATTTGGGTAAACTTGTGGTTATGCTTCTTATGAAATAAATGTGCATTGGAAAAATTTCCTTTTAAGATCCCAAGATCGGAATCTGGTGAATGAGCACTAGGACCCGAGAATAGAGTACTTCGGAAGCTGTCGGCACCGAATTCGGTGATCGAGAATTTTGTGAGCCTGATTTCCAAGTTTGGGGCGTGACAATAAGTGTTCTATCGTTACTGCTTTATGTAGTTTGGTCCACTTGAGATTTAGATCTACCTCATTTTTTGGGTTAATGCCCTACAATGATCCCACCATATCGATGGACAATTTGGATATAACACATACATCTTGGTAGGGCCCATAGAACTTGGTAACATCAACACACCACCTAGGTCAGCACACCATGCAAATTGCTTTTGATGCCACCACATATACTAAAGCTAAATCTCTTTAAGCAGTAGTTGTCGGAAAGATACCATTGCCAATTTTTGGCAGGGCCCATTCTGATGCGTATGTATGTGAAATCCTGTGTAATTTGGCTTTAGGCCCATGGAAAAAATAAAAATAAAAATAGTTTAATCCATGATTCATATGGAACAAAGGAAACAGTTGAAGAGATATCTAATGTCCACTCAAACCATCAGATTTTACAAAAAAATATTTAAACGTAGGGCCCAAGAATCAAGACAATCCATGATTCGGGTGGGTTATGTAAATGAAAATAATTTGGAAGGGTGAGCATTGCCAATCGTATGGTTCATCTAAATCACATATGGAGCTTCTTTTTTTATATCTGCACCTAAAATTAGTTAATGCAACTAATGGTTAGATTGAATTTTTAGAAACATGGCTAGTTAGGGCCAGTAGGGCTTCTAATCTTCCGGAGCGTATTTTCCTTGCACGTCGTAAACATGAGGCTTTTGGTTCTTCGAAATTGTCCCGTAATTTAGACTTTTCAACCTACATCCGTACAATTAGATAAACATTTTGATAAATATAAAGAGTCAAAGCATGTAAAGGGAAAATATCATATGCTCCCAGTATTTTTGAGGTAAAAACTCCAAAGAAAAGTTAGTTGTAGAATAATGATAAAAGAAGTGAAAAAAGGTGGGGCCATTTTTGTTTTGAAAAAACAAAAGTAGTCAAAAGACTTACAAAGGGTGTAGAAGGGTAAGTTTTCTTAAAATGGTAATTTTGGCTTAAAAAAGGACCTTTTTAATTATTTTGCCATTTTCACTAGTTTTTAATGTATTAAATAATAACAATTCAATTGTAAAGTGATCCAGGCAGGTCTATTAGACACTCGGTCGAGTCTTCGAACTGATCTGCCCGGGCTAGACATAGAGTCGAGTTATGGAAGAGTTTTCCATAACCAAACACAATACAAAGGTTTCGATGTCCAGGATTCAAGTCCGGAACATCCGTGGACATCAGTGGTCCACGCATCCAAACGGCCCCATGTAAAATGCCTGTTTTCGGCGCCGTGGGAGGGGTGGGGTTTCGGTGCTTGGGGAATGGGAGAGGACTACAGGGTTGGAGGAGACGCGGACGGAAGAGCGAGGAATCAGCACAACAGCAACAGCAGCAGCAAGGACAAGGAGGAGGGAGCGATGGAGATATACAGGGACGTTTCGAGCTGCAACACATACAACTACGGAGACGCTCTCTACTGGGACGCTCGCTACATCCACGAGGCAGGCCCCTTCGATTGGTACCAGCGCTACTCCGCCCTCCGCCCTTTCGTCCGCAATTACATCCCTACCTCTTCTCGCATCCTTATGGTCGGCTGTGGCAATGCCGGTAACAGGACTACACCACTCCCATTTTTTTCTTTCTTGATTAAAAAATAAATAAATATTTGTTCTGTGAATAATGATAGTTCTAGTTGCTCTTCTGCTTGAATTGATTGTATTTGCCGGACGTTGCCGACCGCTTGATTTCTGGAAAACAAAAATGATCACCTGCCTAATTTTGGGCCATGTTTCGGTTGAGCCGTTTGGATTGCTTGATCGGTCTGTATGGGGAGGGCCTACTGGATCAGCAGTCCATATGATTATGCATAATGCAGATTTTGTAAGAAGGATGGGAAGAAGTGGATAAGAATTGATTTCTTTCCATGCCACAATCACGCAATTCAAATTGAAAATATTGTTATTATTATTATTATTATTATTTTTTGTGTTTTCATCCTTTGCAAGAGAATGATTTCTCCTTACCTTCTGTTAGGAATCTATAAAACTGTGTACAGATAGAAAAAGAAAACCCTAACCTAGACCTAAGCTCAAACACTAGATGTGCCTCATCGCCTTGATTGTGACCTTTGAAGGAAAAAGGTGTTGTGGCATGTACCTTAGCTACACCATAGCACATGTTACAGCAAGCATTATAGTCCGATACAGTACAATGCTCCAATTGCAGAAAAGCTGATAAAAAATAATTAAACTATTAAAAACTATAAATTAGCTCATTTTTAGGACTCAATACATTCTCGCAATACATGTGGCCCAATGGATGTGTGAACCATCAATCCCTCTAGGTTGAAAGAACTCACCCTCAAGTTTTGACCTCCATATGTATTCACCACCACAGCCCACCTTTGTAACGTCATAGGTTGGGCTTTTTGATGTGAGCTAGTGATGTAGGTCCACCCGTTGACTTGCCATGGTCTTTGCTGGACATTGTTTTTTTGTGCATCTTTGCTTTATCCATCTTTCCCCCAACCAAACTTTGTGTCATGTTCTCCTTCTCACCCTTGATTCATGAACTTTTTATCGATCTTTGTCAAGTGATTAATGTGTCCATCTTTAACATACACCTCATTGAAATCCGTGATCTGTCCATTGATCCATCAATTAATTGAGTCATTAATCCATTCATTGAATCTTCGTCATCTTGGTTATTGTCTTCCTCTATGATGTTTTCTTCATCAATGTTTTAAATAGAGTTTAGCATACATCATAGCATTCAACCCTTCGTTACACAATACTTCTATTTTTTAAATTAAAATAATGGACAAAATATAATAAATAGTAAAAATAGGTACACAAAACGGAAAAAAGCCTTCACTCTGATGTTGGGATGTCCAAAAAATTGGTCTATCCAATCATTAGGTGGGCCACACCACAAAAATCAATGTATAGCCACTCAAAAGCCTTCACGATAGCATGGTTGGCCCACATGATGGTTGGATCCACCTTACTAGATAGGGTCATGGGCCACACCATAGAAAATTATGGTCAACAGTGAGCCACCTAAGAAAATCAAGCTTACTTCCCTTCCCATTTCAACCAGGGTTGTGACATTTTTTTTTTCCTTCCTTTCTAATATCTTCTAAGATGAGGTCGATGTAGTGTGCGACACATGGTGGCCATAATAAATTTAGTCTTTTTTTCCATCAACATTCTTCCGAATACCTTGTATGTTGCTTCATTGTTGATCACAATCTACATTGCGTTTGCCTCTCCAATCTCATTCACCATCCTATCCATAAGGTTGAATATATAATCTGCATTCTTGACTTCACTTGATGTGTCAATCGATTTATGGAATATTATACCCAAGTGGCAGTATACCGTTAAATTGACCATGCTATGTCTGGTTGGGCCAGTCCAACTATCGCATATAATGGTGCATCATCTGCTCTACCATATGGGTTTAAAGGTTGTTATGTATGCTTTCCTATCTTCATATTCTACATTCGTCCACTTTCCCCTAATGCGACGAGTTGTGGGTGCCTTCTCTTTTTCGTTTGCCTCTGTCGTTGTATCAATCACCACTTACCAGTATGGGGAGTTGGCAACATTTGGAGGTATGTTGCCATATATAAATAGTTTGGCCACTGCCCTCCCAAGCTTCTCAATTGCATTTTCTGTCCACATTTGTTTATCATTTTTTGTTTTATCATCTCCTTCCTAAATATAATTGGATTACATGAGGGCCTCTTGGGCTCTATCACATCATCATCCACATCTTCCACAGGAACACATCGTGATATATCTTGTCGACTAAAGGCACGCTGTAAACCACTAAACACACATCCACTTCCACCACCACCACCGCCCCTCGCACTCACACTCCCAGTCCTACCACCTCCCCCTAAATCACATACAGACTCTTATCACCAAACATGCGTTGACGCTCTTCATCTTCTTAAGTGGTGCGCACACTCTTTCTCCTCATTAGCACGACCTCTCAATCAGAATCATCATCGGACTTAACAATATCGTCCGGACTAATGCCCATATAGTTAGGTCTAGGACCGAACACCTCCTATCAAGCCGCATCAAGAGCATCCTGTCTTATTTTCTACACCATTTTTTTTTTCCTGCTTTGACCTTTGCAAA
Organism: Magnolia kwangsiensis; assembly: GCA_037074715.1. Taxonomy (NCBI): domain Eukaryota; kingdom Viridiplantae; phylum Streptophyta; class Magnoliopsida; order Magnoliales; family Magnoliaceae; genus Magnolia; species Magnolia kwangsiensis. The sequence goes on along the minus strand of CM073579.1, from coordinate 31,980,017 downwards.
TTCTGTTGCATCATTAACATTATTTATTTTGGCACACTAGGGCACCCCACAACCTATCCCTTTTGATGTGCCAAATTCTGCTTCACCCGCGTGATGCTTCTAGTTATTAATCGGTTACAGTACTAGTTATTAATCGGTTACAGTAGTTGCACCTCACGGCGTGCTTGCCTCTATTTACTTTCTCACAATACTGCCATACGGTGTCATCACTTTCCCATTGGCCAGCCCCTCACACCATCTTCTAAAAAAATAAAAGTCACAGCATACAATCCCCAAACTACTCTACAAAAATACAAAACTACAAGTTACACACTTGCACTCTACATATTTACAATACTTAAACAACCGTTGCAATTACAAATTCCAACTTACAACCCCAAGTCCCAACCTAAATGACAAATGGACAAGTTACACTTTACAATACGATCCTAGTCCTGCACAAGAAATTGAAAATACAAAAAAAAAAATAAATAAATAAATAAATTTGGAGAAAGCATAAAAAGATTAGATCTATTGCATGTCATGTTGCATTCTACCATTCTATGCATTTGCAACTATAAGACTTCGGAATCGGAAAAAACAAACTTTTTTTTTTTTTTTTTGTAATTTTCAAAAATCACAAAATATTGGTGTGAAAATACCAAAAAAAAAAAAAAACTATAAGACTTTTGAAATGGGAGAAAAACCAATTTAAAAATCACAAAAAAAAAAAATTTGTGTGAAAATACAAAAAAAATAAAAAATTGAAAAAATATCAGATTTATTGCATGGTATGTTGCATTCTACCATTCTATCCTTTTGCAACTATAAGACTTCGAAATCGAAAAAAAAAAAAAAACTTTTTTTTTTTGTAATTTTCACGAATCACAAAAAAATTGTGCAAAAATACAGAAAAAGAAGGAAAAAGCATAAAAAAGATTAGATCTATTGCATGTTATGTTGCATTCCACCAATCTACATGCATTGCAATTATAAGACTTCGAAATCGAAGGAAAAAAAAATTCAACTTTGTTTTCATCAATCTTCGATCTGTCAAAGCTTTTGATCTCAGGTTTTAATGCTCAAAAATAGGTTGAAAGCAGTCGAAATCACCATATAATGAGTTTAGGAAGCAAGAAAAACTGAGAGATGGGAAGAATCAAAGAAAAAGGTCCCCCTTTATATATATATATGCCCCCTTTTTTAACCATTACAGGGAGTATGGCTATTATGGTGACATTTTTTTGGGGACGGACCGTTACAATCCCATATCGCGTAACGGCTACTGCCGTTACCATTACGTAACCTTTTTTAAATAACTTGTTTTAGAGCCTTCAACATGCATAAACTCACTTCTAAGCATTGCGGTTCTTGGTCTCTGTTGCACATGGACAAGCTTTCTAATTCTACTTTCCATTATCTTGTTACCTATTGGTGCTACTCCTCAGTTCCCTCGAACAAATTCATTTCAAATTCTATTCCTCCTCATCTTGCCACTCGCGCATCTCAAGTCAACATCCTCATTTCAACTACACTCATCCTTTGAACATGCATGCCTTGACTACCCAACATTCTGTCCCATGTACAAACAAAATGTTCTTGAATGTAGCAATGCTCTCTCATACAAAATTAACTGAATCATATCTGACAGTTCAACTTCATGGACCCCAGTGTGCTACTTAAAAGCAAATTGAATGGATTGGTGTGTGAACTGGATTAAATAGGCGTAACTAAAGAGTGAAGTGATTGGATTGAGAGTGAAACTCGTTTGAGCTTAGTTCACCTGATTTTTACAAATTCTGGAATATTGAAACTGTGACTAGAATCAAATGACTCAAATATCAGTTCATGAGGATGAATTTGGCAAGTTATTGTGGTAAATATGTAGCAAGTTTTGCATCGTCTTTCTGAGTAAGATGTTTCTTAATTCACAGCATAAATGACAGTGATTCTGGATCTGATGCTGCTGCCTTTTGATGCTCAATTTGAATTGAATTGTAACAATTCCATTCAATGAACTGAATACAACTAGAGTGGGAGCCGCACATTGAGTTCAAACTCAAAACCCATGGAATTGCAGATAGGGATTGGTTGTGATTATGAATTACAATGATCCCACCTCCATTCTTGTCATTTCATTTATATTGTAATTGAATTATTGCAATTCAATTCAACCGAGCATCTAAACACATCCAAAATTGTAAAGGCTTTATATCTGTTGCTGCCTTTTTTGGCCTGGCTCTAGGTGTCATTATCATATTGAAGGGTTCTGTTTTGTAGTTATGTCTGAGGACATGGTGAAGGATGGGTATGAAGGCATAGTGAACGTTGACATCTCTTCGGTTGTCATTGATATGATGAGAAAGAAATACGAGTATATTCCTCAACTGAAATGTATCCTTATCAAATGAAACTTTTCTTAACTATTTCAAAAGTTCTTAATACTTACTATGAAACTAGAATGCCCTTTTTCTGCTTGAGATATCCTTTATGCATTTCGTAGACTTGCAGATTGATGTCAGAGATATGAGCTTCTTCCAGGATGAAACGTTTGATGGTGTCATCGATAAAGGTATTCACCAGTTCTTACTCATTGCAAATGCCAATGATTTGTCAAAACTATAAAAGTTCCACCACTAAATTGAGGTATTATATGATGGCTGGGTTTTCAATTTGTACAAATGGGGCCCTATTGTCCAGTTGTCTGAACCATTGATATTATTGGCATCACCGTATATGGCCATGCACCAAAACTCCACCAGATTGAAATATCCTAACCATCAAATGATTGGCCTTCTTTATGTTGAAGGTGAGCATCATCATCAACATCATCTAACTCTTATCCCAACCAACTGGGGTCAGCCGCATGAATCCTTTTCCGTCATCCATTCTATGAAGGACCATAGCTTCAGTTAGACCATAGTTCATCAAGACTTTTCTTACTATCTCCACCCACGTCCTTTTGGACCTTCCCCTTGCACTTTTAAAGTCTTCAACCTGCACCAACTCACCCCTTGTCCTTTTAGAGTCTACTTTCCCTCATCTTATGACATATTGGGCCTTTTTGTTGAGTTTGAGCGATTTCTGTATATTATTTCTTAACCATCTATTTTGCTGGCAACCAATTGAGGGATTAGGTCTCTCCCTTTTGGGAGGCTTTTGATGCATGGGCATCCACATTGTGGCTCTCATGGTGTGTGTCAATGGTTTGGCTCACTTAGCCATGGTTGTTTTTTTTTTTTTAATTTTTAATTTTTTATTTTGAGAGATATCACTGAGACATGGATGCTACTTGTACAAACAGAAAAACTGAGCATGGTGTACAAACTCTTGGCTTGAGCTCTATATAATATTTCCACTAAAATAATATGCTAAAAAGCTGTTGCTGTTCTGTTCCTTTTGCTGAATCTGCGCATGATCATGTTGATTTTCCTTGTAGGAACTCTTGATTCCTTGATGGTAAGACTCATACTTGGGATGTTGTCATGACGCCTCCAATTGACTGCTAGGCATATTCTAATTCAATCGTTATGCTTTTGGATTCTAGTGTGGCACCAACGCTCCGATTAGTACTTGCCAAATGTTAGCAGAAGTGAGCAGGTTTAGGCTTCATCCACCTCAGGAGTCGAATCTGATTTGTAATTACTGATGTGTTGTAGGATTTCTCATCTGTGGTTATGTGGGAATTCTACTTGTTCAGATTGATACTTGATTGTCACTGAAATTTCCATTACTAACAAGCATTTTCTTCTTCCATGTAGGCTTCTTAAACCTGGAGGGATCTATATGTTGGTACACCCTTGTGCTGAAAATATTTCTTTTTGAAGGGCTGTGTTTAATTAAGTTTCTGAGATAGCAGTGTCATTTTCTATTTACAGATAACCTATGGTGATCCAACAGTACGAATTCCTCATTTGAACCGGTCAGGATACAATTGGAAGATTATATTGTACATCATACGTGAGTTTCTTCTACAGAAAGATACATTAGTCTTTTTGTTTCATGTCTTGGTAGCTAATGTTCTTTGAGTTTTCTGCCTTTATTTCAGCTGATTTTCCTTGGCAATTCATGTCACTCCTTTAACTTATCTTCAACTTTTCTGTATCCTCCCTCGTGATTTGGTTGGATTGAAAATCTTGGTGTTTTAGGCTGTGTTTGGATGCCCTGCTTGATTGAATTGTGTGTGTTTGTTCAATCAAAGAGGAAATGTGCAAAATTTAATGGAAATCTTTAGTATTCAAAATGATGAAGCTGCCCTCAACTTGCAGTAACATTCTTCTCAAGTCAAACTTGAAAGTAATGCAACTGCAATTTGAGACCTTGTCCCTCTATGTAATCTGATTTAGTCTTGCCACTTTGCTATGCAGACCCCCAAATTAACTGGGACAAGGCTATGATAATTATGATGATGATAAATCAATGCCATTGAACTCACTAATGTATCCGAAGCCATTCTTAAAATGGAGTGGAATAGGCTGTATGAATTGCATACTTTAAAAAAGGTAGGTTTGTATTAATTACATTGCCAATGTTAATTGTTCTCTTTAGCTTATTTTGTAACTGGAGGTTTAAGATTTTCGGAAAATTTCTACATTTCTCGCCTGCTTAAAGAGTTTGGATAAATAAATCTATCAATTTTGCATCTGATCTGGATAATAAATAATCCCTTTTGGCTAAGTATCTTTGGATGTTCTTTGCTTTCCATTTTCTGGTGAGGTGCATGCTGAATGAAGTATGAACTGCAAAATATGAACTTTGAAGTATATGATATACCATTTTGTTCTAAGTACCTATGTACTGCAAACTTTTTAGTAGCATCCTTGCCTGATGTTTCATGGGCTTCCCATAATTGTCTAGCCTACTTAGTGTAGGAGTAGAATCCTAGGAAGAATCATACACCACACACAAGATGTGGTTGGAACGTAACTAGTCATCCACTCTCAATTTCTTACTTTTCATGGAACCAGCATGTTCCATCTCTTTAAGCAAGTGTCATGGATCAGTGAATTCCTTTTTAATTTTTAATTTTTAATTTAAATTTATTTATTTATTATTATTTTTATACTTTGATAGTTGTTGATAAGAAATGGGCCTTCTATTGCCACCCCTTGGAGTTGGTGCCATCAAATCAGTCTGATGTCTTGAAACTTCTTGCTTGTTAATGGGTGGGTAGAAAACGGAATCTGTCTTCAAATTATTTAGGTAAGGTATGAATTTCTGTTGTTTAAAAGAGTCACAGGTGATCCATTTCAACACTTCTGGGGGGTTGGCTCTTCCATGATATCTCTATCACAGCTTCTACCAGATTCCATTTTAACACTTATTTCCAATTGATGGAACGGAGGGAGGCTGAGATTTTCCTTAAATCAACATTTTTATTTTTATTTTCTTGAGGAAACAACATTTTATTAAAAACCTGAAAGTATACAACGCTAAGAAATAGAACAAGAAAGATTAAGCACAACTCTAGTTGCATCTGCATGGGGGACCCATCTCAACAAATGATTAATGATTTTCCCAATCAAATCCTCTACGGAAGTGCCTTGTGTCCTGAAAATAGTGGTCCTTTTGTTCCTTCCAAATGGACCATAAAATCACCATAATAAGTTAAGCAATTTTCCCTGATTTCGTACTAGCTCCACCGTGCCATACCGCTAGGAGAACGTCCACTGGCTTTGGCATTACCCATGGAACTTGAAGCACATTAAGCATATTAAGCATTTATTGGGAAGGATTAGGAATCTTCGCTGTAAGTTATCGATCGTCAAAAATCTTTTCCTTCTGACTAGCCAAACGAAAGCAACCACTCTCAGAGGAGCCCCATAAAACTAGTGTTGAAAAGGATGAGCTGGCCCAGAGGAGTTTGAGCTGGAAATCGCATGGAATAATGATCGGACCGAGAATCTCTCGGAGGGTGGCCTCTCCAAATCTAGCTGTCCACATTCGTTGAAGGAACCAAGTTCTTTAGAAGATCCAGCGGAGCAATGAAATCCCCCACTTTAGCGTTGTTCATGTTCTTACGAGAAGGAGGGCTCCAAACAATCACATTTCCTATTGAGGAGCAGCATTTGTCCACATAAATATGGCGGTCTGAAGCAAGAAGAGACAACCTAGGGAAGAGATCCTGAAGAGTTGTGTCACCGCACCAAACGTCCTCCCAGAAATGGATGTGAGACCCATTCCCAAGAGTAAACGCAACTCTGGTATGGACTAAATGTTCCATTGCGCAATCCCTTTCCTATTACCTGAGGTGCAATAAGGTACGACTGTCTCACATAACAACCACCCTCATCCACTCTATGCTTGCCACGATTTCCTTCCACAACCTCCCATCTTCGATACCGAATCTCTAATGCCATTTCTCAAGATTCATGTCACTCAAGCTTTTAATTCCCACCCCTCCCTTTGGCGCCGGTTTGCAAACCTCACCCCATTTTAAAAGCTGGAATCCCCCCCCTTCCAAAAAAGGTGTCGTCTCAACTTTTCAAGTCTATCAACCACCTTGGCTAGGCATTTGAAGAGAGATGTGAAGTTTATTGGCATGTTCTAGAAAGTAGCTTTGATAAGAGTAAGCCTTCCCTCGTAAGAGGTAAACTTGCTCTGCCACGTTGAAAGCTTTTTCTCTATCCTTTCAATCACCTTGTCCCACAAATGGATCTGTGTCTTTCCAATGCAAAGGGAGAGACCCAAATCTGTGGCTGGGAACAAACCCATCTTGCACCCATAGACTCTATCTAAGAGATGGTGGTCGTCTTGAGGAACATGAATCCCTAACATTTCGCTTTTGGTGACATTCACCTTCAAGCCTGACATCGCCTCGAAGCAAATAATGATCTTCCGCAAGTTATCGACCATCTCCGGGATTGCATCGCAGAACAATCAGGTGTTGTTGGCATACTGCATGCAGTGTTCAAATTATCTCCGATATTATTGAATTATCTCCGATATTATCTTTATCTCCAGCTCAGCGATATCGATAACATTGGTAACAATACCGATAACGCAGGTAGTATCAGATATTCCAGGTATTAGCAATGTATCGCCAACGTATCAATATCGCTAATGTAATCGTCAATATTTTCAACTATGTAAATTATAGGTGTCGCTTGTATTGCTAATGCATCAATATCGCCAATGTATCGTTAAAATTTTTACTATGTAAATTCTAAGTAATGCTTATATTATAAGTGTATCGACGATATTTCAATAATATTGCCAACGTATTGATGTCATGAAATTTTTTATTTCAAGGGCACAGGGTTGTATGTAGTGTTCAATTTGTCATTGATAAATTGATAATATTTCGATATTATCGATATCGAAACATGCGAGATATTGAGACTAAAACTTTCATTTCCTTTCCAATTGTGGATGATATCTTGGTGAAATATCATGTGTTGTTGATATTTTGCAATATCGATGGATGTTTAGGTGGAAGGTTAAATGGTTAAATAGGCCAGAGGGGATGGTTAAACTGATTTCTTACAACAACACATGCTTTTACAACCTCATTAAATGGAAACTTGTTATGCATGCATTCTTTTTGCAATTTTTTTATTTCTAAATACGCAAATATGTACATTTTAACAACTCTTGAAGTTTCATTGAAAATTCAATCACTTTTCCTATGTTTCCCCGCATTTTCGGTTATCAGCGATATTATCGGCAATATCAATATTGTTTCCGTATCCCTGGCCAATGAAACTTGTAGTGATACCGATACTTGGAACACCGACTGCAGGTGAGTGAGAGAAAGTCCATCATCTGTCACATGGTATTCCAAATCGGTCACGTAATGGCTGTAATGGCTGTTACGTAACAGTAATGGTCATAACCGTTACGCGTTATGAGGTCATAACGGCCGTTACAGAAAAACGCGCCGTAACGGTCCCATAATGGTCCAAGAAGAACAATTTTTTTTTTAAAATAAAAAAATGGCTGTAATGGCCGATACGGGGGTTGTAACGGCAGTTACGGCCCGTATCGTAATGGTAACGGTGGTTGCCGTTACGGGCACCGTTACTATTACGGAACACCTTGAATTCTGTCACCCTAAAATGCTTGATTAAGCCAACCATCTCAGCGTTATACATCATTTTACTAAAAGCCTTCCCCACAACCACAAAGAGATAGGGAGAGAGGGGACCTCCTGGCCTAAGGCCCTAGGAAGCCTTGAAGAAGCCATTGACCATAATTGAGAAAGATGCTATTTGGATGCAAGCGCAGATCCAACTCCTCCACTTATCTCCAAAGCCTAGCCGATGCAACATATAGTACAGGAATCCCCAATCAACGTGATCATACGGCTTCTCCAAATCAAGCTTACATGCCAACCCAGGCTTCCATTGTCTGTGTCTTGAGTCAATACAATCATGAGCTACTAAAGCTCCGTCGAGGATCTGTCTGCCTAACACGAATGCCCCTTGATTCCCAGCTATGACCTTAGACAGAACTCTAAGGAAGCGCAACACGAGCATTTTGGCTAGGATTTTATAGAGCCCTTCTATAAGATTGATTGGCCTAAAGTCTTTAAGCTGTTCTACGCAATTCGTCTTCGGAATAAGCACAATAAAAGATGCCCCACATCTCCATTAACAACCTGCTACGACCATGAAATTCGGCCACAAAGTCCATGATGTCAAAACCTAGAACATGCCAGAAAATCTAAAAGAAAGCCACAGGGAAACCATCCGGGCATAGAGCTTTATTTCCACACATTGAATCTACTGACACTTTGACTTCTTCCATCGAAAACGAAATTTTAAGAGCAACAACTTCCTCTTTCGAGATAGAATCAAACCCCAAATTGTCTAGGCGGGGTCTATTCCAGTCTTTAGCCGAAAGCAATGATCTATAGAAAGAGACGATAGAGTCGCAAATTTTTGCCATCTGTAGTTCTTTCACCATTAATACGCAGAATGGATATACAATTAAATCTTGCCCAATCACCAGCCATATTATCAAAGTATCACGTGTTTTAATCCCCTTCCTTGAGCCACTCCTATCTTGACCTTTGCCGCCACTTGATTTCATCTTCCTTAGCCTTAGAAGCATAAGACTGGGACAAAGCTGCCCTTTTAATTCTCCCCTCGTCCGTGAGAGTATCCCTCTCTTCTAACATATCTAGATCATGAATTTCTTCAGTTATCACCTCAAATTCAGCCTCTCAGGCCTCAAGGACTTCCTTTTTCCACTCTTCAAGCTTTTCTTCCAACATCCTAAGCTTCTTAAAAAGCTGAAAACCAGCAAATCCCTCTACCTGAAAAGACTTCCACCATTTGGTGACCAACTCTTTAAAACCTTCAACCTCCATCCAAGCCAGTTCAAACCTGAAAGGCCTTGGACCCTGATTGTCTTGCTGGACCTCCAAAATAATAGGCCGAGGATCCGAAGCGATGCGAGGCAAACCCCATTGAACTACCAATGGTAACTTAAGGGTGTGTCTGGGCGGTGGGATTAGAAGGGATTAGGTGGGATGGGATTCAAAAAACATAATTATTACCCATGGCAGGGATTGTCCCCTGTTGCCATGGGATAAGATTAATGCCATGCTTTGTTGGTAATACTGTGGTACGTTGAATGGATATACCCACCATCATTTGAAATTACTAAGAATAACACACATGTTATATCTAAACCGTTCATTTGTTTTGTAACCTCATTTTATGGCATGAGTCTAAAAATGAGGTAGATCCAAAACTTATGTGGCCCCAAAGAAGTTTTCAACAGTAAGTATTCAATCCCCGTTGCTTTCTATGGTGGGGTCCACTTGAGCTTTAGATTTACCTGATTTTTTGGCCCATGCTCTAAAATAATCACGAAAAATGGGTGGACAGTGTGGATATAGCCTACACATCATGGTGGGACCTACACAACTTGCTAACATTGAGTGAAATTGGCACGGGACCCAATGCAATTCCATCTAATCTAATTCCAAGCTTTTCCATTCTTCCCAAACATGGAGTGGCATTGGCATAGGACTAGATGAATCCCATCCCACCTAATCCCTTCTAATCCCACTGCCCAAACACGCCCTAACAATCCAATCTAGAGACACTAAAGAATCTGTCCAACCAGGAGAGAATAAAGTTTTTCTATCCATTCAAACACGTGAAATTAGCCCCCTGAAGTGGCAGATTGACGAGGTCGTGCTTAGACACCCGATCTGAGAAGTTCCTCGTGCAACATGTGACATGTCCCCCATTAGATTTCTCATAAAGGAAGCAGACCACGTTAAAATCCCCGCCAACGCACCATGGGTCATCCCATCTACTCCTGATTGCGTCCAACTCGAGCCAAAAACTGTTTCTACTGGAAGGATTGCAAGGGCCATAAACAAATGTAAAAACCAACTGAAATCCTGTGGTCACCTCATTGAATTTAATTGGCAAAGAAAAGTTCCCCTGGACTGAATCTACATTCTTCCAAATGTCTGTATTCCAAGCAACAAGGATACCCCATGACGCCCCCATTCGCATCAACCGTAGCCCAGCCAATGTTAGATATACCCCATAAAGAGACTATCGTACCTCTGTCGAGCTGCTGCATCTTTGTTTCTTGCAAAGTGATGATTTCAACCTTAGTCTTTCTGTAAATCTTTCTTCGCCTGAGATTACTTGTCTCTGCTTCTCAATCCCTGATATTCCAAGATAGAACAATCATTGAGAATTGTCCCTACCCGGTCTTGCCCTCTTAACAGTGCTTGTTTTCCCATTAGCATCGTAGTTGATCGAACACTCAAGGCTGAGAAGCTCTCTCAAAACTTTAGGTGACTTCTTAGTGACAGACATCTGGCCTTGCCACATTCTTTGCATCACTTCCTTCCTGACAATGTGGTAGAAATCAGTTACATCCTCATCTTGAGCACCAAAGGACAAACCGATCTCCCCCCTTACCATTTGAGCATATCCTTCGACCCCTTGTGCTGTTCTGCAGATATCACGTCACTTGCCATTTCGAGTTGCGAGCTATCTCCCTCCATTGAGATTTCTCCCCTGGCATCGAGCACATCTGGTGCAAGCAAAGGGCTTTGCATCACTTTCTTCCTGACAATGTGGTAGAAATCAGTTACATCCTCATCTTGAGCACCAAAGGACAAACCGATCTCCCCCCTTACCATTTGAGCATATCCTTCGACCACTTGTGCTGTTCTGCAGATATCACGTCACTTGCCATTTCGAGTTGCGAGCTATCTCCCTCCATTGAGATTTCTCCCCTGGCATCGAGCACATCTGGTGCAAGCAAAGGGCTTTGCATCACTTTCTTCCTGACAATGTGGTAGAAATCAGTTACATCCTCATCTTGAGCACCAAAGGACAAACCGATCTCCCCCCTTACCATTTGAGCATATCCTTCGACCACTTGTGCTGTTCTGCAGATATCACGTCACTTGCCATTTCGAGTTGCGAGCTATCTCCCTCCATTGAGATTTCTCCCCTGGCATCGAGCACATCTGGTGCAAGCAAAGGTGAAGCCCTTAGAGGCGTGATCACCACTGCATCTTCCAGAGAGGCCCCCTCTTCGAAATTGTCCCCTCGACCCCCACCATGCCAAATTTTTTCAACACCTTAGCCAACAGAAAATGCACAAGTGGACAATAGATGAGGAGGTGGTCCACTGTTTCCCCATTAGTGCAACACATTATGCACCTTCTAGGCATTGCCATTCCTCTCTTTTTAAGATTATCAACACTCAGGACTTTTTTAGACAAGGCAGCCAAACAAAAGCCCTCACCTTCAATGGGATTGGTACTCTCAATGGGCCATGAACATGATTCGGAGTTGAGGAATGAGAGCCGCTTAATTCTCTGGCCATTGATGTAACTGAGTAGAACCCATTAGATTCTAGAGTCCACTTTTATGATATGTGAGATCTACTGGGGAGTCTCGACAGCAAGGTTTTCAAGCTCGGTTTCAGGGTGCAGCTCTTCCTGGGATCTGACTGAGTCATATCATTGATATCTTATCAAATGAGTTGCCTGGATGTTACAAGAAAAAAGTTAAAAATTCAAGAAAATTATAAAAACATCAGAAAAATAAAGAAAATGTGAGAAAAAAATCTGAAAATTTTAGGAAAAAATTAAAACACAGATATATAAATGAATTAAACTTATATTCAGTTAGTCACAAATTTGAAATCTAGATGAAAATATTATGTTAACAAACTCAAAACTAAATCCACAATAATTAGCCAACTCATGGAACAAAGTAGTTCCTAAAATTAAAAACCACGTGTATAAACAAATTAAAATTATATTCAGTTAGTCACAAAATTTAAACACACATTGATAGAAATCTAGATGCAATATTATGTTATTAAGAAATTGAAACCTAAATCCATAATAATTAGCTAACATGGAACTTGAAGCAGTTTGTGTTAGAAAATGAAGAGTATTACCCAATATAAGTAGGGTTTTGCATAATGATGTGAATCTAACCTGTATAGGCAACTTAATGGCCTGTTTGGATTGAGGTATACCAGTGTATTGCATTGTATCCATCTGCTGTTCATGTATACGTTCGACAAAAATCATTATACATCCAAATCAACAGATGACAGGTGAGTGTTTGGATCAGAATGCTTGTTAGGCAGGTATACAAATGCGTTCAAGTAGTCAATGTTTGGATACGATGTATTAGGGCTACGTAGTGTATATACGTTTTATATTGATGCTGATACGAGTTGGCTATTCCTACCGCCCGGCTTCAACGGGTTGATGGTTAGTACTATGTGGGCCCCACGATGATGTCCGTGACCCATCCAGGCCGTCCATCTATTTTACACTTGTTAGATCGTGAATGAATTAGGGCCATGTAGCCAATCGATGCCGTCTGGCCAGAGTATTAGGGCACATATAGGATCCATCATCAGCAACGAATTCAGGTGAGGGAGGTAATCCGATTCCAACCGTGCATCTACTAATTGTGGGACCCATCAGTATAATAAAAGCTAGAAACTCATATAAACAACTATTTTTGTAAGTTGCTGATATACATATTCATGGGATATTTTTGTAAATCTTATAAGGAATATCATACATTGCATAATCATGGGAATATCACATAGAACAGTGCACGCACCCGCTGACCGAAATGAAGAATGCAGATAAGTGACTATTTTCCACAGAGTTCACAAGGGGGTGTATTGTCTGCATCGTCACATCAGGAGTCTTGTGGTTAGAAAATAATTTAGTGAATATCAAGAAGATTAGAGTGGTGGTTTTTAAAATTATGAGCTTCGGGAGTACATCATCATAGAATGCATGCAATCTATAAATATCCACAAACAGGTGAAAAGGGAGAACATATAATGAAGGGAAGGTCGTCTTAAGAAAGGGCCTATAGTTTGGATTTTCTCAAAAGGAATTGAGTCCAAATAAAGAAAAAATGAAGAGATGAGTAATACCTCCACCAATGATCAAGCCAGATGTAGCATGACCTTACCGAAAAAAAAATATCCCAAAAGCAGATGGTGTAGAAGAAGAAAAAGGAGTGAGGGTTTTTATAAATTGTAGCCTTTTTCAAATCAATGATCTACCCACGCCCTTCACCTACCTTTAATGGTTGCATGCACTGGTCATATCTAATCTTCCACACTGACTGAGCGGAGATTGGAAAACCCTTTGATATGACGTCCTGAGATTTACTTGAAAATCTCCTCAATCGGCGGTATAGCCAGACCTGGAAAGTAAATAGTTCTTTCACAAATAGAGGTGTATACGCAGACCGTATACACCCCACTGGAAAAGGGGCTACTTGCGTTCGAAGAGTCAGGTGCCACTTCTCTCCTGAATCGGGTCATATTTTCAGGGGAGAAGCGTATCGATTTAGAATTGGGAAGGAGGACATCAGTACCTGAATGATCTGCTTTTAGGCCTCCGATCTGGAAAATGAAATCCCAGATCGCCCCGATCCAACTCTCCAAAAAGGGTGTCGACTATAATATGAATCTCAAACCTTCAAAAGATAACCGGAGGAGGTGACTGACCACATGCAATAGAAGGTGGACGATAAGGAGCAATGAGGGAGTAGAATGCAATGGTCATCCATAGATACAACTTCCTTTCATAAAGATGATTTCAAACGCTAGAATTGCATCATGAGTGCACTGCACTGCTCGATGCACTAGTGTCTGACTTTACTGCACCGCCATTTGATAAATTTGATTCCGTGAGGTATTTGCTGGCTTCATACTCCCCGGACTTCAACTCCGTATCAAACATTGTATATTGTATATTTCGACCTTTAATACAATACAAATCAATCCTGACCGTCAATCCAAACAAGCCCTAATTGTAATCATATAGTATCTGTATACCTATGTAGTTGTCATGTCAATCAATACCAAAGAGAGTTGTGTGCTGGCTGAAACCCATCTCCATCTCCATATTTATATATATGATGCTGATAAGGTTATTGTCCTCCCTATCCATATCCAAAGATCATTTTAATGTTTCCATTCACCATCTCCATCTCTACGATTTGGTCAGGATATTGTCCTTCCTGTCTATATCCGAAGATCATATTTGTTAATGTACACAGTCTAAATACTCTTGCGTTGCACCACACCCCATTCTTATCTTTTTTTTTAGCTTATGTATTGTAATTATAATAGCTCTCTCTCTCTCTCTCTCTCTCTCTCTCTCTCTCTCTCTCTCCTGTTTAGGGAAGGATTGTTCTCTTTATCTCTTGGAAACATTCCTTCTATAAATAAAGATGGTAGGGAGAGAGGGAGGATATGCAAAACCTCTCCTCTTTTCACGTTCTCTCTTGTTCTTCTTTCATCTTGCTCTATATGGCATCAAAGCATAACTAATCAAATCCCCTTCTCTTGTTTCTCCTTTTTTTTAAAAAAAAAAACTTTTTCTTCATCTTTTTTTTTATTCTACATAATCCCTTTTTGAAGCATTGTCTTGCCCCTGTTCCCTTTGTAAGATGGTGAGGAAGAGAGATTTGCCCATCACCATCCTATAGTTGAATCACATGAATCATTGAAATACTTTGGAAGTGTCTTCTCCATCGGATTTAAGTTTCGACACCAAATTCATGTTCTAGCAAGTTTTCTGGTGCCAAATTTGAGTTGGAAACTCTTCAACATAGCCGTATTTCTTTTTCTGGCATCAAAAATCTAGACCCCTCTGCACTCAAAAAATTTGGATCTGAGACTCCCTAGAGCCATCGGAATCTCTTCGAGATCCCTTTGGAGTTGCCAAATTTGGATTTGGAACTCCCTAGAGCCACTAAAACCCCTTCGAGATCCCTCTACCGTTGCCAAATTCAGGTTTAGAACTCCTTAGAGTTGCTAGAATCTCTTCTATGGCCCTCTACAGTTGGTGGACTTGGATCTGGACCTCCTTAGAGCCACCGATATTTCTTCTAGATCCCTTTATTGTCATCGAAATATCCGCTGGAGCCCTCCACAGTTGCCAAAATCTCTTTTGGACCCCTCTGGAACTGTTGGACTTGGGTCCAAACCTCCTAAAGCTGCCAGAATCTCTTATAGCCCCCACTTCTGTCACTGAATTTGGGTTCAGGCTTCCCTAGAATCATCGAAATATCCTCTAAAGCCCTCTTTAGTTGCCGGAGTGAAGTCTATGCCTCCCTAGGATCGCTGGAATCTCTGTAGAGCCTTCTCTATATCTAGAACCTTCTTGTGGGCCATCTGGACACCAACTGCTGCCAAATTTGACACGGATGATTCCGAGGCCTTGGAAAATCGGTTTGATTCTATTCTTTTTTTTTCTTTTTTTTTTTGTTTGGTACATATTATCCTTCCTCTAGTTTATATCTAAATGGAAAATAATAAAAATAATCAGATTTCATTTGGACAAGTGGACAACCCTAGTCTTACAATAACTATAGTAAAAGTAAATGGCATAAATTATTTGGAGTTGTCCCAAGTTGCTTCGATATATATTAGCACACAAAAAAGACTGGGATACATTACAAGAACCAAGAAACAACCCCAATCTAATGATCCCACTTATAATGATGGGAAACTTGTAGTCGATGAAAAGAGGTATGCTTCACTTTACTTGGGGGGTTAAAAATTTTGATTGGGTAGTTGTTGATGCTTGGGGGGTTGAGGTGATTTGGTTGCGTGGAAGTCCCAAGTTTGGAGATCGATAAATTCTTTTTATGGTAGATTTTCTATTTTTTTTTTTTCTTCTTGAGGAGATAACTTTAGGTTTTTAGTGGGTTTATTTTTTTTTTCCCCTGCCATGTATGGTCCTTGCTGTTGCAATTTGAGCGATCAATTTTGGGCTGAACTCAACAATGTTAGACAGATGGGTGGCCCCCTGGTGTATTGTAGGAGATTTTAACGTTATCTGTTTTTCTTTTGAGAAACTTGGTGGTGGGAGGGTTACCTAGAGCATGTCCTCCTCTGATTGGGTGGCTTGCCATGAATTGGTAGATTTGCTCCGGGGGGATTTGATTTTAGTCTTAGTGGATTGGCTTGAGTGATACCCTTTAGCTAATCAACATGGTCTTCCGAAGGAAGTGGATGATGAAAACTGGTGTTCTTGTTCATTTAGATTTGAATTAGTCTGGATGCAAGTGGACGATTTTGATCAACTTGTCGCAGATTGGTGTTCCTCATTTTCGGTTGATAGTTTTGCTAGTTTCAGAATTAGCAAAAAACTCAAAATGTTAAAAGAGAAACTCAAATTGTGGAACAAAGAGGTCTTGGCCAAGGGAGAGAGTTTGATAAAATAGCGGAAGAAATTCATCTACTTGACCTCTTAGAAGAAAGCAGGTCTGTTTCCCTAGAAGGTAGATTGAAAAGGGTTGATTTGTCGATTTCTTATGCTAACAAGGCCAAAGAAGAAGAAATTAAATGGCGTCAGAGTTTGAGAGCAGTTTGGCTCAAGGAAGGTGACAAGAATATCCGCTTATTTCATAGCATCGCCAGTGCTTGAGCTCGGGGTAATAAATTTCCTCTCTGGTTGCTGACGGGGTAAGTGTCACGGATAATGATAGGATATATGATTCTATAGTTTCTTTATATCAAAATATGCTTTCTGGTGAAAAATGGGGGTGGTTGAGATTGGATAACCTCCAATTCCGTTGGCTTTGTTCGGAGGATGGCGCTTGCTTATAAAAACCCATCTCGAAGGAAGAGGTGAAATCGACTCTAGATTCTATGTGCAATGACAAGGCTCTGGGCCTGATAGTTTTCCCATTGCCTTTTTCTAGAAGTTTTGGCATGTAGTGAAGGAAGACATCATGGATTTTGTTGTGAAATTCTCAAAGCGGGGTCGTTTATCTAAGGAACTTGGGGCTTCATTTATTGTGCTGATCCCAAAAGTGGAAGGAGTTGAAAGGTTGATTGAATTCAGGCCAATTAGCCTTATTGGGGCCGCTACAAGCTGTTGGCTAAAATTTTGCCTTCAGATTCAGGAAGGTTTTTTCTAAGGTGATTTCAGAAAATAAGGGTGCCTTTGTGGCAGGAAGACAGATTCTGGAGAATGCTTTCATAGTCCATAAATGTATTGGTACCAAGAACAGGGAGAAGAAGAGCTGGTTAGTCTGTAAGCTCGACATCGAAAAGGCTTATGATCATGTTGACAATGACTTTTTATACTGCGTCCTCCGTAGATTGTGGTGTGACCGAAAGTGGAGGGCTTGGATTGGAGCTTGTGTGCAGTTTGCTTCCTTTTTAATTCTTGTTAATGGATTGCCTAAAGGGTACTTCAACACATCTTGGGGTCTTAGGCAGGGTGACCCATTCTCCCCATACCTATTTGTCGTTATTGGTGAAGCCTCAAGCATGATGCTTCAGAAAGGTGAGGAGAATGGGCTTTTTAGTGGTTTTAAAGGTACAGGAGAAGGGGAGACCTCAAGCATGATGCTTCAGAAAGGTGAGGAGAATGGGCTTTTTAGGCTTTTTAGTATGCTGATGACACATTGCTGTTTTACGAGGTGAAGGAAGATTCAGTGGACAATCTGCAGAAAATTTTAGTTTGCTTTGAAGCGGCTTCAGTACTGAAGATTAATGTGGCTAAATTTGAAATGTTGGGAGTGCATGTTGAAAGGGAGGATCTAAGTCGTTAAACACATGCATTTTTTGTTATAAATCTAGAACCTTTCCGCCATCATATCTTGGCCTTTTGCTCCGTATTGGGGAGCCTTCTAAGCACTTATGGGGCAAAAGTTATTTAGAGAATTAAGCGGAAACTGACTTCTTGGAAATGTCGTTATATCTGCTTGAGGTGCATGGCAAACGAGGAGACAATTGGCCATCTTTTCATTCATTGTCTGTTTGTTGCTATAGTGTGGAATCATTTTGTCCTCCTTTAGCACTACTCTTGGGTGATGCCTATGCAGTAGAAGACTTACTTTGGGCATGGCCCGACGGACCTGGTAGAGGCAGTAAAGCTGTATGGAGGTTGACCGTCATGGCTGTCCTTTGGGCCATTTGGGGGTCCAGAATGGGCATTGTTTTTGAAATGAGAGGGAGGGTCATTTAGAGGTCATTGCTAGAGTTAAGGGCTTGGTGTCAGAATATGTGGTGTATGTTAAATAAGCACCGACTAGCCTTATTTTTTTAATTTTTGTGGTTGTCCCTTGTTTGTATTTTTCTCACTTTTCACGAGATTTTAATAAATTATTATCTCTTTAAAAAAAAAAAAAGATGAATGGGAAAGTGAAAATTGGCTTGTGATGGCTTAGTTGCAATTCCATGCAACCCAATTTTAGTCATGGTCTCTATCTCTTGAAAACTAGAAAGGATGTGTGGGATGAAGTAGCAAAAATGTACTCTCACAAGGAAGACTTAGCCGACCTTTATCAATTCCACATAGAGATTAACAATCTCAAACAAAGTGATGGAACCGTAGAAGAGTATTTTGCTAACTTTAACAAAAAATGGGAAGAATTGGATAACTGTCTAACAACTATTCTTGAATTGGAAGATCTAAAGAATTAAAACAAAAAAAAAAAAAACCTAAAATTCTTTCAAGTTTCTTGCTGGTCTTCATTCGACTTGAAACCTCAACGTATATAGATTCTTTGGAGAGAATCTCTTCCTAACCTTGAATTAGTACATAGCTACATATGCACAGAAGCTAGACGACGAAATGTATCTCAAGCTATCCCTTCTAGAACGATCAACCTTGACCATAAACTCTAAAAGTGCTTTAGGACATGAACCTGGATAAATATAAGTTCAGATGCACACACTGTGGAAAAAGCCGACATCTAAAATAATTCTGTTGGGTTCTTCATCCTCATCTTTGGCCAAAGGACATTAGAACGAAGTCTTCTACTGATATGAGCACTGTTGAAGAATCTTCCACCAATGGACAAAACTGTACCGACTAAGACTCAAGGGACAAAACTACTGGTGAACTTGAGATGATCCTTAGATAAATACAACTATGTGATCAAAATTAAGAAGAAAAAGCTTTATAATCATTACTTGCAGCATGAATATCTTGATGAAGTTGACTGTCGCACCTTGTCTATAAGATTCTAGTATCTTTTATATCCTCTTGGTTTTCTTCCTCTCATATCCATCTTTGCACCCTTTAGTGTAGCATATAAGTACCCCATTCTTGGCTTCACATTGTTGGGGAGCTGCGGAAGTAAACCTCGAATTCAAATCATACAATGATAAGCAAACGCAAACAAAACATGCACAAGTACACACGAATTTTATGTCAAAAAACCCTTGCGGGAAAAAATCATGTCACAATGCGACGAGCAATCACTATGAAAGCGAAAAGTACAAGAGATGGATGCACTTACAATTCCGAAAACCCTCGTTTTCTCCTCTCCAAACCTTAGGAACGACTTAACCCCAATTATAATGCCATAATCCCACATTACACTCATATATATAGTATTACACCCGGAATAGGAAACAAAAGCGCGCAATTATGCAAAACTATGTGCGCTGTCGATCTAACCATCAATCGAGCAAACCCTTGATCGATTGAGCTCCCATGTTCGATCAATCGAACATGCTCAAAATTATCCAAAGAGTTTACATGAAAATTTTGAATTATGTCGATCGATCGAGCTGAGAATTCGATTGATCGAACTCGTCTAAAAGTGTCCGAAGACCAATATGTAAAATCCGGGGTGCTCTCGATCAATCAACCAAGCTGGTCGATCGATCGAGCCCCTGTTTTCAGCACAAATTGAAGACATCTGACAACACACATTACTATCAGCTAGTTCAACCCTCTGATAAGTGGTTCAT
The DNA here is from genome assembly GCA_037074715.1 of Magnolia kwangsiensis. Lineage (NCBI taxonomy): Eukaryota > Viridiplantae > Streptophyta > Magnoliopsida > Magnoliales > Magnoliaceae > Magnolia > Magnolia kwangsiensis. The sequence goes on along the minus strand of CM073579.1, from coordinate 31,959,833 downwards.
TCAGCTTAATTATGTTCTCAGCTTTCATCCACCTCACTAGATTCCGCTGCGTTGGCCTCTGGTGTTTCATCTGATTTTTCTCCCTTCTGGGCTTTAAGATTTTAACAATCCTTCTTCATATACCCGTCTCGCACAATTCCAGCACTTCATCTTTCCCTTGCCCTTAGATTTGGACCGAGATCACGAGTTTCCCTTCTCTTGCTCAGAATTTCTTTCCCCGACGACCAATGCATCCGTAGAGGACCATGCGCTGCTATCCTTCTTTCTCAACATCTTTAACTGAAGGGTTGAGATAATAGTCTCGACATCAATGGTCTCCTTACCATGACACATAGTGTCTACGAAGCTTTCGTACGACTTCAGAAGAGAGTTCAACGAGATTAGGGCTTGATCTTCCTCACCAATCTTCACTTCCACACTTGTTAATTTACAAAGTAACTGTTTGAATGCGCTAATGTGATCATTAAGGTCTGACACTTCCGCTATCTTCAGGTTATAGAATTGCTTTTTCAAGTACAGACGATTCAAGCTATTTAACTTCACCCAAAGTCTTGTGGTGGTCTTTTGATCAAGGTCATTGTAAAGGATGTTATCCGCCAAACACAATTGGACTGAGGTTTTCGCCCTCTCATCCAATTCTTCCCACTCTTCATTGCTCATAGACATCGGACGCTTCACTACACTAAGGAGTGCATGTTGCAACCGTTGTTCAAATTATCCCGATGTTATCTCTAGCTCGGCGATACTGATAACATTGGTAGTGATACCGATAACACCAGTAATATCATAAATTCCAGGTATTAACAATGTATTGTTAAGTATTGCCAACGTATCAATATAGCCAATATTTTCAGCTGTGTAAATTCCGAGTGTCGCTTGTATTGCCAGTGTATTGATATCGTCATTGTATTGCCAGTATCTTCGACCGTGTAAATTCGAGGTGACTCTTGTATCACAAGTGTATCATCGATATTTAAATAATATTGCCAACGTAGAGATATCACGAAAAAATGTTTATTAAAAAAAATTCCATCTAAAATTTTTTTATGGGCACATGGTTGTATGCAGTGTTCAATTTGTTGTTGATAATATCTCAATATTATCGTTATTGCAATATGCACGATATTAAAACTACAATCTTTCGTTTCCTTTTCAATTGTTGATGATTTCTTAGCAAAATATCGTGAGTTATTGATATTCTGCAATATCGATGGATGTTTGGATGGATGGTTAGATGAGATGGATGGGATGGTTAGACTATTTCTTACGATGGCACATGCTTTTAGGCCCCTATTAAATGTAAACTTATTATGTATACATTCTTTTTGCAATTTTTTATTCCTAAATATGCAAATGTGTATTTTATCTATCCTGAACTTTCATTGAAAATTCCACCATCTTTCACATGTTTCTCCGCATTTCCGGTTATCAGCGATATTGGTTAGATGGGATGGTTAGACTATTTCTTATGACGGCACATGCTTTTAGGCCCCTATTAAATGTAAACTTATTATGTATACATTCTTTTTGCAATTTTTTATTCTTAAATATGCAAATGTGTATTTTAGCTATCCTGAACTTTCACTGGAAATTCCACCATCTTTCGCATGTTTCTCCGCATTTCCAGTTATTAGCGATATTGGTGATATCGATATTGTTTCCATATACCTAGCTAACAAAATTTGTAGCGAAACCGATACTTTGAACATCGGTTGCAACCCTTGTTGAACTAGAAGGCCTCTTATCTTCACCTTCCATAGTTCAAAGCTGTTTTTTCCGGTGAACTTGTCCGTTTCATACTTCATGTTAGGTCCCTTAATTGTCATGTCTCGGATCTAAACTCAAATCGCAACTTGTATATCTGATACCACTTGTTAGGGAACCATGGAAGCAAACCCCGAATTTAGATCACACAAGGAGAAACAAACGTAAACAAAGCATGCACAAGTGCAGCATGATCCCCCAAGGTTCAGGGGTGAGCCCGAACCTTCTGCCGCTGAGTTGTGGCGCACTGAGGTGGAGAGGATATTTGACACAATGTAGTGTCCGAGCGAGCAGAGAGTCTTGTTAGCCACTTTCCCTCTGTAGGGTGAGGCCCGACATTAGTGGTCATCAGTATCGAGGATGGCCGGGCTAGGTTTTGTTTGGACTTGGAAGGACTTCGTGGATCGTTTTGACCAGAAGTTCTTTCCTGAGCATGTTCAGGAGCAGAAGGCGATTGAGTTTGAAACCCTAGTTTAGGGTGATATGACGATGTCCTAGTACGAGGCCCGTTTTGTAGCACTTTCCCGATTTGCTTCCTATCTCATCGACAACGAGAAGCGAAAGGCTCGCTGTTTTGTGAGCGGCTTGCGTCCCGCTCTTCGTAGTCTTGTGGTGGGACATTGCTTGACGACATTTGATCAGGTTGTTCACAGAGCGTTGGTTTATGAGGAGGACTGGGCCATGTCCCAAAGGACTCGAGATCAGAGTTACGGGGGAGACCGGAAGAGGAGGGCACCTTTTGGCAGCTCCCAACAGCACCGTCAGCAGAGGCAGAGGGGCCAATCTGAGTTTAGGCAGCCCTCAACACAGTTAGCAGCTTCATCATCGGTGCAGCCAGCAGCTCTTTCCTCCAGGCCGTTTTCCGGTGTTTGCTATGGATGTGGGCAGACAGGGCATCGGAGGCGTGATTGCTCTCTCCCCTTACAGCAGCAGAGGCCACCGTAGTTACCTCCTCCCCATCCTCATCATCAGCAGCATTAGCAGCAAGTGCAACATCAGGCTCCCGCTCCTAGGCCTCCTCAGCAGCAGAGGCAGCTAGACAGGCCTCCACAGCGGCCACAACAACAACAGCAGAGGGGACATGTACCTCCCCCACAGTCCCTGGGTCGAGTATATGTTGCCGCACAACAGGTGCAGAGTCTGGATCCACAGTCTTTAGGCTTGCTTCCTTTGCCAGCTCAGCGCATATTCTATTCTGTGCAGCAGGCGCAGGGTCAGGACCCATAGTCTTCTACCGGTGGAGTTGTCGAGGGTATTCTCCTTGTTTTTGCTTGTGTTGCTCATATTCTGTTTGATTCTGGTGCTTCCCATTCTTTCGTGGCCGAGGAGTTTTGCCGATCGACCGGTATTCCGTTTGAGTCCGCATCTGAGGCTTAGGCCGTTTCGACTCCCTTGGGGAAGTCCGCAGTTTTGTGTCGTCATTGCCCTTCTTGGCCGGTTTTGGTTGGCGATATGTTCTTGCCTGCCGATTTGTTTGTTTTGCCGATGATGGAGTTCGCTGTTATCCTGGTTATGGACTGACTTTGGAATGTGCCACGAGGACAGTCACGTTTCATATTCTCTGCTTGCCAGTGTTCCAGTTTGTTGCCGAGCCCAGAGGAGAGCCGTTGTCCAGTTTGTTGGCTTGTATTGTCGAGGAGTCTGTGACAAGGTGTATTGGGCAACTGCCAGTAGTCTGCGATTATCCGGATGTGTTCCAGGAGATCTCGGGTTTGCCGCCGCGTCGGCATGTGAGTTTCAGATTGATTTGGTGCCCGGTACTGCGCCAATCTCAAAGGCCTCCTACCGGATGACACCGATGGAGTTGCGGGAACTGCAGGAGCAGTTGGATGAGCTCCGAGAGTTGAGTTTTATTCGTTCTAGCAGTTTGCCGTGGGGCGCCTCGGTACTGTTCATGAAGAAGAAGAATGGCTCGTTGAGGCTCTGTGTGGATTACCGCGAGCTCAACAGGATCGCTATCAAGAACCGATACCCGCTTTCCAGGATTGATGATTTGTTCGACTAGCTGTAGGGTGCTTAGTTGTTTTCCAAGATAGACTTGCACTCTGGTTACCATCAGATTCGGGTCCGAGAGGAAGACATTCCGAATACAGCATTCTGGATGCACTACGGATACTTTGAGTTTCTGGTCATGTCTTTCGGACTGACCTATGCGCCCATTGTGTTCATGTAGTTGATGAACAAGGTCTTCCGGCCCTTGCTTAGTTTGTGGTGGTGTTTATTGATGATATTTTGGTGTATTCGAGGACCCGGGAGGATCATGAGGAGCACTTGCAGATTGTGCTCGAGACCCTCTGTGCCCACCAACTGTATGCGAAGCTATAAAAGTGAGAGTTTTGGCAGGAGGAGGTGAAGTTCCTCGGTCACGTCTTGACGAGGGAGGGTGTCGCTGTGGACCCCTCGAAGGTTAATGTAGTGCGTTAGTGGGGCCAGCTCATAAACGTGTCCGAGATCCGTAGCTTCCTTGGTCTGACAGGATTCTATCGACAATTTATCAAGGGTTTCTCCCGTATTGCAGCATCGCTGGCCCGATTGACGAGGAAGGGCGCCAAGTTCGTCTGGAGTGACGCTCGCGAGGAGGCATTTATGGAGTTGAAGGACCGCCTCACGTCCGCTCTTATCCTCACTCTTCCTGATGAGAGTGATGGTTTTGTTGTGTTTACCGATGCCTCTGGAGTTGGCTTGGGTGCTGTTTTGATGCAGCATGGGAAGCCTGTGGCGTATGCCTCGTGCCAACTCAAGGTCCACGAGCTAAATTACCCCACCCATGATCTGGAGCTAACAACAATTGTCTTCGCACTGAAGGTGTGGAGGCATTATCTTTATGGGGTTAGGTTCGAGCTCTTCTCAGACCATAGAGTTTGAAGTATTTGTTTTCGCAGTTTGAGTTGAACATGCGACAGAGGCAATGGATGGAATTGTTGGAGGATTATGACTTCGACCTTCAGTACCACCTGAGTAAGGCGAACGTGGTGGTGGACGTGCTCAGTCGTCAGCCACGAGGCTTGGTGGCATAGATGATGGTTCAAGAGTGACAGATGCACGAGGCTGTTTCAGAGTTCGACTTTGAGTTCGGTCTGCATTTTTCCATGGCTCAGCTTTCGAGCTTGTCGATTCAACCCTCTTTGGTTGCTAGGGTGATTGAGGCTCAGCAGACACGAGTCACTTCAGGAGTATCGAGCAGAGACAGCATCTGTGGAGCAATCAGACTGGCAGATTGGTTCCAACGGTAGATTATGCTTCAAAGGCCGATTGTGTGACTCGGACGTGTCAAAATTGTGTCGTGATCCAATGACCGAGACACCGATCGAGACTTACCATCTACCCGGGCTCCATGAAGATGTACAAAGATATGAGGAGGCAGTATTTTTGGTCGGGGATGAAATGCCAGATTGCTAGCTTCGTGGCCGAGTGTGACACTTGCATGCGTGTCAAGGCCGATCACCAGAGACCCTTGGTCCCTTGCAGCTGTTGAGCGTTCTAGTTTGGAAGTGGGAGCATGTGTCGACAAATTTCATCATGGGTTTGCCGAGGACTCAGCGCGGTCACGATGCCATTTGGGTTGTCGTTGATCATCTGACGAAGTCGAAGCATTTCATTCTGATGCGTGCTTCCTGGACTATGGACCAGCTTACAAAGGTATTCATCGAGGAGATAGTGAGACTGCACGACATTCTGGTTTTGATCGTATCTGACCGAGACCACAGATTTATGTCTCAGTTTTGAAGGAGTTTCCAGCAGGCGATGGGGTCTACTTTGCATCTCAGCACCGCTTATCATCCGCAGATGGATGGGCAGAGACCGAAAGGGTCAACCAGATCCTTGAAGATATGTTAAGAGCCTGTGTGATTGACTTTGTGGGTAGTTGGGACGAGCATTTGCGTCTTGCGGAGTTTGCGTACAACAACAGTTATTAGGCGACTATCGATATGGCTCCTTTTGAGGCACTATATGGTAGACCGTGCAGATCTCCTAGCTGTTGGACCAAGGTTGGAGAGCGTCGTCTCCTAGGTCCCGAGCTTGTGCAGCAGACATCAGAGGTTGTGGATATTATCAGGTAGAGGATGTGCACAGCTCAAAGCTGACAGAAGAGTTTTGCTGATCGTCGGCGTCGACCCCTCGAGTTTGCAGTTGGGGACATGGTATATCTCAAGGTCTCGCCTATGAAGGGCATGGTTCGATTTGCAGTGAAGGGCAAGCTTGCCTCGAGATTTATTGGACCTTTCGAGATTATCGAGCGCATGGGCGCTATGGCCTACAGGCTTGCCTTACCTTCAGAGTTGTCCGGGATCCACGATGTGTTCCATGTTTCTATATTGAGGAAGTGTGGGTCGGACATAATTCCAGTGATTGATTGGTAGCCCCTTGAGGTCTGTGAGAATGCTTCCTATATCGAGCAGCCGATTCGTATCCTTGATCGGAAGGAACAGGTTCTCAGGACCAAGGTCATTCCCCTAGTGAAGGTGTAGTGGGGTCATCATTCGGAGGTTGATGCGTCTTGGGAACGCGTGACCGAGATGAGAGAGCGTTATCCCCATTTATTTGATGCTTGATTGTTGTATGATTCTATGTATTGCTTTTTCTTATAATTGCTGATTGTTATATATGATGGTGTTTTTGCATTTCAATTTTGTCCTTGATTTAGTAACTTTCAAGGACAATTTCTTTGTTGGTGGGGAGAGCTGTAAAACCCTAACCCAAGTGTGCACGCCGTTCCTTTAGGTCTAGTGGTCCTACAGGTCGAATTCTGGCGACCCGCGACCTACGGATAGTGTTTGCGGTCATCCTCAAGTTCAGTCACGTCGACCCGACTTGGATCGACTCGAAACCTATGCCATTGCGTCCGTCGGGTCGACTCGAAACCTATGCCATTGCGTTCGCATTGGCGTCGCAGTTCCAACGCCGCATCCCGTGCGTGAATCCTACGTGTACATCACAAGTTATGGGCCACGTTCGATATGGACCCTTGATGTATGGATGGTGGACCCCACTCCACATGTTTTCCCATGAGCATGTGGATGATGATGTCATGCCTAGTGTAGGGTTTCTAGAAAACCTACTATCCCACTACCTATAAGCCTACCTCCCTAGCAACCTTGTTTATATCACCATAGCCTAATGAGTGTTTTCTCTAACCTAGGTGGAGAAAGTAATGATTGCTTCTCTACACCTCCCAAGCAACTCTCATTTCTTCTCATTTCTCTCTAACTCCTTCCTCTCTCCTCTCCCTAACAACTCTCCAAACGTCCCACCTCCCCTCTATTTTTCAACCCTTGTTATCCTAAATACCTCCCAATCCATCCCTTTTTGACTCATCTCAACCTTAGATTCAAGATCCTTGGAGCTTCTAGATGAAGATGGTGTAACTTTCAAGCTTGATCCATAGGTGGGTGTGCTAGCATTTGTAAAAATTCAGATTTCTCGGGGTCCTTTCTTATTTTTCATTCTTCTGATGATGGAGCTTGTGGGACCCATCAAGTAATGATGGTGGCCCCAAGTCTCCAGGGATGTGGCTTGTAGCCCATCCAGTGTTTTCAGTAGCATGTGTAGCGTAGCAAAATCGCTACGTAGCGTAGCAGGTAGTGTATATCCCCTGTAGCGCACGCTATAGGGGTCGTAGCGTACACTACAGATGCATAGCGTGTAGCGCAGGTAGCAGCAACTAAAGTTTTTTTTTTTTTTAATAAAAAAAACCCTATTTGAAAGGGCTTCCAGACCAAAACCAATGCGGTCGACGTTGCTCCTCTCCCCACCCTTCGATCTTGAGATCGAAAATCAACTTCCAAACCCAAACTGACGCTACCGACGCTGCTTCTCTCCCCACCCTTCAATCTTGAGATCGAAAATCTACTTCCAGACGCAAACCAACGCTGCTGACGTTGCTCCTCTCCCCACTCTTCAATCTTGAGTTCGAAAAGCTGCTTCTAAATGCCAACCAATTGGCTATGGAGCTTCAACATTTGCAGTTTTCACTGATTCAGTCTCATCTTGAGACAAAAAAAGGTACGCTCGTTCCTTTTTTTGAATTTTTTTTTTTATGTACAATGAAAATAACTTGGTATTTTCAGTTTTTTCCTCATTTTTTCCCTTTTAAAATGTCGGTTAATGTCTTCTTTTGTTCTTTATACTTTTTTATTTTATTTTTTTCTGTGGTATGGCCCACGTGGGCCCTACTGAGGTACGTGAAGGGGTGGATGTGCATTATTTTCTATGGTGTGGCCCACGTGGGGCCTACTGGGGCGCGTGAAGGGGTGGATGTGCATTGTTTTCTATGGTGGGCCCACTGTGGTGTGCGTATGTGTGTAAGTGGTGTGCGTATGTTGATTTTTGTGATTCACTGATTTGTTTGTGACGAGTTTTTTTTTAATTTTTTAGTCAAGTAGTGAACTAAAGATACAAATGAGGATGACGACAACAACGATGATCTATTAGATATAGATGACCTTTAGAGTTTAGACACTAGAGTCTAGAGGCTAATTATTGAGAATTTGAGATATTGATTTTGAGGATTGTCACATTTGTATTGTACTTAATGCTCTTAACTATGAGATTTTTATTTTGAAGAATGTGACATGTATATATTTTGCTTTTTTCTTACTATTTAATCATATATATATATATATATATATATATATATATATATATATATATATATATATATATATTTAAAATTAAAAAATAGAAGTATTGTGTAGCTTACGCTATACGCTACGCTATTTCGCTACACGCTACGGAGGGTTGAACGCTACGCAACACACTACCGCTATTTAAAACACTGAGCCCATCCTACATTGCATGTATGTTGCATCTAAGGGACCATTCTCCATGGATCCTTTCCTGCTTTTTTCTTCTTTGGATCAGGGATCTTTGGGTCATCTAGACCCTTGATCCTTGGTGAAGATTGGATCTCCACCATAGATCCCAAGTAGATAGCCCTTTGATCTTGTAGATCTTGTGCATATTGTGATAGTGGAATGTGCATGTATGTGTGATGAGGGGAAGGGCCTCAATGAGGCGGAAACCCTTGTGGCCGGTCTTCTTTTCCTGTTATTATGCTTCTGATCATTGTGTGTGGCCTACCTTGTGGACCAACAAGAGCCAAACCGTCCCAAGTGGGAGGACGTTTTTGACAGTCCATCCCTTGGACGTGTGACCCCCAAAATGCACCTAAATGGGGTGCATGCAAAGGTGTTTGGAAGGTGTGTGGATGGTTTGGATGTTTGTGGGGCCTACTAGGGTGGACCACACCATGTTTTTCTGGGATTAAATCCCCTCTTAAATAATGTTTATAATTTATTTATTTCAAATATTTGTTGCTGTCCAGAACTGTCTGGACAGATTTTTGGGCCATCTTGGGGCCTGATTTTTGGGCATTTGGTGGGGAGATTGGCACCATGTAATATATGATTCTTGAAGGTGTATATCCCACCTATAAGCATGCTAAATTTCAGCCCCAACTGACCCCATTTGAACCTTCAAAAGGGTGGGCCAACATGGTGGACTACCAGAAATTTCTGCTGTGTAGTCCAGCAGCATTGTCCCATCAAAACCATAATTTAAAATTTCATTGATGGTGGGCCACCTTTCTAGGTTCCACCTTGTTGTATACATGATGAGGGACCTTGGCCCTCAATTTCAAGAATTTTAGAGGCCTTGGACCCACTCCATTGGAGTGCCCAAATTCATGACAACAACATGTACATTGCAGAATTTTTTTTTTTTTTTTCTACATTACTTTCTTCTTCATGTTTGTAGCAGTAATTGGGCCCTAGCCCATTGGATTTTAGTGAATGCTTGTGGAGCTCATCCCTGAGGTTATTGAGGCCCTTGGAGGCCATGTTTTGGAGCTAACTAGCTGGACTAGCAAGTCCTACTGGACGTCCAGTAGGGCTGGCCGTCCAGACGTGTTGGCCCACCATGATGTTTGTTTTCATCCATGTTGTCCCTCTATTTTTGGGGCCTACATAGGTTGGGTCCACCCTAGGTGGATGTCCCACGTGGGGCCCACTTGGGACGTGTGGAGCCCACCTTGTTGCATGTGGTTGGCTGGGTCGTCCAGGCCTTGGACCGTCTCACCCCTTGGGACGCCCATGCCATGGGGTGCTGCTATGCCTGCATTCCAGCAGCAGGCCTACTTAGTTTGGATGCCAAAACCCCTCCTTTTATTTGGTGGGGCCCCCTATAAGTAATGCTGGTCCTTTAGAAATAATTCACACATCCTTGGACAAGTTTCTGGGCCTTAATAGGCCCAGGAAATTAGGTGAATTGAAAGTCCAGCCGTTGGGCACTAAATGTATATTGTATGGCTGGATTTTCATTGGATGAGGGACCCACCACATTGAGGGATTTGGGTATTTGCTATCCTTTTATATTTTAGTATTCTCTTGGGCTTAATCGATGCATGGTTGGGCCACCCATTGATGACCATTTGTGCGACCCAAACACATACCAGATTTTTGGGACTTCCTTGTGGGCCCAAATTGGGCTGGAACATCCCACCTTGGCCAGCCATATGTTGGGCTGCCCTTCCACCATTCTGATGGACTTATGGGCTGCGATAAGGGTGGTATTGGGCCCTTGGTTGCCCACTTAAATTGCTAATTATTGGACTGATGTAGTGGGGCCCATTTCACCCAACTTAGTCTTATTTTTGGGCCATGTTTTTTTGCTCATGGGCTGCCCACTCAGTCCAACTAAATGCATGGATTTGATGGCCATTGGAACTTGAGCTTTGGGCCTTGATTCCCTTCCTTTGGCCCATGTTGTTATGGGTGGATTGGACCTATAGTTCTTAATGCTTTATATGGACTTATGTACATGAATTGAATGTGGGCCTTGGGCCTTTTAGCTTATGGTTTGTGGTTGGATGCCTTGGGGCAATGGTGGTTGAATGTCCCCATTTGGACCCCTCTAGGCTCATTTGTATCCAAGTGTGGTTGAATGCCCACCATAGTCTCTTGCTAGGCTCATCTTTATATTATTTAGGCTAGTAGCTCGTATGCTTAGTCTCGTGGGCTACCCCAGGTAAATGGGCCCCCCGCTAGAGGTTGTATTTCTTATAAGAAATTGGTTATATACCTGGACCCTTCATGGTTAGGTAGAGAGTTCATCTTCACCTCATTGGCCCCCTATTCATCTTCATGGCCCACTCCCATACGCATCATATGCATGCTTGGTTGACGTATGATTGACCATGGTTGTGCCATCGTGTAGGACATGTTAGTATCTCCCCGAGAGATGCAGTATCCCCTCTTGAGCACGTTGGATGCTTGGGATTGATGCATGGTTGATTGTGCGATTCATGTATCTGGCATTGCATAACACGTGGATATTTGCCCTTGCTTCATCAGGACCGTAGCCTTCATAGGTATATCGTGGATGACTGGATTTGGACATCGGAAATGATACTTGAGCATTTGGGGCACAGAGGATGTCCTTGAGTGAAAACTCCTAAACTTCCACGGTATCGAGGAGACGCCTCAACGCCGAGACCGAGTGGAAAACATGAGCACCCGAGTGCTTTATACCTTTAGGCCGCGACCCCCACTGTTGCGAGGTTGGTTGAGATGGGGTTTGGCCTTATCCGCTTGAGGAAGGGGGCATAGCTAGACTGAGTTTGACTAGCTCATGAATGAGTCCGCTACCGTCGAGCCTCACTGGTGATTGGCCGTCCACAAGCGGGTAGTGAGGTCTCTTATGCTCGTTTGACTGTGCGGGTCTTGCAGAGTGACAGTCATCTTGCAGTGTATTAGACCCCGGTGGATTCCTTGTGATAGAATCGTACTTGATGTGTGGATTGGATATGAGGACTGACATTACTTCGCATCGCATTGGCATTGGTTGTATGAGCCTTATGTTGCATCGCCTTGGTATGACGTCCAGTACTCATGTATTGCATTGCATAGCCTTGGGTACGGCTTACTGCATTCATAGCTTAGCCTCGGTACAGCTAGTGGCATTGGTATCATTCATGGTTTCCTCTGCATCCTCCTATTTCTTCTGAACACCATTGTCACACACCTTCACTGCCCTCTAAGCTTTGTATAAGCTTATGCACGATTGATGCGTGCAGGAGATCCTAGGTCGGCACAGTAGCGGTGGAGCATTGGATTAGAGCGTGCTGATCACCCATTGCAGACTTTTTCCCTCCTTTCTTACCTTATGTATTTCCTTTTGAGCCTTATGTACTTGTAAAAGTTTAAATTTCTAGTGGATTTTGCAATGCGTTCCTATGGTTACTTTCTGAGATTTACTTGCTATGATCTTGGGTATGCTCGATTGAATCAGAATTATGATATAAAAATCCTCCTTGTGGGATCCTAGGATCGGAACCTGAGCCAGGGACCGAGAATGGGGTACTATGGAGGCTGTTGCGGCCAGAACCGGCAATCGGGTTCCTTGTGAGTCCGGTCATTGAGTCTGGGGCGTAACAATATCTATCGGATTCACGCTCATATGGATCTTTTCGATGGTAATACTACCTTTCTCAAGCATCTGTCAGATAAAATGATGACGAACATCAATATGTTTAGTTTTGGAATAGTAAACCGAATTGTTTGCTGAATTAATTACGCTTTCGCTATTGCAATTAATCGGGATGACCTCTTGCTGAAGCCTAAGCTCATTCATCATTCCTCTTAATCAAACACATTCCTTAAACACCTCTGTCACCGCCATATACTCAGCTTTGGTTGTGAAAAGAGCAACCGCATACTAAAGCTTGGACATCTAACTGATCGATCCACCCGCTAGTACAAATGAGTAACCAAAAGTTGACCTTCTATTGTCCATATTTCCTAAGTAGTCTGAATCCACATAGCCTACTAGTTTTCCATTTGATTTTTCGAATGTCAAATTGTAGTCCGCTATACCTTGTAGATAGCAAAGTATCCATTTCACTACCTACCAATGTTGCTTGTTGAGGTTTGATTTGTATCTGCTCATAACACCGACTACATGTGAAATATTCGGTCTCGTAGAGACCATGTCATACACCGAACTGCAACCGCTCTTGAGTAGGACACGCGAGACATGTTGCTTTTCTTTATCTGTAATGGGACATTGCTTTGAAGAAAGCTGAAAATGAGTGACATGGGGTGTGTTAAGTGGTTTAGCCTTGTCCATTCCAAACTTCATCAACACCTTCTGAAGGTATTCTGCCTAAGTTAACTGTAACCTGCTCATCTTAATATCTTTGTGTATATCAATGCCATGAATCCTCTTTGCAGCCCCCAAATCTTTCATTTTGAATGTCCCTAATAACCGAGTCTTTAATATATTGATTTCATACATGCTTTGATTGGCGATAAGTATATCATTAACATACAATACCAGCAGAATGAATCCTCCATCACTCAGAGTCTTGAAGTAAACATCATGATCATATTCACTCCTAGTAAACCGCTAACTTACCATGAAAGTGTCATACTTCTTATACCGCTGCCTATGCGATTGTTTCAGGCCGTACCATTACCTCATCAACCTGCAAACCTTATTCGCCAAGCCTCGAACCTCGAACCCCTTTAATTGCTTCATGTGGATCCGCTCTTCCAATTCCCCATGTAGGAAAGCAGTTTTTACATCCATTTGTTCTAACTCTAGATTGTATTGGGCAACTAGCGCCAATACAAACATGATAAATACTTGCTTGACAACAGGCACAAAGATCTCACTGAATTCGACGCCTTCTTTCTGAGCATACCTTTTCGTAATCAATTTTGCCTTGTACCTCTCCCGTTTCTTTCGATAGATCCATTTACAATCCATCTCTTTATGCCCAACAGGAAGCTCTACCAGTTCTCACGTTTCATTCTTATACAAAGAGTTCATCTTGTCTCACATTGCCGCCATCCACTTCTTAGCATTAGCATCTTCCATTGCTTTCTGAAAGGACAATGGATCTCTCTCACCCGTAATGAGAGTGAATGCAACAGCTGAGTCGTCTTTGCATCTCATCGGTAATTTGCGATCTCTCGATGGATTTTTCGTCACAGATTGCTAGTCCCACCTGTTCCTATACCTCTTCCTATGGCTCGGCTTCTTCTTGTGTTTCACCCTAGTAAATTTCAACATCCATCACTGCTAATTTTTCTGTTTCCTTAGGTTCGTCCTTGTGGAATAAAGAATCCTCGTTAAACCTGACGTCGTGACTAATTATGATCTTTTATGTAACCCGGTCTTACAGCTTGTATCCCATCACACCATCACCATAGCCCACAAAGATACACTCTTTAGCCCTTTGGTCTAGCTTCTCTGTTTCAATTGATGGTACATGAGAGTAAGCATCATAACCAAATACTCGCAATCCTTAGTAGTCCATATCATGACCACTCCATACTTTTTCTGGAATTTTACAATTTAGAGGAGTAGACGGGGACCGATTCACTAAGTAACAAGTCATAATGATGGCTTCGATCCATAGCTCTTTGCCTAATGCAACATTGCTTAACATGCTTCGGGTTCTCTCCAAGAGAGTCCATCCATTCCACCGCACCACTCTGCTCTGGTGTATGTCTCATTGTATTGCGTCTTATAATCTCCTTATCCCGACAAAATTAGTCAAATTCCTTAAAAGTGAATTCACCACTATTATTTGTCATTAACACTTTCAATTTTTACTGTTTGTTTTTCTACCATCGGCTTCCACATCTTGAAGGTGCCAAAAATGTCGAATTTATGCTTCATAAAGTAAACCTAGACATTTCTAGAGTAGTCATCTATGAATGATATTAAAAACTATGACCCCCCCTCCAGAAACAACGGGCAACAATCCCCCATACATCCGAATGCACATAATAAAGGACCCATTTACTAACATGTTTTCTTAACTTAAAAGATAAGCTTGATTGTTTACTATATATACATATATTAAAATCAATACTTTTAAATGTAGGAATTAGATAACGATTAAAAAGTATCTTCATATCGCGCTCGCTCATGTGGACTAGACGCACATGCCACAAACGTGTTGATGTGGACTTCGCTATAGACGTTGCAGCTTAACTTGACACGGTATTCCCGATTAACTTTTAGGACACGATCAAAGTCGATGAATTTGCACCAAAGTGCCTCAAGAGCTCTCAGAGAGATCAAATTCTTCCTTAGGTTTGGAACATGTCTTACATCAGTCAGGATACATTCCATTCCATCAAACATTTTGATGTGCATCGATCTGACACCAATAACCTTACAACCATCGTATTCCTTTTAACTGGTGAACCAATTTCGATGTGAGGTCATGAGGTATGACGCCTTCGAATCCAAAATCCACTCATTGCTGACATAACCATATTTAGATGCGGTCAGAACATCACTATTGCCACTCACAAGATTCTGCTGCGCTGGTCTCCTTTGGTGTTTTATATGATTTTTCTCTCTTATGGGCTTTAAGATTCCAACAATCCTTCTTCATATGCCCGTCTCCCACAATTCCAGCATTTCGTCTTTCCCTTGCCCTTAGATTTAGACTCAGATCGCGATTTACCCTTCTCCCGCTCAGAATTTCTTCTCCTAGCGACTAACGCATTTGTAGAGGACTCCGCGCCGCTGTCCTTCTTTCTCAACATCTCCGACTAAAGAGCTGAGATAACAGTCTCGACATTATGGTCTCCTTACCGTGGCACAGTGTCTACAAAGCTTTCGTACGACTTAAGAAGAGAATTCAACAATATTAGGGCTTGATCTTCTTCACCGATCTTCACCTCCACACTTGTCAATTTGCGAAGTAACTGATTGAATGCGCTGATGTGATCATTAAGGTCTGACACTTCTGGCATCTTCAGGTTATAGAGTTGCTTTTTCAGGTATAGAAAATTCGAGAGAGATTTTGTCATGTAGAAGCTATCTAATTTCACCCAAAGTCCTGCAATGGTCTTTTGATCAAGTACATTATAAATGACGTCATCCCCCAAACACAATTGGACTGAGGTTTTCGCCCTCTCATCCAATTCTTCCCACTCTTCATCACTCATAGACTTGGGACGCTTCGCTACACCAAGGAGTGCATGTTTAAGCTCTTGCTGAAGTAGAATGCCTCTCTTCTTCACCTTCCATAATTCAAAGTTGTTTTTCCTAGTGAACTTCTCCGTTTCACACTTTACGTTAGATCCCTTAATCGTTATGTTTCAGATCTAAAATCGAATCCCAACGTACATCTTTGATACCACTTGTTGGGGAACTATGGAAGCAAACCCCGAATTCAGACCACATAATGATAAGCAAACACAAACAAAGCATGCACAAGTACACACGAATTTTACATGAAAAGAATCACGACACAAAGTAATGAACAATCACTATTAAAGTGAAAAGCACTTCATGTTAGATCCCTTAATCGTCATGTTTCAGATCTAAAATTGAATCCTAATGTATATCTCTGCTACCACTTGTTGGGGAACTATGGAAGCAAACCCCGAATTCAGATTGCATAACGATAAGCAAACATAAACAAAGCATGCACAAATACACACAAATTTTACGTGGAAAGAATCACAACACGAAGTGATGAGCAATCACTATGAAAGCGAAAAGTACAAGAGATGGATGCACTTACAATTCTGAAAACCCTCGTTTTCTCATTTCCAAACGTTAGAAATGACTTAGCCTCAATTAGAATACCCTAATCCCACATTACACCCATATATGTAGTGTTACACCTGGATTAGGAAACAAAAACTGTGCAATTATGCAAAACCGTGTGCGCCGTCGATCTAAGCATCGATCGATCGACATCAATCGAGCAAACCCTCGATCGATCAAGCTCCCATGATTGATCAATCGAACATGCTCAAAACTGTCCAAAGAGTTTACATGAATTTTTCGAATTATGTCAATCGATTGAGCTGAGAGTTCGATCGATCGAACTTGTCTAAAAGTGTCCCAAGACCAATCTGTAAAATCTGGGGTGCTCTTGATCAATCAACCAGGCTGTTCAATCGATTGAGCCCTTGTTTTCAGCACAGATTGAAGACATTTGACAGCACACATTACTATCAACTAGTTCAACCCTCTGACAAGTGGTTTAATCAGCTTAATTATGTTCTCAACTTTCATCCACAAATCATCCAAGCATATAATTACAGCTGTCGACTTTTGTACACCCTTTGCACATTTTAAAACTAGCCAGTCTTTAAATGTCAACATCCACATGAGGGCCAAATTTTTGTCTACACAGTCTTGAATAAGATGTAGTACATCGCAGATCTGGTGGTCTCTGATTGAAGCAACCTGTGATTGCCTGATTAGCGCCTCATCAAATTCACCAGCTAGTTATGATTGTAGATGAAGCGAAATCATATTTACTATGTCGATTACTTCTTTGACCTCATTCAAATTTCCAATGTCCTTTAGCATGATGTCAATGCAATCTGTTGCGCGCAAGGAGTCTAGAAGAGGTGTTTTCTCTTTGTTTTCTCTTTGCCAGCAACTTTGTTACAATTGCCTTGTAAGTATTTGTAATGACCTCAATCACTAGATGCTCCCCTATCACACTCACAACCTGATTGATGAGGCTAGAGATATAGTTGCCTTCTTTGACATGTCTAGATGCATCAACTGACTCGTGGAACACCATTTGCTATGACAAGTACACAGTAAGATTATTGACTTCCTTGTAGTATGGGTCCGTCCATCACACATGATTGTCATGCTGTTTTGTTCCTAATGATAAGTTTCTATATGATTCTTTAGGTCTTCAATAATTGAACCAAGATGTTTGCCAGTAATTTCATGTGGCTTGTCGCCTTTAATTCCTGGGCCTGAAGCTATGGCATCAACCATCAGCTAAGAATAAGAAGGAGCTGCTACATTTGGAGAAATTAAACATAATTTGGCTCACCTTTGTCTGTGTATTCTATTTCAGAGATGAGTGAATTTTTGCTTGCTCCACTGTGCATTCTAACTGAATGTGGATCCATAGGACCTAAACTCCTATCCCTGGGTGTGCCATAAGGCTGACCTTGTCTGAAACATTGCTCTTCTGTGTAAGAATGTATGCTGGCTTGAATTTTTATTCTCAAATTTCTGATTTCTTCATCTAGATCAGTCATCAGTGTCAATATTGTTGTCGTTGTCATCAATAATGTAATTAGCCTAAAAATGCAACCTGGCTGCTCTTCTTTTGGCTTAAGTCATCGCCAATATGTCTTCTTCTATATTTTCTGCATTTCATAACCATTGTTCTAAGTATTTGACAATATCAACCGAAGTTTAGCCAACATCTTGGTTTTCCCATATGGGTGACATGATATCTTCCCGAAACACACTTTTTCCAAGATATTAATCATAATATCATCAATATTGGCTGATCTATCATGATACTTGTGGTATTCTCAATATTTCACGCGATATCTGGGATGTTTCCTGTGATTTCTGTGAAATTTCCTGTGACCATGCCACCCAAGTCCCGGAGTTAAATCCTTTGTTAGATAAGGGTTTTCTTCCTTTTGTTTCTACTTAATAAACTAGAAGACTATTAGAAATTAATTTAGATTTGGGTGTCAACAATTACATTTACCCTCATCTCGACATGGGCAAACCGAATGTGTCCTTGAAGTCGAGGCCTGCAGTTCTTCAAACATAATAAAGAATCTCCACGAGGTGGATAACTCCACATGGATCTGAGACCAAGGTATATCTTTGGTTATTTTAGTTTGTTTTGTTGTATTTTATTTGTGTTGTATTGCTTGTATTGTATGAAATTGAATGATATGAAATCATTTTGGATATACTTGCATCATTTATGGCCAACAACATATGGTTTTGTTCCCTAAGAAATGGGAAACTATCATGCATAGTTTTTTTTTTTTGTAATGTTTTGAGCTCTAAGTGTGTAATCATGTGTCTTTGAACATCTTTTGAAGTTTCACTAAATGATTCCTCATTTGCCTTGGTCTGTGATGCTTTATGCGACATCTACAATATTTCTCGAAATGTCCTGCGATATTTCCCATTTTTGAAGGCACATGCGATATCAAACACTAAGCACCCTCTTATCTGTTGTCTGGTATCTGTCAGCACACTTGTACACCCTTGTGGGACACTTTTAATGTACACGGGATAACCTTTAAAATGTGTGATTACTACAAAATTCACACTTCCACTATTGCATTTAACCTTATGTCTATCTCCCCTAACTTTATCTTCATGCAAACATCCAATATCATCAACTTTATCTGCAGTCCGCAGCTTCTTTTTTTTTTTGTTCAATTTAGAAATGTCACTAGCTTTTCAAGCGGCCATCTGCAATATTATTAAAATGAAATTATAAATGCATAATTGAGAAACAATTATTACAAAAGGAAAAACCCTTTTTTTTTTTTGGAAATTATTTTCTTTTTCAATATGGAAACTAAGTTTAAAAAAATCTTAGTCTAAGGCTAAATCTTAGCTGCAGGATCCTTCAAACTAGGCGTCGTTTCCACTTAGAATTACCCTTCAGACTCTCATTCCTGCTCCCACTTCCTACCTATTTATACTTGTGTATATTTTGACACAAATGCTTCCCCATTCTCGCACCCGAATTTGTTGTTGCTTTGCTTCACAGTTTGTGCAATTATAGGCCAAATCATTCTTATAATCATGTACACAAATAATAAACTTCAATACAAGTTAAAAGCAAAAGAATTTGAAAAAATAAAAATTGCAATAATAAATATATCAACAAAATACATAGATGTAAGTTGATATCTGTCTGAACTTAATGGCTGTACCATAATATATTAAAACAAATTTAAAGGCAAACAATAGCAAGTAAGAAAAAAGAATGAAAGAAAAGAAAATATTTTTTTTTTGGAATTCTAAATCTTTTTTAATAAGAGGTAATTTAAATATAATATCAATGGATCCATGCCCAAGTTCATGTAATGATGATTTTGATGTTCTTTGAGTTGAAAACCACCAATACACAACAACAAAAATTGACAATTTTCATCTGATTTTGTTGGAAACTTTGGATAGCGAATCTGAAGATATGAAGATGTTTTTTCACGATGGATGACGGTAGTCTTTTAAATCTGATTTTCTGTCCTCCCCAAGCTTAAAAAACAAGAAAATTAAGCAAAAATGGGTTTTAAAAAACCCCCTTTTTATATTCACCAAAAGTGTTGCACTGTGCAACTCATCTAGACTTGTTCCACTTCGGGTTGACTCGTCCCAATTCAGTATGAGTAATCTCAATTCAAGACGAGTTGGACCGAGTCAGGCCCAATCCCCTGATTTTAACCTCCTGACTTGTCACTCTATCAATCCAATATCATCGTACTGATATTCTACTGGCATCTCACCAAAAGATTTACAATTTCCTTCGAAGTAAAAGAAAACAAAAAACATTAATTCTTCATCAAATTCATCTTGACCAGTCCATGGTACATAGTTTTAGATTGATTGATTATCCCACACAACCAAACAATCCCCCCCCCCCAAAACACACACACACACATGCACGTACGCACAACAAATCTAGATTGATCGATTTATGTGTCAATTCATAGGTATGCCAATAAACACAATGTTTAATCTGAAGGACGATATCCTAGATTTCATAAAACATGGAAGCTAGGCCCCACTGTCGAAAATCCCTTTAGATGCCCAGGCTGTAATCAAGTGACAAATTGAGGACAATGTGAAGTACTGTAGATCACTATTTGTTGTCACCACCAGTGTTCGAGTTGTTGGTATCGCTGCAAGTTTCGCTGGCTAGAGATAAAGAAACAGTTTCGTTATCACTGACAATATTGCCAATAACAGGAAACGGGGGAAAATGGTGGAATTTTTCAGTGAAACTTTAGGAGATGCCTAAATACACATATTTGCATATTCAGGAATTTTAAAAAATAATAAAAAATTTTAAAAAGCAGAAAAATGCACACATAATAAGTTTTCATTTGATGGGGGCCCAAAAGCAAGCATTGTTGTAAGAAATTACTCCAATAATAACCAAATTAATTTATATAATACAAGTGCAGCTACCATACAATAATTAAGACAAATCAAGCATTCTATTACACAATACCCAGGCCTGACAGTTATTGCAATCCCCATGCGCCTGTACATTATCCTTTAAACCATGTTACTGAAGCTATGGACTGCACATGGGTGACCCATGCAACAAAAATCTCTCTTATGGATAAATCCCATCCCTTCAGCTGGCAACCAACAAATACAGTCACATTCAATCAGAAAATGAAAAATATTTGATGGCTAGGATCTCATAATCTTGGGTATTTTGGTGTACGGGTTGTCTGCATTCAGTCCCATAGTGCCCCATTTTGAATTGGAAGTTATTTGATACTCGCTGGAGGTTGATGGTTGTTGATGCTCTGGCACTTACAAATTATACACGTGGCCTTGATTAACTCAATTATGCTGACTGGATTGTGGAACCCATGGTCGTTTACAGTCCCAATGGTTGAATAATCCTAACCTCTTATCTGTGGAATCTGTGGACACTTGCTTATTGAATAGAACCATTGGATATCTTTCATTTTTAACCATTCAATAAAATGCCCACCAATTGGGTGGTCAGATCATAAAATATACCTAAATCTTAATTAGTGAGACATCTAAACTGAAACCCACGATGTGGATAGTTGAATTGGAATTAATTATATGCCACGTATGCATATCCAAATCAGGTGGACCACACCACTTGAAACAGTGGTGATTGAACACCCACCCTTAAAAACTTAGGGGTCATTTGGCACCATGAGTTTGGAGTGATTTGAGGGGATTTCAGATCCCCTTGTTGTTTGGCACCATAAAGTAATCGGGGGTTTCAGATCCAGGGGGTTTCAAATCCCCTCAAAGAGGGGGTTTGAAATCCATGGTGAGAGCTTGGATTACATCTAAAATCCTTCCAATAGTTGCATGTGTAGTATGTGTGTCACTAGACTATTAAACTATTGGGCACATGGCCCACTAATGATATCCCAAAACAACTAGATTATCAATTGCATCACTATAATAACTTTAATATGATGATCAGCGCCGTCCAAACATTGTCCATTTAAATCAATGGTTAAAAATTGTTGGTTAGTCACTCGGGCATGATTTTGTGCTTGTGGCCCATCTGAGACTTGGAATTTCATCATTTTCGGGCAAAATATATATTTCAGTGGGCTTATTACAACCATTGTGTCAAATATTACATGCGTTAACTAATTAGAGATATTAAAGTTGATTTAGTAATTAAGTTCAAACCCCTGTAAATATACCATGCATAGTTACTTTTGGATTAAAGTTGATTCCCAATCTAGGGTGCC
The DNA here is from genome assembly GCA_037074715.1 of Magnolia kwangsiensis. Classification (NCBI taxonomy): domain Eukaryota; kingdom Viridiplantae; phylum Streptophyta; class Magnoliopsida; order Magnoliales; family Magnoliaceae; genus Magnolia; species Magnolia kwangsiensis. The sequence continues at coordinate 31,937,811 of CM073579.1, read as the reverse complement.
AAACACAATTGGAGGATTTCAAATCCAGGGGGTTCTGAATCCACTCTCCCAAACGGGCCCTTGTTGGAGGCCATAAAGGAAATAATGTATGTGTTGTATATTATGCCGTCCATCTATTTTTCGAGATCATCTCAATGGAATGGACCCGAAATGAAGAAGATCCAAATCCCAGGTGGACCACACCACTATAACAATGTTCATTTAATGCCCGCCATTTAATGGCCACTTTTCTTGTGGTGTGGTCCACTTGAGATTTGGATTTGCTTCATTTTTGGGTCAATGCCAATTGAGCTAGGTGGGGCCCACTATCATGCTTCCCAATGCGTACATTGAGGTGGGCCCCACACTTAGGGTCCCATTCCCACACACATTGGTACAACAACTAAGTTGCATCCGAATGATGCTGAGGACGCTGATTGCGTGCGAAAGCCTTTCACAAGAAAGCTAGGTGGGGCCCATTGTCATGCTTGTGAGAAACCCACCCTGTCCATCTGCTTTGCTAGATCATTTTAGCACATGGGCCTAAAAATGAGGTAGATCTAAAACTCAAGTGGGCTGCACAATAGGAAATGGCGAGGATTGAACGTTCACCGTTAAAACATTTTTGTGTTTTCAATTCATCCCAACAAGAATGACATTATGAATGGTATGGATGGCATATAAACATCACAGTGGATTCCAGGGAGGTTTCAATGGCAAACATTTCCCCACTCACTTTTTCCTGTTGTGCGGACCACTTGAGTTTTGGACCTGCCTCATTATTGGGCCCATATCCTAACATGGTCTATTAAAATGGATGGACGGGGTGGATTTCTCACAAGCATGATAGTGGGCCCCACCTAGCTTCCCTTGTCAGGAAGTTCATGCGGAAGGCTTTTGCAGGCAATCTGCATCCGGGTGGGGATACCCAATTGATGACACTGCAGGTATGGTCAGTTGTTTGTGGGCCCCACCATGATTTATCTATTTTACCCACAATGTCCATTCATTTTGGCAGTTCATTTTGGGGCATGAGCCAGAAAATAAGGTAGATCCAAATCTTAGGTGGACCACACCATAGGAAACAACAGTGATTAATGCCCACCATTAAAAACTTTTTGGGGGTCATGAAAGGTTTCGATCAAGCTGATATTTCTGTTTTCCCTTCATCCGGGTATGTGTGATCTAATCAAGTGGTTGGATGGAAAATAAACATTATAGTGGGCATGCGTCCGAAAATTTTACACATGTAATATATTAAGTCAAATTAAACTAATTAAATTTTCGAACCCACCGTCACTAAGTCACGGTCCCAAAATCAGATTGCTTGAACGATATTAGCCTTGATTCTTGGACACTTGTTTATTGAAATAGGACCATTGGATATTTTTCCTTCTTAGCAATCCGAGAAGTGTCCAACAATCTCATTGTAGGATGAGGAAATAAACCTAATTTTGGGTTGTAACTTGTAAGACATAATATGGACAAATTAATTTCAATTACTTGTTCGCCACGTGTGCAATATTTAAATATAATTAATGGGTTGTATTTTCATGCATGTCTTCTATTATTTATAAATTATATTAGTTGATTTTGAATGTAGTTGCATCACTCCGTCAAACAGGTAGTAGTTTAGGACCCTATACAAAGGAAACTTATTATCGACGCCTTTTTTTTTTTGGTGATATTTTAATTTCTAAGTGTGTAAGGATATCCTTTTTAACATCCTCTGAAGTTTCATTGAAAAATTCAACCAATTTATCAATATTTCCCAATGTTTCCCAAAAACAACGAAACATTGTGCAATACATCCAATATTTCCTATGCGATAACCAATATATTTCTGTATCACAAGGGTGTGATACATGCATTGATACCGATACTGAAAACATTGATTACAACTTGATTTGCTAGGCAAGCAAAAATGATGTTTTGGGCCCTAAGCATTTGGGCTTGCAAGAAAATATGGCCTAGGCCAGATCACGGGCATATCATTATAGGGTATTCACGCTTTGGGCTCATTTCCATCAACTTTTCTGTCAAGTTGAATGTTTGATACCTGTCGTAATGGTCAAGATTTAGTTGCCCGAACTCAGCTATCGAAATCTATGGCAATCAGGCAATGGCCTGCTCTTCCACTTGACTATATTTCTTTATCCCCTCCTTGTTCTGCAAAGTGCAAATCTTAAATAACTTGGTCCATAATGAAGTCTTTGGAAGACAGATGTTTTACAAAGAACAGATACATGTCCAGTAATTGGTTGTGAATACTGAAGACTAACATCCATTGCCAATGTCGCATATATTGTTCCAAAGTCTTCATCAGAAGCATTTTCACGTTTGATCTCCTCAAATCCAATTACTTGTACAACAATGGCTGTTAAAAGATGTGACCCTTGTCTCAAATCATTTGTTACTCAATGTTTAAATGGAAAGTGAACTCTTGAAAGCGTGCTCTACTTAGCATCATGTGTGCTTAGTTTCTTCCGCAAGTAGAGATACCACTAGGCTTCATGATTCAAGAAACATGACTCTGACCTTATCATTTTTTGAAAAGACTAGGGGATAACACTAACTTGCTCGAGCTTCTGTCAGAGGCTCGTTTTAGTGTCATCTTCAACTTTGAAGGCATCACTGGGTACCATCACGAGGACAAATATACAGGATAATTTATGGTGATGATCCCAAGGCACGCAAGGTTTATAATCACAAGCCCAGGAAATTAGGCCCATGATCCTGCCTGGGCCCATATGTTCAGGGCTTATAACTCCTTTCTCTTCCAGCTAGTTATGTTGTATCTTCTTTTTCAAGTTAGCTCATTGAGCACGCTTCTCTTCCTATAAAGCCATGTAAAAGACTCATCCAAAGAGAGTGAAAGTTATTCGTAGCTTGCCAAAGAACCTTTCTTTATGGGTGTGACTCTTTTCCGTATCTCCATAGAAATAGCGTGACTCTCTTTCTTCAAGGGTGTGACCATCTTTTGTATCTCCATAGAAATAGTGTGACTTTCTCTATAGCCCTTACTATTAACCTTTTAGAGCCATGTGCCTCTCTGAACCTTTCTTCTTGACCTAGAAAAAGCAGCCCGGTAAACTGAACCCCTACCCATTCATCGTGCAGAGATGCTTGACAAGATAGAAGTTGCACGTATGTGATCATTTATGCTGAAGTCAACTCCAAAGATACAAGAATGGATTGGAAAATGATGTTCTAGAAGTGGGATAAGACATAAAAGAATGACGCAAAAGTTTGTCTTCGGGATACGAGTCAAAACTCTATCACCACTTCTGACAAATGGATCTAGGCATTCAAGCATACGAGTTCTACTTATGATCTAGAATAATTAGGGCTGTACATCGAGCCGAGTTGAGTCGAGGTGGGCCAAGCTCGGCTCGACTCGTCCATGCTATACTCGACATTGAAGCTTGGTTTGTTTGCCAAAGCTTTCGAGTCGAGTTCGAGTCGAGCTAGTGGTTCGAGTCGAGTCGAGTTTACCTCAGTAGGGTAAGGGAAAGAAAAAGAGGGAATGGGGACGGGTAGGGTCAGGTAGGGTTTTTTAGTAAAAACTTTTAAATTTTAACTTTTTTTTTAAAAAAAACTTAAATAAATATATATATATATATTATATTTAATATTAATATAATATATAATTAAAATATATTACTTGAGCCGAGTTGAGCTCGAGCTCGAGCTCGAGCTTCGAGTTGAGTTGAGTTGAAATACACCATGGTTGAACTTGGCTTGAACTCAACTCTAGTTTTAGTATACAAGCTTGACTCGCCTTGAGTCGGCCTTTCATGCCGAGTCAATCCGAGCTGAATCAAGCGAGCTTTTGGAGCTAGCTTGACTCGTGTACAGCCCTAAGAATAATATCATTGAACTGGAAGACCAATATGCAGTGAGGTTTATTTTGCGTTTGGTTTCCTACTTAAAAACCTCCATCTCTGGAATTTATTTGATTAGTGAGGCTTGATAAATTGATTAAAGTCAAGGGAAGCATAAAAAGGAAATTGTTGCATTGAATTCTACCCATAGGTTCTTAAAGGGAAAATGGAGATAAACCCTATACAAACCTCAACCCACCAAACCATAGACAATGAGGAATGGGGACGGAAGTGGATCAAAGGCTACCATTTGGTCATAAGCAAGAAGAATGAGAAGTGCTAGAAGTTTCGGAGTTTTTGTTATAGGTCCGAGAATTTATTCGATTATTGAGGTTCAGTTACTTCAATGAAGTTGAGGGAAACATTAGAAGGGCATTATAAACTATAATTCCTCTCATAGGTTTGTGAAGGGTAAAGAGATAAACCCCTTACATACATCAACCCACCAAACCCTAGACAATGAGGAAATGGAAAGGAAGTGGATAAAAAACCACCATTTGGGAGAATGAGAACTGCTAGAGGTTGCAGAGTTTTGTCATAGGTTCTGCGTGTTCCCTCAAAGAAGATTCTGCAACCATTTTCACATTATAGAAATGTAGGGAAACAATCAATCAACATGAAGATGGGAGGTACTATCAATGAAACCTTCATGGAGATTATGGAAGTCTGGTCATCTGACAAGTATTTCTGAAAGTGCCATTTGAGGAAGAAGATTGAAGGAATACCCACAAGCACTTGGCCATCAAAGTGGAAAGTGCAAATGGGATTTGTGGAAACCACTGCCTGAAAGCTATTTTGGAAAGCTGAAGTCAGATATTGAAAGGTTATCATAATCTGATAAGATGTTGTGGTTCAGAAATATAAATGGAATCAAAGTGGAAAGTGCAAATGAGATTTATGGAAACCGCTGCCAGAAATCTATTTTGAAAAGATGAAGTCAAATATTGAAAGGCTATCATAACCTTATTAGGTGTTGTGGTTTAGAAATATAAATGGAATCAAAGTGACCTATTGTTCTTGGTATCACTTTCCATCGTCCACAAGTGAACATGAAGTTTGGTGCAATTTTGTTTCGATGCATGTGTTCCGTCTCTTACTTGGAAGGTCATAGCTTTTATTCAAAATTCTTCCATTTATGATCTTAAGAAGGATTAGTTGAAGTTTGTATCACATCCTGTAGCTCAGTAAAGAAACAAAGAAAAGATTTCTGGTCTAATTGTGAATAATAGTATTTAAGACATCAGGTGCTCTTTCCAAACATCCCAAGACCCAAGAAAATTGACATTCTCAAATTCCTTCCCATCCAGGCAAGTGATCAGAATGGAGTTAACAGTTTAAAGAAAGTGAACATGTAGGTTCCAGAGGATCGATTACCAGAACTTTGCTGCGAAATCAGCCCAAACATACACGTGCCCAAAAACTCAAAAGGGGGAACCAAGGGCCACATTTTTTTAGCTATTTATCCTAACCTATTGTGTCCGTGTGAAAGGCTCCATTTTAGTCATTGGAGGGTTTTTGTGTGTGTGTGTGCGTGTGTGTAGGGGCCATTTCACCTAATATCTAAGGGCTTTTTTCTTTGTTAACATCACCTTTTAGGAACCCTTCTGTATGTTTAAGGTTTAACGGTTTGTTGAGAATTACTAGGAGAATATTTTTCCGTATAGGGAGACTTCTATGCACAGTTTATTGGGGTTTATTTCTAAGGGTTCTAGCACCAACTTCTTAGATGTCCTTCGCATTGATGGTTCTATACAATTTTATTTTTTGAAAGGTTCTATTGGGGTTTTGGTTCTATACATGTGTGTATAAAGCCCAAAAAGAGCTACAGAGAAGTGTACGGGTTGGCCTGTAATAGTATCCTTATTTGGGCATCTTTGGTTGAATTGTAGGGTCCAGATGGTTCTCAATGGCCTTCTTCCAAGATTGTTGGGGCATTATTAAGGCGGACATAATTTGCTTTATAAAAACATTTCACAACAAGGCAAATCCTGAACAAAGGTCTAAATGGTACCTTTATCTCGTTTATCCCTAAGGTTGAAGAGAATATAATTTAAGAGATCATAGAGCTTGGAATTTGACATTTACATAATTCTTGCAAGACGCCTTTCGGACTAAGGGAGGTTCTGAGCCAAATCATATTTTTGGCCCAAGGGGTATTCATTAAGGATAGGTAGATTATGGACGACATTCTAGTGGCCAACAGATGTATAAGCTTGAGGAAAAAGAAAGGCAAAGCCAGTATCCTTTTTAAGATCCACATGGACGAGGTTTATGACCACATGTACAGGGATTCTTTTATTACTATCTTCATGGAATGAGCTCTGGCTTCAGGTGGATCAGAATGCATTTCCTCATTTTTATTAACAGCTTCCCCTCTTGCTTCTTTTCTTGCTCTGGAGACCTTTCAGCCAGAAGATCCATTATCTCCCTTCCTTCTCCATTGTATTGAAGAGTCTGTGGAGGTAATTGGAGAGAGTCATCGATCATGTTCTCATCACAGATTCATAATCAGATAGCCTGATTTATTGATATCTCATCTTCATTTTGCAGATGACATCCTTATCAAATGTGGCGACTGACTCTCTGTAGCAGGTGAAAAATATCAAAGGATCCACTAATGCTTTGAAGCAGTGTTGGGTCTTAGGGTGAGAAAAAGCTTCATGCTGAGTTGGCTTGGCTGATCATTATCATTCTGGCTTGTCTTGCATGATTTCCACGACTCTTCCACTAAAACTGCCTACTTAAAGAAGAACCATTCTAGCACTGCTAGTTAAGCATCCCTTCTTAATAAAGAGAAAATTGCATTTAGGGTGACTAAGCAAAAATTTCAAACTTGGAATAGACCCCGCCCCATTTTGTAGGCAGATCAGCTGGTCCAACCTGTTCCAAGTTGGTACATTTGTAGTATTATTGAATAAAAGGATAAAATGAAAGGGATAAATGAACTGCCAAGTGCACAGCAAGATAGGGTGTCAGTTTCTAAGTGAAGGTTGTAGGTCCATGAGTTGGTCATAAAATTTTTTTATCAAGAAGAAACTCGATCACCAACCGACCCTGGTTTTTTAGGGACTCGGCCTGTTTGGTGGTTCCAGTCCGAACCTGCCATGATCGTTCAGTCCATTCTGGGTTTCAAAACACCAGTAATCATCATAGCCTGCCTCAACATACCAAGTTCCATTCTTGTGGAATAGTTGCATGCAACAACCTTTCACATGACATCTCCAAATCATTAGTTTGAAAACCCAAAAACTCGACTCGATATTCTGCCAGGTTGGGTTGATCCAAAGATTTGACCCAACTCGACTTGACGATTATTACTTAATTTGACATAGTAAAAAATAAGTAATATCAAATTTTAAAAAATAACATCAAACCATTTAAAGGTGCACTGGTTGGGTCAATCTCTATGTGATAAAGGTTGTAGGTTTGATTCCCTCCCTCCATTTATAATTTTATTAATGTTTGCATGTGACTCGGTTTGATCACCACGGGTCATGTTGAATCTACCGAGTGGTCAAGTCAACTCAATAAGTAATCCTAAGTTGCTGTCGAGTCAGGCCCAGGATTAAGTTTCCCAGTGCCTTGGCACGAAATCTGGCTGAGCTGAGTTGACTCAGCCAAGTTTCGAGTCAATCCAGCAATGTTTATAAGTATGCTCCAAACATGATTATAGGAAGCCATCTCCATAAAAGAATCACATATAGACTCCCATGAAATAATTTTTAAAATTGTCTTTTATACAGAAGCTTTGTAAGTCTTGACTAGTGTGATACATCTACCAATCAAAATAAATAGCCTTTTTGCTACAAGGAATGTGAATGCTTTTGCCATGTTTGAATTTAGCTGTTCATCTGTTGGACCTATAGCAATGACATCTTATAGCTTGTTTCTTGCAGCCAGACCAGGATTCCAAAGGCCAGAAGGTTGTAGTTCTTCGTCAAAATTGTACATGGATCCTGTCCCCATCACAGAGAATGGTCTGCTCCCACCAGATTTTGTTCTAGAGGACCCTGATTCTCATTTTATATATGTATGCAAGAAGATGGACGGACTAATGGGGCTTCCTACTGAAATGATCCAGTGATATAAAAATGGTGCATCGACTGATGAGATGTCCAATTACACCACACTTAAAATATGTCTGTGTTTATTAAAACATTTTCCGCTTGTCATTTGTATAATGTGAATTGGATTCCCATTCATGGCCCAGCACTGGTCATTATTGACATGCAAAGATGAAAAAGAAGGATTGCATCCATTGATCAAAGCTCCAGTTTCTATTGGTGACATTTATTTACTCATACCAAGGGTCCCACTTGCGTGAAAAGGTCATGCCCTAATTTAAAGAGATTATTATTATTATTATTTAAAAGTCCCTTCTCCATATTTGTAATAACCACATGCATTTTTCAATGTTATATAAAACAACTCGTTCAATCACATTGAATTAACCCCAGGTTAGTTTAAAGAGAAAAAAGGCAATGTTGCCGTCCCTCAATCTGTCAATCTCTCAATCTGTTCCCCAAAATCTCTCCCTCCCTCCATAAAATGTTGCCATCTCTCCCAGTTTTATCAGAATGATTTTTCTATTACAAAAGAGTTTAACTTATGGCTGTAACTTGCTCATATACAGTAGAAAGGAAGATGATGTTCTACAAATACATAAATTGAAGTTGGTTTTTCACGGTATAGGAAAAGTGGAGGAGCAATATGCAAAAAAAAAAAAAGAAAGAAAGAAAGAAAGAACGAAAAACCTAAATTTCAAATGCCCACAATGAGTATACGTGAGGGACTGCTTTTTGGGAAGAAAGGAATGTGAGTTCCAGTTGCCTAATCTTCAAGCATCAAACACAAACATGCCCACGTGCACAGAGGAATGGTTGGTCATTCAACATGCATGTGCCGTTCACCAGAGAAGTGGGCAGGCCTGACTTTTAGGATAGGATATGCACTGAGGGGAGTGTTTGATGAATGTCCCAGATCCTACGCCTGCCCATGTTCCTGGTGTTGGGGCTTTTCTTTGGCACTTGAAGATGGGTGTTTGAAACTAGCATTCCTCGTGGTTGTTTAAGGCCCTGTTTGGATACCATCAAATTAATTTTTTCTACTTACCGCAGCAGATAAGTTACTTATTTTATATAAGTTTGGTTCAAGATCAATTATAAGTAACTCTTTTACTTAAAGGTACTTGATCACTTTAGCTTATTAAGTAGAAACCAAGATAAGCTACTTGAGGCATGAGTGGCTTATCTTACTATCCAAATGCCCCCTTGGAAATCAATCAAAGATTGAACTCTTTTGTAATCTCAAGTCTATGCTCTCTCTCTCTCTCTCTCTCTCTCTCTCGTCTACAGCCCTTATCCACAGCAAATGTTGTTTTGAATAAAAAGACTCTGTGACTTACCTGCTTCAAGTCGTTAATTTGCCTACAACCCTTATCCACAGCAAATGTTGTTTTGAATAAAAAGTCTCCAAAACAGAAGTAATTAGTATTGCTATTTTTTTTAACCTATTATGTTCACATGCGCCATAAGGAGAGTGCATCTTAACAATTGAAAAATATTTAAGTACTTGAAAGAGCCGGTTGCATCCAACGTACTGTGCTCTGAACAAGCGGAATTTCAGCTCCCAGTTCATCCTACACTTGTTTGTTTAAATAGGACCATTTTTTTTTCTTCATTTTCAGCCATCCAGTAAAATCTCCATCGGTCTCGTTTTTTGGAATGGGTTGAGGTTGTGGGTTTGATTCCTACCATCCCCATTTTTTTTTAAAAAAAGGTAACTACAAAGCTTATTTAAACTAATTACAAATGATATGGTAACTACACTTAAGATATGGTAACTACAAAGCTTATTTAAACTAATTACAAATGATATGGTACACTATGGGTGTTCACACAAATGTATTCACTAATTTGATTAAATAAAATCTTTATGCTAATTTGATTTTTACAACCCTTTTAAAGGACATTAAAAAAAGTATACACGAGGCAATGGACACAACCACTTGGACACACTATGTCACGCTGCAACCACGCCCGATTTGACACCTGTGTGTGAAAATTTGCACAAGTATCTTCACGTTTCTCATTGCATAATTCGTACAAGGGGATGAAGCTCCTAAGAAGACACCTTTTATTATAAAGGTGATATACAACTCTTCTCTATCTAATGGGACAAAATACAAGAGCTAAAAGACTCCTTGTGTCTTTTGAAAAAAAATCTATAAGCACAACAATTCCCACCACCTCCCCCTGTTCCAAATTAAACTTCTTCTTCTTCTTCTTCTTCTTCTTCTTCTTTTATTTTTTTTTAATTTTTTATTTTAATTACTATTATATAACTTTGTGTTATAGAAAAACATAAATAGATATAGATATCGGATTATTTGACTTATATTCGTGATTTAACCTGATTCTTATAAAAATATTAGTGAATTGATATTCATTTAATATTGTCTCAAGTTAATTTAGTTTTACTTTTAGCCACTAGATTTCCATAACCAACTTATATATTACAACCATATAATAAATTTTATTTCATGAATGCTTTGGGGATTCAACACCAAATCCATTAACAAGCAGCCCCACTTCCATACCCATATAGGAAAGTTTATCTAAGATTTATATATATATAAATAAAATCTCCCACATAATAGACATAGACTCATTAAAAATTTTAATTTAACCTATCTCACATTAAAGTATTAGTGCCATCTAGGAACAAGACAATAAGAATGTTAATTCTCAGTTACGTAGTTGCTCTCTAATTAAACTTTCAATTTTAATTACCTTTTGAACATATATTGTATAGTATCTCTAGTCACTAGGTTGGGTCTTGAGATTGGAATTTATTTTAAAAGGGCTACAGGCTCATTTCTGTGGATTTTTTTTTTTTAAAAAAAAAAAATTCTTTTTCCCTTACAATGCCTTTAGAAAACCAACTTCTTCCATGATTTAACAAAGTCAACAGTTATCACATAATACTTTAACAATTGTCTTATATAGTTTTGCTTTATTGTACTTGCCTGGATTTTCAATCCATATTTTATTTTGAGCTCAATGATTAGCTGCATTATAATCACAGTGTATTATAATAGAAGAACCAAGTTTCAACCCTGAATGCAATAGTGGAAGGGCTTTTCAATTAACATTTTTTTGTATAAGACTACTTACCTAAAGGGATTTGTTCGCATGGGAGAACATTTCTCCACCCCGCCCATTCCTCTTCGCCCATTCCTCTTCACCCACTCTTGCTTCTCTCTCCCTTTCCTTGAAGGATATCCTCTTCGAATAAATCTTCTTTTTCTTTTATTCCTTTCCTATCATATTTCTACACAGAACTTTTTCATAAATGAAGCTTTTCAAAAATAAATTTTCGTAATTTGAATTTTCAAAAACTTTTCTTATGTCGAATTTTCTAGAAATATCATAAATATAATGGTGAAAATGGAACAAGCCATTGATGGCAAGATTTCTACTTCCTTGGCATGGGGTGTTTAAATACATGGTTCATTAATAGCCACATTGTGCTTTTCACAAGAACCATCCATACTTAGTACAAGGTAGCAAACAAATCTAATCGCCATAAGGCTCAGATTTGGGTGTTGGTGGGGTCCATGTTTATCAGGCTGATGGTCCCTTGGGACAATGTGCCTAGATTGGGAGCTCTTAGGGCACCCTACAAGCTTAGATTGGTAGCCAAAATAGGGTCTGCATCAAAATTTCGAGTTGGTAGTGGATTGTCTCAAAAATGTGTCTAGATTGCCTAGTCTACTCTTAAACCACATCAGTGGACAAAATTTCCATTTTAAGGCCCACCATATGATTGGATTTGGTGGGCCGATTAGTTTGCTCAACGTGAATAATTTAGCACTTCTTTTGGTCACCAACCATTTTCTTTTCTTTTTCAACAATGTAATTCTCTTCTTCTACGCCCAAGTCACTAAATGAAGGAAGACTTAAATCTAGAGCCTCACCATCTACACCACAGACATTAGATAGTCGGGGGATACTTTTGTAAGTTTTTACTTTTATTTCAATTAGTGTAATTGGGTTCCTTCTACTCTCACATTGTATGAATTAGATTATTTATGCTATTATGGTGACAAAAAGTCTTTTTAATTGAAAGGCAAAAGAAACTCATTAGAATGACAAATCCTCCTTTTTGCAAATCACTTTATTACATATGTACGTGGTTGAACAGACAATCGAATTGCTTCAATTCTTAGTTACAGATGACCACCTACAATCTTTCTGCTTATCTCGGTGCTTGGGGTCATAGGCGTTCAGTCCATATTAAGCTATAAAAGGAGCTATCCAGCCCTGCACAATACACACATACTAATAACTAAAATTTGAGCCAAACAATCCTACCCATTATCTATCACAAGCAAGGGTTCTAAGGGGCCCAATGTGATGTATGCATTTTATCCACACAATCCATCCATTTGGCCATATCATTTTAGGGTGTGTTTGGATTCACATTTTCGTTGTATTGTATTATTTTCCGGTACTGTTCATGTATACAGTGTCCGATATTCAGAATACATCCACCTGAAATGGTACAGTAACCAATGTTTGGATAGGACATACTATTCTAGTATGTATACAATTTCATGTCAGATCAATGTTTGGAAACGATCGTATAAGGGTCACACACTGTATATACATATAGATATTGGTAGTCTGTGTACTATGAAGCATATTAGTACATGCTCAGACATTCTATCTCCAACGGGGCCCGGTCTTGTTGTTGATATTAATCCGTATGGTCCACCACGATTTGATCAGTGAGTGATGACCGTTCTACTAGTGCCCCCACTTAGATTCACCGTTTAAACGATATGAATGTCATATATAATGCCGCAGCGTCCTTATAATCTATCATACCATGCACGTCGACAACTTGGTTCGTCAATATGTGATTGGATGCATGGTAAACATCCTCTAGGACTGGCAAGACCGTGGGCCCCACATGGATTACCAGTCATTTGGAAGGATCATGGTCATTCATTCGTTATCACCCTGTTCGATTGACGTCTCTAACGGCATGGATGTCCTTGCCAATGGCACAATTTCACAAAAATTAAATTATTTAGATCATTCATCGCTATTCCATGGTGAAGATCAAACATCAGTGTTAAAATTTTTGCCGAATAGTTCAAAAACATCAACATGTTAATGTCTGATCCGTGTTTCCAACCCCATGTGCCATGGTGAGGAAAGTGGTTGCGCAACACAAAACAAATAAACCCCAAACATCGTGTTTTACCGAAAAATAACTTTAAAAAAAAGGTCCTACAAAACATACAAAAAATAAAAAGCACAAAGTTCATTCTCGTCACCCATATATATATTAGAACTAACAAAACAACCTGATACCGCCATAAAAAAACAACAATCCAAGCAGCAGACGAAGAAGCGGAGCCATGCAAGATTCTTCTCCAGCTTCATCGGACACCTCGCTCTCAGCCAGGCCTTCTTCACGGACATTGCTGGTTCCGATTAAGATTTGATCGGTGTGAGCGGATACGCAGTTGTCACTGTCCATTGTTGAGGGACGATGAGATGCACGAACAACCCCAGTTCCAGTTGTATGTCGCGCGGTTCGATCGGTGAAATAAGCCTAAATGATATACAAAACGGTAAATAATTCACCCACCCAACAGAAGGACATGATATTATTGTCATCGTTTTGAGTAACTAAATGTCAAAGAATATGATATAAACAGTAACCTATAAACCTGATACTCATTCCAGGATTTCGTAGCTTCCTCAAAAGTCTTGAAAGACTTGTGTCTGCATCCATTATACCCGTTAACTTGAGCATTGCATGCATCCCATGTTGTGTAGATCCCGGGATTCCTCCCCACAAACACCACATAATATTTTTGCTTCATTCCACTACAAAAATTAACAAATGCATTTAATGGTAGGATATCAGAATTGATCAAAAAAATAAGAAACATAAAACAAAATAAAAGAAAATTTCATCATCCTTTTGCCTATACTTCTACGATGTAATCACCCTATTACCAGACTTTCAAACATTGACAATATTATTAAATCAGTCTACCACCTAGATTAATTTGTATATAAATTCGAGCTGCAGACCTTTCACTGATCTCAGGACCTTGAATACAAAAATAACATGTCATTTTTAATGCAACAGAAGATTGTATCAGTCCATATTGAAATATTCACATTGACATTCATGACTAAAAGCTTCTCAATAGTAGAATTATTACCAGTATTACTTTGATTTTTTATATAATATAAGGAAGTAAACCAGGTGATTTATAAGAAAACAGAAAACTGTATCAGTCCTATATTGAATCTCCCTCAACAGAGGGTTGTTTATTTCAGAAGTTAAATGAGGGAGGTAAAGAGAATAACAAATAAAAAGTGCAGAAATCCATTTGACAGATATGTTTCTGAAGCACATATACAAAAGACTATTACCAAATTTTTAAACTAAAAAAGAAATCCTCTACTTTCTTTTGCAGCCTATATAGTAGTCAAACTGTATCCAAGAAGCAGCTCTGGATCTTTCACTGAACCACTTATGGTCATTAACCCTATACTTGCACAGCTCTGGACCATAAATCTGACAGATATGTGTAATTACAGTAGCAACCAAACTAACAAAACTCAACTGGAATATGAACTTTCACAATACCTATTACAGTATCAAGAAATTTCGATAGATCAATTAAAGTAATTTCAAAGAAGTAAAGACATTACCAGCAAGAATCCGATATAACCGTATGGGAGGAGCGTCTTAATCCACGACGGCTATCCATAAGAAAGATAAATCAGTATCGCTTTCAGAACAGTAAGCAGCAACAAAAATGTACAACATAAATGATTAAAAAAGCATGATATTGATATTTCAGGTTAGTGACATAAAATCAGTAAGATAAAATAGCAATCATTGTTTGACTCCAGTGACATAAGAGCCAGACTGAAATGTATCTCCTCTATAAAAAAAACAAGGATAGATTGGTAGAGAAATACTTTATAAGTCTAAAGTTTCAACTTGCAAGTAGTATCATTAGTTTCAACATGCAAGTAGCATCAATACTACGAGGGTAACAGCTTCACAAATAGTTAAAAGATAATATTAGTCCATCCAGTACAGCCTATGTATCATCCTAACAGTTAGCAGTGCTGCGGCAACAGCGTATGTATCATCCAAAGCAGATAAAAAGTGACCAAATCCTAATCGAGCCATGACAGACCCGGAAAATAAAAAGTTATTACAGCAAACCATCTAAACAAACCGTTGATGACCACAAAAAGATAAAAAGTCATCTAATATGAACCACGTGTCACATTCTCATTCCGCGAAACAACAAGGGAAGATCACTTTTTCTATCCATTCCTTCCTGCATTCATTACCCATCTTTATAAAATACTCAGCATTGACTACATCAGATTGTAAGAACCTTGCAGCACGAAGTTGATCTTCTTGAGAAAGACCATCCACCTCTTCCAAGACACCCAACAATCACTGTATGCGCATCATTGTTTTTCCCTATCCCAATGTAATGGTGAGGTTACTAACGGCTTCAGCCACTTCTCCCATCCTATCGCCAATATGTTCACTCGGCCTGCTCCTCCGCCCATGACTTATCTCACTCCCCTCTATACGGCTATGATGAGAACCTGAAGTGGCTTCTATTGGGCTATTATGTGCACATTTTGTCCGATTTAAGAAGGATCCATCACCACCTCGAACTCGGGGAAGGGGCTTCTGTTCTTCCTCGTCAGAGGATGACAAACGTATTGTCTGGGAAGCCCCCTCCTCTGACTCATTGTCAGAGTCGAATTCGTTATGGCCTCGCCTTTTGCCTGATATCGGAGAGAAATATGCTGTACTAGCAAATTCACCGTGGGCACAGTCATTGCCAAACACGAGCGCGAGGTCGTTCCATCTTTTAATATATTTTCCTCTCACCCGTTCGGCGTAGGGGTGTGTCTGTACACACAAAGACAGAATGTGAAAATTAAATTGATAAAATTAAACTATACAAAGTTGAAGAGCATTTATATGTGAAGATCACATCGCGATGTATCCATCCCATACATCCTCTGTAACAAGAACCATCTTGTTCTGATCGTCCCATCCAAAACCCGAGGCGTTGAGTATGTCCTTTATTGCCCAGTACAGCCTCTTTAGGGTCCGCAAGCGATTAGAAATATGACGGTTCTCTAGAAAAATGCCATAAGTATTGTAGATTACTTTAATCGTGGTCTTGTACGCTTTGGGTTTAAACCCGACGTCACTTTTAGGTCATAGCTTAACCTGTTCCATCAACCCACCAACTAAAGCATTATCCATGTTGTCTATCCATTGTAGTCTACTAACTTTACATGGACCGCCTATACTACGCCTTAGTTGGGATACACCTTTCGAGGATTGCCCTTTGCGGGAGGGTGTATGCTTTTTTGTAGGAGTTCCAATTACTACGGTTGGTGAATTCGAGCACTGGTTTGAAGCAACACCCTTCTTTGAAGGTGATGACTCCACCTCTTTCGTTCTCGGGTCCTTGGCAGTGCTCCTTAAAAAATTCATAGATCCTACAAGAAGAAGATATAAGTAGAGATATAACAGCTACAGTCAAGTAATGCAGTATACTAATGACTCATCGGCAAAAATAATGACATTAAACACAAACATTAAATATCATATTCCAATCTTGGAGAAATTATGTGAAAATATCCCTGTCTAGACTAAGCAGATCATTATATAAATTAGCTAATTTAAGTACGTTGTCTTGTGCGTGGAAGGCTGTCATTCCACATTCTATTAGTAATCTCGACTCTCTTCCTGGTCCACTGATCACGTGCACGATCCGTCAACCAAGCGATCGCTTGTCCTTCATCTACTATGGTAACATCTCCAGGGGATGGCTCAACATCCTTTGTACTGTCCCCACTGTCCTCAACTACCTCAGTAAGTCCATCATCACCACTCACACGAATGAAATTATGAAGGACACAACAAGGTATAATAATTTTCACTTGCATTTTAAACTTGAACTGAGGAGGAGTTCGTAGAATAGGAAAATAATTTTTTAAAAGGTCAAATGAACGCTCTATGAAATTTCGCAACTGTGCGTGACGATAATTGAAAAGTTCCTTTTTATTGGCAGATTTCCTTCCAGTACGAAACTCGTTCAAGTGATATCGGACACCTCGATAGGGTGCCATAAAGCTAGGCGCATGTGCATATCCAACGTCAACAACATAATATTTTCCTACACAATTGCAAGATATGTTTCAGATATCTATCACACATAATTACATACAGAAAGAACAATCATCCATTATATGCAATTACCATGTGGAATAAGAAAACAGTCAGGGCGATGAGTGAGTGCATTTTTTAGCACACGAGCATCGGATGCAGATCCATCCCAACCAGCAAGCACATATACAAATTTCATATCAAAAGTACATGCAGCCAAAATATTTTGTGACAGATATCCCTTCATATTTCTGAAAGTGTAGCTTTTTTTCTTAGGCAAATAAGCCGGGATATGGGTGCCATCTAGGGCCCCGATGCAGTCCTACAATCAGAAGTATGACATATGATCAGTTTGAACATTTACTATCAACTTATAAGTTAGGAATTTGTCTAACATATATTCTAGTTTACCTTAAAATATGAACTCCACAAAGGATTGTTAAAAATTTTTTTGGGTGTGTGTAACCAGGAAACCTCACATACTCGGGATATAGATTGATTATGACATCCAACACTCTGGTAAAGTGCCCGCTCACCGTCTCACCAGATCGTGTAAAACGATGACTAATTACACGATTACAGATGTTATGTTCAACAGTATGAAGAAACATTACAACCTGCTCCTCCATACTGCACTCCTGCTATCGAAAAGTAATTCCCGATCTCTCAACATCGAACATAATTCAAAAAACTTGTCCCTACCCATCCTCAGTTGTGCAAGACACTCAATATCGCTTTTACGTATAATTCGGCTTATGAACCTATCCCTCTTAATGTAGCTATCATTGGGTTTCACTTTTATACATTAACGGCGATAATATTCAGCCGCTCCCATTACAGTTACTACGGCTGCAATGGTGGTTATGGCAGTAGCTGTTTCACTCTCATGCCAATCATTGCCAGATGATCTATGACATTATGACAATTTTAAGGGAACTGAAAAAATGATCTGATTGACAATCAGAAAGAAAGGTAAAATTGAATAGTATATAAACCTTTTATGTTCAGATTGCATAAGAACTGATCAATACATACTGCTTCTCACTAGGATATGCATTATCGTCACTGAACGGAGTTGATACATCCCATCTGATTACAACAGAATTAGAAGATGTACAGGAAGATACAAATAACAGATTGAAAGCTTGTTTCTAAAATCAGTTCTGTTTAAATACCACATGTGCAAGCACCATATGTCTGATTTTTATTTTTATTTTACGTTTATGTTATTTTAATTTTTTTTTTTATTTTTTCATTTTGTTGATCCGTGTAGTGACATAAAAACTGTAATTTGATTCTTCAATCAGTCAATGAAGAAATTAGAATACATTGTAATAATAGCAGATAACAGCTAAAAAAAGATGTACTAACACAGATTTCATAATGCATGCTAAAACCACTTATTGCCAGATTAATCAGTTATTTTATAATCCTCTACTTATTTGTTACTTTCTTCTGAGCAGTATTAAAATTCAAAGCCTGTTTACATTAAGAGATTCATATACACGAAGTTAGAAAGAGTAAAAAGATTTGAAAACCCTCAACCTCAGAATGCAACATGAAACATGTAAAGATTAGATTGGCAGATGATGAGTATGTACAGTATGCAAATAGAGTAGATGATTAAACAGCTGGTTACTCAATACGTTATTCATAAAACATTTTGTAGATTTATGTTTTCATACCCCTGAAACATAAGAAACACAAAGTAGAAACGACACATTTCGCAAAAGATTTAAGGGAATAGTTTTATAGACTTTTCACCAAGAAAGATACATCAAACATACACGATAACATATGTATGTAATCAGTGAATATTCAGATAATTTCTACTTGCTGTTTTCAGAATGAAATCGAAAAATACCTCACTAACCACCAGGTTTCTGTAATACAGGGCATATCCACCTGATAGAAGATGATTTGTCGAGACAGACACCACTTTTATATGGCATTCCGAAAATGGAAGGCTATGATGCACCCATCCTTTTCACATTTTCACTGTGCAGTTGAATATTAATCCAAAACCAGTTATGATGCCCCACCGTTGTCCATAAATATCGACCAGATGGGTAGTAGACTGTATACGGTCACGGTGTATACACCTGACCGTATAAAAGTAGAACCCGATCACTGTGTATGCTCGTTGGATGGATTCATGCCCGATTTCCAGAGAAGTCATGTGCATACCTGAATGAAGTGCTCTGCGCAATAGGACTGAGAAGCACAACCACCCGCTTTTGGAAGAGGAAGATGGCAGCGAGGTACTGTTCACGTTAAAGATGTAGTATGTCTAGGAGAGGTGAAAATCTGATTTCATATCGGACATGTAGAGTCACCAAGATGATTTTCAGAGATGAAGGAGTAGACAAATGAAGTTCTCCAGACGGACTGCTTGAAATTCCTGCAAACCGCCTTATTTCAGTCTTCAATACGCTCCAGCATGGAGACGTGTTTGAGACTGAAAAGCTGTCAATGCTGTGCAATCCCATCGATGTAATAAAGTGGTTCTTGGACATATTCGCGCACGTGGAATACGTCGCATGTCCGTTCGTATCCAAATGCGGAACATGTCCCATAAACGCCCTTAATACGATACAATACACCCATAAACGCGAATCCAAACACGCCCTTAGGGTATAAGCCCAAAAATAGACAGATCTAAGGCTCAGCCACACCATAAGAAGCAATAGCAATAATGACGTGAACTATTAAACCTTTTAAGCCCATTGTGATGTTTATTTGCCATCCAGCTTGTCTACTAGGGTCGTATACACTTGAATGAAGGGAAAACACTTGATCCAAAACTTTTTATGGCTCCTAATAAGTTTTCAATGGTAAGAATTTAATCCCCACTGTTTAGTCCCCTTAAGCCTTAGATCTGCCTCAATATTGGGCTTATGTCTTAAAATGATATGACAGAGTGGATGAATAGTGTAGATAAAGCCCATACATCATATATATATATATATATATATATATATATATATATATATATATATATATATATATATATATATATATATTATTGAACCCGAACTAGTTTTCATTTCAATTGTCAATTAGATGTCCACCACTTGTTTATTTAAAGCTAGAATCAACGTAACTTATGGTATATGACCTATCTAAATTAGGGTTCATGTTCAACTTAATTGTATGCTCATGAACAATTTCCTAGTGTCGATTGTTTGGATTAAATTCGGTCATGTGTGCTATGTATGTACTGGGCGTGCAAGAGTTGGAGACAGCCCTCGAATTGAATCAAACACCAATAAACCCATGCACCATAAAAGACCATGAGACCAAGTTCCATTAGGATCAACTATTTGTCTAGCCGCCAATCGTGAAAAATTAGACAATTTACCAATGAGAGGGGTTTATCCTTTGGATGAGTTCTTTTTATCTTTTAATTGAAATAACTTTCAGTTAAGTTTGTGATTTGTGAGTGTGGTTCAACAATATGATAATAAGAATAGAAGAAACAATTAGCCCAAGCAGTTGAAAGCAATTTAATTACTAATTTGCAATAATTACACTTACAATTAACCTAGAAATAAATATGAAAGTCTATTTGTTACTCAGCAGATGTCGAATTTCATAAGCAAGACAGTCATTGTGTGCGAAGGCTTTTTATTCGTCTCACAGCTGGAGTCGAACTTCGTAGGCAAGATGGACAGTGGCAAGTGGATCTTCAACTGACCGTTCGTCACTCAATGAAGACCATGTCATTGTGTGTGAAGGCTTTTTATTGATCTCGCCGCTGGAGTCGAACTTCGTAGGTAAGATGGTCAGTGGAAAGTGGATCTTCAACTAACCGTTCCTCACTCAATGAAGACCATGTTTTGTAGGCAAGGTGGTTGGTGGTGTGACAATTTGTTCGACACTTGGTGAGAGCCAAGCCTCAAAAGTGAGATGGTCGTTGTTCAATTATCTGTTCTTCACACAACAAGAACCAAGCTCTGCAAGCAAGATTGTTGATAGAATCTCCAAAGGACTTTGACACCGCAGACTTCCATTCAAAACTTAGGAATTTTCCTCACATTTTAATAACATACTTGTTAAAGAAGAATGATATTAAGTGTTGCATTGGTTAGCAGTAGAGGATGTTGACCGTTTCTCAAGGAGACCGTCTGTGGAAACAAGTCTCCAGCTCCCCTTAATTTTAGGAGCTCATGAAGTAGTCCACTCCGAATCTTGATCACGTTTGTAGAAAGTTGAAACTGCCCCATGATATCTGCAGTTATGAGACACGTAAGGAATTGCCCCATGATACCTGTAGTTATGGGACACGTAAGGAACTACCCCATGATATCTGAAGTTGTGGGACACGTAGCCACCAAAGCTTGATGGAAGCTTTGGCTATAAATACACACCATTTGGTCCCCAAACTCACTAACTTAATCCCCTTCAGTTTTACACCATCAAATAGATTGAGTAGAGTTTGGAAGTGTCAAACCGAGAGAGAGTAGTGAAGAAGCACTGAATTAGCATCAATAGCTGGAGGTATGTTTTCCTATGCATTTTAGTTTTCAGTTTTGATTCTAATTAAGTGAATAATTTCGCATTATAGAATCATTATTACACCTTCATTTGGTATCAAAGCCTCGTTTTATCTCTGCCATAGTATTCATTAAGATGCTCTATTTGTCTCTATTTTAGTTGAAAACTTTTAAATCATTTTCACATGGCGTGGTGGTCTACAGTATGGGATTTGGGCCCACACCCTTTCAAACCAGTATAATGTCTAGTGATCCATATGATTTTTTTTATTAATTAGAGAATAGCCACAACATCTTTAATTAAATAAAATTCATGTATTATGGTTAATTCGGATCACATAAATGATATTTAGACATTAATTATAATTAATCATACTTAATATGATAAATTTTATCCCATGAAAATTTTTATTATATTTATATGATTAATTAGGGTAAAATCTCAAATTATTCATAACTTACCCACAAGAATTTTGAATTAATTAAATAATTTGATAGTTTTATTATAAAGTTTAACCAAAGATAAAATATATATCAAATTATGATCATAATTTATCTTTTAGAATTATGTATTAAGTAAATAATTTGATTAATTATATCATAAAGAATAATTGAATTTTCTTGGATTATAAATTTAGCCCACAGACAATTTTTATGTCATTAGATTCAATCTTTAAGCATGATTTACATTGATAAAACATGATTTATGTCATTAGATTCAAGTTTTTAGTCCTCAGTTTTAACACAAGTATGCAATCTATAATTTTTATTTTTTTATTATTATTTTTTTTTACAGTTGTACAACTTGCAAATTTCTCTGATGTTCATTATGATATCCCTGAACTTACTGGAGATAACTATAAGGTCTGGAAGGAGAAAATTCTTCTTCATTTAGGGTGGATGGACATATACTATTATTAGGAAAGATAAACCACCAACACTCACTGATACTAGTACTGCAGCAGACATCACGCTTTATGAGCGACGGGAGCGATCTAATCGCCTCAGCATGATGTGCATTAAGAGTAGAATTTCTGCTGGTATTCGTGGTTTTGTCGATTAGCATGAAAAGGTTCGAGACTTGCTGAAAGCTATTGATGAACAATTTGTCACTTCAGACAAGGCACTAGCAAGCACCCTAATCATGAAGTTCTCATCTCTAAGGCTCACTAGTGTGAGAGGTGTGCGCGAGCACATTATGAAAATGAGGGACAATGTGGCTCAATTGAAGAAACTCGAGGTTGAAATGTCGGAGTCTTTCCTGGTGCAGTACATTCTGAACACTCTTCCGCACCAATATGGACCCTTCGAAATCTCATACAACACACATAAGGATAAATGATCAATTAATGAACTTATGACCATGTGTGTTTAAGAGGAAGGGAGACTGATGATGGAACAGGGAGAAAGTGCAATGCTGGCAACGCATGGAAAGGACAAATCTCAAGCCAATAAGAAAGGAAAAGGTAAAATACCTCCCCAAGCTGGTATTAAGAAAGATTCTAAGTGTTTTTTCTATAAAAAGAAGGGACACATGAAGAAGGAATGCGCCAAATTTCAGAAATGGCTTGTGGACAAAGGTAATCCAACCTCATTTGTTTGTTATGAATCTAATATAGTTAAAGTTAATATTAACACATGGTGGATTGATTCTGGATCAACAATCCACATTTTAAATTCCTTACAGGGTTTGCAAAACCTAAGGAAGCCAGTGGAAATTGAGCAAAGCATCTTATCAGGAAATAAAATGGGCTTGCATGTGGAAGCTATAGGAACTTTCAATTTAAATTTAAGTAGTGGTTTTATTTTAAAGTTAGAAAAGACGTTTTATGTTCCAAGTTTTTCTAGAAACTTGATTTCAGTTTCAAAGCTTGTACCTTTTAGATATTTCTTTAATTTTTTAAATTTATCATTCAGTTTATGTTATAAATCTGATTGTGTTAGGAACGGTATTTTGTCTGATGGTCTTTACTGCATTAATTTACAAAATAATGCCACTTATGATTTAATGCATGTTCACACTGGCACCAAGAGATGTGTTATTAATGAGGATTCCTCAAAATTATGGCACCGGAGATTAGGTCATATCTCCATAAAAAGAATTAAAAGATTAGTAAATGAAGGGGTACTTAATACTCTAGATTTTACTGATTTTGAGACTTATGTGGACTGCATAAAGGAAAAGCAGACCAACAAGTCAAAGAAAGGTGCCACAAGGAGTTGTGACATATTAGAGATCATACATACTGATATATGTAGTCTAGATATGGACTCACATGGTCAAAAATACTTCATTTCTTTTATAGATGATTACTCACTATATATGTATCTCTGCATGCTTTATAACAAGAACGAAACATTAGATACCTTTAAAATCTAAGGCTGAAGTAGAGAAACAATACAGTAAACAAATTAAGATCGTGAGATCAGATAAAGGTGGAGAATATTATGGTAGATATACAGAGGATGGACAAGCACCTGGGCCATTTGTAAAGTTTCTTCAAGAGCATGGAATTGTTGCCCAATACACTATGCCTAGTTCATCGGACTAGAATGGTGTAGCAAAAAGAAGAAACTGAACATTATTGGACATGGTGCGGAGTATGCTTAGCAGCTCCAATCTTCCAAAATCCTTGTGGGCTGAAGCACTTAAGACGACAGTGTATATATTAAACCGAGTTCCAACCAAGGATATTCCTAAAACACCATTTGAATTATGGAAAGGTTGGAAACCGAATTTGTGACATATGCGCGTTTGGGGACGCCCATCTGAAGTGAGAATTTATAATCCACAAGAGAAGAAGCTGGACCCAAGGACCATTAGTGGGTATTTCATTGGATATGCTGAAAGGTCTAAAGGTTATAGATTTTACTTTCCATCTCACAGCACTAGGATTGTGGAATCAAGAAATGTGAAGTTTCTTGAAAATGACTTGATCAGTAGGAGCGATCACTCCAGGAACATAGTTTTTGAGAAAGATCATTCAGAATCTTAACCTTCCACTTCAAGTGTAGATTGGTTATTGTTTATAGCACCTCTCAAGTTCAAACTGGTGTTGAACAACCAATCGTTGAAGTTCTACAAGCTGCTGATGACATTCCAGTAGATCAGATAGCTCAAGAGTTGTTAAGAACTTTTGAACAATGAGTTGAACCGCATACTTCTCAGGAAGATGTTGGTACAACATTAAGAAGATCTACTAGATCAAAAAGATCAACAATTCCTGATGATTATGTTCTGTATCTACAAGAATCTGACTACAACATTGGAGTCGAAAATGATCCCGAGTCTTTTTCACAAGCCTTGAGTTGCAAAGAATCAAAATTATGGTACAATGCCATGAAGGAAGAGATGAATTCTATGAAGAGTAACGAAATCTGGGATCTTGTTGAGTTGCCTAATGGTGTAAAAACCACTGGATGTAAATGAGTCTTTAAAACAAAGAAAGACTCATTAGGCAACATTGAGAAATACAAGGCAAGACTTGTTGCAAAGGGATTCGCTCAAAAAGAAGGAATCGATTACACAGAGACTTTTTCTCCTGTATCTAAGAAAGACTCCTTGCGAGTTATTTTGGCATTGGTAGCCCATTTTGACTTGGAATTGCAACAAATTGATGTGAAAATGACATTTCTCAATGAAAATCTAGATGAAGAGGTTTACATGAAACAACCTATAACACCTCGAATTTTTGCCAACCTAAGGTTAGACGTCCTTAGGCAATGGATCAACCATAGCACCTTGGTAACCTCTTAGAACCTAATTCCAAAGTCAAAGAAATCACTTATGATTAATTTCTTTAGAAAATAAGCGTAAGTAAACTAACGCTACGTTAGATTAGCTGTGAAATTGTCCCTGATCGCTTTAAATACGTTCTGCAAGACTCAAAACTTGTAAAACCAATGACGCTACAATACCCTGAAACCTAGGATCAAACTCTAAACCGTTTGCTCTCAGGAACCCTTTGAAACTTCGTATTGGATTTAGACGCGTTGAAAGTCCGATGTCTACAATCTTAGACCGTTATGACTGCTTGGCTGGACTTGATAATCGTTTCAAAAATCAAGCCCAACCGATGTTCTGAGGCTATTTCATTGAGCCTGGAGTGAAGAGAGTGAGAAAGAGTAAAGATTTAGAAATTTAATTCAAAATCTGGCACATGTCGTTGTGCGTTATTATTAAGCGTTCTGACCGTCAGAATTCAGTCAAATTTCACCCTTGGATTAGGAAAAATTTTTCTTTCATGTCATGAGACTTGTAGACTTGATTTAGGTACGATGACCGCTGAATTGAAACTGATCCGCCACGTGT
Organism: Magnolia kwangsiensis; assembly: GCA_037074715.1. NCBI lineage: Eukaryota > Viridiplantae > Streptophyta > Magnoliopsida > Magnoliales > Magnoliaceae > Magnolia > Magnolia kwangsiensis. Next base: position 31,911,886 of record CM073579.1, on the reverse strand, counting down.
GATTTGGGAACTCTACCGAACTGAAAACTTGATATGTGCTGGATCTAGTATCCATGAGCTTAAGTCCGACCGCATTCGGCCAGGGAACCTCCCGAAACACTCTTTTGGCTCGAAAAAGTCCCGATTTGGTTATAACTCAAGTATACCTTGTTCCCAAGTCTATTTAGGTTAGATTTTAGCATATATAAGGGCTTTAAACCCTCTCATATCTCTCCCATCCGAATTTGCTATAAACCCTAGAAAGTGGTGAGAGAGAAAGAGAGATTGTGAGAGAGTTGTGGGAGAGATTTCCGGCCACTTGCACCAGCTATTGCACGTACCAAAGCACCGCATTCAAATCACTTTCCCGATGATTCCAACGCACTTCTAGGTAAGAAAATCCTAACCACAAGCTGTTTTAGGGATTCCTTTGTTACAAGTAGTGATGTAGCTTATGTGTCTTGTGATATAGGTCGTCATAACGCCGTTGACGAAACGTAGACGTTCTATTCGAATCGATACACGTCAGGCGAAAGGTGAGGATTTTAGACGCTTTGATTGACTGATTTTAAAGCTTTCAATGTTGTTTAATAGTAGATTATCGAAGAGAACGTCGTTTGACATGTAGAACATGTTGTCCATTTTCTGTTTCAACTGCGTACGGGAAATATGAGATTTAGGGTATTTTATGTATTTGTAGGAAATACTGTTTACGTCCATATTTTGCTGAAATGATTGCCATGGTTATTTGTCGTGTTATGATATTAGGAATGCGTGTATGATCGATTTGGTAAAGAGATTCGCCCTAATGCAAACTTTGAGTCGACATACGCTATGTAGACTAAAGTGTGTAGACTAAGTGTTTGTATAAATGTTTGTATTAGTATGTATTGAGTAAATAGTGTTGTGAATTAGTTTTGAGATTGAATTCTCAATTATTATGCTGATGTATATGATTTCCACTATATTGGCTACATGAATTGATTTCATTATATATATGGAATGTATGTGTTGGTTGATTTACTTACATCGTATGTTATAACATGTGTCAACATGCTTGTATTGTTTATATTCATTTCTGTCACCCTCATATGATCACTGATGTTGTGTACAAATGCTTGGGGCTATAATCTAGTCCATGCAGTTGGTAACTAATTGAATTCGTGGTTCGCTTCTATTTGTCACGAAGGACGCGTCGATGAACGTGAGTCGTGTCTTGGGCAGGCGGCAGTGGTTAGGCCACACGAAGTTTTTTATGCACTTCATGTCACTCAGCTTGAGATGCGCTCGTACTGGTCGAGCCCGTCAAGTAACCCGACTCCCCATTGTATATTCACCATGTATGAGTCATAACTGCTTGAACCTAGGGTATTGAACTTACCATTGAAAACCCTGTCAACCATGGTACCTTGATCCATAAAGACTCATGAGCCAGACATGATGGTATGGGACACCGTGGTCGAGCTGTCGGCCTACGCTGGGGCCACAAACCTCCCCGTAGTGACCAGTGAGCACCATTGACTCGTGAGCCGATTGTGGTGGTATGAGACACTACATTCGAGCTGTCGGCCTATACTGATTGGTGACGAGCCCTTTGTAGTGACCTCGAGCGTATTATGAGTCTACGGGAGACGACGACCCTTCCGTAGTGACAAGAGTACATTAGGCCTGTATTGATAAGGTGATGGGGGAGTGGTGCAACGAGTGCGAGCAACAGCCCTTGCAGCGACCTACAAATATAACATCGTATGAGATTACTAGGAGTGACGACCCTAGACAGGATCTGTGTTGGGATTGATAAAAGGAAGGTACTTTAGTTTCCCAATACTGCTGTATGAATGGACTAATAACAACCCAGTAATCATATCCACATCGCACTGCATGTGCCTGGAAGATGTGGAGCACAGTGGAAAGAAAGCATGCCGTGGGCGTAAGATGGTGCCGTATGAGGGAGAATGTCGATGAGGGCATCCATCATGTCATTTCATGCATGCATTAACAATAGTATCTATGAATGTTTGATTGTTTACTTTAGTATTATCGCGTGATTGATTTAATAACATGCTAATCTTTGCTCTATGATTCCACTGAGTTGATTACTCACTCCCACATTACGGGATGGTGTTCCGGACACCCACCAGTCCCTATTTTAGTTTCAGATGATGACGCTGCTTGTGAAGTGGAGCCGGACTTGATGATGATGAGGAGGATCCCTCCCTTATGCGTGTTCTGATCGACGGGATTATAGGGAGGTTGATTAGACGCCTTGACACTTGTCATTTTATATTTTTGGATCACTCATGTATATTCCTTTCTTTCCATTTTTGGAGTATACATGTATTTATTTAACCTGGTAACATGTTCACACTCTAGAGGCTTACAATTGATTATATATTTTATATATTTATCATAGTCTTTTGCTTGCTAATTTAACTGTCTCTGGAGTATGATATGCTGTTTTGGCTTAGTCTCAATCTTGTTTAATACCATTCTACAGACAACATGCATTTATGATTATCTATGTTGCATAAGTGACATTCTGGAACTCGGGAGTTGAGTTTCTACCCGACCCCCGATTTTCAGGACGTTACAGATGGTATCAGAGCATGATTTGGATTAAACCGGACCTGGGTCATGGTAACACAACGCACATTAACGCACTATGACTTAGGAAGGGGGCTATGGAAACCTACAAACTACATTAGAATCTCAAGTTTCACCGACAGGTGAGACAATATGATAATTTAGGCCATACATATCTTCGGTCGCGTGAAGCGACCTGAGTCGCCTCTAGGTCGTAAGTCGATTGGTTTGAGTCATTCCCTAAAGGATTCCAAACCTAACAATGAATGTCCTTGGGTTATGGGGCAACCACAACACCCTTACACTCAATCTCAAGGCTTAAAACCCCTTTTCATCCCATTTCTTCAGAATCTCTCCTTCCACCACCCCATTCTTCAACTTTTTCTAAATCATTTCATAATAGACATAAATCCTAATGTGTGAAGGATAGTGAATCATACCTAAACAAAAATTTACTATAAATAGTAAATATATGTATAAATTAGACTTTTGGCCATTCTAATTAGGAAATCTCATGGAATAAATGGGTTAGTTGGATGGATTAGCCTCTCCTATCCCAAAATCATATGCTACATGATGCATAAATTCATCCCGATTTGTAAATTGGCCCTGAAACACCTCAAACAGAGTCGTGGGCCTACCCACGCTAATCTATAATGAACCAGGGTAGGAGCCACATATATTTGGGACCCCTAGGGTAAGGGGGACCCAGACCATATGGCCGGCCTCGCCGGACATGACTTTCACCGGCGAGGACCTCGCCGACCGGTGGGCCCCACTCGGGCCGTACTTCGGGCCGGAGGTGTTTGGGGGTTAGGGTAGCCCCCTGGTATGTGGGCCGTTCGTTAAAACCCCTCCAATCTAGTACTACCTTCACAAACTAGCCCTCTAAGCTCTCCTTTCTCTCTCAGACGTCTGATTTTTGGTAAAAATTGCCCCTCCAATCACTCTCATTCCCATTTTCTGCCACAACCGACGCCCCTTCATTGGTTACAGTGGTAAGCACTCCCCTCTCTTTCCATTCTCTCACGTTTTAAGCCCTTACATTGTCCATTTGAAGCTCAAATCGTGTGAGCCTCCATCCCAACCTATTTTTCTCTTTTCCCTTTGAAATCTTAGCCTTTGAGGTCCTGTTTCATTCCTCTATAGGACTTAGATTTATGTTATCCCATTAGGTCAGCCCTATCTCCCCCTTTCCTCCATTTTCTTAGCTCGAGGAGTATTGAAAATACGTGGCCGATTGAGCTCTAATGGGCAACAGATAGTATTAAACTAGACAGTATTAAAGAAGGTAAGTCGGTATCGTGGTAGAAGTCCTTTGGTAGAATTAGGCATCTATGCCGTTGTCCTGTAGATTATTTGATTACCGTTTTAAGGATTTTTGTGTTTTGTTGTTGATGGGTCTAGTGATGTCATAGGTAGAAAATGTGTTGTGTTTAGTGGTTTGGGCTTAGCATAGCCGCAGTCAACCCTGTCATAATGCATGTGAAATTTTATTCCATGTATTGTGACAAATTTTGTTAAATGAAGTGCATGCCGTTTCATTCGCTGTAAGGTATTATCCTTAGATTTGGGTGTATCCTATGGTTTCCACTACCACATTGTAAATCCCGGGATTAAGCCTACAAAATTAATTTTTATCCCACCCCACCCTCCTACCAAGCATGCCACTCCAAATCCCGACATGAGATTAGTAATGCGGTTCCAGTTAACACAACTTGAGACCACTGGCCATATAGGCCCTTGGAGTTTTGGGCATAGAGTTAGTACTCCTAGATTTGAAGGATCTGACGATATAGGAAATCCAATTCCATTTAGACAATCTTGACCCTAAGCGATAGAACAATCCCCTGTAGTAGAAATGGTATGAAACCATTTAGCGTATAGGCTTAGGTTTTGGATTATAGCTAGTGAGTTACAGACTAGGCTACTAGTTGAATAAAGCAGTGTAAAGCCTGTATATGCTAAGGAATAGTAGGTTAGATTTGGTTGAAGTAGTACCTCATTCTTTTGATAGATCCCCTTAATAGTTATAGACTTCTGTTATAACCCTTATGAAAGTTGTTTTAACTTAGAATCATTCACTCTCAGGGAAAACTTATAAATCCCTTAGATTGAACTTAGAATAAACTAGCACGCCCCTTTGAATTGCCTTCCCTAAGGGCTTATTGCATTCGGGAACACAGAGTAAAGGAACTGTACATATAAGCGATGTATTCGCGGTTTGAATTGACTTCTCAATCCTGGTAGTTGATCAAGCAGAAGATCGGCATCGTCTAGGATTAAGAACTGATATGACGAATTTTCTGTCAGAGTCTAGGCAGAAAGTCTCTGTATCCGGCTCAGACCCACTACACGACTTTTCTTCCGTGTTGGTCGACCATCTACAACCCAAAGTTATTGCTTTGCCTTTAGAAAATGTTGAGGACATACAGCCAATAGAGATTAGACCTCTTGCCACAAACTCACATCCGTCCTTGAAATCAACCACAACACCCGTCATTTCAGCTCTTTTGTACAACTATAGGTACCAATGCCATAGAACGCATCATTAGCAAAGGAAGACCAATGTAATGAGAGATTGTTTCCTATTTCATATCAAGGATAGGCCCTAAGTTACACCTCGTTCCGATATACGGATCGAGACATAGATTCTTGAACCTTAAGTAGAACTGAGTTTTAAGGGGGGTAGAACGTATTGAGCCCAATCTACTTAGTATTATCTAATACAACCGTTGGATCAGAGTAGCGCAGCGGAAGCGTGATTGGCGTCTTCCCCACTGGCCCAGGATCGAAACAGTTGATTTAGGTTATATATAAGGTTAGGTCACTAAACAGGATCTGAACCTTCTTTAGAGTGCCAATACGAAAGTCTCTTTATGGACTCATTACCCTTAGTCAATTTCGGGGATGAAATTTTGTTTTAAGGGGGGTAGATTGTAACACCCCGGATTTTTGCCAACCTGAGGTTAGACGTCCTTAGGCAATGGGTCAACCATAGCACCTTGGTAACCTCTCAGAACCCAATTCCAAAGTCAAAGAAATCACTTAGGATTAATTCCTTTAGAAAATAAGCGTAAGTTAACTAGCGCTACGTTAGATTAGCTGTGAAATTGTCCCTGATCGCTTTAAATACGTTCTCCAATGACACTACAATACCCTGTAACCTAGGATCAAACTCTAAACCCGTTTGCTCTCAGGAACCCTTTGAAACTTCGTATTAGATTTACACCGCGCGTCGAAAGTCTGATGTCTACAATCTTAGACCGTTATGACCGCTTGGCTGGACTTGACAATCGTTTCGAAAATTAAGCCCATCCGATATTCTGAGGCTATTTTATTAAGCCTGGAGTGAAGAGAGTGAGAAAGAGTAAAGATTTAGAAATTTAATTCAAAATTTGGCACATGTTGTTGTGCGTTATTATTAAGCGTTCTGACCGTCAGAATTCAGCCAAATTTCACCCTCGGATCAGGAAAAAATTTTCTTTCATGTCATGAGACTTGTAGACTTGATTTAGGTACGATGACCGCTGAATTGAAACTGGTCCGCCACGTGCGATCTGGGAATTCTACCGGACTGAAAACTTGATATGTGCCGGATCCAGTATCATGAGCTTAAGTCCGACCGCATTCGGCCAGGGGACTTTCCGAAACACTCTTTTGGCTAGAAAAAGTCCTGATTTGTTTATAACTCAAGTATACCTTGTTCCCAAGTCTATTTAGGTTAGGTTTTAGCCTATATAAGGGCTTTAAACCCTCTCATATCTCTCCCATCCGAATTTGCTATAAACCCTAGAAAGTGGTGAGAGAGAAAGAGAGAGATTGTGAGAGAGTTGTGGGAGAGATTTCCTGCCACTTGCACTAGCTATTGCACGTACCGAAGCACCGCATTCAAATCACTTTCCCAGTGATTCCAACGCACTTCTAGGTAAGAAAACCCTAACCACAAGCTGTTTTAGGGATTCCTTTGTTACAAGTAGCGATGTAGCTTATGTGTCTTGTAATATAAGTCGCTATAACGCCGTTGACGAAGCGTAGACGTTCTATTCGAATCGATACACGTCTAAGGTGAAAGGTGAGGATTTTAGACGCTTTGATTGACTGATTTCAAAGCTTTCAATGTCGTTTAATAGTAGATTATCGAAGAGAACACCGTTTGACATGTAGAACATGTTGTCCGTTTTCTGTTTCGACTGCGTATGGAAAATATGAGATTTAGGATATTTTAGGTATTTGTATGAAATACTGTTTGCGTCTATATTTTGCTGAAATGATTGCCATGGCTATTTGTCGTGTTATGATATTAGGAATGCGTGTATGATCGGTTTGGTAAAGAGATTCGCCCTAATGCACACTTTGAGTCGACATACGCTATGTAGACTAAAGTGTGTAGACTAAGTGTTTGTATAAATGTTTGTATTAGTATGTATTGAGTAAATGGTGTTGTGAATTAGTTTTGAGATTGAATTCTCAATTATTATGCTGATGTATATGATTTCCACCATGTTGGCTACATGAATTGATTTCATTATATATATGGAATGCATGTGATGGTTGATTTGTTTACGTCGTATGTTATAACATGTGTCAACATGCTTGTATTGTTTATATTCATTTCTGTCACCCTCATATGATCACTGATGTTGTGTACAAATGCTTGGGGCTGTGATCTAGTCCATGCAGTTGGTAACCAATTGAATTCGTGGTTGGCTTCTATTTGCCACGAAGGACGCGTCGATGAACGTGAGTCATGTCTTGGGCAGGCGGCAGTGGTTAGGCCACACGAAGTGTTTTATGCACTTCATGTCACTCAGCTTGAGATGCGCTCGTACTGGTCGAGCCCGTCAAGTAACCCGACTCCCCATTGTATATTCACCATGTATGAGTCATAACTGCTTGAACCTAGGGTATTGAACTTACCATTGAAAACCCTGTCAACCATGGTACCTTGATCCATAAAGACTCATGAGCCAGACATGATGGTATGGGACACCGTGGTCGAGCTGTCGGCCTACGCTGGGGCCACAAACCTCCCCGTAGTGACCAGTGAGCACCATTGACTCGTGAGCCGATTGTGGTGGTATGAGACACTACATTCGAGCTGTCGGCCTATACTGATTGGTGACGAGCCCTTTGTAGTGACCTCGAGCGTATTATGAGTCTACGGGAGACGACGACCCTTCCGTAGCGACAAGAGTACATTAGGCCTGTATTGATAAGGTGATGGGGGAGTGGTGCAACGAGTGCGAGCAACAGCCCTTGCAGCGACCTACAAATATAACATCGTATGAGATTACTAGGAGTGACGACCCTAAACAAGATCTGTGTTGGGAATGATACAAGGAAGGTACCTTAGTTTCCCAATACTGCTGTATGAATGGACTAATAACAACCCGGTAATCATATCCACATCGTACTGCATGTGCCTGGAAGATGTGGAGCACTGTGGGAAGAAAGCATGCCGTGGGCGAAGATGGTGTCGTATAAGGGAGAATGTCGGTGAGGGCATGCATCATGTCATTTTATGCATGCATTAACAATAGTATCTAGGAATGTTTGATTGTTTGATTTACTATTATCGCGTGATTGATTTGATAACATGCTAATCTTTGCTCTATGATTCCACTGAGTTGATTACTTACTCCCACGTTACGGGATGGTGTTCCGGACACCCACCAGTCCCTATTTTAGTTTCAGATGATGGCGCTGCTTGTGAAGCGGAGCCGGACTTGATGATGATGAGGAGGATCCCTCCCTTATACATGTTCTGATCGACGGGATTACAGGGAGGTTGATTAAACACCTTGACACTTGTCATTTTATATTTTTGGAGCACTCATGTATATTCCTTTCTTTCCATTTTTAGAGTATACATGTATTTATGTAACCTGGTAACATGTTCACACTCTGGAGGCTTACAATTGATTATATATTTTATGTATTTATCATAGTCTTCCGCTTGCTAATTTAATTGTCTCTGGAGTATGATATGCTGTTTTGGCTTAGTCTCAATCTTGTTTAATGCCATTTTACAGACAACATGCATTTATGATTATCTATGTTGTATAAGTGACGTTCTGGAACTCGGAAGTTGGGTTTCTACCCGACCCCCGATTTTCGGGATGTTACACAACCTGAGGGATTCTCCTCTAGTGATGGTGAGCAATTAGTTTGCAAGCTCAAGAAATCCATATATGGTTTAAAACAAGCATCCCGCCAATGGTATTTGAAATTTTATAATGTAATTTCTTCATTCGGTTTTGTAGAAAACATTATGGATCAATGTATATACCAGAAGGTCAGTGGGAGTAAAATTTGTTTTCTTGTTTTATATGTGGATGACATTTTGCTAGCAACTAATGATAAGAGTTTGTTGCATGAGGTGAAACAATTTCTCTCTAAAAATTTCGATATGAAGGATATGGGTGAGACATCTTATGTCATTGGTATTAAGATACATAGAGACAGATTTCGAGATATCTTGGGTCTGTCTCAGGAAACCTATATTAATAAAGTTTTAGAGAGATTTTGTATGAAGGATTGTTCACTAAGTGTAGCCCCCATTGTGAAGGGTGATAGATTCAATTTGAACCAATGCCCGAAGAACGACCTTGAAAGGGAACAAATGAAAAACATTCCATATGCTTCTGTTGTCGGAAGTCTAATGTATGCTCAGGTCTGCACAAGACCTGACATTGCACTTGTTGTAAGAATGTTGGGACGATATCAAAGTGATCTAGGTTTAGACCACTGGAGAGCTGCAAAGAAAGTAATGAGGTACCTACAAGGAACCAAAGACTACATACTTATGTATAAACGGACAGACAATCTGGAAGTAATTGGCTACTCATATTCTGACTTTGCTGGCTCTATTGATTCACGTAAATCAACATCAGGATACATTTTTTGATGGCCAGTGGAGCTATATCATGGAGGAATGCCAAACAGACTTTGACTGCCACTTCCACTATGGAAGCCGAGTTCGTCTCTTGTTTTGAGGCTACTTCACATGGTGGATGGCTTAAGAGTTTCATTTCTGGGCTTAGAATTATGGATTCTATTTTTAGGCTATTGAGAATGTATTGCGACAATTCAGCTGTTGTTTTTATGGCTAAGAACAACAAAAGTGGGAGTCGAAGTAAACACATCGATATTAAATATTTAGCCATAAGAGAACATGTTAAAGAAAAGAAAGTGTTCATTGAGCACGTCAGCACTGAGCTAATGATCGCTGATCCTTTGACTAAGGGCATGCCACTGTTGAAATTTAAGGATCATGTAGCAAATATGGGACTTGGTTCCATTATGTAATTTTTCATTGTATTGACAATGTTATTTTATTAAAATTCTTAATTATTCTAATATTTTTCTCATATTGATGTGCACCTTAATTTAATTTTGAGAAAATTCATCTGTGTTGGACCAAGAATAAACATAGGGTTTATTTATTAAGAAATTGTTGCCACATAAATTATAAAATTTAAAAAATAAATACATAGTAATACATGGAAGGTAATACTTGTCATTAGAGGACTTATCGCCATGATTCATGTACTTATTACTTAATACAAATTATCGATGGGTTTAAAATGATACATAAAATTAGAAGTGTGGACCAAGTGGGAGAATGTTGACCGTTTCTCACGGAGACCGTCTGTAGAAACAAGTCTCCAGCTCTCCTTAATTTTAGGAGCTTATGAAGTGGTCCACTCCGAATCTTGGTCACGTTTGTAAAACGTTGAAACTGCCCCATGATATCTGCGGTTATGGGACACGTAAGGAACTGCCCCATGATATCTGCAGTTATGGGACACGTAAGGAGTTACCCCATGATATCTGAAGTTGTGGGACACGTAGCCACCAAAGCTTGATGGAAGCTTTGGCTATAAATACACACCGTTTGGTCCCCAAACTCACTAACTTAATTCCCTTCAGTTTTACACCATCAAATAGAGTAAGTAGAGTTTGAAAGTGCCAAACCGTGAGAGAGAAGTAGTAAAGAAGCACTGAATTAGTATCAATGACTGGAGGTATGTTTTCCTATGCATTTCAGTTTTCAATTTTAATTCTAATTAAGTGAATAATTTGACATTATAGAATCATTATTACACCTTAAGAGGAGTTAGACCCAACGTAATTTAATGTGTCCGTGAGTGTAGCCTGGGCTAGACCTCTTGGGCTCTGGCTTTATTCATATACAGGAACAATTATGCTCATGACCGTTGCCTGCTCCCTTCCCTTCTGGCCGGTGTAAAAGGTGGTTGCTTTCTTTTATCCACGGCCAGCCTGGCTCATTAGGAAATCTCTTTCGGCCAATCGTATGACCTGTAAAGATCTTATATTGATTTTTCCTACAATGATCTGCCACGTGTGAGATTCTGGTAACGGATTCGCTACTCTCCCTGCCACCAACCAATGGCTGATGGTCGGTGCTCTTTGGGTGCCACCATCATGTATGTGTTTCATCCATGCCATCCATCTATTTTAATAGATCATTTTATGATATGAGACCAAAATCGAGGAAAATCCCAATCTCAAGTGAACCACATTACAGGAAAGAGTGTTGAATGAACGTCAAACATTAGAAACTTTTTAGGGTCATAAAAGTTTTGGATCAAGATGATCTTTGTTTTTTCCCTTCATCTGGGCCTGTATGACCTAATAAAAAGATTAGATGTCAAATAAAAAGTACATTGGGCCTCAAGAGGATTTAAATGGTGGATATCTAATCACTATTGTTTTCCTGTGGTGTGGTCCACCTGAGATTTTTTTCCATCTCATTTTTGGGATGAAACACTGAAATTATATGTGAAAATGGATGAACGTAATGGATGAAACACATACATTATGGTGGGGCCCCCAGAGCACCGACCATAAGCCACGGCGTTGGTGGCAGGGGGAGTAGCCAATCCGTTTTCCTTTTCTAACCATCTCATCTGGCGATGTCAGGTCAGGTACAAACACCGCCGTATCAAACATGACACTTTGCCGGAGTATCAAATTTTTTTTTTTCCATGTTTAGCTTTAATGCATCTCAGCTTTGGTGGCACAATGAAGATTCCATGGTGAATGCATCTCAGCTTTGGTGGCACAATGAAGATTCCATGGTGTGAAAATCAAAATCAGGCACCGTTCGCTCATCACTCGTCAGTAATAGGTCTTCCTTTAATCTTCATCGTACGGCCTATATTACGAGTGGAATAGCCGGATTTTAAGGGTGGCTGCACCGAGTTCAGTGGATCTGTAGTCGTGGGACCCACTATGATTTATGTGTTTTATATCCACTCCGTCCATCCGTTTGAGCAAGAGCCTAAAAATGACACGGCTCCGAATCTCAGGTGGACCACAGCACAGGAAATAGTGGTGATTGAACGGCCACAGTTAAAAACTTCCTAAGGCCACAGTAATGTTTATTTGCCATCAACAAGGGGATGAAGGGAAATCATAAATATTAGAGTCTCACAGAGTTTTTAACGGTGAGAGCTCAATCACCATTTTATTTTATTATTATTATTATTTTTTATTCATGTGCTTTGGTTCACCTGGGATTTGGATCTGCTTCATTTTTGGGCTTATGGACTAACATTATCTGAAAAAAGAAGAAGAAAAGAATGGACGGCGTGGATTTAAAATACATATATCAAAGTGGCCCAACAGCCATGGATAATTTGCCACACATGTGACACGGGGAGGCCGCACAATGATTTAAGCGGCACAATCAGGTGGTACAGATACATAATATGCTTACTGTGGAACCGTAAAGATGTGGAGCCCAGTGATGACTTCACAGAATCTAATCCATTCATGAGATGCATCACATCAGAAAACCTTTAGGGCCAAAACATCAACCTGATCCAAAACTCAAATGGACCACAGTACAGAAGCATATTGAGAGGGAACTCTCACCGTTGATTAGCAGGGAGGGCTCACCGTGTTGCGTATATATAATCAAGGCCATTCAGACCCGGTACGGCCAAAAAAAAAAAAGGTTGTTCTCCGCTCATCTATTCTCAGTTAAATGTGCTCTAGACCGTTGATCCTATGGAATGTACCATCTTTCGGAAATGCTTCAAAATCTTTCCGATTGAAGGATAATAGCCATTGGATTCGGTGAGGCCGTGACCGTGGGCCCACCTTGATGTATGTGTTGGCAGGCCAAAAAGGAAGATCGCGTGGGATTTTTCCGGCATTCGCGCATTCCTATTCAAAAGTTGCCTCTGATATCAACGGTCTGGATCAGCATGGTAAGTCTCCTTATAAGAAAAATGTCCTGCGCCTGTGGCTCAGGACATGAATATCCTGTGGTACCTAAATGCCTCCACATGCCGCCCATGATTGTATGATCCAGACGGTTGATATGGTAGGCCCCTCTGTGGATGGGGGATGTACAAAACATCTGCAGAAATAAAATGATCCTAAACCTATGATCAAAGGCCAACAACTAAACATTTAAGATAAAATACAATAACGGGCCACGCTCAATCCAAAAACTTGCAAAGATCGGAGACTCTGGCCATGAAAACAGAAGCGCTTATTGGGCAGATCCCCCATCCAAAGTGGGTCCTATCAGATAAACGATTCAGATTGAAAGCGAAAAATGTCTTCGCTGTGAAAGCCGCAGGTGACCGTTGGAAAGAGGAGAGAGAAAGGATACTGCAACGAGACAAGACACAGGAGTGGAAACGAAGAGAGAGAGAAAAACCAGAGCCACCGTACCATTTCTCTCGTTGTTTTGCTTTTTCACGGACTCATTCTCTTCTTTCCACGCTCACGCGGACTACCCGGATTCGCTGCTGGAGAAACTACGCGGTCCTCAGGCTGAGGATATACACGCTATCCTTAAACCTTCAAGTATTCAAAACTAAAGCTCATGTATGGTGATCAGACCGTTGATATGTAGAGCCTCGATGCGAAGATGATCAGACATTTGATATGGAGGGCCTCTATGCGGAGGTGATCAGACCGTTGTATGCGAACTAATATGGACGCTAATATGTTGACCGTCCATGCGAAGAACACCACAAAAAGGTAAACATTATTTTATCCGGGGGAATCTAGACCATCCAACACGTGTCCACTCAGACGACCGGTCTGGATTACGGGTACATGGCTCGTACGTCTGCAAACTCAAGGACCAGGATACCGTGCACACACAGGACAAGCAACTTCTCGTATGTCTAAGTTGGGCCCATGTTTCGGTGATCGAGACTGCTGATGGGCCATAGAGTGGATTGGACATGCCTGAAAATTCGTAGTCCTTTGATTGAGCGGTATGTAGGTTGTCTTCAACGGTCCACATTCAACTGAACGGCTTTTGACGGGAGAAGGCCAAATACTGGGCGGTGGGTATCATCATTTGCACCATATCATCTTAAATAGTTAAGTCTATAGCTGTATACGGCCCAGTCGAGTATTGCCTACCTCGTGCTCGGCTCACAGTGCCGAGTCTTACTTGTAATCTGTTCTGGTCATACATCAAGCATGAATACCCTACTCATGCTCTTCTCATCCGAGTACGAGACCAGTACAAGTAAAAATTGAGTCGAGTCGGGTTCGAGTTTTCAAGTCGAGTTCGTGTCCGAGTTCGAATTTAAGCTCAATCCGAACAGAACTTTCGAGCAACAAATTTAACATATATTAGCTGTATTAACATACATTAACAATTTTAACATATATTAACTATATTAACATATTTATAATTTCTGACATATATTAACATATTAATAATTTTTTTATTAATATATTAATAATTTATATATTAACATATATTAATAATTTTTGACATATATTAATAATATATGATATCAATTTCTGACATATATTAACAATTTATAAAAAAAACTAATAATAATAAATCAACACCATACAGTATGAGTCGAGTATCGAGTCGAGCACACGAATTGAGTATCGAGTCGAATACCGAGTCAAGTATCGTCGAGCTTGTACTCTACTCATAATGAAAATGAGTATCAAACTCATGCTCGTGCTCGGCTCAAATTTATGCTGAGTCGAGTCGAGTGAGTAACTGAGCTTACTCTCTTCGTATACAGCTCTAATTAAGTCCAAAAATCAAGTCCAAAACTAATGTGAGCCACCCACATGGCCACACGTAATTGTAAGTTTCCTCGGGCACATTGAAGTTGTGTTGAAAGATGGCATATAATTTTCACTACATCTGAGTGGGCCTCACCTTAGTAATGGGTTGGATGCCATATAAGCATAGCGGTGGGCCCCTGGAAGGATTCAACGTGGGGTTTCCAATCCCAACTTTCTGGGTGTTATGGGTTGTGGCCCACTTAATCCTTAGATCTGTTTTATTTTCTTTTTAAGTGTTAGAAAATCTTTAAAAATTATGGACGGTGTGAGTGTTTAATCAAGATCATGGTGGAGTGTAGGGACCATTTATTTTATCTTTACTTAGCTTTTTACAAGTATTAAAGACTTGTCTGATTTGTCAATCTCTAAAGTAAATAAGCTGTCATTATTATTTCACGTTTTTTATTAAAGAGCATGACACGTAATTGAATGATACATTACAGTTTTTAATTATTAAAGAGCATGACATGTAATTGAATGATACATTACAGATTAAAAATTTATAATTGTTAAAATTTTTCTTAAACATTCAAATAATATAAACAATGCCATCATTGTAACCAAATACAACTAATATCACGAAATAAATAAAATAATTTATAATCTTTATTTATTTTCTTTACTAATGTAGTTAGTGAAATAAACAAGCCTAAATAGAAAGCAGTAGATAGGAGAGTTATTAGACACTCCAATTGTGTATGCACCCGCATTTACTACATTTAAGTTGCACTATAAAAATCGTTTAACTAGTTCAACAATCTTTATTTTTATTGCTGGACATTTGTTTTTTGAAATAAGACTATTGGATTATTTTTTATTTCTAGCCGTCCTATAGATGTCCAACAATCTAATATTTAAATAACCAAATAAGAGTTATTATTATTATTATTATTCATGATACATCCACATTTATATCCATAATTTCAAAGGCTTATAGGCTTATAGGCATTATTTTCATGCCATATAAGTAATTAATGCGGAGGTGGCATATCCTAGACATCGGTTTACAACATATGCTCAAGTATTTCTCAAGTGGAAACCTCACGCCAATTGCGAACTTCCTAGAGACGGAAACTAAGCAAGGCCTACCATGATGCTCAAGAGAAATTCACTTTATTCATCAGTTTTGCAAGTAGATAGAAGGTTAAAAATGAGTCAAATCTAGAACTCAAGTGCGCCACATTATGGGAAATGGTAGGGATTAAAAGCTCACCATATACTAAAACCTTCATGGGCCACAAAAGTTTTGGAACATATATTTTTTCTTTTAGTTCATCTTAGTGGAATAACATTATAAGCAATTTAGATAACATATAAGCATCATGATGAGCTCCAAGAAGGTTTGAACAATGGGCTTTTTCAGTCTCATTATTTCATATAGTGAGCCTTTGGAGTTTTGGATCTGCCTCATTTTTTTTTTCCCATCTTTTTGTGAGTTAGTGAAATTGATGGATAGAGTGGATTTCAAATACATCACCATGCACCCCACTTAGCTTTGATTGATGGGATCTTTTTGGTGGGGGCTTAACTAATTTGCATCCCCCACCAAATTAGAATTATCTACGCCTAGTAAACACCCATGATGTAAGGCCCACCATGTTTTATATGTGAGAAATTCACTCTGCCCATTATATATACAAAAGTTCAACCTAATGAGAAAATCAGATGGGCACACTAGTGGCAACAACGTAAAATTGCTTCTAAAATCTCAAAGTTCACATGGTGTACCTTTCTTACTTTTAATGAGGATGATTTTGATATCTTCACATTATCATTGTACGTTACAGCTAAATGTGTTTGATGGAGGATGCATATCACAGTGGCTCCCAAAACAAACTTATGTTTGGCTTTTAATCCCCATTATTTCCTGTAGTGTGGCGCCTACCTAAGTTTTGGATATTGCTGACATTTTTGTTGCAAGGCTTATTATCGAGAAGCGAACATGATGGACAAATTGGATCTCACTTGTATAGCATGGTGGGCCTAAAAAAACTTGGGTGTTTTATGCAGTGTGAGACAAGTGTTATAGACAACTCAAGTCCTCCCTAATCCTAACCACGATTTTCTCTGTCTTTACACACCATCTCTCTATCAATATCTAAATAAAAATCAATCTAATAAATGTTTTAATATTCAGTATTAGTCTAATTAAGATGTTTATCTTTAGCATCGTCTTAATCAAACAGTTGATCTTCATTATGAGTCCAGTTGGATCTTCAATATATGTGGAATTAAATGTTTTATCTTCTGAATTTCTCCAACTTTTGTCTTAAATATTAGCCAAATCCAAACGTTAAACTTTAATGTTAGCCTAACCTATCATTCATATTTAGTATCACTCCAATTAGACGGACTTTAGCTACACTTAAATGGAGCTCAACAAAATTTCACCGACCTTAATGAACTTTGATAGACTTCAATGCCCTTTGACATTCTTCAATAAGCTTCACCAGACTTCAGCACACCTTGGTGGAGTTCGCAAACTTCAAAGGACTTTAAACCATTGAAGCCCATCAAACTGTGTCAAAGTGTATTGAAAGCCATTTAACTCTTTTGAAGTTCGTTGACGTGTGTAGTTTGTTAAAGCACATCAAAATCTATTAAAGTACATCGAAGTCATTTAAAGTACATTGAATTCTACATATTGCAATAGACATCGGGGAACTTCATGGATTCTGATGCACTTCGGTGAACATCGATATACTTTAATAGATACTGATAAAGTAAAATGCTTTGAAGTTCTTCAAAGTCTTTCAAGGTTCATTGATGTAACAACCCATTTTTTTTTCAATAGTGAGAACTAAGTCCCACTGATCCCATTGGTGTGGCCCATCACAACTTTAGATTGCCATCATTTTTTAATCCATGCCCTGACATGACTAGACAAAATAGATGGACAAAATGGATTCCTTGCAATGCCACTTTGGGGCTAATTAGGTAAATAAATAAATAAAACATACAACAAGTGATGTGCTACTATGAAACCAACCTACTTGAGTTTTTCTCTCCACTTCCGTTTTCTCCGTTCACAACAAAAGGTTCTTGGAACCATTTATTACCTCCAAACCATTAGAAAACTGGGCCAGGGTCCTGATCTGAACCGTTCATTTGGTGGATATTATTATTTTAACCCATCTTAAAAAAACACACACACACACACACATAATATACGACATGTGTCACTACCAAATCCGTATCCCGAACCTCTCTCACTTCTTCCATTTTCTTTGCGCGACAACGGGATGATTTTGCATCCAAAGCCATCCGAACCATTCATCTTACAAAAAGAAAAAGAAAAAGAAAAAGAAATAATAATGATATGCATTGTGCACACACGACGCCTCAACTATGAAGCCACGAACCTCTGAAACCACCGACAAATCTCCATTAAAAGCCTTCATCCTTTGCCTCCCAAACTTCCTACATCAAACTCCAACACCCTGAAGAAGAGAATCATTGAAAACCATCGATCAACAAGTCACCATTAGAGAAGGTACCATCTTCTTTGGCAAGATCATCAATAGTTAAGTTGTGTTATAGTCGTCTCTTGACACGGGTCACATGTCAGGTAGGTGATCTAACCCACACCCCACACTGAAATTTATCCCTAAATATCATAGGCATTGAATCTTTTTGTGTTAATGTGTTGTTGAATAATATATACATTAGATTGATGACTATTTGTGCATAAAAATCTGTAATATATTATGTTTGTTCTACCCTCCTAGTATATGCCTTTCTGAGTAACCATCAAACGGTTTTTATTTTTAATTATAAAATTCATAAATTCCTTTTGCTTTATTAAATAAGGTATACATTGGATTAATGATTTCATAAAAATCTAAAATGTTATATATGCGATAAATCAATTTTTGGGAGAATACATTATTGATGTAATATAGCTGAAATTAGTTATATTTGGTATATAGAAATTGTAAAATTTTAGAGTATATGGATAAAATATCATGATACGGGTGCTCTGCCTAAAGTCACTCCTGAAAGATCGGCACAAGTGACCTGCCCTAGGTAATTTCCTAAAAGATACACATATGGGTGCGCTGACCTGGATTAACTCTTAAAAGAAATCATATGGTGCTCTCTGCCCAAGGTCGTTCCCTAAAAGATATCATGTGGTGCTCTGCTTAGGGTCATTCCCTAAAAGATCATTATGGTAGATATCTTTTCAAGTTAATCGCATATGAGTGCATTTTTAATTCAATCATTTATAGAATCAATTTTTTTTAATTTCGAAATATTTTTGTGAATACTTATTAGCTCCTTAAATATCAATTTTTTTAATTATTATTATAAATTTATGTTATGGTATTAATGTATAAATTTCGGTTTGGATGAAAATGATCCTATTGAGTTGTCGTACTCATAGTGTTTAAATATTTCATGTACTGGGTAAGAATAATTCGAGGAGGCATGCTATTATTAATGAGTCAAAGTCGCACTCAGTCTTAGGAATTTATTTTGTTTTAGTTTTGTTTAAACTTAATAGATTATGTATTTTCTTTTACTCTCTTTTATTTTAGTGAAAGACAGATGCATTAGAGTTGAGTTGACTGTATTTAATTATTTTAGCATTGTGATATAGGATCTTTTATTTTTGCTCAGTTGATGTAAATGATGTAATAAGGAATCTTAGTATATTGGGAATGAAAACAGTTATATAGATTTAAATAAAAGTGAATCTTGTACCTCATGGGCTTGAGATTCGGGTCCGGGTTACTCTACTCGGATAACCAAATTTCGGGGCATGACAACTTGGTATCATAGTGTATGTAACGCTTCGAGTTTTTGAAACCTGAGCATATGACTCGTTCTCCAAAAAGCTGAATATTAACCTTTAAAGATAGTCAAATTTAGGTATTTTTTTTTCGTTTTCTTTCAGAGTTAGTAGTTTATCGAAAGATGAACAAATCAAAAATAAAGAAAAATTTCATATACATTCAAATTATACGAGCGGTTACCCATAATAACTTATACAAACCAATGTCTCCATATTAACAAGTACAAGATTACAAGATATAACACATGAGAAATAATAAAATGCATATAAATTTGAGCTGCAAGATTACGCAGCTTCTCTTGGTAGATACAACCATGCATACCTGACACTTGTACCATGTTCCTCATCAAGTCTAAACATGCATATCATTTAAGCCACCTGTACTACCTGTATGGTTATATATTTGATGAATGAGTAGTCAGCTCAGTGTGAATTTCTCTCAAGATTATATACCGCCGCATTAGTTAAGCATAGTTTTAAAGAATAAAGTATCCAAAACAATACATGATGCAGTCTTGTTTAAATGCATGGATGTGTGAATGCACATCGACCTTGGGATGCTAATCCAGTCAGACTTGGACTCGTTACCTATGCATAAGATCGGTTATCAGCATAGCACATCACGTGCATACATCACGTACAACATAATGACCAAGCTATCGTACATCACATACGTAGGTCGACAATCGATGGTTTAGGAGCTAGCGAAACGATATCCCACTAAGCCTAAGGGTACGCGCTATTTACAATATCCATAATTAGCCACCCATCATCACCAGTATGCTATGAATGCATGATTAACCTATTCATTATTATTTCGATTTCAACTAGCCAAGTTAAGAAAGCTTAAAGGTCACTATGGGGGGCTCGTCACCTAGTGTAGGCCGATAGTTCGGGCATAGTGTCCCATTCCACCATCTCCAGCTCATGAGACTCCAACATTAGGATGTTTAATGGTAACCTCGTCGACTAGTGGCTAATCATAATGCCACAAGTGGATCATACCATCACATAGGTGCACATACATAATCCATCAAGCCACTTACGACAAATATCGTATCGAAGCTGCAAATGACAAATATTATATCAAAGCCACTAAGGTTAATTATCACATCAAGGGCACAAAGGGTAGATATCACATCAAATGCACAAAGGGCAAATATCACATTAAGCCACAAGGGGTAATTATTACATCAAAGGCGCAAATGACAGATATCATATCAAATGCACAAAGGGCAGATATCACATCAAGCCACAAAGGGTAATTATCACATTAAAGGTGGAAAGGGCAGATATCACATCAAATACGCAAAGGAAAAATATCACATCAAAGCCATAAAGGCACAAGGGTCTACAAGATGGTAAGTCTACAGCTACTTAGGTAAAATGACCACTAGGTCAGGGGTCCATTATAGTCACAATCAGTCAAGTTACATCCCAATTATGGGTGTACATATACAAGTGGGGTTTTCCACTGATAGAGGTACTAGTTTAAGTTTCATAAGCAATCTACAAGTAATCCACAGGCATGAGAAGGTATATAAGTGCAACATACATATGTTTATATAAGATAAATGTTGAGCATATAAGTTAGAAGTCAAATCTAACAACTAACGCAAGTAATAGAGATATCAATTATCAACTGAAATTTAAAATAGAAACTATTACTTAAACTAATAAGAGAGTGGAAAGCTCAAGGAGAAGAAATCATCACCTTACGAGTTGAATTGCATCCAACGTTACTAGGAATTGAGTGCTCCCTTAGATTTGAATCCTACCATGAATTGTAAGTTATATGGTTAGATCAATGTTTTACAAACTATCTATGGTTAGGATCGACGTTAGAACTTCATTATGTTATCTAGTGAGCTTTAACCTACAATTTAACCTAAGGTTAGGGTTTTGAAAAAAGAAAAGCTTCATAGGTGCAATATCTAATTAAATAATTAAATTAAAATTTCACACAAGAGGGTAGAGTGTGTATACCTCAGTGTGAGTTGGATGCGGCCCAACTCAATGTAGAGCAAGTTAACCCATGAAGATGGGTAGGATCAACGATCCGATTTAACCGAGTCGACTCATTGTCTCCCTCTCTCTACTTCTTCTTCCTTACTTTTCCTCTATTTCCTCTTCTTCTTTCTTTCCAATGACCTAATAAGGTCTGGGTTTCGTCTAGACTCAGATTCAACTCGATCGAGTTGACTCAGTGAGTCAAGATCCCATTGCTTCCCTACCTTCCTTCTCTTTGCTTTCTTTATTCTTCTCCTTCCTTCCTTTCTACTTATTCTTATTCTTTTCTTTAAATTTGTAGAGAGGTTGGATGCGCTTGGCAGCGGCTCGGTTGGGCTCAAGACTCGGCCTAACTCAAGTTCACGACTTAACTGCGAGTTAGGCCTGGCTCAGTTCAAGTTGGTGCAGCAACGCACCCACCCTCTCATCATTCCTTCTCATTTCTTCTTCACTCAGGCCCACACGTCTAACAGAGTTGCTAGACTAAACTAGCCCTAACTCGACTGACAGCAACCCCGACTCACGTGGCTCGACTCTGCCTACAACTCACCTCTCTCTCTTTCTTCTTCACCTTCTACATGTCTGTAAATGCCATCTTATCTAGCTCCTAGATTTGTCAAATTTTGTAGTGCCAAAACCTCTTAGAATCTATATCTTGTGTAGCTCAACTTTATATCATCCTTACCTACATTTAAGTACAAGAACAAGAGACTCTACATCAAGAAATTCAAGTACAAGAATAATAGATTCAAGTACAACATCAAGTTTTCGAGCTTTAACTATATCAAGATAATGTGCCTCACTTAAGAATTCAAGCTCAAGTAATCTTCTCAAGTTTAACCTCATATACTTAAATTTGAAACTCAAATCACAAGGTCACTAGTTCAAGCTCATCTTCGAATATACAATGACAAGCTTCAAGTACTTCAAGATAAACTATCAACCGAAGCGAATGATGTTTAAATGTTCAATTTTCACCTATACGGTATGAATGAACCTAGATTGACCGAAGGTTAGGTCATATTGATTGCATTCTTAATTTGGGTCACTATATAATTTTATATGCTTTTTCTCGACTAGTCCTAGCTTATGTTCCACTAGTCTATGTACTGGCTCGACCAATCTAAGAATTTTCTCGACTAGTCTAAGGTTTGTTGTGGATTTTCAGAATTTCTATTGGACCC
The DNA here is from genome assembly GCA_037074715.1 of Magnolia kwangsiensis. NCBI lineage: Eukaryota > Viridiplantae > Streptophyta > Magnoliopsida > Magnoliales > Magnoliaceae > Magnolia > Magnolia kwangsiensis. The sequence continues at coordinate 31,889,239 of CM073579.1, read as the reverse complement.
TCGACCAGTCTTAGAGACGGCTCGACTCAAAGTCCAACAACCTTTCTGGGTCCCACTCGACTAGTCGAGTGTAGGGCTCAACTAGTCGAGTAGGCCACTCGACCAGTAGAGGATCGATCTTATCTTATCACGCCCGAAATTTTAAATTCTTGTTGGTTCTTCGACCAGTCGAGTGAACAGTTTTTTCACTTATAAATATAGCACGAATTTCAAAGTTTGGTAAGTCATTTAAGAAAAATCAAGACACCACTTTGAGAGATAAGTTTGTGATAATCTTAAGCTATATTGTGCTCATTTAATATTCTCTTTTTAATTAGCTTTTTATATTTGATTTTAAGTTCTCTATTCCAATCTTATTTAAAGAAGGGATTTAAGTTTTTCCCCTTTCTTGAGATCAAAATCAAATCAAGCTAGCCCAAGGTGATTTAATCTAAAAATCATTTGGAACCCTTTCATAAGTGAGTTTGGACATTGAACAACTACTTTGAATTGGTTCTATCGGGCTTCATTAAAGGAGAATATCTAGATAAGTATATTTACATTTTTGTAACTCTTTTTTTAGTTTTTGAGGTTGTGCCAGGAAAAATCTCTTTTTGGTTTGTCTGAGGTGATCTAGAAAATCTCAGTTTGGGGTATTTGAATTGTGTAAGCCCACTTGAAAGACACAATTGTAAAGGTTTTAGGTGAACCTTGAAAAACATATTTCATAGTGAAAGCTAATATCCTGAGGGTGAGGATATTGGGAGTGGAGTAGTTGTGTGGCTGTTTTTTAACAGTTGGTATACATAAGCGAACCACTATAATTTCTGGTGTTGTGGTGGTTGGTTGATTGTGGCTTTGTGTGAATGTTATAATTTCTCTTTAAGTCTTTGTGGAGAATGTTGTAATTTATTTTATACAATTGTGAGAATGTCTAATAGCTTAGTTTGTTTTCTTTGTTATTTGTATTTTCCTCTGTATTAGTTTGGGATTTTAATACACAGACCATTCTAGAAATCAAGTTTTCCTACCATAAGCCATTAGTTTTTGGTGTAAGGTTGTCCTTAAAACAACATCTGTATCAACCTTTCAATACTTGTGCATTTAAGGTTGCTATTTATTTCTGCTTTGTAGGATTGATAAGTGCTATTTTTATTTATTTCTTTCTAATTCTGCATTTAAATTTTAATTTAGCATAGTCCTATTCACCCCACCCCTCTAGGACTCTTAGCTCGGCCTTTTCAATGTCTTCCACCTGCTGGAATATAACACCCTGGATTTTTGCTGACCTGAGATTAGACGTCCTTAGGCAATGGGTCAACTAAAACACCTTGGTAACCACTCAAAACCCAATTCTAAAGCCAAAGAAATCATTTAGGATAAATTCCTTTAGAAATTAAGCGTAAGTTAGCTAGGGCTACGCTAGAGTAGCTGCGAAATTGTCCCTGATCGCTTTAAATATGTTTTGCAAGACCCAAAACTTGTAGAATCAAGGACGCTACAATACCCTAAAATCCAGGATCAAACTCTAAACCGGTTTGTTCTCTGGAACCCTTTGAAACTTTGTATTGGATCTAGACCGCGCGTCGAAAGTCTGATATCTACAGTCTTAGACCGTTATGACCGCTTGACTGGACTTGACAATCGTTTCGAAAATCAAGCCCAACCGATGTACGGAGGCTATTTCATTGAGCCTAGAGTGAAGAGAGTGAGAAATGGGTTAGATTTGGAAATTTTAATTCAAATCTGGCAAGTGACTTGGCGCGTTATTATTAAGCTTTCTGACCGTCAGAATTCAGCCAAATTACACCCTTGGATCAGGAAAAATTTTTCTTTCATATCATGAGACTTGTACACCTGATCTAAGTGCGATGACCGCTGAACTGAAATTGGACCGCCTCGTGCGATCTGGGAACTCTGCCGGACTGAAAACTCGATGTGTACTAGATCCAGTGACCATGAGCTTAAGTCCGACCGCGTTCGGCCAGGGGACCTCCCGAAACACTCTTTTGGACCAGAACAGACCTGATTTGGTTATACCTCAAGTGAACTTTGTTCCCAAGCCTAATTTGGGAAGGTTTTAGCCTATATAAGGGCTTTAAACCCTCTCACAACCCTCCCATCCAAATTTGCTTGAAACCCTAGGAAAAGAGAGAGAGAAAGTGAGAGATTGTGAGAGAGTGTGGGAGAGATCTTCCCGCCACTTGCTGCAGCTGCTACACGTGCCTAAGCACTGCATCCCAATCACTTTGTTGGTGATTCCGACGCATTCCTAGGTAAAGAAAACCCTAAATACTTGCTGATTTAGCATTCCGTCGATTCAAATAGCAAAGTAGCTAATACATCTTGTGCATTAGGTCGCCGTTACGCTGTTGACGAAGCGTATCTGTTCTAATCAAAGCGATACACGTGTACGACAAAAGGTGAGGATTTTAGACGCTTAGATTGACTGATTTCAAACCTTTCAATGTTGTTTAATAGTAGATTATCGACGACAACGCCGTTTGACATGTACAACATGCTGTCCGTTTTCCGTTTCGTAAATGTACGGTAAATATGAGATTTAGGGCATTTTGGGTATTTGTAGGAAATACAGTATACGTCCGTATTTTGCTGAAATAATTGCTATGACTAATTGTCGTGCTATGATATTAGAAATGCGTGCATGGTCTGTTTGGTGAAGAGATTCGCCCTAATGCGCACTTTGGGTCGACATACGCTATGTAGACTAAAGTGTGTAGACTAAGTGTTTGTATAAATGTTTGTATTAGTATGTATTAAGTAAATGGTGTTGTGTATGAGTTTTGAGATTGAATTCTCAAGTAAAATGCTGATGTAAATGATTTCCATCATGTTGGCTATATGTATTGATTTCATTATATACATGAAATGCATGTGTGGGATGATTTGTTTAAGTTGTATGTCATAACATGTGTCAACATGCTTACAATGTTGTATTTCATTTCTGTTACTCACATATGCTTACTGATGTTGATGCATAAATGCTTGGGGCTATGACCTAGTCCAGGTAGCCGGTGATGGATCGAATTCGTGGTTGGTTTCTATGTACCACAAAGGATGCGTCGATGAACGCGAGTCGTGTTTTGGGTTGGCGGCAGTGGTTAGGCCATACGAAATATTTTATGCACTTCATGTCTTTCAACGTGAGATGCGCTCGTGCTAGTCGAGCCCGTCAAGTAACTCAACTGGCCATTGTATGTTCACCCTGTATGAGACATAACTGCTTAAACCTAGGGTACTGAACTTACCATTAGAAACCCTGTTAACCATGGTACCTTGATCCATAAATACTCATGAGCCAGGCATGGTGGTATGGGACACCGTGGTCGAGCTGTCGGCCTACGCTGGGGCCACAAACCTTCCCGTAGTGACCAGTGAGCACCCTACTCTGAGCAGATTATGGTGATATGAGACACTATATTCTTACTGTCGGCCTACACTGATCAGGTGACGAGCCCTTTGTAGTGACCTTGAGTTTATCCTGATACCGCATGGGGGCGACGAGTCCTGATGCAGTCTTAAGGATAATTAGGCCTGTATTGATAAGGTAATGGGGGAGAGGTGCAACGAGTGCGAGCAACAGCCCTGATAGCCCTTTTAGCGACCTATAAATATAATATCGTATGAGATTACTAGGAGTGACGACCCTAAACAAGATCTGTGTTGGGATTGATATAAGAAAGGTACCTTAGTTTTCCAATACTGCTCTATGAAAAGGACTAATAACAACTTGGTAATCATATCCACATCGCATTGCATGTGCCTGGAAGATGTGGAGCACTGAGCGGTACGCAAGCATGCCGCGGACGCAGATGGTGCTGTATGAGGGAGAATGTCGGTGAGGGCATCCATCATGTCATTTCATGCATACATTAACAACAGTATCTAGGAATGTTTGATTGATTGCTTTACTATTATTGCATGATTGATTTGAGAACATGCTAATCTTTACTCTATGATTCCACTGAGTTAATTACTCACTCTCATGTTACGGGACGGTGTTCCGGACACCCACCAGATCCTTTTGTAATTGCAGATGATGGCACGACCTGCGAGGCGGATCCGGACTTGATGATGATGAGGAGGATCCCTCCTTTATGCGTGTTCTGATCGACGAAATTATAGGGAGGTTGATTAGATGCCATGACACTTGTCATTTTATATTTTTGGAGCACTCATGTATATTCTTTTCTTTCCATTTTTGGAGTATACATGTATTTAATTAACCTGGTAACATGTTCACACTCTGGAGACTTACAATTAATTATATATTTGATGTATCTATCACAGTCTTCCGCTTGCTCATTTAACTGTCTTTGGAGTATGATATGCTGTTTTGGCTTAGTCTCAATCTTGTTTAATGCCATTCTACAGACAATATGCATTTATCATTATCTATATTACATAAGTGACATTCTGAAATTCGGGAGTTGGATTTCCACCCGACCCCCAATTTTTGGAGTGTTACATGGAAGTCCAACAAGAAGCCTGGACTGGACTAGACCTGTATGGCTGGACTCGTTCCAACAACTCTGTCAGGCCAGATCTCAGCTACTGAGTCGGCTCAGCTCAGTGTGACACCAATAATGCCCATATAGTTAATGTGAGTGCAGCAACAACTTGCTCTCTCTCTCTCTCTCTCTCTCTCTCTCTCTATATATATATATATATATATATATATATATATATATATATATATATATTTCTCTCTCTTCTTTGCAGCATCCATAAGCTTGGCCCAAACTCATCATCGAGTCAAGTCAACCCAACTCAATAACATCCCGACCCGATGGTAGTGCTACAACCCAACACTCTCTCTTTTCCATTTCTCATTCTTTTCCTTTTCTTTCATGTTCATTCTTCTCAAACTTTCACTGAGCTCTGAAAATGGTCCTGACTCACCTGGCTCAAACCAAACTCGGTCGAAACCCGATGTAGTGCAGCTTGCTTCATCGAGGAAGAAAGCCTCCAACTATCATGATAGGTTGCAAATGAAGGGGTTTTCTTTAGATCCGATTCTAGTGGAGGCTCTGGATTAGTGGTAGGGAGCTTTTGGAATATGGGTTTTGAAGTGGGAAGGAGGTTTGTGTGGTGGTTTTGAAGGGAGAAGGGAGCAATGCGTTTTCATAGGAGCTAAGAAAGAGCTATTTTCACTCCCTTCTTATGGCTGAAACCTAGCTCTTTTAGGCCATTGGATTGACAACAGACGTTCTAGATTGGATCTGGTAGAAATTGCCTCTAAATACTGTGGGTATGGTTGAAATCGGCCGTGGTTTTGTTTGCCACGGAAACCCTAAACCACATGATTCAAATGGAGGGCTACGATGGCTCTACGTGGAGGGTTGAGAGGTTGCAAGAGCCATCATATGCGAGTTGCCAGCTTGGCCCTGACAGCTTCCATTTTTGAAAAAAAAATAGCCGCATGTACCTTGTCTCTGCTGGAGTTTGTGGCCATGCACGCGTGTTCCAACAAGCTAAAATGGGTAGGGTTTGGTTAGACGAGGGCTCTCCATCAGATGGATGGTTCAGATCATGGAAGTAAGCCCTGGTTTGTCGGCCACAATTGAAATCATGGACGTTTGTCCATTTGAAGAAAAATCGAGCGGGAAAAGGAGAGAGAAACTCTCTATTTTGAGATCTGTTGTGTAAGCCATGTTTGACCAGCCTGATAGGTCCACTACACAGTGGGTGTACCACACCCTGGTGTACATGCATCACTAGTGTTGGGGCCCACCATGATGTGTTTAGCAAATCCACTCCATCCAGTCCACTTGGTGGGCCCAATCAAAGACTTCGACCAAAGATCAGGTGGGTCAAAAGCTCGAGTGGGCCATACCCATTATTTCCTTACCTTATTTCATTTAGTCATATCGATCAAATGGTCGAATTAGTTTCGATCCAAACTTTAATGGTCAAAAGTCTCTAGAAGTTGCTCATATGGTCAAGACACTTCATGGCTCATAATGGACGGTTAGATGGCCAATTTTTTTATAGCTAAAGAGGTTTGTAATTTGAATTCGCAAATGGTTATAAAATTTTCAATCCAATTTAGAGGAAAATTATTCACTATTTCTAAAACTTAAATGACCCTACCTCTCAAGTAAATGAACGATTGTGAATTTGAATGGTTGAATTGTTTCAAATAGATCATCAAGAGTGCAACATCATCTAGCGTATCTAGATGAATCTAATAGCTAATTTTGTTGGTTAGATGCATGTTTAGATGATGTAAGGGTCTCAATCTACTGACTAATTTCAAATTCAATAACTGACTTTTACTTCAATGGTCTGATCGGTGCCATACCCAAACATCAGGGTCCCCAAGTGTCCCTGATTCAATTTAAATGAATTTTGATAATTATTTTCAAAATCTGATGGCTTGATTATTGTTAACTAAGTTAAGTATTGTAGCCCAATGCATGGTGGGCTTGATGATGTGGTGGTCCATCTTGAAAACTATCAGATGGATGGCTTGATCCATGGGTGGGGATTTCTTTCTGAAATTACCATAAAGACTGCTTTAATTGAAGTAAGAATATGCTAATATGTCCTAAAGGGAGGTGAATAGGACTTTTTTAAAATAATTTTATAACAATTTAAAATCCTATCACTCTAATCCTTTCAACAAGCTTATATTAGGATTACTTAAGAGTAACTCTACTGGCTTCCAAGCCTGGTAGAGGATCCAATCACAAACAATTTGAGAGATGAACAATTATACAAACTAGTTTATGATGGATATGACTCTGTGTATATGTGTGTGTGAGGTGTGATCTCAGAGAATCAGGAATAAAAATATTAAAGGAAATCACACAAGCAAATGAATAGCAATCTCAAACATAGTCATTTTTATAGTGGTTCGATTACTTGTCTACTCCACTCCCAGTAATCGCACTCAACCCTTGAGTGTACCTGATTTCACTTAGGAGGTTTCCTACGGTTCACCCCAAACCTAAAGTTTTAAATCAAGTTCACCTTTAACCTTTACAACCTACACCTAGGATGACTGTTTATGCTCTCACGAGCAAGGGTTAACACATCGCACCCACTTTTAGACACACTGGCCAAGGATCTTCCATAAGACCCTAACTGAGGTTTCACATGGTTCACCTCGAACCCAAGGTTTTAGACAGGTTCATCTTTAATCGGAAGTTTATGTTCTCCATAGAGTAAGGGTCAACACTACGTATCCACCACGTACACTCCCACCAGAGGCCTCTTAAAGGACTTGAAAGGGTGAGAAACACTTTAGACCCAATCCTACAAAGAAATGATCACAAGGGTCCTCTGGACTCTGATAACTTATAGATAAGAAGATGAGTCCCTTTTTAGCTCGTTGATGAAGATCTCCTCCTTTGTTGATGAAGAGTCTTCTACTTCCTTGAACAGTAACTCATAAGATATACCGATGCATGGCGACGGGTTGGGTCAAGGTTATGATGTAATACTACTCTCAAATATTTTCCTATAAAGGAGAGAGTGATTCCAATCATCTATGCATTTAAGGCATCCCAACTTAATGATATGCTATTAAGGTGGTAGCTGGAAGATCCTTAAATGTGGAAGTTCATTCCCCAATCCACTCTATTGAATATCAATAATGAGGGTAGATTGGAGAATGAACTCCCTTGAGAGAAAGGGCTTTAGGTAAATGATATAAGGTTAAACACTCAAAAGCTCTCTCTTCTTTCTCTCATAACAACTAAAGACAAGTTCTCTATATATAGGCAAAAGTTCCAACGAATATAAAATGGTCGCATTTATGATAGAGTTTGATATTATCGAGCAGGGTCGATAACATCGAGTGTATACTCTCGATTACATCAACTGGCTGCTCGATGATACAAACTCAAATGCCATACACTTTTGAAACATTTTGCCACTGGTTGAGGGCATCGAAACACGCATCGATGTCATCGGATTTCGAATTCTGATATTATCGATACGAGGATCGATTCTTCGACATTTGAAAATAAGAGAGACTTGCTTTGAATTTTTTCAGGTCAAAAGATATGATTGAGGTATACTCGATATCATTAAAATTTGAATACTGATGATATGAAAGGCAGTGTCGATGCATCGATAAATTTGAAGTATTTTTCAGTAAGCTTACTGGACAAGTTATGTCCATTCTCGATGCTATCGATCCAGCCTCGATATCATCAATATTTGAATATTGATTCTATCAAGTGACCCTCGATCTGAAATAAAAACCACCTAAAAATGTTGCTGGAAGGATTATGTCCAAGATCGATATCATCAATGACCTTTAAATATCATCGAGATTTGAATTCTGAGGATATCGAGGGTACTTCGATATATCGAAGGTCTATATGATTTTCTTATAAAATAGGGACACAAATACTCTGTTGTTGATTACATCAAGTCTACTTCGATAAACTCAAGATTTAAATATCGATGATATTGATAAGGGTATCGATACATCGATAATTCCGTCCAGATGTATATGCACTTGTTGGACACTTTATGTCCTAATTCGATTTTATCGATTGAGCTTTCAAGGACATCGATAGCATATCTCAATTTTTTCGAACTTGAAAGAGATAAATCGACGGAGCTAAAAAACTCAGAGATTTTCTGATTTTTGTAAAAAAGTTTTCTAACCCCAAAACCCTATGATGTTCTAACCAATTTTAAGGGTTTTATATACCTGGTGTTTTGAGACATGGGATGTGAGGCTTAAATTTACCTGTGGCGAGTTCGCCACACATCCGATTGAGGTGGACAACTGATTGATCTTCCTATGGAGCTTTTCTGTCTAGTTGACTCAACACTCATGCTAATTGACAAACCAGGGCACTTTCACTTTTAATATTTGAATTTATACTAGGATGAACATGAATGTGCGAGTAAGTTATGTCACTTAGTAATGACCGAGTACTGAAGAGTACTATTTATGACATGCAATCTCGGAAGTGATGTAACACCCATTGCGAATTACTTACATCAAATTGTGCACCACTACCCATGAAACATGGAATTACGTGTCGCCCTAAGGGCCGCTACTGAAAACACATTACGTCCACGATATTTATTCAATTGCTAAAAGGGGGATTCCCAACATAGTATGTGCATCAAAAAGAGAAATCTATTGAATTATGGGAGTTCTAAAATATCAAGATATATGCCCAAGCTATATAGGTAAATAGCACAAGGCTAATATAATATAGAGGAGAGTAGCAATAGCTAGCTCAACAAAGAGGAGAGTGGCAATGGCCAACTCAATAACAAGGAGAGTAAAAGTGGCTAACTCAACAAAAAGGAGAGTGACAATGGCCAACTCAATAATAATGAGAGTGGCAAGGGCCAACTTAAAAGAGATGAGTAGCAAGGACTAACTCAACAAATTGATAAAGGCAAGGGTAAGGCCCTTATCCATCGCTCCACATAAATTTAACATCATATCATAAATCCCAAAGGGGTAAATGTTGAGGCATAAAAATCAATCAGAAGAAGAAAAGAAAAAATTCTGAAGGAGATAAAGTTCTACAACACTTGACTGTGCGACGCATAATAGAAGTTTCTTTACAAGTATCATTATGCGGCGCACAATAGAAGTTGCTTTATAAGTATCATTATGCGACGCACAACAAAAGTTGCTTTATAAGTATCATTGTGCGGGGCACAATGGGCATATACACCCAATGGGTATATGCGCACAATTAGTCTTTTGTGAAGGGTTCACATGTGCGAGAGGGGTTCACATGTGCGAGAGGCTATAAATACCTCGTTATATTCTATAGTTGATTCATTCAAACAGCACTATAGCAGCAGAGAAGAGTCCAGATTTCAAAAGAGCCTAGGTACTACAAGTGTCTGTTGTGCGGAGCACAATGGTTGACCCACACAATGGAGAGGGGCGCTGTAACATCCCGAAAATCGGGGGTCAGGTAGAAACCCAACTCCCGAGTTCCAAAATGTTATTTATGCAACATAGATAATGTTAAATGCATGTTGTCTGTAAACAGGCGTTAGACAAGATTGAGATAAAGCCAAAACAACATATCATACTCCAAAGACAGTTAAATTAGCAAGCGAAAGACTGTGATAGTATGTATAACATATATAAACTGTTGTATGTCTCCAGAGTGTGAACATGTTACCAGGTTAAATGCATACATGTATACTCCAAAAGTAAACAAAAAGAATATACATGAGTGCTTTAAAAATACAAAATGACAAGTGTCAAGGCATCTAATCAACCTCCCTGTAACCCCGTCGATCAGAACACGCATAAAGGAGGGATCCTCCTCCTCATCATACAAGTCCAGCTCCACTTCACAAGCAGCGTCATCATCTACAACTAAAATAGGGACTGGTGGGTGTTGCAAACACCATCCCGTAACGTGGGAGTGAGTAGCTAACTCAGTAGAATAATAGAGCAAAGATTAGCATGTTCTCAAATCAATCATGCGATAATAGTAAAGCAATCAATCAAACATTCCTAGATACTGTTGTTAATGTATGCATGAAATGAAATGATGGATGCCCTCACCGACATACTCCCTCATACGGCACCATCTGCGTCCGCGGCATGCTTTCTTCCCGCAGTGCTCCACATCTTCCAGACACATGCAGTGCAATATGGATAATGATTACCAAGTTGTTATTAGTCCTTTTCATATAGCAGGATTGAGAAACTAGGGTACCTTGCTTATATCAATCCCAACACAGATCCTGTCTAGGGTCGTCACTCCTAGTAATCTCATACGATGTTATATTTGTAAGTCGCTGTAAGGGCTGTCAGGGCTGTTGCTCGCACTCGTTGCACCGCTCCCTCATCACCTTATCAATACAGGCCTAATTATCCTTAAGACTGTATCAGGACTCATCGCCCCCATGCGGTGTCAGGATAAATTCAAGGTCACTACAAAGGGCTCGTCACTTGATTAGCGTCACCTGATTAGTATTGGCCGACAGCAAGAATATCGTGTCCCATACCACTATAATCTGCTCAGAGTAGGGTGCTCACTGGTCACTACGGGGAGGTTTGTGGCCCCAGCGTAGGCCGACAGCTCGACCACGGTGTCCCATACCACCATGCCCGGCTCATGAGTCTTTATGGATCAAGGTACCATGGTTAATAGGGTTTTCAATAATAAGTTCAGTACCCTAGGTTCAAGCACTTATGACTCATATAGGGTGAACATACAATGGCCAATCGGTTTATGTGACGGGCTCGACTAGCACGAGCGCATCTCAAGCTGAATGACATGAAGTACATGAAACACCTCATGTGGCCTAACCACTGCCGCCAACCCAAAACACGACTCGCGTTCATCGACGCATCCTTTGTGGTACCTGGAAACCAACCACGAATTTGATCCATTACCGACTGCTTAGACTAGGTCATAACCCCAAGCATTTGTGCATCAACAACAGTAAGCATATGTGAGTAACAGAAATAAAATACAACATTGTAAGCATGTTGACACATGTTATGACATACAACTTAAGCAAATCATCCCACACATGCATTTCATGTATATAATGAAATCAATACATATAGCCAACATGACGGAAATCATTTACATCAGCATATTACTTGAGAATTCAATCTCAAAACTCATACACAACACCATTTACTCAATATATACTAATACAAACATTTATACAAACACTTAGTCTACACACTTTAGTGTACATAGCGTATGTCGACCGAAAGTGCGCATTAGGGTGAATCTCTTCGCCAAACAGACCATGCACGCATTCTTAATATCATAACACGACAATTAGCCATGACAATTATTTCAGCAAAATACGGACGTATACTGTATTTCCTACAAATACCCAAAATACCCTAAATCTCATATTTCTCGTACGTATACGAAATGGAAAATGGACAGCATGTTCTACATGTCAAACAGCGTTGCCGTCGATAATCTACTATTAAACGACATTGAAAGCTTTGAAATCAGTCAATTAAAGTGTCTAAAATCCGCACCTTTCGCTTAGATGTGTATCGTTTCGAACGGAACGAATACGCTTCGTCAACAGCGTCAATACGACCTAATGCACAAGTACATCAGTTACTTTGCTATTTGAATCGAAGAAATCTCCAAATCAGCAAGTGGTTAGGGTTTTCCTTAGAAGTGCGTTGGAATCGTCAAAAAGTGATTGGAGTGCATTGCTTTAGCACGTGTAGCAGCAGCAGCAAGTGGCGGGAAGACCTCTCCCACACTCTCACAATCTCTCACTTTTTCTCTCTCTTTTTCTAGGGTTTCAAGTAAATTCGGATGGGAGGGTTGTGAGAGGGTTTAAAGCCCTTATATAGGCTAAAACCTTCCCAGATTAGGCTTGGGAACAAAGTTCACTTGAGGTATAACCAAATCTGGACTGTTTCGATCCAAAAGAGTATTTTTGGAGGTCCCCTGGCCGAATGCGGTCGGACTTAAGCTCATGGATACTGGATCTAGCACACATCAAGTTTTCAGACCGGAAGAGTTCGCACATCGCACGTGGCGGTCCAATTTCAGTTCAGCGGTCATCGCACCTAGATCAGGTCTATAAGTCTCATGATATGGAAGAGGAATTTTTTCTGATTCGAGGGTGTAATTTGGCTGAATTCTGACCGTCAAAATGCTTAATAATAACGCACCAAGTCACGTGCCAGATTTGAATTAAAATTTCTAAATCTAACTTTTTTCTCACTCTCTTCACTCCAGGCTCAATGAAATACCCTCTGAATGTCGGTTGGCCTTGATTTTCGAAACGATTGTCAAGTCCAGCCAAGCAGTCATAACGGTCTAAGATGGTAGATATCGGACTTTCGACGCGTGGTGTAGATCCAATACAAAGTTTCAAAGGGTTCCTGAGAACAAACCGGTTTAGAGTTTGATCATGAATTTTAAGGTATTATAGCGTCCTTGTTTCTATAAGTTTTGGATCTTACAGAACGTATTTAAAGCGATCAGGGACAATTTCACAGCTACTCTAGCGTAGCGCTAACTAACTTACGCTTAATTTCTAAAGGAATTAATCCTAAGTGATTTCTTTGGTTTTCGAATTGGGATCTGAGCAGTTACCAAGGTGTTATAGTTGACCCATCGCTTAAGGACGTCTAATTCCAGGTAGGAAAAAATCTAGAGTGTTACAGGCGCATAATGGGTGGTCTGCACAATGAGTGCATACAACAGTCATGTCCGCACAATGGATCCACTGTGCGGATAGTCAGTTTAAGTGAGATTTATTCATCTTGAAAGGATAAAAAAGAACCCTAATCTAGGTTGAAGGATCAAACTATCTCAGGAGCATGGAATCAATCAGGATGAATATTATTCTAGCACAACAACATCTCCATACTGAAGATCATGATACGATTTGAAATGCTGAAGAAATTAACATTACAACATTTAATATATGTGTTGCATTATGTAAATACTTTATTTTGGAATCAAATGAGAGAAAGAATGTAAATGAATTCAGAATAAATAAAATATAGTGATTTTTCTCTTCATTCTTCCTTCATTATTATTGAGTAAAATGATTCTCCCAAATCGATTACATTTGTTTCTTGTCGAAAAAAAAAATGGCAACTCTACTGGGGAACTTTTCTATTTTACTTGATACTAACTTGGGAACAATATAGAGAATTTTCACCACTATTTGACGTCATACAGACACCAAAAAAAAGTATGTTCTTATTTAAATACTGATCTATATTGTTTCTCAATAATCCAAGAAAGGAAAAACTACAACCAACTAATGAAAACCATTACGAGCAAGACGGTCTTTTATTTTACATTGACTGGGTTTGTAATACAATACCCTGGATTGCTTCTTGGAATGATTTGAACGACTAATATGGGATGAGGCTTTGTATAGAGAGGTTTGGTGTGGCCGTTTTTCTTAGATGGTACTTTTAAGGGAGGGAATGTCTCTGCTCTTGCAAGATGTTTTACATGCACGAACCAAATTGGGTCTTGCTTTCTTGGTCGAGGTCGAGAGCCAGACTTGATGGATGACTTAGATTACTCAAATTGGCCAAAGTGGTGGCCCACTTGGATCAACCATATGACTGTACGTTTATAATTGGGTGATTTGCATTGGACTATGTTCGCACATGGGGTCTGGAAGGCATGCAAAGAAACCTAAGGTCCGGTTGGTTTCGCCCTACGGTTGTAACGAATGGTTCGGATCATCCATACGAATGATGATGGTGGCCCAAGATCATTCCAGCGGACACTCGTCCGTAGCCGACGAAGATTCTTTATTTCAGAATTTCGTCAGGTCGAGTCTTTGATCGACTTGGAGTTACGGTGCATTACGGTCATGCATATCCTGTGCACGCACCCTGTTCCTAATGTGGGTCCATTTGCAATTCGAAGTGAATCCGCTCTATTCATCTGTCTTAGTTGGCTCGCTTTTAGGGTCTATATTGGTATGGGAAGGGGTTGTCGATCCTAGGTGGGTCATCTCAGGTGAATATCCAGTTTAGCCATCGGTCTTGCTGAATTAATGGCCGAAATTTGGTATGTGAGGTTAATTTATGGTATTTAGGCATGACATAAAGTTTCGTATGAAGCTGATTAGAAGAACCATGCGATTTAGGATTTAGGAGTTTAAGTTAATAACATTTTCATAATTATTACTACTCTAAGAGTATTGTGAAATCTAATAGTTCTATAAGGTTTTATGTACCTTTCTAAACAACTCTTACAAACACACTTATATCTAAATCATTACAGGTAAAGGGTTATTCGCTAATTCACTTAAAGGATGGTTCATGTGTCAAATCACATGATGGATGGTGTTGTCTCAAAATTAACGGCCAGATGGCTTGATATATTGAATGGAGACCATTCCCAACGGTTGGGTTTATGCCATGAAATAGATGTACCGTTAGGATAGTTAGATTGGCATCGTACACACGTATGTATTACGTTAAATTTCATGGTAACACACGAGAACTTTCAATACTCGGGTATTGAAAAGTTCGGGGTGTTACACATAGCTAGGTTTCAAAATCTTAATGAAGGATCTGGTGTAATATTGATAATGATAATAATAATAATAATAAAAATAAATAAATGAAAACTGGAAACTAGACTATAGGACTGTCTCATAATCTCAATCAATAGTGTGTAGGAGAAGTGGAATTAGAGACACACATTTAAAAATTTTTACATTGTGGTGAAATGAATTTTATATCAAAAATAGACTCTACATTAGAATAGAAACTTGAATCTAGACCCTTGGAGATTTGTTTTTGAATTTTTAACCCACCATCAAGAGTAGACTATAGTCAACAGAAAAATAATTGACTTAAAAAAATTATAACTATTTAATTATAACTCTGAATTAGATGATTTAAAATCCTAATTGAATTTTGATAAGACTAGTTTTAGGAAAAAAATATATGAGAAAAATAAAAATACTAATCTTTCTTAACCCGATTTTAAGTTAATTGAAGACTATTCAGAAATCATTCAAATCTGGACAACAAGCACTGTCCTAATTTTAGAAAGTTTTCTACGCTTCAAATCATTGTGAAATTTTACAAAGATGTAGTAGACTTATACATATCTTTCTAGAAATTTTTTTTTGAGTTATAATAATATCTAAAAATATCATAAACAATTTAAAGAACAATGTCCATGTGACCAGAAAATTCTGCACATGGTTTTGAAGATCTTCATGTATGACTGCTCTAAACTTCCTAACCTTCTTATAACCTCTAAAGTTAATAAATAAACTTAGTCCTTTTACACATCAGGCAATGTCGGACCAAGACACGAACCATGGGGCTGCATCGGATACTTAGGTACCCGATGTAGCTAAATAAGGAGCCATTATTGATAAGATCCTCCATGCGATGGAGGGATTTTCCTCATTTATGGGTGCACAATTGCTTAGATCTCAATATCAGTAGCAGATCCAGCCAACACCTATAGCCCTTAAAGGAATGGGGTCTTTGTTGAAAAAGTTTAAGAGGCAGGGACCACCTACTTTCAAGGGTGAGCCTGACCCGAGTGAAGCTGAGGGGTGGAAGAGGCAAATGGAGAAGATTTTCATGGTTATGAGATGTAACGAGCAACAAAAGGCTGAGCTAGCGATATATATGTTAGAAGGAGAAGCTTATCACTAGTGGAAATCTACAGTTAGAGAGAATTCAAGGATCGAAAGTTGGACATGAGATCAATTCTGTGCTAAGTTTGACGATAAATACTTCCCAACTTATATACGTGCCCAAAAGGTGACGAAATTCATGAAATTAGAACAAGGAGATATGACAGTGTGCCAATATGATGCAAAGTTTATAGAGTTGGCACGATTTGTAGCATTTTTTATATCGGATGAGCTTCGTAAAGTGTAAAAGTTTGTTGAAGGATTAAAACCATCTACTCGTACTCGACTGACACCATTTCTTATTGAAACGTATGCAGAAGCATTGGAGCGTGCTATCATGATAGAGATGGACTCTGACGAGTATTGAAAGAACTGCAAACCGAGGAAGGATGTGGGGAATGGAGTCAGGACTGAGCCCTAAACATCCCTCTCATAACATGAAGCGGAATGGAGACAGAAAATGATGCCATCACTAACAACTAGACATGCCGCTGCACAACACTCAATGCCATCCTCTAAGACTTGTCATAGATGCGGAGGTCTGGGTCATCATGCACGCAATGGTTACAAATCATATTACCCCCAATATCCGCTGAATCAAGGACAACAATGACCATTTTTTCAGGGGCCCTCAACAGTATGCACTACCTACTTATATCAATGACTTCCATTGCCTCCTTAGATGGTGCAACCAATTGCTAGACCACCACAACCTTATCCTTAGAGGCTTGCACAACCACCTCCATGGCCTCAACAGTTAGGACCATCTCTGTAACGCCCTTAAAAAATCCGTACTTGGACTCGAGTACCAATTCGACCAGAAATCACGTAGGATTAATTCCTTTAGAAAATAAGCGTAAGTTAGCTAGTGCAATGCTAGAGTAGCTGTGAAATCATCCCTCATCGCTTTAAATACGTTCTGCAAGACCCAAAACGAGTAGAACTAATGACACTATAATACTCTAAAACCTCGGATCAAACTCTAAACCGGTTTGTTCTCAGGACCCCTTTGAAACTTTGTATTGGATCTAGACCGTGCGTCGAAAGTCCGATACCTACAATCTTAGACCGTTATAACCGCCTAGCTGGACTTGACAATCATTTCAAAAATCAAGTTTAACCGACATTCAGAGGCTATTTCATTGGCCTGGAGTGAAGAGAGTGAGAATAGGGTTAGATTTGGAATTTGAAATTCAAATCTGGCACACGACTTGGCGCGTTATTATTAAGCGTTCTAACCATCAGAATTCAGCCAAATTACACCCTCGGATTAGGAAAAATTTCTCTTTCATATCATGAGACTTGTAGACCTGATCTACGTGCGATGACCGCTGAACTGAAACTGGACTGCCACGTGCGATCTACGAACACTACTGGTTTGAAAATGGGATGTGAGAGACATCCGACGTGCATGAGCTTAAGTCCGATCGCGTTCGGCCAGGGGACCTCCTGAAATATCTTTTTAGACCGAAACAGCCCCGATTTGGTTAGGCATCAAGTAAACATTGTTCCCAAGTCTTTTTTGGTAATGTTTTAGGTTATAAAAGGGCCTTAAACCCTCACTTCTCTCACCCATCCGAATTTGCAAGAAACCCTAGCTGGTGTGAGAGACAAGGTGAGAGATTGTGAGAGAGAGTGGGAGAGATCTTCTTGTTGCTTACACTACCTGTTGCACGTGCTTAAGCAACGCACCTCAATCACTTTCTCGGTGATTCCTCCACATTTCCAGATAAGAAAATACCCTAAATACTTTCTGATTTGAGGTTCCATCGATTTCTTAGTAAAGTAACTTATACATCTTGTGAAATAGGTAGCTTGTTCACCGTAGACGAAGCGTAAACGCTCCGTTCGAATCGGTTCACCTCTAGGGAAAAGGTGTGGATTCTAGACGCTTTGATTGGATGATTTCAACGCTTTCAATGTCGTTTAATAGTAGATTATCGACGGCAACGCCGTTTGACATGTATAACATGCTGTCCGTTTCCTGTTTCGTAAGCAGACGAAAAATATGAGATTTAGGGCATTTTAGTCATTTGTAGAAAATACTGTTTTCATCCATATTTTGCTGATATGATTGACATGACTTTTTGTCACATTAGGATATTAGGAATGCGTGCATAATCAGTTTGGCAAAGAGATTCGTCCAAATGCGCACTTTGAGTCGACATACTATATGTAGACTTAAGTGTGTAGACTAAGTGTTTGTATAAATGTTTGTATTAGTATGTATTGAATTAAATGGTGTAATGAATTAGTTTGAGATTGAACTCTCAAATAATATGCTGATGTAAATGATTTCCTACATGTTGGCTATATGCATGATTTCATTATATGTATGAAATTCATGTGTTAAATGATTTACGTAAGTTGTATGTTATAACATGTGTGAACATGCTCACATTGTTGTATTTCATTTCCATTACTCTTATATGATTGCTAATGTGGATTCATAAATGTTTGGGACTATACCTAGTCCAGGAAGTCGGTAACCGAATAAATTCGTGGTTGGCTTATCTTTGCCACGAACGACGCGTCAATGAACGCGAGTCGTGTTTCGGAGTTGGCGGCAATGGTTAGGCCACGCGAAGTGTTTTATGTACTTCATGTCGCTCAGCTTGAGATGCGCTCGTACTAGTCGAGCTCATCAAGTAACCCGACTGGCCATTGTATGTTCACCTTGTATGAGTCATAACTGCTTGAACCTAGGGTACTGAACTTACCATTGTAAACCCTATTAACCATGGTACCTTGATCCATAAAGACTCATGAGCCGGGCATGGTGGTATGGGACACCGTGGTCGAGCTGTCGGCCTACGCTGGGGCCACAAACCTCCCCGTAGTGACCAGTGAGCACCTATGACTCGTGAGCAGATTATGGTGGTGTGGGACACTATATTCTTGCTGTTGGCCTACACTGATCAGGCGACGAGCCCTTTGGAGTGACCGCGAGCGTATTCTGAGTCTACGGGAGGCGACGACCCTTCCGTAGCAATGAGAGTACAGTAGGCCTGTATTGATAAGGTGATGGGGGAGTGGTGCAACGAGTGCGAGCAACAGCTCTTGCAGCGACCTACAAAATATACATCGTATGAGATTACTAGGAGTGACGACCCTAGACAGGATCTGTGTTGGGATTGATATAAGGTAAGTACCTTAGTTTCTCAATCCTGCTATATGAATGAACTAATAATAACTCGGTAATCATATCACCATCAAATTACATCTGCCTGGAAGATGTGGAGCACTGTGGGAAGAAAGCATGTCGTGGGCGTAAGATGGTGCCGTATGAGGGAGATCGTCGGTGAGGGCATCCATCATGTCACGTCATATTGCATTAACAACAGTATTAGGAATGTTTGATTTATTGCTTTACTATTATCACGTGATTGATTTGAGAACATGCTAATCTTTGCTCTATTATTTCACTGAGTTAGCTACTCACTCCCACGTTACGGGATGGTGTTTGCAACACCCACCAGACCCTGTCTTAGATGCAGGTAAGGCAGCGATTTAGGAGGCAGAGCCGGATTATGATGAGGACCAGGACGAGTTCTCATATATACAGTACCACGACGGCATTGCTTAGGTGGCCTGGATTGGTGGGACTTCTCAGTGGGACTATTTTTGACATTTTGATTCTGTTTATTTACATGTATATGAGACTCAAAGATGTATTCATACTTTGGAGACAGTTGAGATCTATTTTATTTTCCATACAGTGATATGTATATCCTTTAGTCTTCCACTTGCTTTTATCACTGAATTTGGAGTATGAATTGCAGTTTTGGTATAATTTTACTCATGTGAATTTTTTTAACTCAGACAACATTGAATCATAAACATTTTTGTTGCATAAGTAACGGTCTGGAACTCGGGAGTCGAGTTTATACACGACTCCCGATTTTCAAGGTGTTATAAGTTGGTATCAGAGCATGAATGAGATTATACCGGGCCTGGATTATGGTCATGCAACATACGCTGTCACTTCCTTTGACTTAGGTGGGTGCGAGAAAGGTATAAAACCACTTATAGGATCGCAGTTTCGCCAATAGGCGAAGTCTACTCGTATCGATCGCTTGATCGAGTTCGTAACGCATCTAGGGTCGCGGGAAGCGACCTAAGTAGCTCCTTAGTGGTAAGTAGGCAGGTTTTCCAAACCCAGAAATGTGAATCCTTGGTCTGTGGGGCAACCACAACCCTTACATTCAATCGCTAGGGCTTAAAAACCTCGTTTCACCTAATTTCTTCAAAATTCTTCCTCTCACCACCTCATTCTTCAATTCTTTCTCATTCTTTTCATGTTAGACATTAATTCTAATGTGAAAATAACATAAAATCATACTTAGTCAGACTTTTATAATGAATAGTAAAAATACACAAAAACTGGCCTTTTGGCCATTCTAAATTTGTAATATTTAGTAAATAATAGGATAAATGGATGGATTAGCTCCTCCTACCACAAAATCATATGATATATGATAGGGGAATGTATTCAGGTTTGTAGATTAGCCCTGGAATGCCCCAAATGGAGTTTTGGGCCTCCTTAGGCCAATCTACAATGAACTAAGGTGGAGCCCATACATATTTAGTGTCCCTAGGGCAGGGGGACCCAGCCCACCAGGACAGACTGGCCGGATTTGGTGATGGCCGGCGATGCATCGCCATACGGTGGGCCCCACGTGGGCTGAATTTCTAGCGCGTGTGGTTTTTGGGGTCAAGCATCCCTCTCATACAGTGCCTGTCCATGAAAAACCCCTAAAAGGGGTACCTCCTTCATAAAAAATGCCCCAACGCCCTCCCTTTCACGTTTTTCTTGATGTCCATCTCAAATCGCTGCTCCAAATCTCTCCCAATCCCATTTCCTACTGAAACTGAACCCATTCCATCCCTCCATTACTATTTAAAATTCCTCCTCTTTCAAAACTCATCGTTCGGAGCTCCTACAACCCCCAAAACGAGCTGAAATCGTGTGGAGTTCTAAACCCTTTTAGCTTTCCCTTTTTCCTTTGAGATTCCAGCCCTTAGAAGCTTGATTTATCCCTCAACAATGCCAAGATTTCCTTTTATCCACTTGGGCAGCCATTTCTCCCCATTTCCCACATTTTTCATGGCTTTTGTTGAAGCCATTTTGGGTTTTTTCTCTTTCTCCACCATCCTCTCTTTGATGGGAAGGAGAAAGACCGCAGCGGATGAGGCTGGGCCTAGTCGCTCGGCATAATTAAGAAGACCGAGGGGTGGTGCCGCTAGCTCAAGCGCCGCCGCAAGTCCAAACACAGCCCGGGAGTTTCATACAAAGCGGAATTTGGATCCCCATGCTCAAATTGGGCGAGTACTATTAGTAGAGATGCCTCACGGTAATTATATTGACTGTAAGGTGTTGTTTGAGGTAGACGTGGAGGGGCGACTCTTTGCCGAATTCCTATTGTTTGAGCGCATTGAAGCTGCACATTGGGGTCTGCTCTTTGAAGCCCGTTCTCGTGCTAATGTGAGCACCGTTCGTACCTTTTACGCTCGTATCCAGAATCCTACATTGGAGCCATTGCAGTTCAAGATTCCCTTTGGTAGAGACCGGATGGCTACGATCAATGTTCAGTTGATAGCGCGACTTCTGAACGTACCCCTTGGTGATGTTCATCCCAGTGTAAAGAATTTGAGTAGTAGGCGTGAGCGAGATCGCTGTACTAGGTTCCTATGTGGTAGTCTGGTTCCATGGCAGCCTAACAATAGCCTCAAGGAGTCTCATATGTCTGATGATTTGCGCCTGCTGCACCACATTTACATGTTCAACGTGTATCCCAGGTCGACAAATCGTATTGAATGTATGCGCCTTATGGTTGATTTCTTGTATCAGGTGGCCTAGGGAGAAAATGTGTGTATGGCCACTTTTGTGTTGCGACAAATTATCCTCATAGCGAAATCAAGAAGAACATCTAAGTCGCTTCCTTTTGGCCGGCTTATATGCAAGATCGCGCTTGAGTTTGCTTATAGACTTGGGTCAGAGTTGCCAGTTCTGATTCACTGCATTGATGAGTCTACCAAGGTCAAGATGAAGATCGGGTCTCAGTACCGTGAGACTTAGTTTGATGAGGATAAAGAGGGCGATTTTGATGGCGAAGAGTATCCAAGTGAAGGAGAACCTGGAGCTGAAGTAGAGGAAGAAGCCCAGGAAGAGGAAGAAGAGGAGGCTTAGGATACTGATGAGAGCCCTCCTCCTTCTACTCAGGCTACTAGTGATGATCACATTATCTGAATTGAGGAGAACCAGGTCACCTTGCGAAGGGAAGTTCAGGAACTTCGGGCTGAGGTAGAGGATACCAAGGCCGTTATGAAGAGGAAATTCGATAAGGTGACTCGCACCTTGAAGGTGATCCTGTGCTGCTTGCAGGATAAGGGTGCTCCTCCTCCATCACCCGACTCAGACTAGCGATGAGATTTTAGATGTTGTTGGTAGTAATTAGTCACTTTCTGCTTTATGTTGTGTAAGCCTATTAAGGCTAGTAGTTTACTTATGTTGCTGTTGTAGCTTTAACTGTCTTAGTTCCCATGTACTTCTTGTCGTGATGCCTGTAAGAAGATATCCCTTGTATTGTGATAATTTTGATTAAATGAAATGCATGGAATGCCTTTGACTCTTTATGTTAATGATTGCGGTGTGTTTGTGCTATTGAGACTGACAAGGTTGCGCCCTATTTTGAATATAGGGAATGCCGCCTAAGGCTACACGGAGCACAACTCGGCTTACATTGGGTGAGCCTATGGATCAAGTTCCCCTTCAGTCTGATGCTCATACGGACCCTGCTGTGGGCCTGATTCCTGAGACAACACGTGAATCTCAGCCTCCTACTGGTCCTGCAGTTGGACCACTGCCTTTCACACCGCCCGTTAGAGAGTAGTACCGTGCGTCTTCTTCGACGCAGTACATGCCACAACCTGCTCCACCTCTAGATAGATTTGAGCAGATGAAGGCCATGATACAGCAGCAGCAGTAGCTCCTGACAACTATAGTGGGGGCTCTAGCCCAGGGTGGGAGTGTGACTCCACCTGCACCACCTGTGCATCCAGCTGAGGATGCCGGTACTTATCCTCAGGATGAGGGCATTGCTCATCCTGCACCGCCTGCTTATCCTATGGCGACTACTGCAGATACACAGGGCCTACTCGAGCGATTCCAACACTTGCGACCTCCTACTTTTACGGGTTCTTACAGACTCGAGGAGGCCGAGTATTGGCTCGACCGTGTGTCGAAGATACTACGGATGCTGCATTACTCAGAGACTGAGCAGGTTAAGTTGGCTACATTCTTGTTCGAGCGAGAGGCCAGCTTATGGTGGGATAGTGTGTTGCGGACCATTGCCCCTGATTACCTCTGGACCTGGGCAGCGTTCGAGTTCTGTTTTCACGAGAAATACTATCCCCAGACGTACAGGCATGAGCAGGAGAATGAGTTTCTACACCTCAGACAAGGAGGCATGACTGTCACGGAGTATGAGCATCGATTCACTAAGTTGGGCAGATATATTCCGACTATACTTGCTGATGAGCAGATGCGCATACGGTGCTTTTCTGAGGGTTTGCGACCAGATATTCGGTCGAAGATGTGTTACGTGAGCATTCCCTCCTACGCAGAGCTGATTCACATGTCCATGCGAGCAGAGCAGGATGTGGATCGACTTACGCGATTTCTTGGCCCTATTGCTCCTAGGCCACGACCAGAGTTCCAGGACAGGCCCTTTGCGGGTAAGAGGCCTCGCGTCGACCCTCCTCCTAGGGCTACAGTGCCAGTACCCCTGATGCAGCGTCCCGATTTATCATGTACTTATTGTGGGAGATTGGGCCATTTAGAAAAGAGTTGTTTGGCTCGGATGCGCGACAGTGGGTTCTCGCCACCGCAAAAGATCGAGCGTACACGCCCACAGGCTATATCAGTACCGCCTTTACGGTTGGCTCCTGCGCACCCTTCCTTCAGACCTCCTGTATCTCAGTTCAGGCCGCCTCTACGGCCTATGGTACAGCGGCCGAACCGACCACAGCAGGCTCGAGTACATGCTCTAACAGCACAGGCAGCCGAGGCAGAGACTTCTCAGCATTCGGCTTTTGAGGTTACCGCCTATATTGGAGGTATTCCTATTCTCGTGATGGTGGACACAGGATCCACGATTTTATTAATATCGCATGCCATAGTCAGGCGCATTGGGTTACCGACTATTAGGATAGATGGGGTGCGAGTTTATACAGCTCACGGGTCCTTTACAGATGCCACCCTGATGTGTGAGGGCTGTTTGGTGGATCTGGGGGGCAGGACGATGGCTATTGATCTTGTCATTGACCCCTCTCTCTATTATCTCGACATCGTTCTTGGCATGGATTGGCTGACTGCAGCGAGAGCCGAGATTGACTGCGAGACTCATATAGTGACTGTCTACGAGCCAGAGGGCACGTCCTTTACATTTCCAGTGTGGGTAAATCTCTCCTTCCACATACTTAGCTACGCTTCTTTATTTTAGGACGCTGATGCCCCGATGTTTGAGCATACGCCAGTCGTTTGTGATTTTGGGGATCTGTTCAGGAAGATCCTTAGTTTTTCGTCTCGACGAGAGATTGATTTCACTATCGATCTGGTGCCTGGTTCCGTGCCCGTCTCACTGCCGACGTATCGCATGACACCGTGTGAGATGGAGGAGTTGAGGACACAGATTGATGGTCTGTTGGAGCTTGGCCTTATTCGACCCAGTGTGTCTCCTTGGGGAGCACCAGTCCTATTTGTAAGGAAGAAGGATGGTTCGATGCGATTGTGTATTGATTATCGCAGACTGAACCAGATCACGATGAAGAACAAGTACCCTTTACCCAGGATCGATGGCTTGTATGATCAGTTGAGAGGGGCGCAGTACTTCTCGAAGATTGATCTTCAGTCAGGATATCATCAGGTACGTGTCAGGGATGAGGACGTGCAAAAGACAGCATTCAGGACCAGCTTTGGCCACTATGAGTTCCTTATAATGTCGTTCGGTCTCACGAACGCACCAGCTGTGTTCATGGATTTGATGAATAGGGTATTTCGGCCTTTCCTCTATCGATTCGTCGTGGTGTTCATTGATGAAATTTTGGTATATTCCAGGAGTCAAGAGGAGCATGAGGAGCACTTGCGCTTGGTCCTGGATACTCTGAGACAGCATCAGTTGTTCGCACAGTATAAGAAGTGCGATTTCTTGAAGCAGGAAGTGAAGTTCCTGGGACACGTGGTATCCAAGGATGGCATGGAAGTCGACCTGTCTAGATAGCCGCAGTTCAGGACTAGGAGCAGCTTGGTTCTGTCACTGGGTGAGGAGTTTCTTGGGTCTCGCTGGCTATTAACGACGCTTCATTCGGGATTTCTCGAAGATCACGAGACCTCTATCTCAGTTGACATGGAAGGACGTGAAGTTCGCATGGAATGACAAGGCGGAGTCAGCTTTTCAGGATCTGAAGGACAGACTTACGTCCGCCCCTGTGCTAGTATTACCAGAGCAAGGGGTTAGATACACTATATGCACTGACGCGTCTAGCGTTGGTCTGGGTTGTGTCCTTATGCAGAAGGACAGAGTAATTTCGTATACCTCGAGACAATTAAGGAAGCATGATGAGAATTACCCTACACATGACTTGGAGTTGGTAGCCGTCATATTCGCACTAAGACTCTGGAGACATTACCTCTATAGAGAGGAGTTCGAGCTCTTTTGCGACCACAAGAGCCTCAAGTACATATTCACGCAGCGGGACTTGAATATGAGGCAGCGGCGATAGATGGAGACTTTGAAAGACTTCAACTTTGAAGTTTCCTACCATCCTGGGAAGGCGAATCTTGTGGCTGACGTGTTGAGCCGCAAGAAGGTGATAGAGTTTGCGGCTCCGCTGATGGTTGCTGACCGTCTGACGAAGTCGGCGCACTTCCTACCGATCAGAGTTACGAACTCTGCAGACGAGCTGGCTAGACTATATATCAGAGAGATCGTGCGTCTGCATGGAGTTCCGTTGGAGATTGTGTCAGACAGAGACACGCAGTTTACTTCTATTTTCTGGACTCGCATTCAGGAGGCTATGGGTGTGAAGTTGAAGTTCAATACTGCCTTCCACCCACAGACAGACGGACAAACAGAGCGGGTGAACCAGATCTTAGAGGATATGTTACGAGCTTGCACATTAGACTTCAAGGACAGTTGGGATGACTGTCTTGCATATGCGGAGTTCGCGTACAACAACAGTTTCCAGGCGAGTATCGGTATGGCACCTTACGAGGCGTTGTATGGGTGACCTTGTCGAGAACCGCATTGCTGGGCAGAGGTCGGTGAGCGCAGATTGATTGGACCAGAGTTAGTGCAGGCGACGTCAGAAAAGATTGATATTATTAGACGTCGGCTTCTCACAACGCAGAGCAGACAGAAGAGTTATGTCGATACGAGACGGCGGCCGCTAGAGTTCACGGTTGGGGATCATGTATTTTTACGAGTTTTCCCTATGAAGGGAGTCCTTCGGTTCGGGAAGAAGGGGAAGCTGGCACCGCTATTCATTGGTCCATTCTAGATCATCGATCGTGTGGGAGTAGTGACATACCGTTTGACTTTACCCACGCTTCTCGCGAGCGTTCACAATATATTTCATATTTCTATGCTGAAGAAATACGTTTCTGATCCTTCCCATATATCAGATGGGAGAAGGTGCAGTTAGGAGAGGATGTTACATATATCCTGCGACCGACGCATATCCTAGACAGGAAGGAGCAGGTACTGCATAGCAAGGTGATTCCCCTTGTGAAGGTATTGTGGACGCATCACTCTGAGGAAGAGGCTACCTGGGAGACAGAAGCCGAGATTAGAAAGAACTACCCACAGCTTCTCGAGGATCACGAAAAGGTACAAATTTTGAGGATAAAATTTTTGTTAAGGGGGGTAGATTGTAATGCCCTGGAAAAATCCATACTTGGACTCGAGTACCAACTCGACCAGAAATCGCGTAAGATTAATTCCTTTAGAAAATAAGCGTAAGTTAGCTAGCGCAACGCTAGAGTAGCTGTGAAATCATCCCTGATCGCTTTAAATACGTTCTACAAGACCCAAAACGAGTAGAACCAATGACACTATAATACTCCGAAACCTCGGATCAAACTCTAAACCGGTTTGTTCTCAGGACCCCTTTGAAACTTTGTATTGGATCTAGACCGCGCGTTAAAAGTCCGATACCTACAATCTTAGACCATTATAACTGCCTAGATGGACTTGACAATCATTTTGAAAATCAAGTCCAACCGACATTCAGAGGCTATTTCATTGAGCCCGGAGCGAAGAAAGTGAGAATAGGGTTAGATTTGGAATTTGAAATTCAAATCTGGCAGACGACATGACACGTTATTATTAAGCATTCTAACTGTCAGAATTCAGCCAAATTACACCCTCAGATCAGGAAAAATTTCTCTTTTATATCATGAGACTTGTAGACCTGATCTACGTGCGATGACCGCTGAACTGAAACTGGACCGCCACGTGCGATCTACGAACACTACTGGTCTGAAAATGGGATGTGAGCGACATCCGGCGTGCATGAGCTTAAGTCCGATCGCATTCGGCCAGGGGACCTCCCGAAATATCTTTTTGGACCGAAACAGCCCCAATTTGGTTAGGCATCAAGTAAACATTGTTCTCAAGTCTATTTTGAAAATGTTTTAAGTTATAAAAGGGCCTTAAACCCTCACTTCTCTCACCCATCCGAATTTGCTAGAAACCCTAGCTGGTGTGAGAGAAAAGGTGAGAGATTGTGAGAGAGAGTGGGAGAGATCTTCCTGCTGCTTACACTACCTGTTGCACGTGCTTAAGCAACGTACCTCAATCACTTTCTCGGTGATTCTGCCGCATTTCTAGGTAAGGAAACACCCTAAATACTTGCTGATTTGAGGTTCCATCGATTTCTTAGAAAAGTAACTTATACATCTTATGAAATAGGTAGCTTGTTCGTCGTAGACGAAGCGTATACGCTCCGTTCGAATCGATTCACCTCTAGGAAAAAGGTACGGATTCTAGACGCTTTGATTGGATGATTTTAACGCTTTCAATGTCGTTTAATAGTAGATTATCGACGGCAACGCCGTTTGACATGTACAACATGTATGTTCACCTTATATGTTCACCTTGTATGAGTCATAACTGCTTGAACCTAGGGTATTGAACTTACCATTGTAAACCTTATTAACCATGGTACCTTGATCCATATAGTCTCATGAGCCGGGCATGGTGGTATGAGATATCGTGGTCGAGCTGTCGGCCTACACTGGGGCCACAAACCTCCCCGTAGTGACCAGTGAGTACCTATGACTCATGAGCAGATTATGGTGGTGTGGGACACTATATTCTTGCTGTCAGCCTACACTGATCAAGCGACGAGCCCTTTGGAGTGACCGCGAGCGTATTCTGAGTCTACGGGAGGTGACGACCCTTCTGTATCAATGAGAGTACAGTAGGCTTGTATTGATAAGGTGATGGGAGAGCGGTGCAACGAGTGCGAGCAACAGCCCTTGCAGCGACCTACAAAATATACATCGTATGAGATTACTAGGAGTGACGACCATAGACAGGATCTGTGTTGGGATTGATATAAGGGAAGTACCTTAGTTTCTCAATCCTGCTATATGAATGGACTAATAATAACTCGGTAATCATATCACCATCAAATTGCATCTGCCTGGAAGATGTGGAGCAGTGTGGGAAGAAAGCATGCCGCGGGTGTAAGATGGTGCCGTATGAGGGAGATCGTTGGTGAGAGCATCCATCATGTCACGTCATATTGCATTAACAACAGTATTAGGAATGTTTAATTTATTGCTTTACTATTATCGTGTGATTGATTTGAGAACATGTTAATCTTTGCTCTATTATTCCACTGAGTTAGCTACTCACTCCCACGTTACGGGATGGTGTTTACAACACCCACCAGACCCTGTCTTAGATGCAGGTGAGGGAGCGATTCAGGAGGCAGAGCCGGATTATGATGAGGACCAGGACGAGTTCTCATATATACAGTACTACGACGGCTTTTCTTAGGTGGCCTGGATTGGCGGAACTTCTCAGTGGGACTATTTTTAACATTTTGATTTTGTTTATTTACATGTATATGAGACTCACAGATGTCTTCATACTTTGGGGATAGTTGAGATCTATTTTGTTTTCCATACAGTGATATGTATATCCTTTAGTCTTCCGCTTGCTTTTATCACTGAATCTGGAGTATGAATTGCAGTTTTGGTATAATTTTACTCATGTGAATGCTTTAACTCAGACAACATTGAATCATAAACATTTTTGTTACATAAGTGACAGTCTGGAACTCAAGAGTCGGGTTTATACACGACCCCCGATTTTCAAGGTGTTACAATTTCTAACTTATTAGAGGCCACCTCAACAACTACAATAACACGTTAAGCCTCCCTAAAATCAGCAACCGAGGCCAGGAAGCCAAGCGCCATGGCCAGAAAATCAAGGACGCGTTTATGCCTTGACATCATCTGTAGATTACCCACTTCAGCCTCCAGAACATACATCCCAAGAGTACGAAGACCCAACGCTTGGGTATGATGATCCATCTGCACACTGGGATAGTGCCATATAGACATATGATGCCCCTGCACTCATGTATGAGGATCCAAGATAACCTTCAAGTCTCACCCCGCAATCTGACACTGAGATTAACAATGAAGTAGTAGAAGGTAATATTCTTATATTCACATCTCTTACTAGAACCTTGTTTGATTCTATATCCACACATTCGTTTATCTCTTATTTCTTTGTATGCTCACTGGGATTTGCACTTATACTGTTAGACAAGGAACTAGTCGTAGCAAATCCTCTCGGCAAATCTGTGAAACTAACTCATATATGTAAAGCATATCCCATCATGATGGAAGATGAGAATTTACCTTCAGATCTCATTGTTATGCCCATGAGAGAGTGCAATATCAGTTTAGGGATGGATTGGTTATCTCTATACTAAGCAAAGATCGACTATCACCAAAAGATTATTACGTTAGATGTCAATGGTCAAGTTTCATTAAAGTTCCAATGTGTAAGGAGGAAGAAGTCGCTGATTAGCTTATCGACCATCATAGAAATCAAGGTACCAGATGAGTACCAGATGAAAGACTAGCCCAGGTGCCCATAGTTAGAGAATTTCTTGAAGTTTTCTAAGATATCTCGAGCTTACCTCTAAAAAGGGATGTGGATTTCAGTATTGAATTAATACCAGGAACTGCAACCATTTCCAGGTCACCCTATTGTATGGCCCTAGTTGAATTAAAGGAACTAAAGGACCAGATTCAACAACTATTAGATTAGGGCTTCATTAGAGCTAACACATCATTATGGGGAGCACCGATCTTATTCATAATGAAGAAGGATGGAACTATGAGATTATGCATTAATTATTGGCAATTGAATAAAGTGACGATAAAGAACAAATATCTCCTTCTCGGGATTGATGATTTATTTGATTAGCTTAAGGGAGTGAAGTACTTTTCCAAAGTCGACCTGAGGTCAGGTTACCATCAGCTGAGAATAAAGGACGAAGATGTGCACAAGACAACTTTCAGGACTTGTTACGGGCACTACGAGTTCCTTATTTTGCCTTTTGGGCTGACCAATGCTCCTCCAATGTTTACGGACCTGATGAATCAGGTATTCAAACCCTATTTGGATCAAATCATCATAGTATTCATCGACGACATCCTTATATACTCCAATACTCATGAAGAGCACAAGTAACACCTCAAGATCACCATGCAAATGTTGAAGGAAAGTTAATTATATGACAAACTATCGAAATGTGAATTCTAGAAGCAGGAAGTAAAATTTTTGGGGCATGTAGTGTCAGAAAGAGGGATTTTTGTTGACCCTGCTAAAATTCAAGCTGTATTGGAATGGGAGCAACCTTCGAATGCATTAGAAGTATGTAGTTTTCTTGGGCTAGTTAGATATTATTGAAGATTTATAGAGGGGTTCTCCAAGATATCAAAGCCGTTGACCAGGAAGAATATGAGCTTTAAGTGGGACCATGATTGTGAGAAGGCCTTCTCTGAGTTAAAGAAGAAGCTAACATCAGCCCTAGTCATAGCAATACCAACCAAAGGAGTAAAGTTCATTGTTTATACATATGCTTCTTATTAAGGTTTGAGATGTGTCCTGATGCAAGAAGGCAAGCCCATAGCCTTCGCGTCTAGACAGCTAAAACCTCATGAAAGGAACTACCCCACTTATGACTTAGAACTTGCAGCAGTTATTTTTGCACTAAAGATTTGGAGGCACTATCCTTATGGGGATAATTTTGATTTATATTCAGACCACAAAAGCCTGAAGTATCTATTCGATCAGAATGAATTAAATATGTGATAGAGGAGATGGATAAAATTTCGTAAGGACTACTATTTTGATATTTCATATCACCCAGAGAAGGCAAATGTCGTAGCCGATGCTTTAAGCAGGAAGACACGAAGACTTGCAGCCAGTCTAATGATCAAAGAATGGGAGATGTTAAACGTTATCAAGGATTGTAATGTATTGCTCCATCTTGAAGAAACTCAGGTGCATCTATGTAACGTGCAACTTAATCTGCTAAGTAAATCTTTTAGTTAAATTGGTAATTTAGTTCTTTAGTATTTAGAATAGAGAAGGGATCATGATAAATCTTTCTCTTAGGTTCGTTTTTCTCTAGAAACTCAAAAGAACAAGCAAAAGGAATAGGAAAGGAGAATGCAAAATGGCAAAGGCAATGTATTCCAAATAAACTTGATTTGAAATAGTGGATTTTGGATGAGGCCCATAGGTCAAGATTCACTATCCATCCAGGGGAGACCAAAATGTAACACGATATTACGCGTTAATACTGATGGAACAACATGAAGTGGGAAATCATCGAGTATGTATTTAAATGTGTGACATGTCAACAGGTGAAGGCAAACCATTGAAGACCGCCGAGACTCTTAGAGCCGTTACCGGTCCTTAAGTGGAAGTGGGAGCATATATCCATGAATTTCGTAGTAGGATTTCCGAAGATGGTTCGACACCATGACACCATATGGGTAATTATGGATAGGTTAACAAAATCCGCGTACTTCATTCAATAAAGATTTCAGCATCAACAGATGAGTTGAGTAAAATCTACATTAAGGAGATCGTCAAGCTTTATGGTATTCCAGTATCTATCGTCTCCTACTAAGATTCTAAGTTGGAATCATGTTTTTGGGTGAGTCTACAAAAAGCATTGGGCACTACCCTCAACTACAACACTGTATTTAACCTGCAGACAAATGGCCAAACAAAAAGGATGAATCCGATTTTAGAAGATATGCTACGTAGTTGCATCCTTGACTTTAAGGGTTATTGGGACGACCATTTACCATTAGTGGAGTTCGCCTATAAGAACAGATACCAAGCCAGCATCAGTATAGCACCATTTGAGGCCCTATATGAAAGACCATGTAGATCGTCAAGCTCCTGGACCGAAGTAGGAGAAAGGACATTGTTGGGACCATAACTTGTTCAGGAGACCTCCGAAAAGATCGCCATCATTCGGGAACATTTGTGCACCACCCATGGTTGTTAGAAGTGCGATGCGGATTATCAACTTATAGAATTAGAATTTTATGTTGGAGATCATGTATTCTTAAAACTCTTGCCATTGAAGGGAGTTGTGAGTTTTGGGAAGAAAGGGAAACTTGCGCCTCGTTATATCAGACCTTTCGAGATTTTACAAAGAATAGGTGTCATAGCATACCGGTTAGCTTTACCTCCTTAATTGTCTAATATCCACAATGTATTCTATATTTCCATGCTTCAAAAGCATGAGCTAGATGCTTTGCACGTCATCAATTAGGAGTCGCTAGAGATTCGGAAGAACATCACATATGAGGAATAAGCAATATGCATACTTGATGTAAGGAACAAGTGCTTCAGATAAAATATTATACCACTTGTGAAAGTATGATGAAGTCATCAAACCAAGAAAGAAGCATCATGGGAGCAAGAAGAAGAAATTCTAGAAAAATATCCCTAACTCTTTTAGGTATGTAAATTTCGAAGATGAAATTCTGGTAAGGGGGGTAGAATGTAACAAACCATTTTTTTTTTGATAACGCGAACTAAGTCCCACTAATCCCCTTGGTGTGGCCCACCAAAACTTTAGATCGCCATCAATTTTTAACCCATGCCCTAACATGACTAGGTAAAAAAGATGAACGGAATGGATTCCCTACAATGCCACTTTGGGGCCCATTAGGTAAATAAATAAATAAAATATACGACAAGTGACGTGCTACTATGAAACCAACCTTCCTGAGTTTTTTTTTACTCCATTCACAACAAAAGGCTCTTGGAACCATCTATTACCTGGGCCCAAGGTCATGATCTGAATCGTTCATTCAGTGGATGTTATCATTTTAACCCATCTTTAAAATAAAAAAAAGCACACACACACACACACACACACAATACATGACATATGTCACCACCAAATCCATATCCCGAACCTCTCTCCCACTTCTCCCATTTTCTTTGCTCGACAACGGGATGATTTCACATCCAAAGCCACCTAAACCATTCATCTTATGAAAAGAAAAAAAGAAAAATAATAATGTTAACAATAATGATATGCGTTTTGCACGCACGTCGCATCAACTATGAAGCCACGAACCTCCGAAACCACTAAAAAATTTCATTAAAAGCCTTCATCCTTTGCTTCCCAATCTTTCTACTTCAAACTCCATCATCCTGAAAAAGTGAATTATCAAAAACCAACGATCAACAATTCGCCATTAGAGAAGGTACCATCTTCCTCGGCAAGATCATCAACAATTAAGTTGTGTTATAGCCGTCTCTTGACACGGGTCACGCATCAGGTAGGTGATCTAATCACGCATCAGGTAGGTGATCCAAACCACACCCACATTTAAATTTATACCTAAATATCATAGGCATTGAATCCTTTTGTGTTAATGTGTTATTGAATAATATACATATTAGATTGATGACTACTTGTGTATAAAAATCTAAAATATATTATGTTTGTTCTTCCCCCTTAGTATATGCCTTTTTTAGTTACCATCAAACGGTTTTATTTTTAATTATAAAATTCATGAGTTTCTTTTGCTTTATTAAATAAGGTACACAAAAGATGATTATTTCATAAAAATCTAAAATGTTATATATGCAGTATATCAATTTTTGGGAGAACACATTGTTGATGTAATGTAGCTGAAATTAGTTATATTTGGTATATAGAAATTGTGAAATTTTAGAGTATATGATTAAAATATTGTGATACGGGTACTCTGCCCTAGGTCATTCCTAAAAGATCGGTACAAATGCTTTGCCCTGGGTAATTCCCAAAAAGATACATATACGGGTGCTCTACCCGGGGTTACTTCTCAAAGATTGGCACGGGTGCTCTGCCCATGGTAATTTTTAAAAAGATACACATACGGGTGCACTGACCTGGATTAACTCCTAAAACAAATCACGTGGTGCTCTGCCCAGGGTCGTTTCCTAAAAGATATCACGTAGTACTCTTCATTCCCTAAAAGATCATCATGGTAGGTATATTTTCAAGTTAATTGCAGAGGAGTGTATTTTTAATTAAATCATTTATAGAATCATTTTCTTTAATTTTAAAATATTTTTGTGAATACTTATTGTGTCCTTAAATGTTAATTATTATTGTTATTATTATTATTATTAAGTTGTGTAATTGTATTAATGTACAAATTTCAGTTGAGATAAAAATAATCCTATTGAGTTGTCGTACTTAGGGTGTTTAAATATTTAAGGTACCAGGTATAAATAATTCAAGGTGGCATGCTTTTATTGATGAGACAAAGTCATATTCAATATTAGGAATTACTTTTGTTTTTATTTTAGTTTAAACTTAATGGATTATGTATTTCCTTTTACTTAATTTGATTTTAGTGAAAGAATGATGCATTAAAGTTGAGTTGACTTTATTTAATTATTTTGGCATTGTGATATGGGATCTTTTATTTATACTTAGTTGATGTAAATGATGTTACGAGGAATATTTGTATATTGGGAATGAAAATATATAGTTATATAGACTTAAATAAAAGTGAATCTTGTACCTCACGGGCTTGGGATTTGGGTCCAGGTTACTCTACTTGGATACCCAAATTTCGGGACGTGACAATTAAAGTTTCTCAAAGTCTATCAACATCCATCAAAGTTCCTTGAAGTGTGTCAAAATTCATCAAAATTTGTCAAAGTCCATGTAAGTCCATCCAATTAAGCTAATATTGAATTTGAATGACCTCATTTTAACCCATATGA
This sequence comes from Magnolia kwangsiensis, assembly GCA_037074715.1. Taxonomy (NCBI): domain Eukaryota; kingdom Viridiplantae; phylum Streptophyta; class Magnoliopsida; order Magnoliales; family Magnoliaceae; genus Magnolia; species Magnolia kwangsiensis. Next base: position 31,853,801 of record CM073579.1, on the reverse strand, counting down.
TGGAAGAACAGTTTAATTAGGTAAATATTATAAAAGAACAATCCAATTAGGCATATATTTTAGAATAATGGTATTATTCCATTGATATTGAAGATGAACAGACCAAATGGATTATTGTTGAAGACCTATGATATGCTTGGGTGATGGCCCACAGACATAGTAGGGTATCTTGGTATGGACGTTGGAGGGCAGATTTCCCAAGGGATGAGAGATTAAATCATGTTTTCATTGGTTGCCTCGTTAGAGGGCTTTCGTTTGGGGGTAAGAGGGTGTAATATTTGACTAGGGTTGCCACTAACCTATTATTACAATCCTACAGTCGATTAGACCCTGTAGAAATGCTTAATAATAAGAACTCGAAGAGCCTTAACCCTAAGATGACTCGTGAGTTTGCATTTTGGTTGGTGGCACATATCCATTTTCAACAATTTTCCAAACATCATCGTCCAAGGATTGTAAAAAATATTTCATTCTTACTTTCCAATATGCATAATTTGAACCATTAAAAATAGGTAGTCAAGAGACCGACGTTTCCTCTCCTTTGCCATAATTTTTACTTCGATTACAATCTCCTTTTAGATTGTTAAACCCTTCAATAGGAACCCGCTTTAATACCAATTGAAATTACAGTAAAATCGCTGTTGTAGAAGTATGGAATTAGTCCAAGTGTCCTAGAGGGGGGTGAATGGGACTTTTTCAAAAAATCATTTTCTTATAACAACAAACAATGCCTAACTTCAATCAAGATAACTAAGGCAAAGTAACTTTATGGCTTCCAAGCCAATAGAAGGTCCAAACACATAGACTACATAAGATTTACATGTAAAGAAACTAGCCTATGAAGATAGTGTATGTGACAGTGTATCAGAAGTGATTCTTATCAATGCTTAGACATTTACTTAATCATGCATCATAATAATTATTTGATAGACATAAACATTATTAAATCAATGTATAAAAAGCAATCCCAAAGACAATCATATATAATGGTTCGCCTACTTCCCTACTCCACTCCCAGCTAACTCACTCTCTCCTAGAATCTACTGGATTTTATTATCCAATGGTTTTAAATCAGGTTAACTATGAACCTTCACAACTTACACAAGGTTAACTAAGGAGCCTATACAAAGCAACTTTAAATGCCTACACAAGGTGACAAGTCCTAAACAAGGACACAACTAAGTGTCTACATAAGGCAACTTATGCCTACATAAGGAAAAAGCCTACACAAGGCACACATCCTACACAAGGACAACATATTCTCCCGTTGGAGGCATAGAAAGGTCTTGACAAGTTTGTTAACTCAAATTCTAAATTCCAATCCTACACAAGGAAAGGGCTTCAGACTAAATAAACTCTATATACTTACAAGTGAGTGAGTCCCTTTCTCGCAGAATCTGAAGATGATCTTCTTGTTGATAAAGAGCCTTCAGCTCCCTTGAACTGTAACCACTTCTGATGCTTCGATCAATGCTCAAAGGTTATGAGGTTTAGGGTTTGGTCTGATCTTCTCTATTAAATGATATGATTTAAATACATAGAGAAGATTCCCATGAGCTAAGCATTTAAGAGTTTCAACACAATGATTTACCTATAACGAGTGCTACTGAAAACTTAATGAATGTTAGAGTTCATGATTCAATCCAAGCAATGAATATATGAGTAAATTCTTGTGCAAAGGATTAAATGATGAACTCTAATGGGAAAGAGGGAATGAAGATAAGAGTATTAACTCTTGCAACAACTCTCTTAAACTCTCTTAAATTCTAGTTCATTTTTTTAAGAGGCAAGCATGTGTATTTATAAAGTTGAATCCCCAATTGTAAAATATGGAAAGAAATCTGACATTGTCGATGCCATCAAAATTCAAATTTTGATGTCATCGAACATTCTTCGATTGCATTGACCTCCTACACAGGGTATTCAATTGGGTGTAGGACAGATTTTGTTCCATCTCATCGAGTACCCTTCGATGTCATCGACATGCACTTCGATGTCATCGAGGTATGTTTCAATGCCATTGGGATTCCTTTTGAAAAATACACAATGATTGCTGGACAGTTTTATCCCTTGTTCGATGCAATCAATCAGTCCTTCAATGCAATTAAAATTTGAATTTCAATACAATTGAACAATCTTCGATGTGGCCAAACATATCAGTTTTACCTAGAAAGCTTACTGGATAAAATGGTCCTCATTTTGATGTCATTGATCAGTCTTCGATGCCATTGATAACTCACTCTCGATGTCTAACACTACAAACTTTTCAATACCCGAGAATTGGAAGTTCTCGAGTGTTATCATGAAATTTAACTTAATATGTACATGTGTACAATATCAATTTAACTATATTGACCTTACTTCTATTCTCATATTTGAATCTTACCGTTAAGAATAATCTTCATCCATAGATTAAGTCATCCGACCAATGATTTTAAGATAAGAACATCATATATCCAAGTAAACCCACTTATGATCATCTATTTATAAAACTGACCATACACCCACCTATATATATGATTAGATTAGTAACCATCAGGTTTTTCTATTTTAAACCTGTCATCTAACCATCTATTGTGTGGTTTGATATATGTACATTCCTAATTAATTTGGTGAATACCTCCTTATATATAATGATTTAGATATAAGTCCTTTTGTAAGAATTACTTATAAACGTGCCTAAAACCATGTAGAACCATTAGATTTTCCAAAACTCTCATATCCACAATAATTATGAAAATGCCATTAACCTAGACTCTTAAATTCTAGATCACATGGTTCTCATAATCCGCTTGATAATAAATTTTATGCCATGCCTATTTATCATAAATTAACCATATACGTCAAATTTCATCCCTTCGATCATTGTAAAAGTTGCTCAATGGACAAATTAGCCTATAACAATTGATTTTGGTGTCCATCGAGTGAAGAAACCTTGTGGGTAGTCGTAGTTAGACATTTTCTTTCATACGAATGACTTAGATTGCCTATAATATGGACTAGGTGTAAAATATGAAGACTCCACTTTGATAGGCTTTTACTTAGCCACCAAATTATCTTTTAGTACTTACTAACTCTATATAAACCTAGATCTTCATATCTAACCACTTCTGCCATCCATCACAAATTAAACTTGGACCACACCTTGGGTTCATATGACTATGATATTACACAAAATTTGGATCTCGGTCTATGATCCTACACTGTTGAATGCAAAAGCCAACTCCTTCCTTTTGACACAAAAGGTGAAATTTCAGATCTAGGACTTTTCCACCATCGATCAACCACCAAATTTTTTTCGAACCGTTTGCCTATCATAACTACACATTTTCTTTAAAATTGGGCCCTGATCATTAAGTGTGGACCATTAAGCTCGTTTTAACACCTACTAGGAGAAGTTCCAGATTATCATATATAAAGCTCAGATCTGCTTCGTATTTAGACTCATAGGCCAACATAACCTAATTAGATGGAAAATTGAAACGAATTTCCCAAAAATTCATCGCAGTGGACCCACTGATTCCGTACAATCAAACTGGAATGTGTAAGTTCGGCATGCCCACGCATGAGGCATTTGTTTCGTAAGAGGTTTTTGCGTGGGAGTAAAACACATATAATGATACAATGCGTGGCCCACCTAGGACTTAGATCGGTCCCATATTTGAGGCCATAGTTGAAGATGATCTTGCAAAGAGGGTGAATAGAGTGGATTGCTCAAACAAACGCCTTAGTGAGCCCCACTTAGCCTGTATACATATTATATCCGGATAAAGGAAGATGGAATCGGTTCGGTAAGCAACTTCTTATGTAACTCTCACTCACATGTTGATTAATGGTGTGACCTACTCAGAACCCAGATCCACCCCATATTTTAGCCCCTGGCTTAACATCACCATACAAAACAGATGACTAAAGTTGACCTCCCGAAAGACCACCAGAATGGGGCCCACCCACTCCTAAACCAAAATAAGAATGGACGCTATTACAGCGTTTGAAAGGAATCCGCACATGGAAAAACTTCCCTTCATCTAGGAAGCTTGACCAAGGCAAATCTACCATATCTGGGCCATCCATTCTCCAACAACAAGAGTTCCGATGCAACTCTAATATCCTAGAGAAAAAGAGAAGAAGAAGATGAACGGGAATGAGATGGAAACACGGTATTCCGCCGTCTTTCACACAAGCCAGTCATTTCTTGTGGACACAACTTTTGCATATATACATTCTCGCATCAAGGACATCAATCTAGTGGGCCCAGAGCACCAGATGACGATCACAAACCATCCATTTGTTGGCCACTCAAGTAGGAAACCTACCCCAACACAGTAGAGGAAACGGGGTAGCAAATATACACCTTGAATCGAAAGCCACACACAGACCAAACGTTGAGATTTCTGTGCGTAAATAAGCCAGCGTAAGGTGTTGTTGTCTTTGATTGGGACTCCTTGTTCCACCAAACTGAAGGCTTGTAAAAGCCTGGTGCGTGGAGCTGGGGAGGCACCATTTAACTCCCGCAGTAAGAGAGAGAGAGAGAGAGAGAGAGAGAGAGAGAGAGAGAGAGAGAGAGAGAGGCTCCTGCTGAACCACTTGAGTTCCTAGTTCATCCAAAAAATTTGTTCAAGCCAAGAAGAAGAAGAAAGAGAAAGAAAGAAAGAAAAGAAAGGAAAAGAAAAAAAAAGAGAGAGAGAAAGAGAGAGAAAGAGAGAAAGAGAGGAGGAGAGTTGAGTGTTGAGTCCTGAACCGAGTCAGGGCGAAGTTCAATCAGGTTGGAATTCTAGTTCGGTGATTTCAATTATGATTCAACTTTAGAAACATAATTAAATCTTAGGGTGAGTCGACCTTAAGGTGAGAGTTTTTGTCCTTTAAGCTTACTTTGATTTAATTCATATGAATTATCCTACCTTTTCATATTTACATGTTTCTGAGAGTTATCCTTTCAATTAATTTAGTTACTACCATCATTTACTTATCCTTTGAAAATTTTGATATTACGTATGATCTTCATGAATTTTGATATTATGTATGATCTTCATGAATTTTGACGCAAAAGGTGAAATTTCAGATCTAGGCCTCTTTCCACCATTGATTAACCACCAAATTTTTTTCAACCGTTTGCCTATCCTAACTACACGTTTCCTCCAAAATTGGGCTCTGATCATTAAGTGTGGACCATCAAGCTTGTTTTAACACCTGCTAGGAGAAGTTCAAGATAATCTTATGTAAAGCCCAAATATGTTTCGTATTTGGACTCATGGGCCAACATGACCTAATTAGACAGATGAATGAAATGGATTTCCCAAAAATTAATCATAGTGGACCCATTGATTCCGTACAATCAAACCATAATGTGTAACTTCCGCATGCCAGCGCACAAGAAATTTGTTACGTAAGAGGTTTTTTCGTGGGAGTAAAACACATACATTGATACAACATGTGGCCTACCTAGGACTCAAATCGGTCTTATTTGAGGCCATAGCCGAATATGATCTTGCAAAGAGGATGAACGGAGTGGATTGCTTAAACAAACATTGTAGTGGACCCAACTTAGCCTGTATACATATTAGATCCATATAAAGGACGATGGAATCGGTTAGGTAAGTAACTTCTTACGTAACTCTCACTCACATGTTGATTAATGGTGTGGCCCACTCGAAACCCGGATCCACCTCATATTTTAGCCCATGGCCTAACATCACCATACAAAATAGATGACTAGAGTTGACCTCCTGAAAGACCACCACAAGTGGGACCCACCCACTCCTTGGACCTTCACAGATGACCGGAGTTATGTTTTTAGATTTACCAACTCTATATAAACCTAGATCTTCAGATCTAACCACTTCTTACCGTTCATCGCAACTTAAACTTAAACCACACCTTCGCCTGACATGACCACACCTTTTGTGTTAAAAGGAAGGAGTTAGCTTCTGTGTTTAACGGTGTAAGATCATAAATCAGGATCCAAATTTTTTATAATATCATAGTCATGTGATGCTAAGGTGTGGTCTAAGTTTAAGTTGCGATGGATGGCAGGAAGTGGTTAGATCTAAAGATCTAGGTTTATATAGAATTGGTAAGTCCTAAAAGATAACTTGGCCGCTAAGTAAAAGCCTATCAAAGTGAGGTCTTCAAATTTCATACTTAGTCCATATTATAGGCAATCCAAGTCATTCGTATGAAGAAAAATATCCAACTACGACTACCCACAACATTTCTTCACTCGATGGACACTAAAATCAATGGTTACGGGCTGATTTGTCAATTGGGCCACTTTTACAATGATCTAATGACTGAAATTTGACGTGTATGGTTAATTTATGATAAATAGATATGGTATAAAATTTCTCATCTAGCGAATTGTGGGAACCATGTGATCTAGAATTCAGGGGTCTAGGTAAATGACATTTTCATAATTATTGTGGACATGAGATTTTTGGAAAATCTAATGATTCTACATGGTTTTAGGCACTTTTTTGAGTAGTTCTTATAAAAGGACTTATATTAAATCATTATATATAAGGAATTATTCACCAAATTAATTAGGAATGTACATATATCAAACCACACAATGGATGGTCAGATGACAAGTTTAAAATAGGAAAACCTGATGGTTAGTAATCTAATCATGTATGTACATAGGTGTATGGTCAGTTTTATAAATAGATTATCGCAAGTGGGTTTACTTGGACATATGATGATCTTGTCTTAAAATCAACAGTCGGATACCTTCATTTATGGATGAAGATTATTTTTAATGGTTAAATTCATGTTGGAGAATAGATGTAAGGTCAGGATACTTAGATTGATATCGTACATATGTACATATTGAGATAAATTTTGATGGTAACACTTGAGAACTTTCAATACTAAGGTATTGAAAAGTTTGGGGTCTTAAAATATACCCCCTTAAACATAATTTTGCCCCACAAAATTTAGTACTTCCATAATCCGAGTCATTTTTCATGCCTCTAAGGATTCCTTACTTCCTATGTTCAAGGTAATATGAATAGATAGTTATAGTGGGTTTGAGCTCGATACATAGATCATTTGCCTATGCAATATAGAGGATCTACTAATATCGATTCGTAATCCTATTAAATCTCGATCCTTTGCTTGATCAAGGCATTGGGTCATTGAGATATACGAGGACTTTAGAATTCGTGTCAAACCGCATAAATTTCACTTAAACATGGTTCTATCAGTCCATATTCCCTATTGTTTTAGACTCATGGAGAATCTCATGTACTCTTATATTCATATAAAGGATGAGTCTACGTGGTCCATGTAAGACCCGTATCTTAGTCCGTACCGTTCCGTAGACTTCCGCGGTCTTATCGGTCGAATTTCGGCAACCTTCGACCCTTAACCGATATTTACACGCGACCCTGATTCGTATGCCATCCTGAGCCGACTCAACCCAAGACCATTACCATAGTGACCGTGCCATCGCTGCGGTTCCAATGCCGCGACTTGCACGCCGAGGCGATACCCTAGTCAGGAGATGTAGGCCAGCGTTCGGTGCAAGGAAAACGCCGCACGTTGCGAAACTCAAGAGAATCTCTACGATGTGTCACATTAATCCCATCAATCAATCAATCCATCAATCCATCAACATGTCAAGTACACATCACCTTTCACCTATTCCCAAGCAACCACAAAAGTCAAGATTTCCTTACAAAGCCCATACCTCTCTTACACAAAATGCCTCAAAAGTCAAGAATGTCTTATACCTCCCATGCCTTTCTTACACAAAAGGCCACCAAAGTCAAGGTTTTCTTACACACCCATCATTCATCCATCCATCCATCACCCATCTCTCTCTTTACAACTCTCTCTCTCTTTCTCATTTTCAAATTCATTTCAAGCCACCAAAAACCCCTCATATGTATGAGTCTCTCCCTCTCTTCCAAAACTCCAAAGTGGCCCACTTTCCTACCCCATCATCTCCCATCCTAGCCATCCATTCCTCATCTCACCCATTGAAATCAAGGCTAAGGAGCTAAGGAGCCCATAGGAACAAGAAGATCGGACGGTGGTGCTAGTTAATACTAGTTTTTCATGTTTTTAAGATGGGCCAAGTGAGGTCAACCGATCAATAGTTTGGATCTCACTTAAGACCCTAAGTTGTGGCCGATGGACCACTTTGATCATCATGATCATCCATGATGGGGCCATTCTCCATGGACCCCATCATGATGTTTATTTCATTACATTTAAAGGTCATCTAGACCGTCCATATTGGTGGAGAAAGGATCTCCACCGTTGAATTCGATTTTTGTTAGTTTCATGTGTAGAGGGACCTATTTTATTGTATGATCTCTTACCAGGGAGGGCTCATAGTGGCAGAGCCCTCCATCATAAGCGTGTCTCACCCTCTATCTCTCTCTCTCTACTTCATTTTCTTTGTTTAGATCATGTTGTGTTTGTGTGGCCCACTTGAATGGACCCCACCTTGAAATATTTATCTTGTTCAAGCTTTCTTCAAGTGGGGCCCACCTTATATGTTGTACCCACATCATCCCTCAGTGGTGGCCCACCTAATCAGGGCCCACCACAATGTAATTTCTTCAAGGACCCAACTGTCCAGCGTCCCAGACGCTGGACATCCCTAAAAAAAAAAGAAAAAAAGAAAAAGAAATGGAGCTTTTGGGGTGAGCCACCTGCATAAGCCCCACCTTGATGTATGGGAACAATCCAAGCCGTCCATCCTATTCCTTGGATCATTTTAGGCATTGAACCAAGAGTTGGGGTTGATTGGAGGATCTGGTGGCCATAGCGTCGAAGATTACATCATTACCTTTCAAAGATCATTTTCTTATTTCATTTTATTTTCTAAACACAAAAATTACTCTATATTAGACTCGTTAGATTTGTTCCGAGTCGAGGAAGCCAATGGACAGGGTGGATCATCTTGATGGGGGCCCCAGACGCGAAAAACCCCGAAAAATGGGTTTTTCCAAATTTTTAAGAAAATAAAGTACAGAGGTAAGCCTCTGCCTCTGACGCTGCAGTAGCAGCACGTGCTGCGTGTAGCGGGCGGCCGTGCAGCCACTCACGGCTGCTGCTATGGGCCCCACCATGCTGCATATGTTATATCCACGTCGTTCATATGGTGGGCCACCCCCTGAGGTGGGCCCCCTCCAAGTTTCAGCTCGATCCAACACTCAGGTGACCCACACAGCAGGAAACAATGTTAATTGAGCGCCTACCATTGAAACCCTTATGTGGGCCACAGAAGTTTCAGATCAATCTGAAATTTGTGTTTTCACTTCATCCAGGTCTGAGTGACCTTATGAACGGGTTGGATTTCAAATAAACACTGAGGTGGGCCCCACGTGGAGCTCACTCAATGCAGGTGTTTTATTCACGCCACCCCACACGCTGGGTGAAAAATAAATATTGCAGTGGGCCTTCCCTTGGCCCACACGCTGGGTGAAAAGTAAATATTGCAGTGGGCCTTCCCTTGGTCCACACGTTGGGTGAAAAATAAATATTGCAGTGGGCCTTCCCTTGGCCCACACGCTAGATGACAAGTAAATATTGCAGTGGGCCTAGGCCATGCGGCCACATGAACAGTTTGGATGGAAATAAACATCATGTTGGGTCCCAGTCTGGATGGAAAATAAACATTTTATTAGGCCCTTTTAAATGTAATTTAAGGCCCATGGGATTAGACCCATTTGATGTGTTCCAAGGCCCATGGGATTAGGCTCATTTAAGGTAATTTAAGGCCCATGGGAGTGGACCCATTTGATGTATTCCAAGGTCCATGGGATTGGACCCATTTAATGTATTTTAAAGCCCATGGGAGTAGGCCCATTTGAATTGTATAAGGCCCATGGGTCGAGAACCATTTGATGTAGTCTAAGGCCAACGGGTTATGACCCATTGCAATACACATAAGGCCCATTAGTGTGGTCCATTTATGTGGCTCATTTGATGAATAAAAGGCCCATATGTTACGGCCCATTTGATGTATTTAAGGCCCAATTGGACGTACCTAAAGTCCATTGCAATGTGTGATCCCAACACGGATTATATAATGATCGCGCCTTGGGAGCAATGTTGGTTTGACGTCCACATTGCGAGTGTAATGTTGGTTGGACGTCCACATTACAACTCTCCTTAGGGCCCATTGTTAGAACCGTATTTATTGTCTATAGGCCATCTAGGCCCATCTGCTTTGCAAGGATAGTGCATTACTTTATAACATGTTTACTCTAGTTCTATGACTCATGATCATACGCATCATATGTATGCTTGATATGAGAATTGACTGATCATAGCATATGCCTTCGTGCAGGTTGTTTATACGCTCCCGGTTAGGCGGTGTTGCCCTACATGAGCGCACGATATGCGCAGGATTTGTTGCATGACTGGATAGCGTGATTCATGCATTTGGCATTTATGTGACATGGTTATTGTATGCCCTAGCGACATCGGGGTCGTAGCCTCCACAGGCATATCGTGGTTAACAGGTTTGGATACCGAAAATCTTGTTCAACATGGGGTGCTATAGATATCCCTGGGTGAAAGTCCCTAAACCCTTATGGTACCAAGAGTGTAACGCCCTGAAAAAATCTGTACTTAGGCTCGAGTACCAACTCGACCAGAAATCGCGTAGGATTAATTCCTTTAGAAAATAAGTGTAAGTTAGCTAGCGCAACGCTAGAGTAGCTGGGAAATAGTCCCTGATCACTTTAAATACGTTCTACAAGACCCAAATCGAGTAGAACCAAAGATGCTATAATACTCTAAAACCTCGGATCAAACTCTAAACCGGTTTGTTCTCTGGACCACTTGGAAACTTTGTATTGGATCTAGACCGCGTGTCGAAAGTTCGATACCTACAATCTTAGACAGTTAGAACCGCTTAGCTGAACTTGACAATCATTTCGAAAATCAAGTTCAACCGACATTCTCAGGCTATTTCATTGAGCCTGGAGTGAAGAGGGTGAGAATAGGGTAAGATTTGAAATTTAAAATTCAAATCTGGCACACGACTTGACGCGTTATTATTAAGCATTCTGACCATCAGAATTCAGCCAAATTACACCCTCAGATAAGGAAAAATTTCTATTTCATATGAGACTTGTAGACCTGATCTACATGCGGTGACCACTGAACTGAAACTGGACTGCCACGGGCGATCTATGAACACTGTTGGACTGAAAACGGGATGTGAGCGACATCCAACGTGCATGAACTTAAGTCCGATCGCGTTCGGCCAGGGGACCACCAGAAATGGTCTTTTGGACTGAAACAGCCCCGATTTGGATATACCTTAAGTATACATTGTTCCCGAGCCTATTTCGGGCATGTTTGGGCTTATAAAAGGGGTTGAAACCCTCTCATATCTCTCCCATCCAAATTTGAAAAAAACCCTAGTTTGAGAGAGAGAAAAGGTGAGAGATTGTGAGAGAGAGTGGACGAGAATTTCCTGCTGCTGGTGCTACCTGCTACACGTGATTAAGCAACACGCTCCAATCACTTTGCCAGTGATTTCTCCACTTTTCTAGGTAAGAAAATACCCAAATTAGTTGTTGATTTTCCGATCCTTAGTTTCTATAGCCTGGTAGCTGATGGATCTTGTAAATCAGGTGCCTAGTCGCCGTAGACGAAGCGTGTACGCTCCGTTCGAATTGATACACCTATAGGAGAAAAGGTGCGGATTTTAGACGCTTTGATTGACTATTTCCAACGCTTTCAATGTCGTTTAATAGTAGATTATCGACGGCAACGCCATTTGACATATACAACACGCTGTCCGTTTCCTGTTTGATAAGCAGACGAAAAATATGAGATTTAGGGCATTTTAGTCATTTGTAGGAAATACTGTTTTCATCCATAATTTGCTGATGTGATTGACATGGCTTCTTGTCGCATTAGGATATTAGGAATGCGTGCATAATTAGTTTGGCGAAGAGATTCGCCTAAATGGGCACTTTGAGTCGACATACTATATGTAGACTTAAGTGTGTAGTGCAAGTGTTTGTATAAATGCTTGTATTAGTATGTATTGAATTAAATGGTGTTATGAATTAGTTTGAGATTGATTTCTCAATTAATATGCTGATGTAAATGATTTCCTACATGTTAGCTATATGCATGATTTCATTATATGTATGAAATGCATGTGCTTGAAGATTTACTTAAGTTGTATGTTATAACATGTGTTAACATGCTCACATGGTTGTATTTCATTTCCAATACTCTCATATGATTGCTGATGTAAATTCATATATGTTTGGGACTATACCTAGTCCAGGGAGTCGGCAACCGAGCAAGTTCATGGTTGGCCTATCTTTGCCACGAGCGACGCGTCGATGAACGCGAGTCGTGTCTCGGGGTTGGCGGCAGTGGTTAGGCCACACGAGATGTTTTACGCACTTCATGTCGTTAGATTTGAGATGCGCTCGTGCTAGTCGAGCCCCTCAAGTAACCCGACTGGCCGTTGTATGTTCACCCTGTATGAGTCACAACTGCTTGAACCTAGGGTACTGAACTTACCATTGTAAACCCTGTCAACCATGGTACCTTGATCCATGAAGACTCATGAGCTGGGCATGGTGGTATGGGACACCGTGGTCGAGCTGTCGGCCTACGCTAGGGCCACAAACCTCCCCGTAGTGACCAGTGAGCACCTATGTCTCGTGAGCAGATTATGGTGGTATGGGACACTATATTCTTGCTGTCGGCCTACACTGATCAGGAAACGAGTCCTTTGTAGTGACCGCGAGCGTATTCTGAGTCTACAGGAGGCGACGACCCTTCCGTAGCAGTGAGAGTACAGTAGGCCTGTATTGATAAGGTGATGGGGGAGCGGTGCAACGAGTGCGAGCAACAGCCCTAACAGCCCTTGCAGCGACCTACAAAATATACATCGTATGAGATTACTAGGAGTGACGACCCTAGACAGGATCTGTGTTGGGATTGATACAAGGGAAGTACCTTTGTTTCCCAATACTGCTGGTTGAATGGACTAATAATAACTCGGCAATCATATCACCATCACATTGCATGTGCCTGGAAGATGTGGAGCACTGAGCGGTACGCAAGCATACCACGGACGAAGATGGTGCCGTATGAGGGAGAATGTCGGTGAGGGCATCCATCATGTCATGTCATGTTGCATTAACAACAGTATCAGGATTGTGTGATTTACTGCTTTACTATTATCGCATGATTGATTTGAGAACATGTTAGTCCTTGCTCTATTATTCCACTGAGTTAGCTACTCATTTCTACGTTACGGGATGGTGTTTGCAACACCCACCAGACCCTGTCTTAGATGCAGGTGAGGCGGAGATCCAGGAGGGAGAGCCGAACTATGATGAGGACCAGGATGAGTTCTCATACATGCAGTACCACGACGGCTTTGATTAGGTGGCCTGGGTTGACGGGACTTCTCAGTGGGACTCTTTTTGGAAATTTGATTTTGTTTATTTACATGTATATGAGACTCAGAGATGTATTCATACTTTAGAGACAGTCGAGATCTACTTTGTTTTCCATACAGTGATATATATGCTTTAGTCTTCCGCTTGCTTTTATCACTGGATCTAGAGTATGAATTACGGTTTTGGTATACTTTTACTCATGTGAATGCTTTAACTCAGACAACATTGAATCATAATCATTTTTGTTGCATAAGTGAAGGTCTGGAACTCGGGAGTTGAGTTTATACACGACCCCCAATTTTCAGGGTGTTACAAGTTGGTATTAGAGCATGAATAATATTATACCGGGCCTGGGTTATGGTCACGCGACGTATGCTGTAGCTTTTTTTGACTTAGGTAGGTGCGAGAAGGGTCTAGAAACACTTATAGGATCGCAGATTCGCCAATAGGCGAAGTTTACTCGTATCGATCGCGCGATCGAGTCCGTAACGCATATAGGGTCACGTGAAGCGACCTGAGTAGATCTTAGGTTGTAAGTAGGTGGGTTGAGATATTCTTTGAGCAGTTCTAAACCCATAAATATGAATCCTTGGGCTGTGGGGTAACCACAACCCTTACATTCAATCGCTAGGGCTTAAAAACCCCGTTTCACCTAATTTCTTCAAAATTCTTCCTCGTACTACTCCATTCTTCAATTATTTCTTATTCTTTTCATATTAGGAATTGATCATAATATGAAAATAATATAAAATCATACTTCGATAAAATTTTATAGTGAATAGTAAAATTTCATGAAAACTGGCCATTAGGCCATTCTAAGTTTATAATCTTTAGTAACTAATGGGCTAGATGAATGTATTAGCTCCTTCTACCTCAAAATCATATGCTGCATGATAGGAGATTGCATTCATGTTTACAGATTGGCCACAGAAAGCCCCGAACACATATTTGGGCCTCCATAGGGCAATATACAATGAACGAAGGTAGGGCCCATAGTTTTTTGAGGTCCCTAGGCCAAGGGGACTAGACCCATGTGGTCCCACCAACCAACGTGAGGGATGGTCGGCAATGCCATCGCCGATCCGACGATGCATCGCCGTCCGATGTAGCCCACTTGATGTAATTTTTGTTCCGTGGGGGTATTTTGGGTAATACACCCCCCCCCCCCCCCCATGTATGGTTCGTCCATAGAAAACCCCTACTTCCTTCACAACAGCCCCCTTCCCTAGCTCCATTTCACGATTTCTTGCTGCCCTATCTCAAATCCTTGCTCCAAATCACTCACAAACCCATTCTTTGTTGAAAACGACCCCACTCCATCACTCCATCATGATTTGCAACTCTCCCTCTTGCAAATCTCATCCATTGGAGCTCCTATAATTCCCAAAACGAGCTGAAATCGTGAGGAGCTCCATTCCCCTTTTTCATTCTCTTTTCTTTCTGAAAATCTATCCTAGGGGAGCTTGAAGCATCCCTCTACAACGCCTAGATCTCCCTTTTTCCTTTTGGGCAGCCATTTCTCAACATTTTTCTCATTTTTTATGGATTTTTTGAAGCCATTTTGGGTCTTTTATCTCTCTCCTCCATCCTCTCTTTGATGGGAAAGAGAAAGACCACAGCGAATGAGGCTGGGCCTAGTCGCCCTGCTCAATCAAGAAGATCGAAGGGTGGCGCCGCTAGCTCAAGCGCCACCGCAAGTCCAAGCACAGCCCGAGAGTTCCATACAAAACAGGATTTGGATCCCCATACTCAACTTGGGTGAGTGATTTTAGCAGAGATGCCTCACGGCGAATACACTGACCGTAAGGTGTTGTTTGAGGCAGATGTGGAAGGACGACTCTTCGGTGAATTCCTGTTATTCGAGCATATTGAAGCTGCGCATTGAGGTCCGCTATTTGAAGCTCGTGCTCGTGCTAATGTGAGCACCGTTCGTGCCTTCTACGCTCGTATCCAGAGTCCTACACTGGAGCCATTGCAATTCAAGATTCCTTTTGGTAGAGACCGGATGACTACGATCAATGTTCGGTTGATAGCGCGACTTCTGAACGTGCCCCTGGGTGATGTTCATCCCACTGTGAGGAATTTGAGGAGTAGGCGTGAGCGAGATCACCGTACCAGGTTCCTATGCGGTAAACTGGTTCCATGGCAGCCTAATAATAGCCTCAAGGCGTCTCATATATCTGATGATTTATGCCTGCTACACCACATTTGCACATTCAATGTGTATCCCAGGTCGACAAATCGCATTGAGTGTACTCGCCTTATGGTTGATTTCTTGTCTCAGGTGGCCCAGGGAGAAATGTGTGTATGGCCACTTTCATCTTGCGACAGATAATCCTCATAGCAAAATCAAGAAGAACGTCTGAGTCGCTTCCTTTTGGTCGGTTGATATGCAAGATCACGCTTGAGTTTGCTTACAGACTTGGGCCGGAGTTGCCAGTTCCGATTCACAGCATTGATAAGTCTACCATGGTCAAGATGAAGATCGGGTCTCAGTACCGTGAGACTCAGCTTGAGGAGGATAGCGAGGATGATTTTGATGATGAAGAGGATCCAAGTGAGGGAGAACCTGGAGCAGAAGTTGAGGTAGAAGAGGAGGCTCAAGATACAGATGAGAGCCCTCCTCCTTCTGCTCAGGCTACTGGTGATGATCGCATTGCCCGAATTGAGGAGAGCCAGGTCACCTTGCGAAGAGAAGTTCAGAAACTTTGGACTGAGGTCGAGGATACTAAGGCCGTTATGAAGAGGAAATTCAGCATGGTGACTCGCACCTTGAAGGCGATCCTGAGCTGCTTGCAGGATAAGGGTGCTCCTCCTCCGTCACCCGACTCAGACTAGCGATGAGATCTTTGATATTGTTGTTAGTAGTTTGTCGTTTCCTGCTTTAAGTTGTGTAAGCCTATTAAGGCTAGTGCTTTACTTATGTTGCTGTTGTAACTTTAACTGTCTTAGTTCCCATGTACTTCTTGTCATGATGCTTGTAAGGAGATATCCCTTGTATTGTGACAACTTTAATTAAATGAAATGCATGGAATGCCTTTGACTCTTTATGTGAATGATTGCGGTGTGTTTGTGCTATTGAGACTGACAAGGTTGCGCCCTATTTTGAATATAGGGAATGCCACCGAAGGCTACACGGAGCACAGCTCGGCTTACAATGGATGAGCCTATGGATCAGGCTCCTTCGCAGTCTGATGCACATGAGGACCCTGCTGTGGGCCCGATTCCTGAGACAGCACGTGCGTCTCAGCCTACTACTGGTCCTACAATTGGACCACCGCCTTTCACACCACCCGTCAGAGAGCAGTACCGTGCGTCTTCTTCGACGCAGTACGTGCCACAGCCTGCTCCACCCCTAGACAGATTTGAGCAGATGATGGCTATGATGCAGCAGCAGCAGCAGCTCCTGACTACGATTGTGGGGACTCTAGCCTAGGGTGGGAGTGTGCCTCCACCTGCACCACCTGCGCATCCAGCTGAGGATGCTTATACATATGCTCAGGATGAGGGCATGGCTCATCCTACATCACCTACTTACCCTGCGGGGAATGCCGCAGACACACGGAGCTTATTAGAGCGATTTCAGCTCTTACGCCCTCCCACTTTTACGGATTCTCATAGACCCGAGGAGGCCGAGTATTGGCTCGACCGTCTGTCGAAGATACTGCGGATGCTACATTGTTCAGAGGCTGAGCAGGTCGAGTTGGCTATGTTCTTGTTCGAGCGGGAGGCCAGCTTATGGTGGGACAGTGTGTTGCGGACCGTTGCCACCGATTTCATATGGACCTGGGCAGCGTTCGAGTTCCGCTTCCATGAGAAATACTATCCCTAGACGTACAGGCATGAGCGGGAGAATGAGTTTCTGTGCCTCAGACAGGGAGGCATGACAGTGACTGAGTACGAGCATCGATTCACCGAGTTGGGCAGATACGTCCCGACTATTCTGGCTGATGAGCAGATGCGCATACGGCGCTTTTTAGAGGGTTTACGACCAGATATTAGGTCGAAGATGTGCTGCGTGAGCATTCCCTCCTATGCAGAGCTGATTCATATGTCCATGCAGGCAGAGCAGGATGTGGATCGACTTACCCGATCTCGTGGCCCTATTGCTCCTAGGCCACGACCAGAGCTACAGGACAGGCCCTTTGCGGGCAAGAGGCCTCACGTCGACCCTCCTTCTCAGGCTACAGCGCCTGTACCACCGTTGTGGTGCCCCGAGTTATCATGTACATATTGTGGGAGAGCGGGTCATTCGACACAGAGTTGTTTTGCTCGGATGCGAGACAGTGGGTTCTCGCCGCCGCAGAAGATCGACCGTACATGCTCACAGGCGATATCAACACCGCCTTTACAGTTGGCTCCTGCGCACCCTTCCTTCAAACCTCCGGTATCTCCGATCAGGCCGCCTCTACGGCCCACGGCACAGCGGCCTAACCGGCCATAGCAGGCACGGGTGCATGCATTGACAGCTGAGGCAGCTGCGACAGAGACTTCTCAGCATTCGTTCTTTGAGGTCACCGCTCACATCGGAGGTATTCCTATTCTTGTGATGGTGGACATAGGGTCCACAATTTCATTGATATCACGTGCTATAGTCAGGCGCCTTGAGCTACCAACTATTAGGATAGATGGGGTGCGAGTTTATACAGGTCACGGGTCCTTTACAGATGCCACCCTGATGTGTGAGGGCTGTTTGGTGGATCTGGGGGGCAAGACGATCGCTCTTGATCTTGTCGTCGACCCCTCTCTCGTTTATCTCGACGTCATTCTTGGCATGGACTGGTTGACTGCAGTGAGGGCCGAGATTGACTTCGAGACTCATATAGTGACTGCCTACGAGTCAGAGGGCGCATCCTTCACATTTCCAGTGCGGATAAATCTCTCCTTCCGCATACTTAGTTACGCTACTTTACTACGGGATGCTGGTGTCCAGATACTTGAGCATACGCCAGTCGTTTGCGAGTTTGGAGATCTGTTCAGGAAGATCCCTAGTTTGCCGCCTCGATGAGAGATTGATTTCACTATCGATCTGGTGCCTGGTTCCACGCCCGTCTCACTGCTGACGTATCGCATGGCACCGTGTGAGATGGAGAAGTTGAGGACGCAGATTGATGGTCTGTTGGAGCTTGGCCTTATACGGCCTAGTGTGTCTCCTTGGGGAGCACCAGTCCTGTTCGTAAGGAAGAAGGATAGTTCGATGCGATTGTGTATTGATTATCGCAGGTTGAACCAGATCACGGTGAAGAACAAGTACCCTTTACCCAGGATCGATGACTTATTTGATCAGTTGAGAGGAGCGTAGTACTTCTCGAAGATTGATTTTCAGTCAAGATATTATCAGTTACGCGTCAGGGATGAGGACGTGAAGAAGACAACATTCAGGACCAGCTTTGGCCACTACGAGTTCCTAGTGATGTCGTTCGGTCTCATGAACGCACCAGCCGTGTTCATGGATCTGATGAACCGGGTATTTCGGCCTTTCCTCTATCGATTCGTCGTTGTGTTCATTAATGACATTTTGGTATACTCCAGGAATCGAGAGGAGCATGAGGAGCACTTGCCCTTGGTCCTGGATACGCTCAGACAGCATCAGTTGTTCGCACAGTACAAGAAGTGCGACTTCTGGAAGAAGGAAGTGAAGTTCTTGGGACACGTGGTGTCCAAGGATGGCATGACAGTTGACCTGTCTAAGGTAGCTGCAGTTCAAGACTGGGAGCAGCCTGGTTCTATCACTGAGGTGAGGAGTTTCTTGGGTATCGCTGGCTACTATCGACGCTTCATTTGAGATTTCTCGAAGATCGCGAGACCTCTATCTCAGTTGACACGGAAGGACATGAAGTTCGCCTGGAATGACAAGGCGGAGTCAGCTTTTCAGGAGCTAAAGGACAGACTTACGTCCGCCCCTGTGCTAGTATTGCCAGAGCAGGGGGTTAGGTACACTATATGCACTGACGCGTCTAGCGTTGGTCTGGGTTGTGTCCTTATGCAGAGAGACAGGGTAATTTCGTATGCCTCGAGACAATTAAGGAATCACGAGGAGAATTATCCTACACACGACCTAGAGTTGGCAGCCATCATATTCGCACTGAGACTCTGGAGACATTACCTCTATGGAGAGGAGTTTGAGCTCTTTTACGACCACAAGAGCCTCAAGTACATATTCACGCAGTGAGACTTGAATATGAGGCAGCGGCGATGGATGGAGACT
The DNA here is from genome assembly GCA_037074715.1 of Magnolia kwangsiensis. Lineage (NCBI taxonomy): Eukaryota > Viridiplantae > Streptophyta > Magnoliopsida > Magnoliales > Magnoliaceae > Magnolia > Magnolia kwangsiensis. The sequence continues at coordinate 31,834,193 of CM073579.1, read as the reverse complement.
TTGAAGGACTTCAAGTTCGAAGTCTCTTACCATCCTGGGAAGACGAACCTTGTGGCTGACGCGTTGAGCTGTAAGAAGGCGATAGAGTTTGTGGTTTCGCTGATGGTTACTGAGTGGGATATGGTTGAGTTTTTGCGAGACTTTGACCAGAAACTCACTGTAGAGGAGCCGTATGAGTTCATCGCACATGTGCAGGAGCGATCTCAGATCGATGACCGGATCATCGAGGTGCAGAGGGATGATGCGCATCTGACTGAGCTTCTAGAGCAGGCCAGTGATGATGCAGACGTCGAGTGGCGAGTTGGTATGGATGGGGGCATACTTTATCGTGGCCGCCTATGCGTCCCAGACGTCCCTGACTTGAGACGAGAGATTCTCGAGGCTGCGCATTGTACCAGACTCGCGATGCATCCAGGCAGTACGAAGATGTATCGCGATGTGAAGAGGACCTATTGGTGGGAAGGAATAAAGACTCATATAGCAGAGTTCATGTCCCATTGTCTCACTTGTCAGCAGGTGAAGGCAGAGCATCGTCGACCACCTGGACTCTTGCAGCCTATGCCGATCGCAGAATGGAAGTGGGATTTCATTTCCATGGACTTCATTTCAGGGCTGCCGAAGACGAGGAAGGGACATGATTCCATATGGGTGATCGTCGACCGTCTGACGAAGTCGGCGCACTTCCTATCGATCAGAGTTACGAACTCTGCAGACGAGCTGGCTAGACTATATATCAGAGAGATTGTGCGTCTGCATGGAGTTCCGTTGGAGATCGTGTCGGACAGAGACACGCGGTTCACTTCTATTTTCTGGACTCGCATTCAGGAGGCTATGGGTGTGAAGTTAAAGTTCAGTACTGCCTTCCACCCACAGACAGACGGACAGACAGAGCGGGTGAACCAGATCTTAGAGGATATGTTGCGAGCTTGCGCATTGGACTTCAAGGACAGTTGGGATGATTGTCTTGCATATGCAGAGTTCGCGTACAACAATAGTTTTCAGGTGAGTATCGGTATGGCACCTTACGAGGCGTTGTATGGGCGACCTTGTCGCGCACCGCATTGCTGGGCAGAGGTCGGTGAGCGTAGCTTAATTGGCCCAGAGTTAGTGCAGGCGACGTTGGAGAAGATCGATATTATTAGACGTCGGCTTCTCATAGCGCAGAGCAAACAGAAGAGTTATGCTGATACGAGACGGCGGCCGCTGGAGTTTACAGTTGGGGATCATGTATTTTTGTGAGTTTCCCCTATGAAGGGAGTCCTTCGGTTCGGGAAGAAGGGGAAGCTAGCGCCGTGATTCATTGATCCGTTCCAGATCCTCGATCGTGTGGGAGCAGTGGCTTACCGTTTGACTTTACCCACGCCTCTCGTGAGCGTTCACAACGTATTTCATGTTTCCATGCTGAAGAAGTACGTTTCTAATCCTTCCCATATCATCAGATGGGAGCAGGTGCAGTTAGGAGAGAATGTTACATATATCCTGCGACCGACACGTATCCTAGACAGGAAGGAGCAGGTACTACGTAGCAAGGTGATTCCCCTTGTGAAGGTATTGTGGACGCATCACTCTGAGGAAGAGGCTACCTGGGAGACAGAAGCCGAGATCAGAAAGAACTACTCACAGCTTCTCGAGGAGTACGAAAAGGTACAAATTTTGAGGATGAAATTATTTGTTAAGGGGGGTAGATTGTAACGCCCTGGAAAAATCCGTACTTGGGCTCAAGTACCAACTCGATCAGAAATCGCGTAGGATTAATTCCTTTAGAAAATAAGTGTAAGTTAGCTAGCGCAACGCTAGAGTAGCTGGAAAATAGTACCTGATCACTTTAAATACGTTCTACAAGACCTAAATCGAGTAGAACCAAAGATGCTATAATACTCTAAAACCTCGGATCAAACTCTAAAGCGGTTTGTTCTCTGGATCACTTGGAAACTTTGTATTGGATCTAGACCGCGCGTCGAAAGTCCGATACCTACAATCTTAGACCGTTAGAACCGCTTAGCTGGACTTGACAATTATTTCGAAAATCAAGTCCAACCGACATTCTCAGGCTATTTCATTGAGCCCGGAGTGAAGAGGGTGAGAATAGGGTTAGATTTGGAATTGAAAATTCAAATCTGGCACATGACTTGATGCGTGATTATTAAGCGTTCTGACCGTCAGAATTCAGCCAAATTACACCCTCGGATCAGGAAAAATTTCTATTTAATATCATGAGACTTGTAGACTTGATCTACGTGCGGTGACCGCTGAACTGAAACTGGACTGCCACGGGTGATCTATGAACACTGTTGGACTGAAAATGAGATGTGAGGGACATCCGGCGCGCATGAACTTAAGTCTGATCGCGTTCGGCCAGGGGACCACCAGAAATGGTCTTTTGGACCGAAACAGCCCCGATTTAGATATACCTTAAGTATACATTGTTCCCGAGCCTATTTCGGGCATGTTTGGGCTTATAAAAGGGGTTGAAACCCTCTCATATCTCTCCCATCCGAATTTGAAAAAAACCCTAGTTTGAGAGAGAGAAAAGGTGAGAGATTGTGAGAGAGAGTGGAGGAGAATTTCCTGCTGCTGGTGCTACCTGCTACACGTGATTAAGCAACACGATCCAATCACTTTGCAGGTAATTTCTCCGCTTTTCTAGGTAAGAAAATATCCAAATTAGTTACTGATTTGCTGATCCTTAGTTTCCATAGCCTGGTAGCTGTTGGATCTTGTAAATCAGGTTGCCTAGTCACCGTAAACGAAGCGTGTACGCTCTGTTCGAATTGATACACCTATAGGAAAAAAGGTGAGGATTTTAGACGCTTTGATTGACTGTTTCCAACGCTTTCAATGTCATTTAATAGTAGATTGTCAACGGCAATGCCGTTTAACATGTACAACATGCTGTTCGTTTCCTGTTTCGTAAGTAGACGAAAAATATGAGATTTATGGCATTTTAGTCATTTGTAGGAAATACTGTTTTCATCCATAATTTTCTGATGTGATTGACATGGCTTCTTGTCGCATTAGGATATTAGGAATGCGTGCATAATTAGTTTGACGAAGAGATTCGCCTAAATGCGCACTTTGAGTCGACATACTATATGTAGACTTAAGTGTGTAGTGTAAGTGTTTGTATAAATGCTTGTATTAGTATGTATTGAATTAAATGGTGTTATGAATTAGTTTGAGATTGATTTCTCAATTAATATGCTGATGTAAATGATTTCCTACATGTTAGCTATATGCATGATTTCATTATATGTATGAAATGCATGTGCTTGAAGATTTACTTAAAGTTGTATGTTATAACATGTGTTAACATGCTCACATGGTTGTATTTCATTTCCAATACTCTCATATGATTGCTGATGTAAATTCATATATGTTTGGGACTATACCTAGTCCAGGCAGTCGGCAACCGAGCAAGTTCGTGGTTGGCCTATCTTTGCCACGAGCGACGTGTCGATGAACGCGAGTCGTGTCTCGGGGTTGGCGGCAGTGGTTAGGCCACACGAGGTGTTTTACGCACTTCATGTCGTTAGATTTGAGATGCGCTCGTGCTAGTCGAGCCCCTCAAGTAACCCGACTGGCCGTTGTATGTTCACCCTGTATGAGTCACAACTGCTTGAACCTAGGGTACTGAACTTACCATTGTAAACCCTGTCAACCATGGTACCTTGATCCATGAAGACTCATGAGCTGGGCATGGTGGTATGGGACACCGTGGTCGAGCTGTCGGCCTACGATAGGGCCACAAACCTCCCCGTAGTGACCAGTGAGCACCTATGTCTCGTGAGCAGATTATGGTGGTATGGGACACTATATTCTTGCTGTCGGCCTACACTGATCAGGAGACGAGTCCTTTGTAGTGACCGCGAGCGTATTCTGAGTCTAAGGGAGGCGACGACCCTTCCGTAGCAGTGAGAGTACAGTAGGCCTGTATTGATAAGGTGATGGGGGAGCGGTGCAACGAGTGCGAGCAACAGCCCTGGTAGCCCTTGCAGCGACCTACAAAATATACATCGTATGAGATTACTAGGAGTGACGACCCTAGACAGGATCTGTGTTAGGATTGATACAAGGAAAGTACCTTAGTTTCCCAATACTGCTGGTTGAATGGACTAATAATAACTCGACAATCATATCACCATCACATTGCATGTGCCTGGAAGATGTGGAGCACTGAGCGGTACGCAAGCATACCACGGACGAAGATGGTGCCGTATGAGGGAGAATGTCGGTGAGGGCATCCATCATGTCATGTCATGTTACATTAACAACAGTATCAGGATTGTGTGATTTACTGCTTTACTATTATCGCATGATTGATTTGAGAACATGTTAGTCCTTGCTCTATTATTCTACTGAGTTACCTACTCATTTCTACGTTACGGGATGGTGTTTGCAACACCCACCAGACCCTGTCTTAGATGTAGGTGAGGCGGAGATCCAGGAGGTAGAGCCGGACTATGATGAGGACCAGAACGAGTTCTCATACATGCAGTACCACGACGGCTTTGCTTAAGTGGCCTGGGTTGACGGGACTTCTCAGTGGAACTCTTTTTGGACATTTAATTTTATTTATTTACATGTATATGAGACTCAGAGATGTATTCATACTTTAGAGACAGTCGAGATCTACTTTGTTTTCCATACAGTGATATATATATGCTTTAGTTTTTCACTTGCTTTTATCACTGGATCTGGAGTATGAATGTAACATCCCGAAAATCGGGGGGTCGAGCAAAAACCCAACTCCCGAGTTCCAAAATGTTATTTATGCAACATAGATATGTATGATTGAATGTTGTCTGTGATAACATATTAAACATGAGTGAGATTAAGCTAGAACAACATATCATACTCCAGAGACAGTTAGATTAACAAGCGAAAGACTGTGATAGTATGTATAACATATATAAACTGTTGTATGTCTCCAGAGTGTGAACATGTTACCAGGTTATATACATACATGTATACTCCAAAAGTAGACAAAACGAATATACATGAGTGCGCTAAAAATATAAAATGACAAGTGTCAAAGCATCTAATCAACCTCCCTGTAATCCCGTCGATCAGAACACGCATAAAGGAGGGATCCTCCTCATCATCATCAAGTCCGGCTCCGCCTCGCAGGCCGCGCCATCATCTGCAATCACAAAAGAGTCTGGTGGGTGTCCGGAAACACCATCCCGTAACGTGGGAGTGAGTAGCTAACTCAGTGGAATAATAGAGCAAGGATTAACATGTTCTCAAATCAATCATGCGATAATAGTAAAGCAGTAAATCAAACAATCCTAAAACTGTTGCTAATGCAATATGACATGACGTGATGTATGCCCTCACCAACGATCTCCCTCATACGGCACCATCTTACGACCGCGGCATGCAATCGACCCTCAAGTGCTCCACATCTTCCAGGCACATGCAATGGTATGGTGATATGATTTTCGAGTTATTAATAGTCCATTCAAATAGCAGGATTGGAAAACTAAGGTACCTCCCTTATATCAATCCCAACACAGATCCTGTCTAGGGTCGTCACTCCTAGAAATCTCATACGATGTATATTTTGTAGGTCGCTGCAAGGGCTGCCAGGGCTGTTGCTCGCACTCGTTGCACCGCTCCCCCATCACCTTATCAATACAGGCCTACTGTACTCTACTGCTACTGAAGGGTCGTCGCCTCCCGTAGACTCAGAAAAAGGTCGCGGTCACTACAAAGGACTCGTCGCCTGATCAGTGTAGGCCGACAGCAAGAATATAGTGTCCCATACCACCATAATCTGCTCACGAGACTAGGTGCTCACTGGTCACTACGGGGAGGTTTGTGGCCCCAGCGTAGGCCGACAGCTCGACCACGGTGTCCCATACCACCATGCCTGGCTCATGAGTCTTCGTGGATCAAGGTACCATGGTTAACAGGATTTACAATGGTAAGTTCAGTACCCTAGGTTCAAGCAGTTATGACTCATGCAGGGTGAACATACAATGGCCAGTCGGGTTACTTGACGGGCTCGACTAGCACGATCGCATCTCAAGTTGAACGACATGAAGTGCGTAAAACACTTCATGTGGCCTAACCACTGCCGCCAACTCCAAAACACGACTCGCGTTCATCGACGCGTCATTCGTGGCGAAGATAAGCTAACCACGAATTCGCTCGGTTATCGACTGCCTGGACTAAGTATAGTCCCAAACATGTGGAATCACATCGGCAAAGCATGTGAAAGTATTAGAAATGAAATACAACCATATGAGCATGTTAACACATGTTGTAACATACAACTTAAGCAAATCACCTGATACATGCCTTTCATACATATAATGAATTTATGCATATCGCCAACATGTAGGAAATCATTTTCATCAGCAAATTAATTGAGAATTCAATCTCAAACTAAATCATAATGAAATCACCAAGCACATGATATAACATACAACTTACGTGAATCATCAAGCACATGCATTTCATGCATATAATGAAATCATGCATATAGTCAACATGTAGGAAATCATTTACGTCAGCATATTAATTGAGAAATCCATCTCAAACTAATTCATAACATCATTTAATTCAATACATACTAATACAAACATTTATACAAACACTTACCCTACACACTTAAGTCTACATATAGTATGTCGACCCGAAGTGCGCATTTAGGCGAATCTCTTCGCCAAACTAATTATGCACGTATTCCTAACATTCTAATGCGACAACAAATCATGTCAATCACATCAGCAAAATATGCATGAAAACAGTACTTCCTACAAATGACTAAAATGCCCTAAATCTCATATTCTTCGCCGGTTTACGAAACAGGAAACGGACAGCATGTTGTACATGTCAAACGGCGATGCCGTCGATAATCTACTATTAAACGACATTGAAAGCTTTGGAAACAGTCAATCAAAGTGTCTAAAATCCGTACCTTGTCTCTTATGGATGTGTAAATTCGAACGGAGCGTATACGCTTTGTCTACGGCGATTAGAGAACCTAATACACAAGTTCTATTAGCTACTTCGCTAGGAAATGAAAGGAACCTCAAATCAGCAACTTCTAGGGTATTTTCTTACCTGAAAACGTGGAGGAATCACCGGGAAAGTGATCGGAGTGCGTTGCCTAAGCACGTACAGCACGTGGCACAAGCAGCAGGGAATTCTCTCCCACCTTCTCTCACAAACTCTCACCTTTTCTCTCTCCCAATTTAGAAATTTTTACAAATTCGGATGGAAGAGAGGAGTGAGGGTTTCAACCCCTTTTATAAGTCCAAACTTGCCCGAAATAGGCTTCGGTACAAAGTTCACTTAGTGCATATCCAAATCGGGGCTGTTTCGGTCCAAAAGATGCTTTCTGGTGGTCCCCTGACCGAATGCGATCGAACTTAAGCTCACGCGTACCAGATCTAGCACGTATTAAGTTTTCAGTCCGACTGGGTCCGCAGATCGCACGTGGCGGATCAGTTTCAGTTCAGTGGTCACCGCACGTAGATCAGGGCTGAAAGTCTCATGATATAAAATAGAAATTTCTCCTGATCCGAGGGTGTAATCTGGCTGAATTCTGACGGCCAGAACGCTCAATACTGACGCGTCAAGTCGTGTGCCAGATTTGAATTTGAAATTCCAATTGTCCCTATTCGCACTCTCTTCGGTCCGGGCTCAATGAAATGGCCTGTGATTATCGGTTTGACTTGATTTTTGAAATGAGTGTCAAGTCCAGCTAGGCAGTTCTAACGGTCTAAGATAGGAGGTATCAGACTTTCGACGCGCGGTCTAGATCCAATACAAAGATTCAAAGTGGTCCAGAGAACAAACCTGCTTAGAGTTTGGTCCGAGGTTATAGAGTATTACAAAGTCATTGGTTCTACTCGATTTGGGTCTTATAGAACGTATTTAAAGTGATCAGGGACTATTTCTCAGCTACTCCAGCGTTGCGCTAGCTAACTTACGCTTAATTTCTAAAGGAATTAATCCTAAGTGGTTTCTTTGGCTATGAAATTGGGTTCTGAACGATTTTCTAGGTGTTTTAATTGACCCACTGCCTAAGGACGTCAAATCCCAGATTGGCCAAAATCCGGGGTATTACAATGAATTGCAGTTTTGGTATACTTTTACTCATGTGAATGCTTTAACTCAGACAACATTGAATCATAATCATTTTTATTGCATAAGTGACGGTCTGGAACTCGGGAGTTGAGTTTAGACACGACCTCCGATTTTCAGGGTGTTACAAAGAGGTTGCTCTAACGTCTAGACCGAGTGAGTAGATGAGGGTCGAGTGCCGATTACCAGATGGCTACACTCTCCACTGTGTTGTGGTCGGTTGAAAGGGGGTGCGGCCTTACCCGTCCGAGTGTAGGGGATAATGTTAGGCTGAGTCTGACCAGCTCGAGGAATGGGTCCGCTATCGACGTGTCGAGCCCGATATTGGCAGACGGATAGTGAGGTCTCTTCCACTTACCTTATTGTGCGTGATGAGGCGACGATCTAGTTTAGAGTGTACTAGACCCCAGTGATATCCCAAATTTGAGCTGTATTGATGTGTGGACATAGATGAGGAGTTGTATGCTTGAGTTGCATTTCACATCACATGGCCTTGGGATGGCCAATATCATTCATGTCTCGCATCGCATAGCCATGGTACGGCTCATGATATTATGGATCCATGTGCATATTCTGCATTACTTTGATATTGCATGATCATATTACTACCTTGCGCACACAATTTCACCACCCTCTAAGCTTTCTATAAGCTTATGCACGACCGTTGCGTGCAGGTGACGTTGGGGCGCAGTAGCGTTGAGATAGGAGCACTTGCAGATCATTTTGGAGTTTCTGTTCTTCATCATTGTATTTTCCTTTATACTCATTGTACTTGTAAAGTTTTTTATCGTAGTGGAAATGTAATGGAGTTCTTGGTTGTTGTTTGTGGGTTATGCCTTTGGTTATGCTTATTACGAATCAATCTGACGTTGAAAATCCTCCTCGTAGCATCTCAGGATCGAAACCTGGCGAATGGGAGCTGGGAGCTGAGAATAGGGTTCTACGGAGGCTGTCGGTGCCGGATTCGGTGACCAAAAATTTTGTAAGCCCGATTTCCGAGTTGGGGCGTGACAGTCCAATACGCTTTCACCTCGTACTCTAATTTTCCAATGTACTACTTGAATTTTGATCTACTTTTATCATCTCCACTGGTTCATTATGCTTAGGTTTTTAATCTACTATTCACAAGTTAGGTATATATAGGTCTAGGTGCGCATATAATTGGCTACATGAATTGGGATGCTAAAACCTACCCCCCTTAAAAGAAAATCTCAACCCCAAGATTTGGGTTTGGATTAAACCGCTCATGCCTTGTTTAAATTTGGTTCGTAATTCCATGGTCCCGATCACTTACATCCTTGGAGAAATCTTTGTTTCTCCCTGAAAGCCAAATGTCCTAAGAGGACTAGATGTCAATGGATAGGCCAAGTTTCATAAAGGATAGGCCCAAATCATCCATTCATTGTTTGAACCTAAGCTTTAGTGTTGTCATTGTAAATGCCCATAATCGTTTTATATTGATAGTTTGCGATTCTAAGAATTTTAACTTCCAATTAATATGTCCAATTTATTCAAACTTTGGAGCTTAAGCCCCTAACTTATTCCTAGGACTCAAGAAAATTTTACGAGGCAAGATTCAACGGTTTGGGGGGTGTTTCACCCTTGTGAGGTGTAAAAAATCTTGCTGTCCAACAACGATTTCTACTGATTTTTATTACTATCAGATGTTTATGAAATTTTATACAGATCCAATCGAGGTGAAATTTTTGAGGAAGGTTAATGGAGACCTAAGTGATATATTGGAAAATTTTAAAAAATTTCTAATGTGACTTCTTTCTGCAACTAGTGGAGATTTTGTCACATGTCAATGTTTCATCAAAATATTCAAATTTCTGAAATAATTTGAAAATCTTTATTCCCATAAGGGAAACTTGTTTGTCTTAGTTATGACTCTATTTAAGGATGAATTTAAGTTTAGAAAAAGTTTATTTGGGATTTTGGGGATTTATTCCAGGGTTACCTAGATTAGTAGTTTCTAAATTCTACGTCTAACTTGATAATTCCAATGGAAAACCTGAATATGGGTTTCTAATTCCTCAACTCCCTAGTTCCTTTGGAAATCCACTTGAGTGTATGTATCTAATTCATTATATGTCATAATCACGTAAAGCTTATGGTAGTCCACTCCCTCAAGCCCAGTTAATCTCATTCTCATGCCTTGATACCAACTTTAACATCTCGAATTTTCACGGTCAGAGTTTATACTCATGCCTGAGGAAACCAGATGTTAATAATGTATAAACTGGATGCTTTAAAATTGTACCCTATTTTTTTCATTTAGATCACATCCAAATACATTTATGAAGGTAACATTCACAAGAATAAAATTAACTGTATTGGTTATTTCATCAGAGTAACAGAATTCAATAAATAATCAAATGCCTTCTCAATGGAAGCTTAATACATTTATTAAATTCGTAGCAGAAGTATAAAACTAAATTATAAAAATGTCTTCTTATTCTTCCAGCATAATCTTCCTTAGAAAATTTATTCTCTAGGTCTTTAATCTGTATGTCCCTTGCATAATTTGTACGGTTAGAGAGGGTCAACACCCTACTCATAGTGATGGTTATCCTTTAAGATTAACAATGATTCAAAGATTCATAAAAGTAATATAAAAGTTCTAATACGTCTCGTATTCCATTATTACAAGGAGTATTAGCATGCGCAAACAACATATATGAGATGCATGCCTAGAAAAGTGTGTGTGGCTCATCATACTAGTGACCATCACAATGTGGAATACGATTAAGTCGACTCGACCCACATCCCATAACTACGGATATTCGCCGACATGGTCAACGTTACCGTGGATTTATGTGAATACCTCAAGGCACACAACACATGAGTCAGATGAATTACGTGACATGATTTGTTCATGGAGCGACTATTTGTGACATCCAATCCATAAGTGATGTGACACTACATTTGTGAATTACACACATCGACTTATGCACCATTACTCAAAAACCTAAGAAATTACGTGACAACCAAAAGGGTCTCTACCCAGAGCACATTACGTCCATGATAGAATAATTGATTCCCTAGTTGTGATACTTCTTAACACATCACTTTCACTTATAGAGAATACAAACTAAATCACGAGGGTTCTGGAATATCAAGACACTTGCACAAGCCTTAAAGATAAATTGCACAAGGCTTAAAAAGGAGAGTAGTAATGGCTAACTCAATATAGAGAAGAGTGACAATGGTCAACTCACCGAAGAGGAGGGTAACAATGGCTAACTCAACAAATAAAAGAGTGGCAATGGCCAACTCAATAACAAGAAGAGTGCAGTGCCAACTCAATAATAAGGAGAGTAGTAATGGCCAACTCAATAAAAAGAAGAGTAGTAAGGGCTAACTCAATAAATTGATAAAGGTAAAGGCAGGGTTTTTATCCAGGGCCCCATGTAAATTCATGGAGATCATACGTAATATCAAAATTCCCAAAGGATAAGTAAATGAAGGAAGTAACTAAATCAATTGAAATGATAACTCTCAGAAACAAGTAAACATGAAAAGGCAGGATAATTCATATCAATTAAATCAAAGTAAGCTAAAAGGATAAAAACCCTCACCTTAAGGTTGACTCACCCTAGGATTTAATTATGCTTTTAAAGTTGAATTGTGATTGCAATTGGTGAACTAGAATTCCAACCTGGTCGAACTTGGCCCTGACTCAGTTCAGGACTCAACACTCAACTCTCCTCTCTCTCTCTCTCTCTCTCTCTCTCTCTCTCTCTCTCTCTCTCTCTCTCTCTCTCTCTCTCTCTCTCTCTCTCCCCCAGTGCAAGAGTTGAATGGTGCCTCCCTTCCTCCTCGCACCAAGATTTTATAAGCCTTCAGTCTGATGGAATAGGGAGTCCCGATTGAAGACAACAAAACCTTACACTGGCTTATTTACACACAAAAATCTCAACGTTTGGCCTGTGTGTGGCTTTAGATTCAAGGTGTAGATTTGCTACCTCGTTTCCTCTACTGTGTTGGGGGTAGGTTTCCTAATTGAGTGACCAACAAATGGATGGTTTGTGATCATCATCTGGTGCTTCTGGGCCCACCAGATTGATGGCCCTAATGCAGGAATGAATATATGTGAAAGTTGTGTCCCTGAGAAATGCCTAGCTTGTGTGAAAGACGGCGAAATGTCGTGTTTCCATCTCATTACCGTTCATCTTCTTCTTCTCATTTTCTCTGGGATGTCAGAGTTGTGTCGGAACTCCTATTGTTGGATAATGGACGAGCCAGATCTAGTAGATTTGCCTTGGCCAAGCTTCCTGGACGAACGGAAGTTTTCCCGTGTGTGGATTCCTTTCGCGTGTTGTAACAGCGTCCGTTCTTCTTTTGGTTTGAAAGTGGGTGGGGCCCACTTGTGGCGGTCTTTCATGAGGTCAAATCTGGTCATCTGTTTTGTATGGTGACGTTAGGCCAGGGGCTAAAATATGGGGTGGATGCGGGTTCTGAGTGGGCCACACCATTAATTAACGTGCGAGCGAGAGTTGCATAAGAAGTTACTTACCTAACTGGTTCTATCTTCCTTTATCTGGATGTAATATGTATACAGGCTAAGTGGGGTCCACTACGGTGTTTGTTTGAGCAATCCACTCTGTTCACCCTCTTTGTAAGATCATATTCGGCTATGACCTCAAATATGGGACTGATCTGATCTAAGGTGGCCCACATGTTGTATCAATGTATGTGTTTTACTCCCACACAAAAACCTCTTACGTAATGAATTCCTCTTGTGCTAGCATGAGGAAGTTACACATTCTGATTTAATTGTACAAAATCAGTAGGTCCACTACGATGAATTTTTGGGAAATCCATTTCATTCATCCATCTAGTCAGGTCATGCTGGCCCATGAGTCCAAATACGAAGCAGATCCGAGCTTTACATAAGATTATCTTGAACTTCTCTTAGCAGGTGTTAAAATAGGCTAAATGGTCCACACTTAATGATTAAGGCCCAATTTTGGGAGAAATGTGCAGTCAAGATAGGGAAACGGTTAGAAAAAATTTAGTGGTTGATCAATGGTGGAAAAGGCCTAGATCTGAAATTTCACCTTTTGCGTTAAAAGGAAGGAGTTGGCTTCCGAGTTCAACAGGGTAAGATCATGGATCGGGATCCAAATTTCGTAAAATATCGTAGTCATGTGAAGCCAAGGTATGATCTAAGTTTAAGTTGCGATGGATGACAAGAAGTGGTTAGATCTGAAGATCTAGGTTTATACATAGTTGGTAAGTCCTAAAAGATAACTTGCGGGTAAGTAAAAGCCTATCAAAGTGAGGTTTTCATATTTCACATTTAGTCCATATTATAATCAATCCAAGTCGTTCATGTGAAGAAAAATATCCAACTACGACTACCCACGAGGTTTCTTCACTCGATGGACACCAAAATCAATGATTACGGGTTGATTTACCAATTGGGCTACTTTTACATTGATTTAAGAGTTGAAATTGACGTGTATGGTTAATTTATGATAAATAGACATGTTTTAAAATTTCTCAACAAGCGGATCATGGGAACCATGTGATCTAGTATTCAGGGGTCTAGGTTAATGACATTTTCATAATTATTATGCATATGAGAGTTTTGAAAAATATAATGATTCTACATAGTTTTAAGCACGTTTCTAAGTAATTCTTACAAAAGTACTTATATCTAAATCATTAGGTATAAGGTGTTATTCACCAAATTAATTAGGAATGTACATATATCAAACCACATAATAGATGGTCAGATAAAAGGTTTAAAATAGGAAAATCGGATGGTTAGTAATCTAACCATGTATGTAGATGGTTGTATGGTCAGTTTTGTAAACAAATGATCGCAAGTGGGTTTACTTAAACACATGATAATCTTATCTTAAAATCAATGGTCAGATGGCTTGATCTATGGATAAATATTATTCTTAATGGTCATATTCATGTTGGAGAATAGATAAAAGGTCAAGATACCTAGATTGATATCGTACACATGTACATATTAAGTTAAATTTTATGGTAACACTCGAGAACTTTTAATACTCGAGTATTAAAAAGTTTGAGGTGTTAGAATCTACCTCGCTTAAACATAATTTTGCCCCTGAAATTTAGTACTTTCATTATCTGAGTCATTTTTCATGCCTTTAAGAATTCTCTACTTCCAGTGTTTGAGGTAATATGAATAGATGGTCATAGTGGGTTTGAACCCAATATACAAATCATTCTCATGCACAGTAAAGAGGATCTACTATTATCTATTTGTAATCCTGTTAAATCTCGATTCTTTGCTTAATCAGGGCATTGGGTCATTGAGATTTATGAGGACTTTAGAATTTGAGTCAAACCGTGTAAATTTCGCTTAAACATGGTTCCATCAATCCATAATCCTGATTGTTTTAGACTCATGGGGAATCTCACGTACTCTTATATTCTTATAAAGGATGAGTGTAGGTGGCCCAGTACGCTTTCACCGCGTACTCTAATTTTCCAATGTACTACTTGAATTTTGATCTGCTTCTATCATCCTCACTAGTTCATTATGCTTAGGTTTTCAATCTACTATTTATAAGTTAGGTATGCATAGGTCTAGGTAAGCGTATAATTAGCTACGAGAATTGGGACACCACATGATTATTGAAAAAGCTTCAATTACATCGAGGAGTACTTAGAGTATTTTTTATTATGGAGGAAATAAGCCTAAGGTCAATTCAAGCGAAGTGGGTTCGATACCATCGAAACTTAAGTTTCGATGTCATCGAACTGTATTTGATGCAATCGATATTTCCTAGCATTTGTTCAGTTCGTTGCTGGACTATATGGGCTTGGTTTCGATGCAATCGAACCAAGTTTGATTTCATTGAAGACGTCCTCGATTACATCTCGATGTAATCGTTAGGACCTTTATTTTACCTGTTCTATCCATATTTCCTCCAATACTAAAAGTGCTAGCAACCCAATCTTACTAGAAGATTTTTGAAGTAATTAAGGGTAAGTTAAGTTCTTTTGGGGGCATACACCTGTCAAGGTTTGTTTTGGGTAGATAAGGCTTAGTTTACCTTTTAAGCAAGATTGTATGCCTTCATCTTGATGAGTCTTGAGCTTGATGTTTTCATCATGGGACTCACTTGACTGATTGACTTAACACTCATATATATTAACAAACAAGGGCTTTTTTACATCTCATAGGTTGGATGAGGTAGTAAAAGAGTAATTTTGGGTAAGGAGATGGGCATGGGAGAAAATACACCTCAACCGCGCACTTAGGGTCTAGAAAGGAGTGATTCCATATGGTTGAGGGACGCCACCTCAAAGAGTCAGAGTGCCACATAGCCAATGGCAAGATGATTGCCACCAGTCCCCATTTGGACTCATTGCTTTAGCAGGCAGCCTCCTCCAAGTGTATATATGCTTTGTTTTAAAGGTTGCTACTTTGAGGTTTTACATATTTCTTAGATTGGGGTTACTTTTGGGCTTTGGTTCAGGCTTGTTTTTGTGCTTAACTAGGTGAGTTAAATGAGTTTTTAGATTGGGTAGGTTGACTGGGTGAGTTGACATAGTGAGTTTACTAGGTGACTTGACTCAAGACTATATGGTTTTAGGCTCTTAGGGTTTAAGATTGGGGTTGAGTAGGTTGTTTGGGTTGAATGGGATGACTGGGTTAAATTTAAGGTTTGGGATTGGAGTTCCTTGGGTTTAAGGTTTAGGATTGGGTTTTGGTTGACCATCCATCAGCTCCAACTCATTTAACTTATCAGCCTGGGGTGGGGAGTCTACACCTAGTAACATAAATAAGTTTTGGTATCTTGGTAGGGCGCATGTTTTGGATTCTTCATCCATTAGATGCGACCACTCATGTTCCACTTAGTGCCTAATCTAATTATTCATCATAAACATCGCTACAATCGATACATTCATCTTCAATATATATTAGCCTAACCAAGATGTTTATCTTCAACAATAGCTAAAATAAACCATCATTTTTCATTATGAGTATATTTGGACTAATCATCTTTAATGAATGTGGAATCAAACCTTTGATCTTCAATATCATCATCAACTATCTGTTTGTTTTAAATATCAACTAAAACTAACTAGTCAACTTCAATATCAACTTAATTAACACATTCATCTTCAATATCACCCAATTAAATAGACTTGATGGACTTTCAGGACTTCGATAGGATTTATAAGCTTTTATAAGGAATTTAATAGACTTCAATGTACTTCAATAGTCTTTGAAAAACTTTAACTATTTGAATTTTGTCAAACTCTACTAAAGTTCACTGAAGTCTATCAGAGTACATAGTCCTTCAATTGGGCGGTACGTAGGTTGTACTTCAACGATATGCATTCAACTGAAAGGCTTTTGATAGCAGAAAGCCAAACACTGGGTGGTGGGTCCCATCACTGGATAATAACAGGCCCACTTGTTCATACAAAAAGCTTTTCATGTAAGAAAAGTAGCATAACGCTCATCGAAATCCAATCCTAGCTTACAATGACACCAAAGGATAGCAGCCCATCAAAGAAAAAGTTTCATAGGGCCTATAGTGATATTTTTTAAAAATTTTATTTTATGAAATCCACTCTGTCCATCATTTGCACCATATCATTATAATAGTTGAGCACAAAATTCAAGTCTAAAACTAACATGGGCCACCCACGAGTAAAAGTTATGAATGGCCACATGTAATTGTAAGGTTTTTGGGGCCCACTAAAGTTCTATAGAAGGATGGTATATAATTTTCCCTTTATCCGAGTGGGCCTCACCTTAGTAATGGGTTGGATGCCATATAAGCATAGCGGTGGGCCCTAGGAAGGATTCAACCTAGGGTTTTCAATCCCAACTTTGTAAATGTTGTGGGTTGTGGCCTACTTAATCCTTAGATCTACTTGATTTTCTTTTTAAGTGTTGGAAGTCTTTAAAAATGTTGGACGGTGTGGCTATATAATCAAGATCATGGTGGGGTGTAGAGACCATTCATTTTATGTTTACTTAGCCATTTACAAGATTTAAAGACTTATCTAATTTATCAATTTCTTAAGTAAATAAGCTCTCATTATTATTTCATAGTTTTTGTTTAAAAAGCATGACACATAATTGAAGAATAAATTGTAAATAAAAAAATTTATAATTATTATAAATTTATTATCTTGATAATAAAGTCTGAATAAAATAGACATTCAAATAATATAAGCACTGCCATAATTGTAACCAAATACAACTAATATCATGAAATAAATAAAACAATTTATAATCTTTACTTATTTTCTTTACTGATGTAGTTAGTGAAATAAAAAAACCTAAATAAAAAGTAGTCAAAAGGAGAGTTATTAGAGACTCCAGTTGCATATGAACCTAATACTCATGAAACATGTGGTATATACTAACCCAAATAAGCTAACATGTCGAATTCACTACATTTAAGTTACACTATAAAAATCATGTTAGTTCAACCATCCTTATCTCTGTTCGTCAACAATTTTTTTTTTTTGAAATAAGACCATTAGATTATTTTTATTTCTAACCATCCTATCGATGTCCAACAATCTAATATTTAAATAACCAAATAAGAGTTTTATTATTATTATTATTCATGATACATCCACATTGATATCTATATATAATTTCAAAGGTTTATAGGTGTTGTTTTCATGCCATATAAGTAATTTATAAATAATTTTGACCTCCCAACATATTATCCATTAAACTCTACCAGTTGGTTCTCTTAGGACGTGTTTGGATAGGCGAATTAGGTGGGAGTAGAGTGGAGTAAGTGGGATAGTGTTTTGAAATCCCATCCCGTCCTACTGAGGTTTGTTTAGGCGAGGCAGGTTTGACGACGGATGGGAGTGGTCTCTAGATTGCGAAATCCAACCGACTTGAAATCTCGTCTCTTCACTATCCTTCTTGATCCCATCCCTATCTTGTCCGCAGTCCAGTGTACGGACTGCAGGATGCGATTTCACAGGCCTCTAATCTGGCGGGAGAGATGCCGGTGGTAGGTTTTCATTTTGGCATGAAATGGGGTTTATAAAAACCACCATCAGCTGGCGATGGTTGTCTTCATCGATCGGCTGCCATCGCGAGCTGAAGGTTTGATCGTCTTGAGGTGGGTCTTCTTCCTTGCACATACAGCATGAGACGTTGTTCTGTATTGTGCATATGTCTTGCATGTTCCAGATATGGATGATTTCTGTAGCATTCGAGAGTTCCATGAAGGGTTTTCATGCATCTGATGTAAAGTTGTGGATTTCTGCGAAACAGGCCCTCCGATATGGAGTTGGCTTGTCTGGCTGGTTGCGATGGCTTCTAATCCAGGTTTGATATACCAATGCAGTTGGATTTCTTCTCCGTCCATTCAAACAGCCCTGTTTTTATTCCTATTGCTACAATCTTTCTTACAAAAATCTGTGGCAAAATGTGTCACCGCATCGTCTCATTCTCTTAACATTCTGTTAAATCGGATGGACGAGATGTTGCTGTAGAATGGCCGTGTGGGGTTTTCTCTATATCAATTCTCAGGTTTAGCCATTAGGGATTCAGATTATAGAATGTCTTGACAATTGGATGATCCATGGGGTTTTGGGTTCTCTGAATATATATGAGGAATTTAACTCCTTGTTATTTTTTCAGATTCGTAAATCTCAAATGGTATATAATCTTAGATGATTTATGTACTATTTTCCATAGATTGTTCATTTGAGAATCTCTTTTTACTAAATTGGAGGTGTTACAATCGTAGATCTCAGATGGATCTACTCTGGTTGGTTTTCATTGGAATCGAGATATGAATTTCTTTTATTGACATTTTCTGTTAACCATTGTTTGATCAATGATATCGTCATTTGCAGATGTACTCATTTATTAATAGATTGTGCAATTTCATTTACTATATGTGTGGGCAGATGGACACTTTGTTAAGCATAGCTATGTTCCTTTATACACCTTCCCACCCTTAAAATCTTATGCTATGGCATGATGTATATAAATTCATTTACTTGCATTTGCCAAAAGCTGTCTTCGTGCGATTTTAATGGCATATCACGTTCTTCACATTCAATTTCCCATTGGAAGCAGTTTCTTTATTTCTATATAGAGGAAGATTTGTTAGGATGTGGAGTAACTGATAAAATGAATTACATACTATTTTTTTTTTCTAATAATGCTCATGCTTTCCTCATGGTTTTGAGATGACAAAATTTCATTCTTCCATGTTTTTGTTTCAACTCATCAAGATAATTATCTTAATGATCAGAAAAATGCAATCTTCTTTCATACATAAAAACTTTGTTTTAGTATCTTACCTTATGAATTTTAGTTAAAGTCTAATTATCTAAGAGCAGAAACAAGCAGGCCAATTACGCGCTTGCCTCTTTTTTCTTTTGAGAGAAATTATGCTTTTGGATGCAGTTGGATGCTTGATCGAATTTAATTGTTCAACTTTCAGTTATCACTACTTAATAATGCTCCCAAATCAGATCGTTGTAGCTGCTTGTTTATTTATTTCATTCAAAAGTGTAATTAGCAGGTATGCTCGTCTCCTCAAGTTAACGGCATGGTAACATTATTCCTCAAGTATGTAGTTCATTATTCCCCATTGGAAGCATGATCTTACGATTCTACATTTTCCTTCATGACTGTCTATAGTTCATTTTTTGGATTGTGGGTATCTGAGGATTATTTTCTGTTGTATACTTATTGAGTCCACAACTATGAAAGCTACTTTCCACTATGAAAGCAACTTCCTGAAAATGTGCATCGCCATAAGGACACAATTTTCAAGCACGTGGATGCACCCATAATATGGTATTACTCTTTAGTTCTGTTATAAAACCAATGTTTGGCTTTCAGTCATTTGTTGGTGATGTTTCTTTACCTTTCCAAGTATCCAATGGGCATCACTAACCTCACTTCTTTTTTATGTGATGAGGTCCACTTGGAATTGGACCTGTTCATTTTTTAACTCACGGCCTAAAATGATATCGCCAAATGAATGGGCATGTATGTATACAACACATATTATGGTGGGGCCCACAGAAGTTGGTGATATCACCTCACTAGTGAGATACCTAGCAATCAATGCACATCCTAGTAGTTTGTTTGAAATAGTTTGATTCTTTCCGGATCATAACACTAGTAAATAGTATTTTCTTCAAATTGCATAATATACAATTAAAAAAAACGATGTGTTTGAAGTCATAGATAACTCCATACATGATTCCTAACACTTCAAACATCACTAGATTTGACATTGCAATTAGGCAAAGGCATTTCCAACCTTCAATTGTGTTCCCACATCACTGGAACACATAATGATCCCATAAAAACCTTCAACCATGTACAGAATGCCCAGCTGGTCAGTCAATCCTTACATATTAGATTTATGTCAGAACATGAAAGGGATCCGGATTACTTATTAGGAATCTGATAAGTGATAAGGGATCTGGATTTGTGTTCTCCACATCAATACTTCTACACCTTTTTTGTAATTTTAACAGAAGTAGGAATCAGATTGTTGAGATGAGGAGGATGCCAATTGTAAGTAGTTTTGTTTCCGCCTCAAATTTTTTCCCCTTTAGCTGACAGCCTAGATGCTTGGCCCCATCTTAGCTTTTTGAGCTATTTCACGATATTTCTGAGAACCAAAAACATATATTTCTTTTGTCAGTAAGATGTCTTAATTATCCAGTACTCCCAGTAACATAAACATAGATTTCCTTCGTAAGTAAAATGTAAGAAGATTTCATGAAGCCAACAAGAGAGTAAATCAGAACTGTACCTGAAGCTTAAACGACTTGAACTCCTCATCTGTGAACAGTGTATCTCTAGAACTTGCATGCTCAGAGTGAAGCAAATCCCGAGTAGTCTCAGAGGCCTTCAAAGAATTTTCAAGCTACATACCAGCATAATTGGTTTGATTATATCAACATTAACTGATCTAATAAACCATTAGTTTGATCAAAATCACTTGCATCTTTCAAATCATTTTCTTAAATCAAAGAAAAATCATAAGTATGATAGAGCCATAGCAGTGGAACACATAATGATCTAAGAAAAAGAAAGAGAGTTATAAAAAATGGAAACAGAGGGGAAAGAAGCTTATTAGCATGTGGAATTGTCCTTCAATGTCTCTTATTTTGATCAACTTGAGCTTTGGCAGAGGTTCTTGCTTGTTTTTATTTTGAACCTGAATTTCACCACTGATTGTGCTGAATTCATATCGTTGTTGTTGAATCCTCCTTATTGTTGCGGTTATTCATTGTATGTGTTGAATTCTTCTCATTGTTGTTGAATCTTCCTTAATGTGAAATACTTTTGATTAATGGAAATTCAAAAACATTGTTGAATCCTTTTGTTTCTAGGTTCTTAGCTTTGGTTTTAGTTTGCATTCTTGGCATCTTTAGTGGCTCTGCTACCTCGGCACTGCTTGTTGTTTGCTTTTTTTTTTCTTTTCTTCTTTAATAAGATCCTCATTATTTTTGAGAAAAAAAATTTATAGTAGATATACAAAAAAAGAAAAAAAAAGGTGAAATTGCAAATTGTGAAATGATCTGGTAGTTAATATTACACACTCCATTCAAATTAGAAGTCAATGACTTAAATACGAACAATGTCTAACTTACATTCAATGGTGTACGACGGGACTTGCTTATTATGGTCATTTGTCATTCCACTATCAGGAATATTTCCATTATGTTTTGTTCCATTTTACAGGAAATAGTGTTGAGAAGGTTGTTCTTGTTCATTACAGATACGTGTAAGAGGTAAGTTTCTTCTCTTCTTTTCTTCTGGGAAAATAGAAATTTCTTTTTTTTTCATTTTAAGTGACAAGATATCAGTGAAATGTACTTGATTAACAATTTAGGATTAACGATGAATACTAGAAGATCCACAACTGGTTGATATCATTCCAGAATATGCATGTCAGCGTGTATTTGCCAAATCACTGTTTCTGCCAAACATTTGATGTGTTCCTGATAGGACAGCCGATGTAGTGTTTCCAATCAGATGTTGTTTCTGCCAATCACTATTTCCATTGTTTTCATATGGTGTGGTCTAGTTTCACTTTGGATATGCTTAAATTTTGGAGTTGATACGTGAAATTTTCTTTAAAAATATATGGACAGCGTGGATAAACTACAAACATTCACTGTGGGCCTAATAGAGTTTAATTGGTACGATAAAAGTGCATTGAGTGACTATTAAATATAATATTTCTTTCCATACACAGCTGTATCCGGGGTCATGTGGGTTCACATGGATGTACGTAGAAAATCCACCATGTTCATTTGTTCTGAAAGAGTATTAATTAAATTCATGCAAGATTCTGATCCATTTACCTTCTTGCCTTACGTATTAGAAGTGAAATCTAAAGTGGAAATGACAAAAACATTATTTCACCAAAAGAAATATTTACTTTTTACCGTAGGGCCCACTCACATGTGATCATAGAGCATGTTGAGGTCACAAGGGTTTTTTTTTTTTTTTTTATAGCAGTGGGAAAATCAAAATAATGACACACTTTCATTACATTACCATGGTAACCTTATTCATGATCATATGTACCATTTGTATTCTAACAAGTGTGAAGGATGATACACATGACTTGGAAATTAATTAGACATCACATAAGTGGCAAACAAGTAATTCAAAATAAACCGTCCATATCACCATCCCAGTTTAAATGTATGTTGAACTAAAAATTAAGATTATTTAATTATCTCATTATTAGATTGGTGGAGATTTTATTGGACAGTTAAGAATGAGAAATATCAGGTCCTATATCAACAAACAAGCGTCTACAAATCACGGGTTAGGATTTCTGACCTAATCTGATCTTGGACTTTGAATTAGCTACAATGGCTTCCAAAATTTATTGGGTCTAGTTTAATTTGATGTAATTTTACAATTTCTGAGTTCCTGCGTATCAAGCATAATGCCTTACCAGAGTATCAAATGACTCCCATACATTAATGGCTCTACTGTTTGATATAAAACTCATATTCTACCTAATTTTTTTATTGGGTGTAAAAGTCTGCCCTTCATCCAACGGCCAGGCCATAACAGGATCAGCCTAGCCCATTTTTTCACCATACTCAATAGGGGTCGAAATGGGTTTGGCTCGCCTGTGGGTTAAATGGCCCAAACTAATTTTGAGGCGAGCTTAGACCCAACTAAATGGATAGTGAGCTGGGCTTGGCCTAAAAATGCAATCCATTTTGTAAATGGGTTGAGCTTGGGCTTACCTGATCCTAGCCCATGTCATTTTCTAAGCTTATAGAGTAGGTTTGTTTCCCATATCATAGGAGAAATACTATTGAATATTGTTAATTTTAGTATAAAAACATGATAGTGTTGGTTATCAATTGGCGATGGAGGGTGAAGATTTTGGAGAAGATACAGATAGTGTCATAGTTTCTTGGGTGATGATGGCTTGTGTGGCGGCTGTCGGGGAATATTATCGTGAATACATGTTCAAACAACCGGCTCGTAATGAAGATGATGAGCAAGTCAGGTTCACCAACTCTATCATTAGGGCCAGTGACCAGGATTGTGTCACGTAACTTAGGATGAATCGAAAGACATTCTTCGAATAACGTACCCAGCTACGCGAGAAGACAATGCTTCGTGATACTCGACACATGAGTCTTGAAGAATAGTTAGTTATTTTCTTCACACATTGGGGCACAATGTTCGGAATCGGGTCATTGGTCATAGATTCATTTAATCGGGTGAAACAGTGAGTCACCACTTTCACCATGTACTAGATGCAATTGTATCTTTGCACCATTTTTTTGTTAAATAGGCCGGACCAGCGACTCCAACTGAGATATCGACAAACGAAAATTGGGCTGCTTACTTTCAGGTATTATTTATGGTGGGTCGAATTTCTATATACCTGTTGTTTTACTTCCTTTCATTCACACCCTAATCCAATGCATATAGGATTGTGTTGGGGCAATTGATGGTACACACATTCCAGCTCATATCTTTGCCGGTGACCATGCGAGCTTCCCCAATCAGAAGGGGGTTCTCTACGAAAATGTATTGGCGGCGTGTTCCTTTGATATGAATTTCATATACATATTGGCCGGTTAGGAGGGTTCTGCGTCAGATACGAGGGTCCTGCACAACGCATTGAGTTGATTAGATGATCTCTTGGTTGTCCCACATGGTATTGGTTATCTTTTAAGAGATTGTCAATCTATTTCATTGTGTCGAATTATTTGATTATTCATTTAATGGGACTTTGATTCAAATGTATAGGAAAATATTACGTTGTTGATGCCGGATATGCATATTCTCCTAGTTTTTTGGATCCATATCGGGGCATTTGATACCACTTATAAGAGTATCAAATTGGGAGAGCACCTGTCAACATGAAGGAGCTATTTAATTATTAGCATGCACAGTTGCGCAATGCAATTGAGTGTTGTTTTGGTGTTATGAAAGGCATATTCCCCATCTTAAAGATTGTCATGCAGTATCAAATCCACACACAGGTCCAAATTGTGATAACCTTCTGAGTATTACACAATTTCATATGTACCGGACCAGAATCTCAAGAAGAGATGGAATACACTGGACTATCTGTTGCTGATGGGGAGAGTAACCCAACACCTCATCAAGTATCAACTAACGACAAGCGACAATGGTTACTATAAGCATCTCAGCGTGAAAAGAATGCTTGGATTCGTGTGTGCGATGATATTACAACCAGAATGTGGGTGGATGCATAGTAAAATAGTAGGAATAGATAATTGTTCGTTATATGTTACAAATTTCGTGACTTGCTGTTATTTACATTCACAAAACGTTACTTACCATAAAACAGGATTAGGATCTTCAAACTTCTGACTAGATAGATTCATTATATAGAGATACCAAATGATGATTTTGCTAATCATTCTTTTGAAATGGTGGTCATTCTTATGATTATGGTTGACATTTGTAAATCATCATATATACTTAATATTCAGGTGGAATGGTAGACCCATTGTTTAATGATCCATTGACACCATCACATTCACCAGTCAAGACACCAGTCATGCTTACATGATCTTCCCCATGCATGAAGACGGTGAAATCCCTGGCCGAGCTTGCGTCCCGAGCCCCAAAAATAAAATGGACTCCCGATATGGATCAGGTTATGATTGACGTATTTCTGGAACAAGTGGCATTGGGACGCAAAGGCGATAATGGTTTCAAACGTGAGGTGTACCAAATTGCCACAAAAGCCATGACAAAGCATACCAATATATTCCTCAAGTGGCAGAATGTGTCGAACCGACTAAGGTATTACAAGAGGGAGTATACTACTGTGAAGGATATGCTGGCGGCTAGCGGGTTTGGATGGGACAGTGAGTGAATGGTGGTGACCGCTCCCGATGAGGTCTGGGAGGAATATCTTAAGCTATGATTTTTAAAATATATAGCTTCCACCATCTGATGTGTTATTAACTCGCATACTATACTTACAACTGCTCATTGTACGGTTGTAATCTTACCCGCGTGTAGAAAGACTACGCGGGAAACAGATTGAGAGAATGGATGATTTTACAGTTATCGTCGGTTTGGACCAGGTAACGAAACGTTATGTCCATGGCAGTAGGAGTATAGTTGCATCAGCATCATCATCTTATCTTTAATGAGAACTCAATGATGCATGGAGGGAGTTGGACGATGATATAGACGATACAATTGACTTGTCAGATGATTTTGTTATAGACTCCACAGGGACCATCTCATTCTCGCCAGAGAGTCCTTCGATGGGACAACATGGCTCACGTAGCACTCTCACTCACACAGTTGATTCCAATGCTACTCAAAGTGGGAGCACATGAAGGAAATGATTATGCCCTCCTCGTCCTTATGAAGTACTCGGGACATCTTTACAGACAGTCGCCGATTCAATGCTAAAATTTGGCCTCAAAAAGTTAGTGAATCGCACTTTCAAAGTACTTGATGTACTAGAAGAGGTCTAGGGCCTAACCAACTCAGAGTTTTTTGAGGTTGGTCAGCTCTTGAGTAAGGACAAGGGGCTGACATCATTTTTTGTGAGTCTGCGACCTGAACGCCGCATTGACTGGTTGAAGAAAACACTTCATGACCACTTTGGTGATCGAGGTGTCAGATCCATCTGAGGATTTAATATCTTTGATTATGTTTTCTGGATTATTAGTTGTTAACATGTAATAACTTTGATTTACTTGATCTAGTACTTTTTTTTTTTTTTAGATTTATTTTTTTGGACTGACAAACATGGCGGTATATCTGTAGTACATTAAAATATGACTTTTGCGATAGCGATGACTTTTATGTAGTTAACATCTTTTATATGGTTTCACCGTGTACTAAATTGGTAAGTTTATTTTCTTAAGACAGCTATGACCATACAATCCGCTTGTTTGGAAGGGTACGGACTGACAACCCAAATGTGTTTTCATTTCCTACTTAATTGTTGTACTTTATGATGCTACTCGTTAGGACAGTACTGCATGTAAACTTCGCTTGTGAAATTCTATTCAAAGACATGAATCTTGTGCCAATTACGTCGATGTCATTACAGATGGGAAAGGAGAAGTATTACGTCATCTTGGTGGGACGTAGGCCTGGAATATACGTATGTTGGGACGACGCGAGGTTGGAGGTGGAGAGATTTAGTAGAGCGTGGGCATTTAAGAACTGAAAGGAGGTAGTTGCATGTGGGGACGACACTTCAGTAAGGCATGTGCACCGTCTAGACCTTGCACGGATTCTCATGCGGTTCAGTTTGCTGCATTTTTTGATGACTTGGACATCCGCCATTCTTCGTCATCGTCTATCTGACAGATGATACAGACGGCACAGGCAACTTCGGCCATGGTTTCTAGGGTCGTGGCGACTGATGATCTTCCCCCATCAGACAAAGAGATATTTTGAGCCCTTCTAGTTGGCGTTGGTGTCCTTTTTCTTGCCTGCCATGTTATTTTTAAATTCTAGCCCAACACGGATGACTGTATAATGTTATGTGTCACTTGTTTCTTTTCCTCTCATTTTCTCGCACAACTTATATTTGACATTGTCTTTTGCTTCTCATGTTTTCATATATCTATATTTTCGACTGCCATACACCTGTTGGGATCTATCTATATCACACTACTGTATCTAATCTGGTCCATGCGAATACACGGCTATGTTCCATGGTGACAATGATATTGATTGAATAAATTGGGTATTAAAGATGCTGATGAGACATTCCTCATGTGGGCCCCACACAGTTTTATGACCCCTACAATGTATGGGCATGTCCAAAAATCATGTGGACCACATTACAGGAAACAATGTTGAATGAGGGTCGACCTTTAAAAACACCAATAGGGTCCACATCCAGTTAATATTCGTTGATATTTGTGTTTTATATCTTCATCTGGGCTTGTATGGCCTAATGAATAGATTTGATGTGAAATTACCTGGTAAAATAATGGGCATTATGGCTATATCTTAATGTGGTGTGGTCCACCTGAGAATGGATGGAAATCTGTCCGTTGGCACGAATGGGACGCGGATTGGTTACTCCCCCTGCCACCAGCCAATGGTTGGTGGTCGATGCTCTGTGGGCCCCAACATGACTTATGTGTTTCATCCATGCCGTCCATCTATTTTTACATATCATTTTATGGTATGAGACAAAAAATGAGGTATATATCAATCTCAATTGGACCACATTACAGGAAACAGTGTCGAATGAGCGTCGACCATTAAAAACCTTTTGCGGGCCATAAAAGTGTTGGATCAAGCTAATATGTTTTTTTTCCCTTCATCTGTGCCTGTATGACCAAATCACCAGATTGGATGTCAAATAAATAGTACAGTGGGCCTTATGATGATTTTAATGGTGGATATCCAATCGTTATTGTTTTCCTATGGTGTGGTCCACTAGAGATTTATATCCCTCTCAATATTTATGTCAGGCCCTAAAATGATCTTTAAAAATAGATGAGTAGAATGGATGAAACACATACATATGGTGGGTCCCACATAACACCGACCACCAGGCACAGGGCTGGTGGCAGAGGGGGAGTAGCCAAACCTTTCCCGCGCGAGTGGGGTTATACCCGTCCCTTTGGAAGGACATTGACACAAGTATAACAATCCCATGCCCAACCAAACACACACTGGTTTTGAAATCCCATCCCGTCCACCCGTCCAAACATGGCATAGCTGGGCCGCTGGATATAGCAATCTAGTGGGATTGCATGTAATCCACTAACAAACTCATTTATGACATTGAAAGCCATGCAATCCACCCTAATACAACTCACTCCCACCTAATCCGCCGGTCCAAACATGCCCTTAACTCTTAGCCTTTATTCACATTGGCATAACATCTGTGGATGTAGACGGCAGTCAGAGGCCGGGTATCCTAGACATCGGTTTCCACCTCATGCCAATTGTGAACTTCTTAAAGACGAAACTATGCAAGGCCTACCATGATGCTCGAGAGAAATCCGATTTGTTCATTAGTTTTACAAGTGGATAGAAGGTTAAAAATGAGTCAAATCTAGAACTCAAATGGGCCACATGATGGGAAATGGTAAGGATTAAAAGCTCACTATTAAAACCTTCATGGGCCACGAAAGTTTTAGTAGTGGAATAACATTAGGAGCAATTTAGATGACATATAAACATCATGATGAGTTCCAAGAAGGTTTGAACAGTGGGCTTTTCCATTCTAACTGTTTCCCATAGTGGGTCCTTCAGAGTTTTGAATATGCCTCATTTTTTATTTCCCATCTTATTATGAGCTCGTGAAATTGATGGATGGAGTGGATTTCAAATACATCACCATGTGCCCTGCTTATCTTTGATCTATTGGACCTTCTTGGTGGGGACATAACCAATTTACATCCCCCACCAAATTAGAATATCTACACCACATGTTTTGTACAACATAAAACACCCAAGATGTAAGGCCCACCATGGTTTGTATGTGAAATTCACTCTGCCCATTAGGCGATGACCCTTATGTTCACCATACATACAAAAGTTCGGCCTAATGAAAAAAATCAAATGGGCACACTAGAGGGGACAATGCAAAATTGCTTCTAAAACCTTTAAGTTCACATGGTGTTCCTCTCTTAGTTTTAGTCGAGGATTATTTTAATATCTTCACATTATCATAGTAAGTTACACATAAATGTGTTTGATGGAGAGGATGCATATTATCATAGTAGCCCCAAAAACAAACTTATGTTTGGCATTCAATCCCCTACCATTATTCCCTATAGTGTGGCCCACTTGAGTTTTGGATATTGATGACAAAGTGTATCGCACTTCTATAACATGGTGGGCCTTAAAAAGCTTGGGTGTTTTATGCAGTGAAAGGCAAGTGTTATAGACAATTCAAGTCCTCCCTAATCAAAACTATTGTTGTTGTGCTTTTCAACTATGTGTGAGGGCGTGTTAGAATTGAAATTGCGGCTCAATTCAAACTGAACAACTATTGGGGCTATACACGAGTGGAGCTAGCTCGAACAGCTAGCTCAACTTGGCTCGAGTTAGCTCAGATTAACTTGGCTTAAAGGGCCGACTCGGGATGAGTCAAGCTCTTTTTTAAAAACTTGATTTGAAATCAAGCTGAGTTCGAGCATGGTGTAGATCAACTCAACTCGAAGCTCGAGCTGGAGCTCGACTCGACTTAAGTATTTTATATATATATATGTATGTATAATTTATTTTTAAAAAAAAAACTCTACCCGACCCTCTCTTTCCCTTACCCAACCCGCCACAATCTGCCAATCGCCAGACCATGCCTGCTTGAGTAGAGCTCTTTCTCTCTCTCATTTTCTCCTCTCCCTGATTTGCCAACCCATGCCAAACTTGAATCTTCCCAGCCCACTTACCCACAATAAATGTATGATTAATAAATAATTTTTTAATATGTGTGTGTGTGTGATTTCCAATTTATTGATTTTTTATTTTTGATTTGGGTTGGGTCCTGGGTTAGGTTGGGTACCGGGTTGGCTCGGGTTGGGCGCTGAGTTGAGTCAAGTGTAGGTTTGGGTTGGGTTGGGCACTGGGTTGAGTCAAGTATGGGTTTGGGTCAAGTTGGGCACTGGGATGAATTGGGTGCGGGTGTGGGTGCAGGTCAGGTTGGGTGTTGGGTTGGCCACTGGGATGAGTCAGGTATGGGTTTGGGTCAGGTTGGGCGATGGGTTGGAGACCAACATGTGGTATGACTAGTATTTAGAGGTATGGGTGACACTCTTTTTTTGTCTTAGTAATGTGGCATGTGAGACATTTTAGACTTAATATTGTTAACATTTAATTTTTATTTTTTAGACAAAAATATAATAAATTGACATATGAACAAGCTCGACTCGATTCAAACCACTAGCTCAACTCGAAAGCTTTGGAAAACAAGCCAAGCTTCAATGTTGAGCTCGAGCTCGAACTTGAGTATAGTACGAATGAGTCAGGCCAAGCTTGGCCCACCTCAACTCGACTCGGCTCGATGTACAACCTTAACAGTTATGACCCCAAGCGCCAAGATAAGCAGATACTTAGTGTATGACCAAGATCTGATGAGATTGGCTGCCTATTTAGTCGCTCGCTCAACGTGTAAACAAGATAAAATGATATTCATAGGGTGGGGTTCATCCTCTGATGATGGGTTGCACCTTTACCTTCCATATGAAGGACTTTTTAATATAGATAAAGTAAAATGAGAAAGGGATTATTACAGTTAGTTGTGAATAGAGTTGTACATGAACCCAATTAGCTCAGTTAGCTCGCTTGACTTGACTCAAAAAAGCTTGGTTCGAAATTCAGTTCAATCTTACTCGAGCTGATTTTTTAAGTTTGAAAAAATTTCGAGCTAATTTCTAGCTCGACTCGACTCAGATCGATCCCCATCTCAAATCGAACTCAGATCAAACCAGTTTAGTCACTCAATTAGTTTGATATTGATGTTGCTTAGCAAGTGTTTGATGAAATGACTCAGCAAAGTGTCGGCTGGTAGCAAGGAAGGTATGGATATGAAATAAATACCATTGTATCTTGATTTTTATGTTGCCTATTGAGTGTTTGATGAAATACCTATAAATCGATGTTGTTGCTTTACATTCTATGAAAAATTGAAGGTGCACTCCATGTATTTGAGAAAATGCCGCAGGGGATCGATCTTGGCTTGAATTAGCCCGAGCTACTGACCGAACTGAGACAAACTAGCCAGTCAGGCTTAAGGACTGAGCTGAGCCGAGTTCAAGCTAGGGTTAGATAGTATCCGAGCCAAGTTGAGTTGTGTTAAGCTTGACTCACGACTCGTGTACACCTTTGGTTGTGAAGAACAACTGTAAAACACCTCGAGTGATTTTTTTTTTGGAATCTAGCGTATGAGTGTAGACTCAAATTACAACTAAAGTCACCAACTACTTGATTTGCGCTATAGATTACACTATTAAATGTAAATAGCAAGATGGAAGTAAAGGACTACACTAAGAAATATAATTTACTTAACAGAGAAAGTAAAAGAAAACACTATGGAATGTAAATTGACTGGTAATTAAAAGGATAATTAAAAGAAAATGTTTGGTTTGATTGGGTTGGTATGATACAAAATTTTCTCCTGCATTCATCTTCTATTTATGGCCTTAATCTGATCATCTAGATCCTTCTCACATTCTGATGGTTGCCATAACCATTTGCCACTACTTGACTTTGTTTGTTTCTCCCTTCATCATTTGTCCTGTACCCATTCCTTCACAATTGTTTCTTTATCCGCCACTTAGATATTGACATGGCACTGTTTGATATGTTCTAGTTGTTTTTTCCTAAAAAAAATATATATATATCTTTTCAAATATCCAAATACATCATGCGGATTTGTATAAATCACATGTAATCTATTCTGATTGGCTCTTATAAGGAATGACAATAATGGGGATGAACATTGCCCCCCACATTGCTTTACCTTTGTAAAAAGGTGAAAGCAATGTGTGACCCATCATCAATGCGGCATTTATTACCTACATGTGGTAGCGAACCAATTACCTTCTTCAACCAATTCATCGTAATACATCAGCAACGGTTGCACTTTATCAAAGTAAGAATTGAACCCCATATTGACACGTGCTCTTACATTGTTTCTTACACCATCCCAATGATGACTGAATAAATGATCTCTTCTCTCGATTGATATAAGCGTCGTTTCGAATTCTTTTTTCCTTCTTACGCCTTCATTCCTAATTTTTCTAAGCAACTCTGAACTCTAATCTTTTCTCAAGCAATGGTTACCTCCTCATCTTCCACCTCGTCGTTCGAACAAAATGATCTTGTTACAATGATGGATGGTCTTACTGACAAGTGCATTGACGAGACTGTCTTTCAATCGCCCATTAGCGATTATTGCTGTCTAGGCCCAACATTCACTCCAACAATGAAAGTTCAAGAAGTTGGCATGACGGATGCTCTATTTCCCATTTATCCCAGTAAAACTCTACCAATCTAACCAAGTTTGTCCCTAATTCCACTAATGCCTTGAAGAACCCTCAATCATGGCCGAAGCCCCTTTGGAAATGGGATGTTTGGTTCGCCTGTGTCTCATCTCAACATGAAACAACATGGAGAGAATCAGGTATTTATAAGTGTATTAAGCTCTCCATTTATGATTATCCATCAGATCCATCTCTTCTTATCTCAGCTTCAAGAAGACATGCTTGTGTTTGTGATTATATTTGAGCACTTATTTAATTATACTTTGGTGATGAATGTTAAATTATATGTGTGTATGATTAGATGAATGCTAGGGGTTGATATTTATCACATCCCACACATTCATGTATATTATCATGTTTATAGAGTAGTTTCTTAATTAGGATATCATTTGTAGTCTATGTGATTGGACCCTCCATTATTAGCTTGGAATCGTTAGAGTTAATTTCCTTACTTATCTTAATTTACATATTAGCTTAAGTGGGTAATTGGGTTTAAAAGACATAAATTTTAAATTATTCCTAATCACCCCCCATCTAGGACATAGCATTCACTCCGTAGCCCCACATAGTCTCTGTAGCGCAACCATGGTAATCTCATTACACTATGTGTGAATTTTCACTACTTTCTATTAATAGAAAGGGATAGAAAACACATAATAGAGGAAATCAAGTTAGTATATAACATAAAAAATGATTCCCTAACTCTATGTGATGCCCTTAGATCTCAATATGCTTCCTTTTAGAAGAAAGCTATAAATGATTAAATTAATTATTTGATGCAAAATGGAATATGAAAACTAGTGGATTTGCATGCGGGATCAAAATGAATCAGTTTTAAATTGATATTTAAAAGAAAACTAAGACTAGATTGGACTAAAAAATATTTAATACAAGAATAATTTCTAAACGATTTACACAAAGAAAAGTTGGTGACCTCAATGAAGAAATATATATGGAACAACCAAAAGGTTTCATAATTCAAAAATAAGAAAACAAAGTGTATAGACTGATCAAGTCACTTTATAAACTTAAATAGCTAGTTAAATAATGGTATGAAAACTTTGATAAGGTGGTTACCTCATATAACTTTAAAATCAATGAATTTGATAAATGTATATGTTCAAAATTTTCTAATAATAAAGTAATTATATATCTGTATGTAAATGATATGTTAATTTTTGTACATTTTTAGTAGTTATAAATGACACTAAAAGATTCTTATCATTTACTTTTGGTATGACAGATAGGAGTGAAGCTAATGTGATTTTACGTATCAAGCTAATAAGAAACAAGAATAGTATAATTATGTATCAGTTACATTAGGAGTCATTTGGCAATACAGATTCGATATGAATTGGAATCCAAATCACAATTATAATTGGAATCCATGTTAAATGGAATCCTCAGTTGTATTTTGTAATATGTAGATGGATTTCATGTGAATAAAAAAAAATTGCATTTAACATGTTCCTTGCATGCATGAAATAAATTCTACGAATCCTCACACGTGGCCCACTGTGATGCTTATGTAAAATCCACCCTAATCACCAAACACACCGATCCATTTTAGCCATAGGGCCAAAAAATAAATCCGGTCTGTGATTCAAGTGAACCATATGATTGGTAACAGTATACAGGGTGTCCCACTCCCAACTATCTTCCTTCACATGACCCAACTGAATCACATACAAGGCTGAATTTTTGCTCTTATAACTAAAAATGGGATAACACACCTAGTTATTTGGGTGGATTTTACTTAAATATCATGGAGAGTCCTATTAATTCCTGAAGTCAAATTCACATCACTTTCATGTAAAAGGCATTTACCTCAATCACATGTATGCCTAAAAATTCTTACACAGGACCCACCATGATATTTATGTAAAATTCACTCCTATCATCGGGCATGCCACTTCATTTTAACTATATGGCCCAAAAATTAGCTTGACCCATGATATAGGTGAACCATATGATTGGAAAAAGTATACGAGGCATCTCTCTCCAAAGTGTTTGCCTTGTATTAATCACCTAATTCACAAACTAGGCTAACTTTTGGACCCTACAACTAAAACAGAATGACGCATCTCGTGACCGGAGTGGATTTCACTTAAACATCATGGTAAGGCCTATTAATTCTTGAATTTAAAATTAAGCAATTTCATGAAAGTTGTGGACATGAACACATGCACACTTAAAAAATTCTCACGTATGGCTATAAGATCCTAGATTTTCACTATTTTAAATTTTTAAAAACCCTTGAAATTTTTCATTGTAATTAACCTATATTATCACTTACTGACCCTTGATGCTCAAGGTGAGCCTATACACGAGTGATACCAGTAAAGAACCGCACAAATCCGGTTAATCAACCGTGCGAAGCCAATGAATCTACCAAATCACTTAAGTATCAAGTTTAACCTCATGATTTGTTCACATAGGTCCCAAATCTACCCGACCTACCACTGAATAACCAAGATAACCACAACTAAATTAAAGATCTACCTAAAGCTGAGACGATTACGAGTCAAATCTTTATTAATGAAGGAAATTGACACAATTACTCAACTAGCATAAGAATCGATAGTTTAGGATGATTATAAATGAATCGTCGTTTCTGCTAGTTGCAAATAGGTCACATTATGAACTTAGCTAATCCAAATAATAATCATTACACACAAGAAATCTTAATTCCTAATTCATTTCAAAAATGCATTGATTATCCAAACGAACTCTAGACCGCTCGTTAGTAGGCCACTGGTTCCATAACTATAGAATAACGTTCGTCGCAGAACTCCATCCATCGCAAGTGGAAAATCAATATAGTACCCAGAACTACGTAACTTGGGTCAGAGGCCGAGTGCTTGAAATGCGCAAATACCCAATGCTAAAACATAAATCACGAAGTTGTGGCTTTTCAAATGTTAGATCGCATCCAAAGTCGAGGTATTGAGTAAAGATATTTCCCCACACATCCGTATAGTCGTGGCCCTGATCGACCATCGGTGACCGTTGAATAGACTTTTGATCATACCCATTGATCAACGCATCCAAATGGTCGGTCGATCGTATCTCTATGTAGATCATCATTAAGGCTAATTATCATACGGTATATATCAACTCTTACACCCCATATTGGACCCCAAAGGTTAAAAATACACTCTCATAGGCCTAATATAATAAAAACCTAGCCCTTAGGGCTATTTACATAATTTCTAGGACTATATACGACCTTCATTTGGGCACCCCCCTCTCCCATACGAATTTCATGCCTAGCTTGGATGAAGGAGAAAAGAAAGAGAAAGAGAGATGGAGAGAAAATGAAGAGAAAGAGTAGGGAGAGAGTGTGAGTGAGTGAGGAAAATCTTGATGCTTATAGGGTTGGTATTTCTTTAACCAAACTGTTGGTTACTATCAAACCTCTGCCAAATTATATATTATCTTTCAATTAAGCAACCTAGTACAGATTTCTAATCATTAATGGTGTTTTTCTTGATTTTGATTTACGAATTGGTGATTTTATCCAAATTCTCAATCCTGGGATCTCAAAGATTAGAAATCTCCTCTTAATGTGAGAACCATTATATCTAGTCTATCATATATCGACCCCTTGATGGTCTCAATTAATAATTTTGTTGTTTACAAATACATTGGTGTATGCTAACATGTTCACATTTCAATTTAATTACAAATTATGTGATTACTTGTTTATAAATACTCACATGTTTGATAAAATGCATAAGTGATTGAATGTGGTATTCTATTGATGCTCACATGTTTGATGGAATGCCTATGTGAATGTGTGATTTTATTAATGCCCACATGGTCGATGAAATAGCTAAGTGATGGTGATATGTTATTGATGCTCATATGTTCAATGAAATGCTTAGGTGATTGTGTTGCTAAATTTAGATTTCATATAAAATCTTGTTATGATTGTTTGATGAATTGTTAGTCTTTAGCGATGTTTAGAATTGCTTAAGATATTGGGTGGTAAATCACCCAAACTAAGGGGCAGCCCAACTTAGGTCGGCCACCCTAAGCTTATTATATCAACCCGGTTTGAACACGAAGGACTGAAAATAACTGGACTACATGGGATGCTTGCACCCAATGTCATTTGTGTTGAGGTTCTTCTAAGTCGATCGAATTAGTCCATTAGTCGACTAATCATGTATGTTCACAATGTATGACATGACCAAATTAAATCTAAGATACCCCATTCCTAAAGGATAAGTCTATTCATAACCGTTAGTGCGATACGATCCCACTAAGACTCACGAGTTGAGCATGGTGGTATGGGACACTGTCCGAGCTGTCAGCCTACGCTAGGGTGACGAGCCTCCCCGTAGTGACCAATGAGCACTGATAGAGATGAGAGATTATTGTTCGAATGGGCCCCGTCAAATTACCCGGCTGATGGTTGCGTGCCATAATAACGTTCGAACGACCCGAGCATGAATAGAATTGGGTGATGAGCCCTTTCCTTGTGGTGATTTGTTTCATGTGATAAGCCTACACCTCGAAACTGAGTGATCATACTCGGTGTTTGGGTGATGGCTCATACCGGGTTTATCCTCATACATTTAGGTATCATGTTGTACTTTCAAAACCATTGATTTATGAGATAAATAGGTGACACCTAAATTTGGATTAAGGGACACTCGTAAGGAGCCGTTACGTTTCACAACAAGCCATGTGATCCGGATAAGGACTAGTAAATGACGTCGGTATCCTAGCTTCGCCAATATGCTAGATAAATAAAACTTAATAATTACTCGGCTAACATACGTGTCAATTGCATTGCAATAGATAGGATACGACAATTTGGAGTTGGAGTTACGTGATGAGGGAGTGTTGACATTTACGAAATATGCGTTAAGAGTCACTTGTGAGGGACTGTTATATAGAAAGAGCATGTCATGTCCCAAACTCGAAAATCGAGCTCACAAAATTCTTGATCGCCGAATCTGGCACCGACAACCTTCGTAGTGCCCCATTCTCAGATCTTGGTACTCATATGCTAGATTCCGATCTTGAGATCCTACAAGGAGGATTTTCAATATGATTTTTTTTTGTAATAAAGCATAACCACAAGTATAACCAAGTCACAAAACAACATCACTACATATCCACTATATCAAAAACTTTTAAGTACAATACGGAAAAGAAAATACAGGGTGATCAAAAAACTCCAAAATAATCTGATACACGCCCATGCCTCAGCGCTGTTGCGATCCAACGATACCTGTATGCAACGGTCGTGCATAAGCTTACAAAAACTTAGAGGGTGGTGTAAGTGTATACATAAGCAAGAGCCAAGTATACAATATCAAAGTAATGTGAAAATATGTGAATAAGTCCATGAATACTATCAGTTATACCAAAGCTATGTGATGCAAGACATAAATGCTATTGGTCATACTAAGGCCATGCAATACGAGGCCTATGTAGCCAAATGTCATATGCGAAATACAAAGTAAGCATGTCAATACTCATAAAGTACACATATATCAGTACAGTTCCTCTCTAGGATGTCACCG
Source organism: Magnolia kwangsiensis (assembly GCA_037074715.1). Classification (NCBI taxonomy): domain Eukaryota; kingdom Viridiplantae; phylum Streptophyta; class Magnoliopsida; order Magnoliales; family Magnoliaceae; genus Magnolia; species Magnolia kwangsiensis. The sequence goes on along the minus strand of CM073579.1, from coordinate 31,796,088 downwards.
GGGTCTAGTACACTCCACACTGACTGCGGCCTCCCTAGCCGCATAGCTCAACGAGCGGAATAAACCTCACTATCGGCCTGACTAGCAGTCTGTCAATACCTACCCAGCTCGTCGATAACGGACTCATTTACAAGCTGGTCAAACTCAGCCTAGCTTATAACCCCCTCACTCAGGTGGATAAGGCCACACCCCCTTCCAACCGACTACTACACAGTAGGAGACGCAACCTACTAGTATTCGGCACTCGGGCTCTCATGTATCCACTCGGTCTAAATGTTGGAGCATCTCCTGGTACCAAAAAAGTTCTGAGATTTTCACCAAAGGACATCCTACGTGCCCACAATGCTAGAACCAATAATTTTCGGTATCAGATACGGCCATCCACGATGTGCCTATGAAGCCACGGCCCTGATGTCGCTAAGGCAAACAATGATCAAGTCACTCGTATGCGAGATGCATGAATTACACCGTACAGTCATGCAGCAATCCCGCGCGTACCAAGCGATCATGTAGGGAACTGTAACATCTCAAATTTTTTTCAACCTGGAGTTAGACGTCCTTAGACAATGAGTCGATCATAATACCTTAATTCTCTTCTCAGAACTTAATCGTAAAGCCAGAAATCCCCTTTCAACCCATTTCCTTCAAAATCTCACCTTTGACTATCTTATTCTTTAAATTTTTCTAAGTACTTTCATATTAGACACTAATCCTAAAGTTTAAATGATGAAGAACAATACTTAAACTAAAACTTACTGTAAATAGTAAATACATAAATAAAATGGGCTTTTGACCATTAACCTTTTTAGAATCTCATAATATAAATAGATTATTTGGATAGATTAGCTTTTCCTGCCCCAAAATCATATATTTCCTTTCAGATTGAAAGATGCACCCATTTCAAATATCGGATCAGTGAAACCATATTAAACGGACTTGGGGACCCAAACAAAGCAAATCGGGGGGACTCAAGGTGGGTCCCGCACATTCCTGACACCCCCGAGGGGGATGGCATCGCCAATAGGGTGAGCCATCACCCCGGGGTCCAGCGGTCGGCGAGGACCTCACTGGTTTCGCGAGGCCTAACGGGCCGCAGCAGGTCAGGCGGCCTGTTTTCGGCCTTTTTTTTTCTGTACTTTTTATCAAAATTTAAAAAAATCATATCTCCCTCATTATAACTCTGATTTAGGTGATTCAAAAGCCAGATTAAAGCATGATAAGTATAGTTTCATATAAAAATAAGTAAAAAAATATAATAAAATACTTAACATAGTTAAAAATAAATCATTATGACAACTATCCGAAAGTCATTAGTTGGACAGCTGCTGCTTATAGAATTTTTAGAATTTTTTTACAATACAAAAACTCATGAAATTTGGTAAAGACGAAGTAAACTTGATGATAAACTATTAAAAAATAATTAAAATAATATACTAATTAAAAGTGCCAGAAAGGGACATAAAACTGCCCTAGGACCTTATTCCGTCTTAATTAGGGCATAATTTAGTTAAGTACTAAACTGAATACTCAGTAGAATTAGCTTGAACAAATTTAAATATGAACTGCGAGACTCAAAACAAGTGGAATCGCTAATTCTACATTAACTAGAAACCTAGAATTAATCTTTAAACCCAGTTGCTCTTGGGAGCATCTTAAATTCTGTATCCGACCTAGACCGCACGTCGAAAGTCCGATTAGTACGAAATTATACGATTATGACCACTTTAATGGACTTGAAAACTACCTCAGAAATCAAGTCCTAATAGTACCCAAAAACACATAACTTGAGCCCGGAGTGAAGTGTGTGAGAAACGCGAATATCTTTAGAAAATGAACTGAGCTGTGAATTGAGTCGGTTCTCTTGCAGGCCAAATCTAAGGATTCTAATCGTCAGAATCTGACCCAAATATACCCACGGATCAGAAAAAATTTCCAACATATGTCAGTGTACATATGATCCTAATCGAGCACCGGTGACCGTTGAACTGAAACTGGTTCGCCACGGCCGATCTGTAAACCCGATCGGACTGAAAACTTAGATTGACCTAAATCTAATGTCAGTGAGCTTAAGTACGACTGCATTCAGTAAAGGGGCCTCCAAAAGTGTTCTGTTGGATCGGAACAGACCCTATTTAGCTATAACCTAAGTATACCTTGGCCTTGGGGCCATTTCCATCAGTCCTGGGCCTATATAAAGGCCTAAATCCACCCCATTTCTATTCCATAAGAATTCTCTAAAACCCTAGGAGAGAGAAGAGAAGAAAGAGAAGGAAAGAGGGAGAAAGTGTAAAAGAGAGTTGGAGTTTATTCCTAGTATTATACCCTGCTGCTCCACGTGCCAAATCCTTCCATCTATATTGCTATACGGGCTATTCCAATTTTGTACTTGGATAAGAAATCCAAACCCTAACCTGTTTTAGAGATTCAAATAGAACAGATGGCAGAATAACTAACCTATTCCCTGTTATAGGTGGTCGTCGTACCATAGACAAAGGCTTGATTTACAAACTAAATTCGATAGTTGTCTATCAACGTAAGGTGCGGACTATAAATGTTTAAGTTATGGTTTTCAATACTTTCAATGTCAGTAATGGTTTATGACTGACTTGATTGCTGTTACATTTGTTTAGACATGAAGTTTTCCATATATTACATATAGATATAAACAATGTTGATTATAATCATTCCATGTGTTTGTTGAAATGCCTAAATAAATATGGAATTATGATTGGTTCTTGCCATGTTTAATGACTAAGATTACATGATTATTGTACGTATGGTGAACCCTTTGAAAAGGAATTTGCTATAATACCTGTTATAATTACTTTATTACATGTATTTGATATGTGCAGTCTAAGTGTTTGATAAAATGCCTGAATGTGAAAATGCTTGTTTAAATATATGTATTTAGGGTGTTGAAATGAGATTCTCAATTCCCGTAACTATGGTTATAGTACCCTTTATATAATCCTATGTGTTGTATTGATGAAATGCCTATGTATGATATGACGTGTAGTATGTGTATGTTAAATTGTTCAAGTAAGCTTTATATTTAATTTATGTCGTCACATGCTGTTTGGATTATTGTATGTGAATGCTATCATGTGGAGTGTGCTTGGGGCTGCGATGTAGTCCAGGCAATCGGTAATGGTAAGTTATCAGTGGCCAAACTGTTTAGCCATGACAGACACACCCGAAGAAGTCGAGTTGTACGCTGCTTGTCAGCAGTAGTTAGGCCACACAGAGTTGCTTGCATGCTCCATGTGATCGGCTCGACGTATGCTCACACCAGTTGAGTTTATCAACTAACCCGGTTGACCCAATGTATGTTCACCATGTATGGACGCTACTGCTTGAATCTAAGGTACCAAACTCACCAGTGAAACTCGTTCAACTTTGGTACCTCGATCCGCTAAGACTCATGAGCCGAACATGGTGGTATGGGACACCATGGTCGAGATGTCTCCGTACGCTCGGGTGACGAGCCCACCTGTAGTGACCAGTGAGCAACCCAGACTCGTTAGCCGAATACGGTGGTATGAGACACTGTATTCGAGCCGTCGGCCTACACTGATCAGGTGACGAGCCCTTTGTAGTGCCCTCGAGTATACTCTGAGATTGTGTTGAGGTGATGGGCCTTTCTGTAACAACTAGAGTATAAACTAGGCCTACACTGATAGCTGATGAGCCCTTTGTAGTGACCTGGAACCGTAATATCGTATGAGATTTACTAAGACTGATAACCCTAGAATGGATAATTGTTTGGGAATTGATATAAGGGAGGTACCTTAGCTTCCCAATCCTGCTGTATGAATAAACCTAAGTAAGAGCCTGTCTAAGCATGTGTATGCACTGCACAGCATGTGCTTTGGCGAGGAAAAGCACTTTCGGGAGCATGCCATGCGCGCCGTGAGATGAAGACGCTGAGGGAGTGTAGACGAGGGCATGCATCATTATCGCGTATCATTCATGCATTAACAAGAGTACTTAGGACCTGATTATTGTATTGCGTTATCATTACTGCTTGACTAAATTGATAACATATTAACATTTATTTTATTATTCCACTGAGTTGATCACTCACTCCCACGTTATGGGACAGTGTTTTAAACACCCACCAGACCCTATTTTAGTTTCAGATGATGGCGATGCGTATGAGGCAGAGCCGGACTTTTATGATGATGAGGAGGGTTTCTCCTATATGCAGCTATCAAGCGGGTATATGTAGACCATATTCTGATCGACGGGGTTACAGGGATGCTGATTAGAAGCCATTACACATGTTATTTTTTACCTTTGAAACACCCATATCTCTTCATTTTGTTCATTTTTGGAGGATACAAGTATATATTTAACCTATTAACATGTTCACACTCTAGAGACTTACAACAGTTTATATATTTTATATATCTATCACAGTCTTCCGCTTTCGAAATTTCACTGTCTCTGGAGTATGATATGTTGTTTTGGTATAATTTCACTCATGTTTAATGCACTAATCTGAACAACATTCAATCATCATTATCTATATTGCATAAGTGATACGTTGGAACTAGGGAGCTGAGCTTCTGCTCGACCCCCGATTTTCAGGGCATTACAAGAACTCCGTTTCATAAGGATCTCGTAAATGTCTCAGCCCAATGGCTTATTCTTTGATCAAACATTCCTCATATCAAGTATACATATGATGCGTATGACACGAGGCATGGAATTATACTAAGCATGTTATAAAGAAATGAACTATCCTTTCAACGAAGATGGGCCTAAATGGCCTACACACAACAACTATAGGCCTATCAATGGGCCCTAGGGAGAGTCATAATGTGGACATTTAACCAACATTATTCTTACAATGTGGACATCAAACTAGCATTGGTCCCAAGGCATAGCCTGCCATAAACATCATTACCTAAACCAAGTTAGGATCAGACATTGCAATGGACCTTAGGCACATCCCATTGGGCCTTAAATACATCAAATGGGTCATATCACATGGGCCTTATATTCATCAAGTGGGTCACATCAATGGGTCGTACCAATGGATCTTATGTACATTGCAATGGGCCATAACCCATGGGCCTTAGAATACATCATAATGGGCCCTCATACGATAAGTGGGCCACATCACAAGGGTCACACCAATTGGGCCTCATATGTACATCAAATGGGTCACACCCAAATAAGAGTGGTGATAACGATTTCCACCATTAAAGTTCCTAAAGCCCACCATAAATATGTTTCCCATCCAACCTGTTCATAAATTATCATAGCAATACATGAAGTGGAAACAAATATTAGCTTAACAAGAAACTACTATGGCCCTTAGAAATTTTGAACAATGGACGTCAATGTCCACTACCTTAAATGGTGGGGTCCACTTAGACTTTAGATCTGACTTATTTTTAGTCTCAAGCCCGTTAAGACAAGCTTGTCAAATGGTTGGACAGTTTGGATGCAATACATGCATCAAGGGTGGCTCCCACTGTCCAGGTGTGGACAGTGTGGATAGAACACATACTTCATGGGGTCCACTAGCCGTCCAGCAGCCCAGCAAAATGCCTGGATGACATGGTGGGTTCCACCATCCGCCTGGACGGTGTGAATAAAACACATACATCATTGTGGGTCCCATGTGGGGCCACCATAACACTTATTTGACATCCAATCTGTTGATAAGGTCCCACGGACCCAGATGAATAGGAAAAATAAATTTCATACTGCATCCAAAACTTCTGTAACCCAGAAAAGGGTTTCAATAGTAGACGGTTCAACCCCACTGTTTCCTATGATGTGGGCCATTTGAGACTCAGATCGGCCTGATCTTTGGGAGGGCCCACTTCAGGAAGGGGCCCACTCAATGAATGGGGTAAATAAATAAAACACATCATGGAGGGGCCCACGGCTGGGATCGTGGGTCCCGCTGTCCATCCGCCTAACGCCACGACGTTGCTGAGCGCCTCTGACAGCAGCAGCGCCTGCTGCATATTTATATTATTTTAAAAAAAAAAACTGTTTTATCACGGTTTTTCATATGTAGGGCCGCTTCAGGAGGATCTATCTCACCCAATGGATTCTATAGTCTATAACCAATCCATAAAGCCCAATATTGGGCAGGTTTTACCGTGTAGAAAAATTTAAGTGAATTCGGACAGTGAAAATCACCATTTTCAAAGGTATGGCCCGCCAAAAAATTAGATCAGCTTCATCTTTTGGCTCAACGCCTAAAATGAGTTGGTAAATAAGATGGACGGCATGGATTGAATACATACATCAAGGTGGGGCCTACATGAGCGAGCCCTACATATGAAAAACCATGATAAAACAGTTTTCAATATATATATATATATATATATATATATATATATATATATATATATATATATATATGCAACAAGCACTGCTGCTATTAAAGGCATGCAGGCAATGCCTGCGGCGTTAGGCAGATGGACAATGGGACGCATGGTCCCAGCCGTGGGCCCCACCATGATGTGTGTTATTTATCCACATGGTTCATTGAGTGGGACCCTTCTTGAAGTGGGCCCCCTCCAAAGATCAGGCCGATCTGAGTCTCAAATGGCCCACATCATAAGAAACAGTAGGGTTGAACCGTCTACCATTGAAACCCTTTTTTGGGTTACAGAAGTTTTGGATCCAATATGAAATTTGTTTTTCCTATTCATCTGGGTCCGTGGAACCTTATCAACAGATTGGATGTCAAATAAGCGTTATGGTGGGCCCCACGTGGGACCCACAATGATGTATGTGTTTTATTCACACCATCCAGGCGGACGGTGGAACCCACCTAAATGTATGTGTGTTACCATGTCATCCAAGCATTCTGCTAGGCTATTGGATGGCTAGTGGACCCCACGATGTATGTGTTCTATCCACACCGTCTATACCTGGACGATGGGACCCACCCTTGATGCATGTTTTACATCCAAACTGTCCAACCATTTGACAAGCTTGTCTTAACAGGCTTGAGACTAAAAATAAGTCAGATCTAAAGTCCAAGTGGACCCCACCATTTAAGGTAGTGGACAATGACGTCCACCGTTCAAAATTTCTAAGGGTCATAGTAGTTTCCTGCTAAGCTGATATTTGTTTCCACTTCATGTATCGCTATGATAATTTATGAACAGGTTGGATGGGAAACATATGTTATGGTGGGCCTTAGGAACTTTAATGGTAGAAATCATTATCACCTCTTATTTGGGTGTGGCCCATTTGATGTACATATGAGACCCAATTGGTGTGGCCCATTTGATATACATGTGGCCCATGTGTTGTGGCCCACTTACCGTATGAGGGCCCATTGTGATGTATTCTAAGGTCCATGGGTTTTGGCCTATTGCAATGTACATAAGGTCCATAGGTGCGACCCATTGATGTGGCCCACTTAATGAATATAAGGCCCATGTGATATGGCCCATCTGATATATTTAAGGCCCAATGGGATGTACCTAAGGTCTATTGCAATGTGTGATCCTAACATGATTTAGGTAATGATGTCTATGACAAGCTATGCCTTGGGACCAATGCTGGTTTGATGTCCACATTGTAAGAATAATATTGGTTAAATGTCTGCATTATGCTCTCCCTAGGGCCCATTGATAAGCTTATACTTATTATGTGTAGGCCATTTAAGCCCATCTTCATTGAAAGGATAGTTCATTTCTTTATAACATGCTTAGTATAATTTTATGCCTCATGTCATACGCATCATATGTATGCTTGATATGAGGAATGTTTGATCAAAGTATAAGCCATTGGGCTGAGACATTTATGGAACTCCTTATGAGACGGAGTGCCCCACATGATTGCGTGGTATGCGCAAGATTGCTGCATGACTGTACGGTGTGATTCATGCATCTCGCATATGAATGACTTGATCATTGTACGCCCTAACAACATCAGGGTCGTGGCTCCACAAGCACATCGTGGATGGCCGTATCGGATACCGAAAATGATTGGCTTTAGCATTGTGGGCACATAGAATGTCCTTGGGTGAAAATCTCAGAACCTTTTTGATATCAGGAAATGCTCCAACGTCTAAACCGAGTGGATACATGAGCGCCCGAGTGCCAAATACCAGTAAGTCGCGTCTCCCACTGTATCATGGTCGGTTGGAAGGGGGTATGGCCTTATCGGCCCAAGTGAGGGGGTTATAAGCTAGGCTGAGTTTGACCAACTCGTAAATGAGTCCGTTATCGATGAGCCGGGTAGGTATTGACAGACTACTGATCAGGCGAATAGTGAGACCTATTCCGCTCATTGGGCTGTGCGGCTAGAGAGGCGGTAGTCAGTGTGGAGTGTACTAAACCCCGGTGATATCCCAGAGAGGAAGTGTACTGATATATATGTACTTGATGAGTATTGGCATGCTTTCTTTGCATTTTGCATATGACATTTGGCTACATAGGCATCGCATTGCATGGCTTTGGTATGGCCGATAGCATTCATGCCTTGCATCACATAGCTTTAGTACAGTTGATAGTATTCATGGACTTATCCGCATATTTTCGCATTACTCAGATATTGTATACTTAGCTCATGCCTTATGCACATGCTTACACCACCCTCTAACCTTTGTAAGCTTATGCACAACCGTTGCGTGCAGGTGTCGCTGGATTGCAACAGCGCTGAGGCAGGAGCTTGTATTAGACTATTTTGGAGTTTTTTGATCACCCTGTATTTCCTTTTCCGTATCGTACTTAAAATTTTTTGATATAGTGGATATGTAGTGATGTTGTTTTATGACTTAGTTATGCTTGTGGTTATGCTCCATTACAAAAAAAATTCATATTGAAAATCCTCCTTGTAGGATCCCAGGATCAGAATCTGGTATATGAGTGTCAGGATCCAAGAATGGGGCACTACAGAGGCAGTTGGTGCCGGATTCGGCGATCGAAAATTGTTTGAGCCCAGTTTCCAAGTTTGGGGCGTGACAGAGCATGCATCATGTCATATCTTCATATGCGTATTTAACAAGAGTATTTGAGAATTGTTTGATGTCTTGTTTATCATTAATTGTATTGATTGGGTTGATAACATGTGTAACTTAGAACTAATGGAACCACTGAGTTAGCTACTCACTCCCACCTAGGACGGTGTTTTAAAACACCAACCAGGCATTGTTGTTTATACAAGTTCTTCCGAGGCCTTTAACGGGTAAATTTTGGTCGGCTTGCACTTTCGCCATGATGTCTTGGGAGCGTCGGGCGAAGTTAGAAGACTTGCTTCTATTTTAGTTATGTGATTTATGTGTAAATTGTCTCATGTTCGTTATGGCTTGTATAATCCTCATTTTGGGCGATCATCACTATTGGAATTATACTTTTAATTATTAGCCCTATATTTCTGAATATTTTGTTATCTCTACCTCGCTTTGGTTCCGCTAAGTTGAAATGTGCAACTCTGATTATTTGTGTCTGAAATGAATATGAATCTGAATGAGGACACATGTGCATTTTATTAACTCCTGAAAACTCGGGACCGGAGTCTTTGTAGTCGGGTGCCGATTTTCGAAGCATTTCAATGGCATACTACAATGTTTATGTAAAATCTATCCCAATCACTAGGTGTGTCACCCCATTTTAGTCGTAGGGCTCAAAATCAACCCGATCATTGATTTAGGAGGGAGGGGGGGGGGGGGGGGGGGGGGGGGGGGGCAGGCATATGCAGGGTAACAGTAACGGTTACCCTCCAAATTGTTTCCTTTTATGTGGCCTACTTAAATCAAGGATGGGCTTGATTTATTGTCTCACGACCTAAATTTTAGCTTTACATCTAACGGATGTAGTGAATTTCATATAATCATCACAGTAAGCCTTGAAAAAGTAAGGGTGGGCATCCTTCTCTTGAGTCGTTTCCCTTCATATGGGCCACTAAATCACAAATCAAGCTGATTTTTAGGCTCTAAGGGTAAACATCATGATAGTGCCCACCAATTCTTAAAGTAAATTTTACTTCATTTCCATATTGAGTCATCGATGGTAATCAGTGGTGATGGGGCTTGAAATCACATCTCAACCCAAGAATTTCAAAACACATGAATTGATGGTAAATGAAATCTGTTTACCACCGTTGTACGCTATCCCAAACACACATACTTTTTGTTTTTACCATGGATTACCACTAACTACCATCGTTTTCATGCTATCAAAATACTTCTTATATTGAAAAGATACTTGGAAAGTTTTATCGGTATGATAGAAATCTTTTTCCTACTCCCTTTTATTCTAACATTAAATTAGATAGAAATGATGGCCATAATATATCTCAATTGAAGTATTCCAATGTAATTTCTAGTCTTATGTATATATATATATATATATATCATGATATTTACTTGACATGATTTACTTTTGTAGTTGGTAAATTGGGTGGGTTTATCATTAATCCAAATTCATATTATTGGACTGTCTAGAGTCCTTAGAATAATGAAGAAAATAATTAATTATAGCTTACACTTTTCTAGAGTGCTTGAAAGGTATAATAATGCAAGTTGGATCACAGACTATGATAAATGTGAGTCTACCAATGATGGGTTTTTAATACTTGATAGAGTCATCATTTGTTGCAGTCAAAGAAATAAACTTGTATATCTCATTATACCATGGAATTTGAATTCATAACTTTGGAGGCTAGTAGTAAAGAGGTAAAATGGTTGTAAAATTATTATTAGAGATACCATTATTGATAGGGCCTTTGTCATATATCTCTCGCTACTGTGATAGTAAAATGGCATTGTTAAAGGCATATAACAAGACTTATAATGAAAAATCCAAACTTATCAGTACAAGGCATAATTTTACATGATAGCTATTTTGTAATGGCATTGTAGTGATATAGAATGTGCTATTCAACTAAAATCTTATAAACCCATTCACCAAGGATTGACAATGGATGTTGTTAGTAGAACAATAAAAGGAATGAAACTTAAACCAATTTCACAAATACTAGATGAAAGAAACCCAACCTAAATTAATAAGTTCAATGGGAAATTTATCTCACAGAAAGTAATTGAAGCAATATTGTACATTTTGTAATCTGTCTCATTCTTGGATGTACATATAATATTGGGTACCTGTAATAACTAAAAGGAGAATGAGTTTTCTTTTTCTTTTTTCTTTTTTTTTATCATAATGAATCCTTTGAAAATTGGTATTATTATAATGGCATTCATAAGGACTCACCTACATAAGTTTTAGAAGTGGGGCTACTTCCTGATGTTCTAGAGTTATACATATTCTCATGAACTCATGAATTCAGGACTGAACATAAGGTTACTAATATACTACAAATTTTAGAACATATGACAATGAAAATATATGTTTTACATGTTCAGTTGTATCGCTTAGAATACTTAGTTCAAGACCATGAACTAAGGATTTTAATGTAACTTCGATTTTTCTACACTAAGTGAAGGTTCAAGTCCACAAGCCACCTTCTCCAATGCACATATCTTCCTTATATACTATAACTTCTTTATTTCAAAAATTAATGGAAGATTGTTAAGGTTTTCCAAAAGCAAAAGAAATGAAAAAAAAAATGTTGGATTTTTCATATATAAAAGAAGAGAGAGAGAGAGAGAGAGCGAGAGAGAGAGTGAGGGTCCTAACTTTTAATAATTCTTAGTGATCATTCGATTATGAATCTTAGTGTCTCTTGGTAAATGGAGCATCCTTTGATTTCAAATAATAGTGGAAGGATACCATTAATGAAAGAACAACGCTTTAAAAATGAATGAAAAATATGAAAAGTGATGTGTTGTTTCATAAAAGGAATGTCTTTTAGTGGCCTTTAAAAAATCATCCTAAGGTCATTTGGAATGACAATCATCTTTAGCAATCTCTTCTCTCCATCTTTTTTGGCAAGAGTAAAATTCTTTTAAGTAGTTTTGAAAAGTTCGAGAAATTTTAGGAGGTAAACTGCAAATAAAATAAGGAAGCCAGGCATGTACATTGCAGAAGTGTGTGGGGTTGCAGTTTTTCAGTTTTGTAGGTCAAAGTTCACATTTCTCGGATTAAAAAATGAGGTTTATGATATCCTAAAGGTGAATTCGTTTTAACTATCTTGCAAACTGGTTTAACCATCAATAGTATGATGTAAATATTGTTCGGGGACCATGGAAGCATACAGAGATGAATTAAGTAAAGTATTTCAATCACACAATCAAGTCCAATCATAAACACTCTGAATTTAACGTGAAAAACCCTTACGAGAAAAATCCATGACACAAAACGACAGATATGCACTATGAAAGCATAAAATTATGAGAGATAGAGATTATCCAATTTGAACAAGCCTCCGATCACCCAAGTTATACACTTGAAACCGTAGGAACGAATTAGAAAGCTCTCGATAATCTCTATTTCTATTTACACTTATATATATAGCCTTTAGGTGAATCACAATCAAAATAGGAAACAAATTTCGCACTTATGCAACTCTGTGTAATTTATGTGTGATCGTTCGATGGCACCTTTAATGTGACTTTGATTGCATCGAACCCCTTCGATGTTATTGAACAAAATACCAAAATGTTCTAATGACTAAACATGTATTTTTCAGATTTTCTTGATGGCACTTTGATGAAACTTCGATGTCATCGACATCTCATCAATGGCATTAAACCGTTTTTTATGGCATCAAGCATAATACCTAAAGTGTCCAGCAACCAATTGGAAAAAATTTCAAAATTGTTTTAATGACATTGAACCTCGATGGCATCGATGTCTGCTTGATGGCATTGGGCCAGAAAGTCTTAGAAGATGGGAGTAGCCTAATGAATGGCTTGGATCTCTGTCACGTAAGGTGCATTGTCATTTGTGAGTGGCAAGGGTTTTTTTTTTTTTTTTTTAAGTAGAAGAAGAAGAATATATATATATACACACACCCACACAGTACATGACATTTGATGACAGCCTGATTTTAAAAGGTCCATTTACTCCACGTTTGCTGTAAGTGCAAAATAAGGGACCCACTAGTGAAGGGCTCAGAACAAACGTGATAGGCCGATGTTGTAAAATGAAGGTTATTCTACAACTGTTACCTGTGAGGCCCAACTTGTTACGTGTCAGAAACCACCCCAAGCCAACCAAGTTGATCCTATCATGGAGTGGGGCATACCATAGAAAAAAAGGTGGAAGACCACCCCAAAAAACTCCAAATGCACTTAATGGCCCACATAAAGGTTGGAAAGGCGTGATTTATGGGGTGTCCCATGTCACGAGCAGGACGGCATACACACACTGCATATGTCGTTTTGTAAAGTACCAAAATATTAATGTTTTTCTTGTCACTGAATAAAAAAGAGGAATTTAATCATTTATGGGAGAATAGCTCACTTAAACGGGATATATATATTAAATTAATGAGGCAGTAATATATTAAAATCCACCGAATTTTTGAAGCATGAGCCATCCATGATACGTCCCTATACATGTATTCACCTTAACCTGTTGTACGGTGACCCACTACTAAATAGCTCAGAGGTGTTGGAATGGTGTCGTCAGTATGTGATGGGATTTAAGTCGGCTGAGTGACACGGCCAAAGATAGAGGAAGAGACCCGCAATGCAGGAAAGCTATCAGGCCCGTTAGGATGTAGATTGGGTACTGCCCTTACATGTACTGAACTCGATACAGGCTGGGGCTCTGAGGGGCTACTGTGATGTATGGATTTTATCATACCGTTCATCTATTTTGCTATATTACTTTAGGTTTTTGATCTCAAAATTGAAAGAAATCGATGGACTAAGTGGACCACACCACGGTAAGCAGTGATTCTAATGACGCCCATAGTTGAAACCTTCCTAAGGCCCACTGTGATATTTATTTGCCATCCAAACTGTTCATAAAGTCATATAGACCTGGATGGATGAAGGGAAAACAAAGATGTTAGCTTGATTTAATACTTTTGTCCTTCAATAAGTTTTCAACAATAATTCTCATTGTGTGGTCCCCTTAGCCTTGGATATGTCCACGTTTCTGCCTCCCAACTTAAAATGATATAGAAAAATGGATAGACTGTGTGGATAAAATCCGTACATCGTGTGGCCCGTCAGAGCCTACCCAAGCTCGGGAGGGTAGGGCAACACCCAAACCGCGTCCGGCCAGCAACGGGAGGAAGAGGATTAGGTATTACCCTTACCTTGGGGCCTACGTTAATGATGTATTATATGTCCACGCTGTCTATCCATTTCCCTATTCCAGTTTAGGATGTGTTCCTAAAAATTAAGTAAATCCAAATCTCAGGTGGACCACACCACAGGAAATAATGGTGATTGAATGCCCTCCAATAAAACTTCCTATGGCCTACGGTAATGTTCACTGTAATATTTCCCTTGCATCCAACCCTTTGATAAGGTCAACCAATCCATAATGTAGTATTTCATCCATAATGTTCACCTCATTTTATGGTGTGGTCCACCTGAGAATTGGAGCTGCCTAACTTTTGGAGTCATATGGCCTAAAATGAGCTGAAAATGTTGAAAAAGGTGGAAAACGCCCAGAAGCCTCCAAATACAATTAACGGCTGGAAAGGCGTGATTTATGGCGTGTCCCATGTCACGAGTAGGGCGACTCTGTTGGACAAGCAGGTCAGCAAACATATGCGGCGTGTGTAGTGGGGTCATTTTCTCAAGTACAGGAATATAAATCACTAAGAAAAGCGTACTTAAGTTGAATATAATTATCAAATAAACGAGGCAGTAATATATTAAAATCCATATAATTTTCGAAGCATGAGACATTAATGATACGTCCCTGTGTGCATGTATTTACCAGTAGAGCTGTACACAAGTGGAACCGAGTCAAGCTTAGCACAGCTCAGCTTGGTTCTAGAGCCTGACTAGCTAACTCGGCTTGGTCGATCCGTCAGCAGCTCCAGCTAGTTTGAGCTGAGTTTGACCATGTTCAACATTTTCTCAAACATATAAAGTTCGTCTTCAATTTTTCATGGAATGCAAAACAGTAATAGAAGTTTACAAGTATTTTATCAAATACTTTGTGGGCAAAGTTTTTTTTTAAAATTTTTTATTGTAATTTGTTTCATATCCATTCCTTCCTCACAACCAGTTGATACTGCGGATAATGTATGCACCTGAAACAACACTTCGTTGAGTCATTTAATCAAACACTTGGTGAGCAGCATCAATATCAAAATAAACGAGCCACCGAGCAACCTCTATGTTTGTTGAAATGTTTAAATGAGAAATTAAAAATGATTAGTGTTTGCCATGATTACTAATATAGGATTCATCATTGTCATATCATAAGGATTTCTCTGTATAAAGAATTGATAAAACATACGTTGTAACTAACGTAGCGTATATGTTTGATAAATTGTCTAAATGAGAAATTGTTGATGATTTGTATTTACTACGATTATTAAGATAGGATTCTTTATTGTTTTATACATAGGTATATTTTTCTCTATGTATACAATTGACAAAATGCAAGTTGTAGTAAACATAGTCTATGTGTTTGATGAAATGCCCAAATGAAAAATCCACTCAGATTGTTTGTGGAATGCTGGAATAAATATTACACATGGTTGTTAACCGCATTTGGATAGGATTGAGGCTACACACATAGTCTAGGCAATCAGTAAAAGTCTATATTTGAGTAGCCGAATTAGTCTTGTCATCTTGGGTAAACTCGGTGAATACGAATCGTATGACGATTATCGACAGTGGCTACGCCACGAAGGGTGCTTATGCGCTCCATGTCGATTAAGTTAACGTGCGTCTGTACCAATCGAGCTTGCCTAACGAACTGGTTGACCTATTGAATGTTTACCATGTATGAACGTGACTGATTGAATATAAGGTACCCCTCACCAATGTAAAGATCCACCTTTAATCATGGTACCATGATCCTCAAGTCTCGTGAGCCAAGCATGGTGGTATGGGACACCATGTTCCCTGTCGGCCTACGTTGGGGTGACGAGTCTCCCCGTAGTGACTGCAAGCACAACTTCTTGCAACTTGCCTATCGTATATGTTTAACTATGAGTGATGAACCTAAATTGATCCATAACATAGGAGTAGGACCACTACGGTTGTCCAATGTCAAATGTTCAATTTGGGTCAATATTAAAAAGGGAGGTACCCTAGCTTCCCAAGCTAACTGTATGAATGAGCATAATTAATCACTTGGCTAACACGGCCATACATCATACTGCATTAGTTAGGATGTGTCAAAAGGGTGTTGGAGTTGCACAGTTGAGGAAGTGTTGTCATATGCGAAATGGGTCGTTGGAGTCGCATGTTGAGGGAGCATTGTTGGGTGAGGGCATGCATCATTACTTACACTCCATTCCTACATTAAAAAAAAAAAAAATAGTTAGGAAGTGCTTGTTATGATTGTCTTATCATTACTGCTTTGATTGACTTGATAATATGTGTAACTTTTACCTTGTAGAACCACTGAGTTAATCACTCACTCCCACTTTAGGATGGTGTTTGAAAAAACTAACCAGTTTCTGATGTAAATGCAGGTGCGGACAACATCTTTACAATGGAGCAGGACTTCTTGGATGAGGAGGAGGAATTCACCTACTTCCAACTCTCGAGCAGGCCGATGTAGGCCACGTACCGTTATGCAAGCATCACTGGGCATCTGAACTTAGTTGGACATATTTACATTTCCACATTTTATTCATTTTGAAATGATACATATATATATTGAACCCGATTACGTACTCATACTCTGGAAGAAACCTTGTGAAATATCTGCATACTTATATAGACATGTTTTAGAATTTCGCACTTGCTTAACTTAATTAAATCTGGAGTATGATACATCGTTTATTAAAATTTCATGCATATTTAATCAATCAACATGGAAGAAATCAAAAAACTATTTTTCACAAGACATAAGTGATGTTTGGAATCTCAGGAATCGAGCCTTGCTCGACCTTCGAAATTCAGGGCGTTACAGTAACTGCACAACACTACTGACCACATAGCATAGTTGGTTGAATAGTTGTGTTATAAGATTTTAAATGAGAATTTTCATGATTTCTTGACAAAAGTTCAATGACTCATGGCCACTCATGCTAAACTGGTTCGTGTGTGGGATATGAGTCATGCATAAGGTGGACCCCAACTTGTTAACATCATGGCCCTTAAGTTAGCCAATCCACTTATCAAGGGCTAAACATGTGTTAAAGCAATGGACGGCTTGAAAAAAGAAAGCCAGGTATACAGTATTTATCATTAGACATGTATGGCCTCCCTGATGAGTAGATGAGACTGTCCATCTTATGAAGTTCTTAATTGTGAGGGAGTGCTGCACAGGTGTATAGTGCTGGTTCGTTCAGCCTCACGGGTGTAGAGTGTTGCCCATTCTGACTTGCCAATATGACATGCAAGATCTAAGCTTTCAATCACGTGGGCCACACTTTTTAGATTTTCTACTTAAAATCAGTATGCATTAGTCCTCGGGCCAAAATGGCACACCTGAGATTTAGGGTACAAGATCTAAAGATTAAAGGCCACCTGAGATTTAGGCTAGAAGATCAAAATAGTGAAGCCCACCTTAGATATAGAGTACAAGATCTAAACAGTGAAGCCCACCTGATGGACTTACTCTTGCTCCTAGAGCTCAAATATGTTGGACTTACTGTTTCTCCTGGAAAGTTGGAGCCTGATTCATGTCTCGATTGCTTTCATTTTCAGTGTAAAGGGGAACCTGGAAATACAGCTGAATAGAAAATCTTCTTTGAAGATGGTAGCTCTGACATGAAGAAACACTTGCTGACTAATCTGCCAGAAGGTTGCAAACTGATGAAATTGATCAAAGTTGCAAGGGATTCATGGATTAAAAATTGAGAAATCCTTCAAGATTGTGTTGTTCGCTTCCTTTGTGTACTATCATTAGATCGGTATGCTTTTTATTTATCTATTTTCAATTTAAGTCTCTTACTCTGCCTGTGAAGGCCTCTGGTTTATGTAGAATAAGAGCTTTATATCCACATGGACAATGAACCATCATTAATGCTCTCTCTCTCTCTCTCTCTCTCTCTCTCTCTCTCTCTCTCTCTCTCTCTCTCTCTCTCTCTCTCTCTCTAAGAAAATATAAAAGAAAGGACCATAATTAATGCCACTAGTTGTAACACCCCGGATTTTTTTCAACCTGGGATTAGACGTCCTTAGGCAATGGGTCAACCATAACACATTGGTAACCTCTCAGAACCCAATTCCAAAGCCAAGAAATCGTTTAGAACGAAATTCTTTAGAAATTTAACATGAATTAGCCAGCACTATGTTAGATTAGCTGTGAAATTAGCACTAATCGCTTTAAATACGATCTGTAAGACCCAAAACCTGTAAAACCGTTGACGCTATCTTACCCTAAAATCCAGGATCAAACTCTAAACCCGTTTGTTCTCAGGAACCCTTTGAAACTTTGTATTGGATCTAGACCACGCGTCGAAAGTCCGATAGTGATAATCTTAGACAATTACGACCGCCTTGTTGGACTTGACAATCGTTTCGAAAATCAAGCCCAACTGATGTTCTGAGGCTATTTCATTGAGCCTGGAGCAAGGAGTGTGAGAAAGAGTGAAATTCATTAAAAATTAAATGTCATTTAAATAAATCTGGCATGTTTCGCTTGCGGGTTAAGTATAAGCATTCAGATCGTCGGAATCTGACCCAAATACACCCTCGGATCAGCGAACATTTCTCACCCAGGTCAGTGTACTTGGAATCCTTGATTGAGTCTTCGTGACCGCTGAACTGAAACTGATCCTCCACGTGTGATCTGAGAACTCTATCGGACTGAAAACTTGGTATGAGCAGGATCCAATATCCATGAGCTTAAGTCCGACCACATTCGGCCAGGGGACCTCCCGAAATGCTCTTTTGGATCGAAAAAGACCCGATTTGGCTATAACCCAAGTATACCTTGACTTGGAGTCTGTTTTGGTTCTGTTTGGGCTTATAAAAGGGCCTTAAACCCTTAACTTTCTAACCCATACGAATTTGGAAAAAATCCTAGGAGAGAGAAGAGAGAAAAGAGTGAGAAGTGAGGGAGAAGCTGGTGATTTCTCCTGGGATTCTTCCCTGCTTCTCCACGTGCCAAAGCCACCCACCTGCATCATTCTTCCGGAGATTCTAGTTTCATTCTAGGTAAGAAAACCCTAACCCTAACCTGATTTGAAGCTTAGACTAGCTGTAGAAGAGTTCTAGCTAACCTGTTTCTTGCCATAGGTGGCGTATCTGTCGTTGGCGAAGACACATCGTCTGAATCCTAACGAATACGCATTTCTGGTTTAAGGTGCAGATTCTAGACGCTTAGATTACCCGTTTTTAAAGCTTTCAATGCCGTTTAATGGTAGATTGCTGATGAGGATGCTATTTGGCATGTACAACATGCTGTCCATTTTTCATTCCGTATACGTACGAAGAATATGAGATTTAGGGTATTTTAGGTATTTATAGGAAATACTGTATACGTACGTATTTTGTCGATGTGATTGCCATGAGTATTTGTCATGTACCTATACTAGTTATATGTGTATGATCTGTTTGGCGAAGAGATTCGCCCTAATGCACATATTGGCCGACATATGCTATGTAGACTAATGTATGTACACTAAGTGTTTGTTGAAATGCCTAAATCAATATGATTTATGTCTGCCATATGTTTTGAATGTAAGAACATGATTGTTGTGTGTTAGACAACTCCTTGATATAAGGATCTGTCATATTATACGTCGAAATCAACATACGTCAAGTACATTGGAGTTGAGTAGTCTAAGTGTTTGTATAAATGTATGTATTAGTAAGTATTAAATAAATGGTGTTGTAGATTAGCGTTGAGACTGGATTCTCAACTACTTGATGATGCACATGATTTTCTCTATGCTTGTTGTATTTGAATTGACTACCTTAGGTGTGAAACACTCGTGCATGGTTAACTGCTTATGATGTACGTTATAACATGTTGATAACATGCTGGAATTACTTGCACTTCAATTTCGTTTATTTCATATGATTACTGATTCACACTACATGTGTTTGGGGCTATACTCTAGTCCAGGCAGTCGGTAACAGTTTAGAATTCGTGGTTAGATTCTATTTGCCATGAAGGATGTGTATGAAGAACCTGAATCGTACTAGAGTCGTCGACAGTGGTTAGGCCACACGAAGTACTTGTGCACTTCATGTCGGTCGATTCAACGTGCGCTTGTGCTAGTCGGACTCATCAAGTAATCCGACTGACCATTGTATGTTCACCTTGTATTCGTCATAACTGCTTGAACCTAGGGTACTGAGCTTACATTGAAAACCCTGTTAACCATGGTACCTTTATCCATAAAGACTTATGAGCCGAGCATGGTGGTATGGGACACCGTAGTCGAGCTGTCGGCCTACGCTGGGGCCACAAACCTCCCCGTAGTGACCAGTGAGCACCATATTCTGAACAGATTATGGTGGTATGGGACACTATATTCTTGCTGTCGGCCTACATTGATAAGGTGATGGGGGAGTGGAGCAACGAGTGCGAGCAACAGCCCTGGCAACCCTTTGTAGTGACCTTGAGTTTATCTTGACACCGCATGGGGGCGACGAGTCCTGATGCAGTCTTAAGGATATAAACTAGGCCTGTATTGATAAGGTGATGGGGGAGCGGTGCAACGAGTGCGTGCAACAGCCCTGGCAGCCCTTGCAGCGATCTAGAAATATATCATCGTATGAGATTACTAGGAGTGACGACCCTAGACAGGATCATTGTTTGGGTATTGATATAAGGGAGGTACCTTAGTTTCCCAATCCTGCTGTATGAAATGGACTAATAACAACTCGGTAATCATATCCACGTCGCACTGCATGTGCCTGGAAGATGTGGAGCACTATGGGAAGAAAGCATGCCGCGGACGCAGATGGTGCGGCATGAGGGAGTATGTCGATGAGGGCATCCATAATGTCATTTCATCCATGCATTAATCACAGTATTTAGGAATGTTTGTTTTGTTTGCTTTATC
This sequence comes from Magnolia kwangsiensis, assembly GCA_037074715.1. Taxonomy (NCBI): domain Eukaryota; kingdom Viridiplantae; phylum Streptophyta; class Magnoliopsida; order Magnoliales; family Magnoliaceae; genus Magnolia; species Magnolia kwangsiensis. Next base: position 31,775,085 of record CM073579.1, on the reverse strand, counting down.
ATTATCGCGTGATGGATTTGATAACATGTTAATCTTTGTTCTATGATTCCACTGAGTTAGTTACTCACTCCCACGTTATGGGATGGTATTCCGGACACCCACCAATCCCTATTTTAGTTTCAGATGAGGGCGCTGCTTGTGGAGCGGAGCTGGACTTGTATGATGCTGAGGAGGACTTCTCCTCCGTATTTTGATCGACGGGATTACAGGGAGGTTGATTAGATGCCATGACACTTGTCATTTTATATTTTTGGAGCACTCATGTATATTCTTTTCTTTCTATTTTGGAGTATACATATATTTAGTTAACCTGGTAACATGTTCACACTCTGGAGACTTACAATCATTTATATATTTTATGTATCTATCACATTCTTCCGCTTGCTAATTTAACTGTCTCTGGAGTATGATATGCTGTTTTGGCTTAATCCACCTCATGTTTTATGTACTGTTACCTACGACATTCATCCATTATTGAAAATGTTGCATAAGTGTTGTTCTGGAACTCGGAAGTTGGGTTTCTACCCGACCCCCGATTTTCAGGACGTAACACTAGTTGACGGGGTACTATTAAACATCCTAAGGTGATAGTCTCATGAGCCGGGGATGGTGGTTATGGGACTTATGCCCGAGCTGTCGACCTACGATAGGCTTTAAGCTCCCCATAGTGACCTTTAAGCTTATTTAAAAAGGATGATTGTAATTGGATTAATAACGGATTGGCTAATCATGCATACATAGCACAGACCAGCATCTATTACTATCGTACGTGATGTACGTATTATTCCGACTATATGATGTACCCAGGTTCGATGATTGCATGGGTGACAAGCCCACTGTCCGCACGGATGAGCTTCCCCGGGGCGTGATTGCATACTTCACGCATCCATGCATCTAATAAGACCTGCATCATGTCTTGTTTTGTATGCTTTGATTTACAACTATGATTACCTAATGCGGCAGTGTGTAATCTTGAGGGGAGTTCACACTGAGTTGGCCACTCATCCATCAAATAAATATAACCGTACAAGTAGCACAAGTGGCTTAAGTGATTTTCAAGTTTGGACTAATGAGGAGTTGGGTTCAAGTGCCAGAGTTGTATGATTGTGTCTACCTTGAGAAGCTGAGGGGTCTTGCTACTCAAATTTACTTGCATTCTACTATTTCTCATGTATTATATCATGTAATTCTTGTATTTGTTAATTTTGGAGACATTGGTTTGTATAAGTCATTATGGGCAACCACTTGTATATTCTAAAGAAAATTTAAAGTTTTCTTCTATGCTTACTTGTCCATTTTACGCTCATCTACTTACTCTGATGAAAGATAAAAGAAAAATATATACTCAACTTTGACCATCCTTTAAGGTTAACACTCGTGTTTTTGGGAAATGAGTCGTGTACTCGGGTCCTGAAAAGTTTGGTTGTTACATGAAGTCCCACATAAAAAGATTTTTTTGCATCTGTACTTAACTCTTCATCAACCAGTAAGGTTCAAATATTAAAGGATATGTTTCCTCTTCATATAGTGCAAACACTGAAGGATGCATTTTCTGCATTTGACAAAAGAACTAGTTGATTTTTTTTATTGGATTTTTAACACCAATGAAAATGGAACCTCTAGTTGGACGCTTATTTCTCAGGGAATTGCAAGCTGTGAGACCCTTAACCTTAGTATCCATTTCGCTTCGTTGGGTCCGATGGTGCTACCAGTTGAATTCCGATGACCCGCAACCTACGGATTGCATTTGTAATGACCCTTAAGTCCCATCATATAAATCTGACCCAGATCAACCCGAAACTAGTGCCATAGCGACAGCACCATGGCCGTGGTTCCAACATCGCGTCTTGTGCAACAATCTTAGTTGTAGATCATGAGATGTGGACCGTGTATGTTTTAGGTCATAGATTGTGATTGTGGGGCCCACTTGGGGTTGCACAAATCCTTAGACAATGATTACATCACCCTAGGCCATCATTAGAGTAGCTAGGCCAGGCTAGGTGGCTAGACCCCTAGCTAGCAAGCCATGATTATTTTTATTACCATGAGAGCCTCTTTTATTGGTGGAGGCCCCATGTCTTCTTAGGCGTAGCCATTGGGCCATCCTTTTGTACATGCATAACCCATGGGTGGGGCCATTATCCATGACCCCAACATAGACCTTTTTCTTAATTAGAAGGATCCTTGGGTCATCTAGACCCTTGATCTTTGGTGGAGATGGCATCTCTACCATTGGATTTTGATTAAAAGATGCATGCAAGGGTAGATTTTGTAATCTCATCAATATAAAGATATGTGTGGTTTGTGATGAAGGGAAGGGCCTCAATGTGGCAGAGCCCCTTCCCTTGTGGCCAATTCTTACTCTTCTTTTGTTAATATATTATTCTTAGATGTATGTGGCCCACCTTGTGGCCTGGAAGTATCCATACCATCCAAAAACAGTGGACGCCCATGGTTGTCCATTCTATGAACATAGATATCCCATTTGCCTCTTTTTGGACACATGAAATGGATTTTATGGTATAGATTAGGTTTGGATATTTGTGGGGCCCACTAGAGTGGACCACAACTTAGATTCCATGAGGTGATTTTCCCTTATTTTGGTTCCAATGCTCATTTTATTTCACGTGTATGATGCTACCTAGAAATTTTTTGGACAGTTTCTGGTTGGTTTTGGGTCAAATTTTTGGACTGATTGGGGGACTGTTTCTATCCATTTGATATACTTTTCTTAAAGGTGTGGACCCCACCTAGATGTACCCCAAATTTTACCTCCATCTAATCTTGATTGAGGTCCCAAAGGAGTGGCCCAAGTGGGGTGGACAGTCTAGATTTTCTGGACTATCCAACAACATTACAATTTAAAAATCCATAAATACAAAATAATTTTTGTAATGGTGGACCACTTTTATGGACCCTACCTTGCAATACACTTGTATGGGGAGCTTAAAATTATTTTTTTCCCCAATTTTTGGAGAACTTGGGTCCACCCTTTTAAGGTGTTCAAAATAGGGACAACACTACTTTAATTTTTGCTGTATTTTCTTTTACCTTGTTGTCCATGCATGTTTACCTAGGCCTTTGTGTGGTGGTGGCCTTCCCATTCACCCAATTTGCGGCTCACCTTGTAAAGGACAACCCCAAGTACTTATGGGCCACATATCTGATCATATTTTAGGGTGTTTAGGGGCTGGGATAGTATCACCATGTTGGACATCCAGCTGGGCTAAATGTCTAACAATGGGCTGGCCATCCACCCCACCTCAAGCCCACCTATGTACATATTTTTCCCACCCATCCACCATTGAGGTGTGGCCCACTTATTAGGGGACCAGTCCCTGGAGGGACATCTCAAAGTGGGGCCCACCTGGACCTTGGAAGGGGCCAGCCGTCCCACCTTGAGGCCCACTTGATGTATGTGTTTTATCCAGGCCGTCCTCCCCTAGGTGGCCCACTGATGTGTGGACCACTCCCTGGAGGGACGTCCACTCATGGAGCCACCTTGATGTATGTTATTCTAGGCTGTCTAGACCCTTGGGACGTCCAAGCTCACCTGGACGTCTAGCTTGTATGGTGGTGCTGCTAGACTTGCAGTCCAGTAGTAGGCCCACCTTCTTTTGAGTGATGTATCCATGCTTTCCATCTATTGGGGCCCACTATGATTATTAAGAACCACCACAAGATTTATTTTCTTCTAAAAATCCCACCTGTTGGACCTCATTAAGCTTAAGAAGCTGGGTGGGTTGAAAGTCCAGCAATATACTAGAAGTTGTATGATTCATGTTGGGATGTTTTGAGGGATGTGTGGCCCACCAAATAGAGTGTTGAGTACACACGTAATTAATGTATTTTTGAGGCATATTTTTGGGCTTAATTAATGCTTTGTAAGGCCCATTCTAAGTGGTATGTTGTGGACCAACTATAATCCATATTTTTATGGTCCAATAGACCCAGATGGGCTGGAAATCCTCCATTCGAGCCCAGTATTGTGCAAGGGCCGACCTTATCATATTATAGGCCCAATGAGCTATCTTTGAGCCCAATTGAGCAACTGAATCTTGAATGCCCACTCTTAAATCCCTAGTATAGGCTGACTTGCAAGGCCCACTTTATAACTTATTGGTTAGGCCTTGCCAAGTCATGGGCTGATGTTGTGAGGCCCACATAAATAATTTAGGCCTTGGCCTTGCATCCTTCGGCTTATGGGCTGCCCATTTAATCCATTTAATGCATGGATCCAATGGCATATGAGGGATGGGCCGTAAATGCTCCATTTGGCCCATAATGATATGTACTTGGGCCATGTTATGCCCTTGTTGAGTCCATGATATTCATGAGGACCTTGAGCCATTCTCTTAGGGCCCGTTATGTGTTGAGATGTAGATGTATGGCTGCCTTTTTTTTTTTACAATGATATTCGGCCCTTGGGCCTTGGTTTAATTAACTATCATGATTGGGCCACTTTTTTGAGGACAATGGTGATTAAATGTCCCCATTGTGGGCCCCTCTAAGCCCATTTGTTAGGCTCATTTTCATCTATGGGTGGTTAAATGTCCACCATAGACCCTTGCTAGGCCCATTCTCATTATTTAGGCCCATGGCATTGTCTACCTAGTCTCGTGGGCTACTTCAGGCTATTTGGGCCCCACTAGTGGTTGTGTTCCTTCCTATCCATGGGAAATTTGTCTAAGTATTTATACCTAGGGTGAGTACATTATTTCATAGCACACTTAGTCATTTTCATGACTCATGGGCTTCATTTGTGTGCTTGATAGATGGTTGATTGGTCATGGTATTATGCCGTTAGGTAGGCCGTCATGGGACTCCTAGGGTAATGGAGTTGTCCCAGTCGGGAGCACTAGATGCACAAGATTGGATGCATGATTGAATGGTGTGATTCATGCATTTGACATTGCATTGCACATTAATATTCGCCCTTACTTTATCAGGACTGTAACCTCCACAGGTATATTGTGGATGACTAAATTTGGACACTGAAAATGTTTATATGAGCACTGGATGTCCTTAGGTGAAAGTCTCAAAACCTTCATGGTACCAGGAGATGCTCTAACGCCGAGACCGAGTGAAAAACATGAGCGTCGGTGTCTTTACCATTAGGCCACGTCTTCCACTATATCGTAGTCAGTTGGGAGAGGGTGTGGCCTTACCTGCCTGAGTGAGGGGGCAATAGCTAGGCTGAGTTTGACCAACTCATAAATGGGTCCACTACCATTGAACCTTGTTGGTGATTGGCTATCCACAGGTGAGTAGTGAGGTCTCTTACGCTCACTGGGCTGTGCGACTAGGAGAGTGGCAGTCAGCAGGTAGTGTATTTGACCCCGGTGATTTCTCAGAGAAGAACTGTACTAATTTGTAGACTTGATATGAGGATGAGAATGACCGCATTGCATATTATATATGGCACTTGGCTATATATGCCCGCATTGCATAGCCTTTAATTGGCATATGGTATTCCTACCTTGCATTATTTAGCCTTATGACGGCTAGTGGTATTCTTGGTCTTACCGCATTCTTCTGCATACTCTAATATTGTATTCATGGCACCTGTCCTGCACACGCTTACACTGCCATCTAAGCTTTTTATAAGCTTATGCATGATTGAAGCGTGCAGGTGATTCGAGGCCAGTGAGCAAAGCAAGAGCTAGAGTGTGCAATTGATCCTTTTGGAGTTTTTTTATTATAGACTTTGTATTTCCCTTTGAGCCTTGTACTTGTAAAAAGTTCAAATTCCTAGTGGATTTTATAATGTTGTTCCTGTAGTTATTTATCTGTGGTTATGATGTTATGATCTTAGGTATGCTTATTATGAATCAAACTTATGTTATAGAAATTCTCCTTATAGGATCCCAGGATCGAAACCTAGTGAATGGGCGTCAGGAGCTGAGAATGGGGTACTACGAAGATTGTCACCGCCGAATTCGGCAATTGGGAATCCTATGAGCTCGGTTTCCGAGTTGGGGTGTGACACAGGCTATCTAAACCACTTCCATGGATGACTTTTCAGTCAGTCCTACCATGGACATTTTCCAGGTTATGATAATGGATTTGGATCTAGAAGGGCACTACCTTTTCGTAAATTCAGTTGTCAACTAATTACACTACCCAAGCAGCAATACCTTCTACTTCTCCTTGGTCCTCTATTTGTTTTCAAAAGCAAGCTAAGTGAGGACTTAATGTGTTCATAATTCAACTTATGTTCAGTTAAATTCAGTAAGAAGGATGTAGAATACTTTATTCGCTATTGTTATGCAAACTGCAGGAGCTGTCATCATGTTTCATAATTAACAAAATTGGCTGAAGCAAATGTCATTTTTAGTATTATTATCAGTTTACTATTTCGATTAGGAAATGATATACGCATTTTTTAAAAATGCATGCACCTTTTGTTCTACCTTTTCTCAAGAAATACATGGAAAAGAAGCTTCAAATTAAGCTGAATGCAAATAGGGTTGTGGTTGGCACCCTTCATGGATTTAACCAGTTTATGAATCTGGTGATCCCAAGCATAGACATACCCTTGGAGAAATGAGTATATCTAGTTTTGGATATGTGCGTTGATTAGGCAATTAATTATTATTATTATTATTATTATTTTAATCTATGAGAAACGCCAATGGCTTTTCGCCGTTGAAAATGTCGACGATTCTTTCCGTCCTCCAGACCCATCGAAAATGCTGATGGTTTTAGCTGGCGAAAACGTCGATGACTAAAACTGTCGCCCTAAGCCATCAAAAAAGTCGACAGTTTTACCTATCATAGACGTCGACGACTAAAATTTTTCGGCGAGCAACGTCATGTCCCTTTTCCCAACGGACTGTCTGACAACTAAAAGCCGTTAGGGAAAGTCAATGCCGATGGTTTTTAGCCGTCAGTATTGCCCTGGTTTTTTTTTTGTAGGGAGCAATCTCAATATTAATCTACTTGATTCAATGATAATTTGATTAGAATCGAAGTCCTATCTTATCTAATCGGATAATGGAACGATTAAAACAAAATCTAAACTTTTATTAGATTAGTTCACACATGAAGATCCATTAAATTGATTGGAAGGGATTCCATCATCCTACCATGCCAAGGAGAATGCTGAACAATAGGATTTACAAATCTCCACAACTCTAAATAGATTTAGAAGATGTTAAAAGCCTCCACAGAATTTATTGTACATGAAGTTACAATAAATCATAGAAAAATGGAAATATTCTCCATATTAAACTAGAATCAAAGTAAGATAAAAGTCAAAATAAACTATAGGTTTCATCCTTTAGCTAAAACATTAGCCTAACAAGACTAACATCCTAGAAGAAAAATAAAAAAATTAACTAGAACCCATGAAGAAATCGAAGTAGAAGAACGTTGTCGGCGCTCCACATAGGCCTTCTCTCCCTTTTCAAACCCTAAAAGATGCTTTGTAACATCTTTTGGACTCCTATTTATATTTGTAAAAATTCAACTTTTGCACCGAGTTGGAAAAATCCACAAACCACCTCAAATTTACACACTCTATGTATACTCGGTGTAATGCCTTCGATGCATCGAACAGCCTTTAATTGCACCTTTGATGCTATCGAAGTGTCTTCGATACCATCAAAAAATTGTCTAGAACTGTCCAGCAAGCTTGGCTTGAGATATCCTAAAATTCTCGATTGCATCAAATAGGCTTCGATTGCACCTTCAATGCCATCGAAGTTTATTCTGTAACTATTTCATAACTATGTTTTTTTGACCCCAGAATTTTAGAATATCTTTTTTTAGGCCAATTTTAAGGATTTATTTTCTTCACTTTAAATCTTCAATTCTCTTCATTTCTCACTTAGTTTTCTTGAATCTTCGTCATGTAAATTCTTCATTAATGACTTCCAAATCTCCAATTCTTCATTATCTTCTTTTAAGCTCCAAATCCATCCTTTTAAGCACATATTCATCATAAGCTTCCGAATTACCTCGCATAACAAAAATGTATATAATTAAATCAAATTATCAATTAAATTCTAGGAAAACTAATATAATTGAAGGGTTAAATATGCAATATTTGAGTCTCAACAGCACACCACCGACTGATCCTGTTCCCCAGTTTACTTAGTGCAACTAAACCTTGCTGTCATATTCTTCAAAATTCTCAAATTTCACTCAGTCAGGCGGTTTTAGTAGATCCAAGTCACTCCTTTTGGCCCTAAGCATGTGTGAATACACACACAGACATGCACTCAAGTCCAGAAATCAAATGTACCACCCAAGGACGTCCAATTCCCAAATGAAAAAAATCAGAGGCATTAAAAAAGTGAAAATAGTACTAGTGCTAATGCTAATGCCTTAAATGCAATAACTTATACTCTATCACCAGATAAATTCAAAAGAATCTTTTCGTGTGAGACAGCTAAACGAGCATGGGATATACTTGAAATGACACATGAAGGAACCAACATTGTGAAAAAGTCTAAGATCCAAATCCTCACAATCAAATTTGAGAAAATTCGTATAAAAGAAAGTGAGTCATTTATGGACTTTTATACGAAACTGAATGATATAGTCAATTCTATATAGGGTCTTGGAGATAGAATCCCAGAAAGTAAGACTTGTGTAAAAATATTGCAATCACTTCCTGATAAGTTTTATCTTAAAAGCTACCGATATATGTTCACGACTCCAAGTGTAGGGTCGTGATGTAGTAATAACTCGGTACAACCGAGGTCGAATCTAAAGGGACTAAACTTATACGTATTCTGAAATACCTAGAACTATAAATAGAAGAAGATCTAAATATGAAATCTGGCATAAAGGAGAGTAATTGTGAATACAGTTGATTAAAACTTACCAATTTAAAGGTGGGAACTAGGGTGTCAAGGATCCACTTGTAGCTATCAAGATGCTACCTTACTTGATTCAAGGAAACAATTAGAATTGGAGTCCTATCCTATCCAATTGGAAGATAAAACAATTAAATCAAATCTGAAATTTCATTGACCTAATTCTCAATGGAAGAGAATTGTGATGAGTGGAAGGGATTCCATCACCCTACTATGCCCAAGAGACGATGGTGACAACAGGATTTAGTAATCTCATAATCTCATAATGAAAAAGAAGATACTTAAAGTTATCACAGCATCTATTGTAATTTGAGTCACAACAAATCATAGAAAGCTGAAAATATTTCTTAAACTCAAACTAGAAATGAATGAAGTTCAAAATAAATAAGAATCAAAGAAAGATAAATATCTCAACACGCTACAAGCTTCACCTCTTGGCCCTATCTAAGAGCTTAGCTAGTCATAGCTAACTCAAAAATATAAGAAAAATAGGAAAAATCTACTAGAACCCATGAAGAAATCGAAGTAAAAGAACGTCGTCAGTGCTCTACCTAGGCCTCCAATCCCTTTCCAAACCCTAAAAGATGCTTTAGAGCATCTAGGGAGTCCTATTTATAGTTGTGGAATTCCAACTTTCGCACCTAATTGAAAAAATCTATTAACCGCTTTAAATTTATGCACTCTGCGCAGTTTTTCAAAATATGTTCAGAATTTAAACTGCCTCAAATTTATGCACTCTGCACAGTTTTTCAAAATATGCTCGAAGTTTCAAAATATGCTTTTTCAGGACAATTTCAAGAATATGTTTATTTTCAGGATAATTTTAGGCCAAAATATGCTCGAAGTTTCAAAATATACTTTTTCAGGACAATTTCAAGAATATGTTTATTTTCAGGATAACTTTAGGATTCCTTTTCTTCACTTCAAATTTTTTATTCTCTTCATTCATCATTTGGTTTTCTCAGATCTTTGACATGTGAATTCTTCATTAATAACTTTCAAATCTTCATTTAGTAATCTTTTGCACATAAAACTTCCTTTTGGGATCAACTCGAAATCACCTCGCACATGAAAACATGCATAATTAAATCGATTAAGCACTATCATGTTTATAAAACTAAGGTATAAACAGGAAAAAATATACAATATTTTACACTCAACACTACAGGAATTGAAAAAAACTGATACAATGAAGGTTGAGGAGTTAGTTGATCTCTTCAAACCTACGAGCTAAATTTCAAAGCTCCTAAGAACAAGTCTATTACCTTCAAGTCCTGTGAATCTAAATCAAATGATTCCAATGTAAATTCTAATATTGAGGAAAATAAGGATGATATGGATATGTTGGCAAAAAAATTTTATAGAATTTTCAAAAATAAGAAAAGAATAAATTTTCAAAAACCATTTGACAAAAGAAAAGGAAACTCAAACTATTAAAAATCTAAATCTAAAGACACCTAATGCTTCAACTGTTCTGAATTCGGGCATCTCGCTTCAAAATATCCTTAAAAGGATAAATTGAGAAGAAATGGCATGATTGCTACTTAGGATGAATCATCAAAAACTGACAAATCAGACCAGGAAACTGTAAAAGATCTGAAAGCCTCTATGACTATATCCAGAATCATTTCTTTAGATGATTATGAAAATTTTGATTATTGAAACTCCTAAAACTAACTCTGAAAATGATGACGATCTTCAAGTTGCATATGATGCCCTATACATAGAAAGTTATAAGATTGTGGCCAAATTGAAAATTCAAAAAGAAAAATGTGCCAAATTACAATTAGAACTTGAATAGGTTATTTTGGAAAAATCTAATTTTTCTAATTGTTTTGAAAAACCAAAATTGGATTTACACTACCAAAAAACTACGCAAAGCCGACGGGGTGGTTTTGACTACGGCAAAAATTCGTCGTCATTGCCAACGGCTAAAAGCCGTCGCCAAAAGTCAGTAATCCGTTGGTGCACCATACATTTTGAATGGTAGACATCCAACCGTCCACCATTTTCTCATTTTGTGGTCCACCCGAGACTTCGAGACTTATTTAGGGCTCATTTTTTGGGATCAATCTCAAATTAGTGTTAAGAAATGGATGGACGGCGTGGATGAAACATATCCATCATGGTGGGGCCCATAGAGCCCTCCCCTTTCCAAAGTTATGCTTACCGTTTTTTTTCTTTTGTAAAAAACTAATTTTTGTACATAATGTAAAATAGTGGTGACTCGTTCATGAAAATAGTGGCAATGATATAGAGTTATCCATACCATTCAAATAATCTGTCTAGTTGTAAATGTTTAATATTTATATATTTCTTATATAATACAATCATAACCATCTAGAAAATGGTCCCTCTTGCATGTAAAACTGTTAATAGATTTTATTTTTTTTTGTTATAAACAATGGTAAACGCACACTGTTTCAGATTTGAAAGGGTTATCTTATTTAGAAGAGGAATATCGAGCACCATTTCTCTTCTCCCATTTTCAAGCCGCGACATCTTCCATCACCATTGAGCAACGGCATCTTCCATCACCATCGAGCAACGGCATCTTCCATCTTCCAACGCTTAGCGTCTTCAAATAGGTGGGCTTCTCTTTCCTGGCCGATCGGACCCACCATGATGTGTTTCATGTGGCCCCATGATGATGTATTCCACTACGATCAGACCCACCATGATGTGTTTCATGTGGGCCCACGATGATGTATTCCACTACGATCGGACCTATCCATCCATCACATGGGCCACACCATTGGAATCACCGATCCCATACACTAATTGCTTTTGGTTGTCAAATCTCCTACCATTTTCAAGTATTGTGGACTAGTGATGTCCTCCTCTTACTCTATTCCTCTCAACCATCTATATGCAAGATGTGGGGGCTCATAACGCTAGGTGATGGGCCCCACTAGTAGTAACTAAGGCCCATTATAAAAAACATGGGGCTGAGGAATTAGATGCTTGTTCCTTAGATTCTCGCAAATTGAATGATCACAGTCATCGAGTCTTTGGCCTTTTCACGTTGGATGTGGATTTTTTGTTTTCTCAATGCCTTATTTAAGCACATGGATGGTTCGATTTTTTCTATTTTTGTTTCATGTTGGGTGTTTAGGAAATGACCTCTTTAATGATACTAGTTGAAGTAGGTTTAGATACTTAAAAGTCTGAAATTTTCTTGAATTTCTCTTTTGGTTAGTATTTTTGGGACGTTTTGATATTTCCAGTTGGTGATAATTGGTTTTGGCCTTTAGTTTTTCATGTTTTTCTGTTATTTTTCCTTGAATTTTTATGGTTTTCTTTTCTTTCTTTTTTTCTTTGTTTGATTTAATGAATGTATCCTTTCAGCTGTTTTTGTTAGAGATTGAGCTATTCTAGCTGTGATAGCATATGATTTCATTTTCACCCATTTATCCATTGTTGTGGGGCTAGATTTTTTTATTACTACTGTTAGAGATTGAGGGCAGTTGTTCTCTGACCTATATTTTTCATTAGAGAGTGATGGGTTGGCTCTTTTTTGGTTTCTCTTCTTTGATTTATTACTGCTTTTATGGGGATTTAATGTTCATAGCTTTAATTTCGTTTCTTTTCTTTTCTTTTTTTTTCTTTTTTTGCCATGCAATGGGGGTGTGAATTGTATTGTTTTTGTTTTTGTATTCTTACCATTTTTTGATGGGACGATTAAAAGGCTTGTATTTCCTTATTTCATTGTTTGAATTTATTGCCAACAATGTCCCATCACCGCCTTTTTTGTAAGACTAGTTGGATGATTATTCTATTTTCTTTTTCTTTTTATGTGTCCTTGTTATTTTTCAACTACTTGATGATGTGGTTGGTTACAACTGAAATTTTTTCATATTTAAAAGAGACTAGGATTTGATTTTATAGTAATTCTTTTGTATTTGAATGGTAGAACTTACATACTGCAATCTTTCTTGTTACTGGTTGTTTGGATTGATCATACCTTTTACATATGAAATATCAATGCCATTAATCTCATCTAGAACAAAGACAGCAACAATTTATAACAGAAATTTCCCTAGATTTCCCTCTGCATTGATAGTTTAGCAGAACAGCTGGTTAGTTGCTCTGTTGTTGCATCTAGGGTGAAGAGATGTACCCCAAATTTCGTTCTTCCTCTCTTTATTCATGAAGGTGCATGATAATGGACAGATCTTTGATAAATGTATGTTATGTTGGGAGATAATGGATAGAGCTTTAATAATTGGATGTTCCATCTTATTCCAACTTTATGATGTGTTATTAGTATATGGCTATCTATGGATGTTCATATTTTATGCATCTCATCTTATAAGATTTGCAGGTGAAGAAGACACTCCCATCAAGCTGTTCATGCATTTGAATCTCCTCGTAAGCATTCTTCTTATGATCTCTTAACTTACCAATACATCCTTACTTTTTTAATTTCTCTCTGCTTTTCTTTTTTCATTCTAAAGGTCTATAAGTGTATGTCTAGACCTTTGTTCATATAGAGATGCATACAAAAAGATGTAATCTACATCTCTCTTGCATCTTACTTATTTTTCGTCGTTTGATTGGTTTTTTTTTTATGTTGGGCCTTGTTCCACAGTTCAACTTCTTTTCATGTTTCCATACATTTGTTTTTCTATGTATACATGCATGTAATGCATCATGTTTCTTTATCCTACACTACAAGAATTTTGCAAATATATGTGTGTGTGTGTGTGTGTGTGTGATTATTATGTTATGTTGCTGGTTCATCATCCATGGCAGCTGTTGCAAAGAATGTGATCATCTCCGATGATAAGTTTTTACGTGGTTCTGCTGTAATTTCTTCCATGGCTGTTGTTGGTTCTATAGGTGTTCAGAAATTATACCTCAAATAGAGTACATTCTATTGTAAGTTCCTTCAAGGGTAAATGGTTTTACTCTGGCTGTCTTAAAAGCATGTAAATAGCAAGATGTTGATGCCAGAGGTACTCTTATTTGCAGGATCTGGTTTTGGGTATTGCAGATCTTCATACTCCAAAATTATGGCAGCTGTTGAAGCTACACTGGCTAGTTCTCACCCCAAAGGTATTCTTACATTTTTTTGATGCCTTGATTGCTAAGTACACATTTGGGACTGATATGGTTTCCGTTTTTGCAAGTTGGTGTAGGTGTCACTTCAGGGGGAGTTAACCAGATAAATTTATTTTTTCTTTTTGGTAGCATTTGAGTGTCTAATTACCTGCTTGCCTTCTTTTCTTTTCCTTTTTCTTTCTTTCTTTCTTTTAATTATAATTCTCTTTAACTATTTTAAATCAATAAGGGACGTCCCCGTATTCAAGGAATGGTTTCAACATGACAATGATGGTAAGCTTAACTCTAAATATCACCTTTATAATAAGAATTTGTGCTCTTTATTGTCTACTTTTGAACTATAATTTTTTTTATAATTGACACCTTTTATCTCAAAATATGATCTATGAAGTAGCATATGCATGCAATATGAAAATAGAAAATGAAGAATGGATGTTAAGGGTTAGGATTGAAGTATTGATGCTAATACGATGAATGATGTAGTTAGGGAAGCATGGGCTACACATGTACAACAACCTACATGTCAACAAACTCTTTTTTTTCCCCCTCCTAATGAGGACCCTATAGTTGGATCTGCTTTATTTTTAATGAGATTCATTAAAAATGGCTTCCACTTGAATCTTGGATCTGCTTTATTTTTTTATGATAGTGAATCATGTGTGATTACAATCGAGCAATAGGTTGATTACAATCAAGCGATATCAGCAGTCTATTACATAGGTTCATTATAATCAATGAGTTGAAGTTGGCTGAGAGTATAATCCACAATTCCCCTTCACATCTTCTCCTTCAATTAAGACTATATTAGTAGAGCTTTTTGTTATTGTTCCTTTGTTTTTGTTTTATTATTATTATTATTATTAAAGTTTCCTGATATTGGAATTTAATTGTCAGCTTCCAACACAAGAGGAGCTGAAAACTATAGTCGATAAAGTGATGGACTTCTTCGGCGGCGCTGCTGGTGGTGCCAAAGAATCATTTGGGAAGCTTTCTACTTTAGGTTCAATCACAGATGAGGAATCAGGAGAAAAATCTGAGTGAATTTCATCATCATATTTCGGCCTTTCTAGAAGGATTCTTTTGGTAGACCAGTTCACTTGTCTCAAGGGAATGGAAGTGTGGGGCCCCTACATTTTGCAGGGGAAACTGGGGTTTACTTAAGACTGCCAATATTTCCCCATTTCTTTTGTCACAGTTAAATGATTGTGTTACTTATGATTGCATAGTTCATAGTAAATAACACTTCACCTGCAGTCTTGTGTGACCTTTTGTGATCCTATGTATCCCTTAATCTTTTAAACTATGTTTCTTTATGATTGCATAGCTCATAATAGATAACACAACTTTCAACTTAGGTGTGAAAGTTGTTCTACCTAAATATTCTAACCTGTTGGAAAGTTCGTGACTGAACTTGGTAATCATTCTAGCTATCAATGCACTTCAATCTACAACCATGCTGTAGAGGTTGACTGACGCCTCAAATTATTATTATTTTTAGATATAAAGTATGCAAAATGAAGAACCTGGCAATTCCTCTGCTTGGGGCTACAATCGTTGTTTCTGGTCCTTGAAATTTGTCAGATTTCTTAACTCAGGTCCTTGTTAAATCTCACAAATTTCTATTACTACTAAGAATACTATACTCAGAAAGTTGTGTTGGTGTATTTTTTTTCTGTTTGTATTTATTAAATAGTTATGAGATGAGTTGCACTAGTAGGAGCCTCACCTACTTTGAATTGGGTGTGTATGGATGCTATCGAATTTGGTTAAAATTAAAAGTATACTAAAGTGGAAATAAGCAAAAGTACCTGGCAATCATATTCAAGGACTTGGCTTCCAGTTGCAACTATGCCACTTTCAAGTCAGATTGGAAAGGAATATGGTTCTAGTTTCAGGCTTACTTCTTCATTACAATCATTAGGGAACACCATTAGCTTAATTGTACATACAAAAATGGGTTTTTTTTTCTTCTTAAATCTTATTTTCATAAATGTTGTACATCAATTTTTAAAGACAGTTGGAAACAAATTCTCATGTGTCTTTAGTGTTTGTGGTTGATAGAAATTAAACGTAAAAGTTAATTTTTATTTTTCATTATTTGTTTTCCTTTAAGATTTATGTGTCCTTGGAGGGTGTGGAGCAAGAGAAGGTGCAAACTGTTTTAAATCCAATGTTTGTTGATGATAAATTCCATGACGTTCAAGGGAAGAATTACCATTGCGTCATACCGAAGTTGAACAAAGAGATTGTGCCTAAGCAATGTAAGGTGGTTGTTAAGCACAACCGAGTCATTATCACACTGTCTAAAGCTTCAAAAGGGAATTGGCTTGATTTGCACTTCAAAGAAGATACGGTAAATGCCAATTTTTCATTTCCTCTTTCTTATTGTAATTACTATGAACAAGAATTAGGAGAAGTTAGCCCCTATTTTAATTTTTCATTTCCTCTTTCTTATTGTAATTACCATGAACTAGAATTAGGAGAAGTCAGCCCCTGTTTTAACAGTCATGCCCTGAAAATGGAGCCCCAATTCCATCATGTGATTGTGTGTTGTGCTCACAAGCACGTCATAAATTCCACATATTCACAGGGCTGAACAATTTGTTGAACAGGCGACACTGTAATGCCCTGAATTTAGAGGGTCGAGCAAAACTCGAATCCCGAGATTCTGAACATCACTTATGTCCTGTGGAAGGTAATGTTCAAATTTCTTCCATATTGATTGATTTGAGCATACATAGAATTGTACTAAACGGCATATCATACTCCAGATTTAATGAAGTTAAGTAGATGCATAAATCCAAAACATATCTATGTAATCATGTACATGTTTCACAAAATTCTTTCCAGAGTATGAGTCCATGACCAGGTTCAATATATACATGTGAAATTTAAAATGAACAAAATGTGATAATACAAATGTATTCAACTAAGCCCAGATGCCCAACGTTCCCTGCATAACGATACGTGGCCTACATCGGCCCGCCCGAGAGTTGGAATTCGGAGAATTCCTCCTCCTCATCCAAGAAGTCTTGTTCCACTGCATCGATTTCGTCTACACTTGCATCTACATCAGCGTCTGGTTGGTGTTTTAAAACACGTCCCAGAGTGAGAGTGAGTGATCAAATCAGTGGTTCTATAAGGCAAAAGTTACACATGTTATCAAGTCAATCAAAGCAGTAATGATAAAGCAATCATAAACAATCACTTCCTAACTGTTCTCTATAATGTAGGAATGAAGTACAAGTAATGATGCATGCCCTCACCCATAACCGCTCCCTCAACACACGACTTCAACCGCCTGTTTCGTATATGATGACACTTCCTCAAATGTACAACTCCAATACCTTTTGCCACATTCTAACTAATTCAGTGCAATACATGGTCATGTTAACTAAGTGATTAATTATGCTCATTCATACAATAAGTTTAGGAAGCTAGGGTACCTCCATTTTTAATATGGACCCATATCGAATATTAAGCATCGGACAACCGCAGTGGTCCTACTCCTATGTTCTGGATCCATCGAGGTTCGTCACTCCTAGAGAAACATATATGATAGGTAAGTTGTAAGAAGTGGTGCTCGCGGTTACTACGGGGAAGCTCGTCACCCCAGTGCAGGCCAACAGCACGATCACGGTATCCCATACCACCATGCCCGGCTCACGAGTCTTAAGGATCATGGAACCACAGTTGAAAGTAAATCTTTACATTGGTGAGGAGTACCTTAGATTCAAACAGTCGCGTCCAAACATGGTGAACACATTTGGTCAACCGATTCGTTAGGCAAACTCGATTGGTACAGGCGTATGCTGTCCTAATCAACATGGAGCGCATAAGCGCCCCTCGTGGCCTAGCCACTGTCGCCAGTCGACGTACGACTCATATCTCTTGGGTTTACCCGAGATGGCAGACTAGTTCGGCCACCCCAAACATGAGCGTTTACCGATTGCCTAGACTATGATTGTAGCCTCATTCCTATCCACATGCTACTAACACCCACGTGTAATTCATATCAGTATTTGACAAGCCATCCTAGTGAATTTCTCATTTGGGCATATCATCAAACACATAGTCCATGTTAACTACAACTTGTACTTTATCGATTAGTTACATAGAGAAAAATATACATATGCATAAGACAATAAAGAATCCTACCTTAATACTCATAGTACGTACAAATCATCAACAATTTCTCATTTAGACAATTTATCAAACACATAGACTACGTTAGTTACAACATAAGTTTTATCAATTCATTACACAAAGAAGTCTATATGCATATGACAATGATGAATCTTAAATTAACAATCATGGCAAGCACTAGTCATTTTCTATTTCTCATTTAGACATTTCATTAAATACATAGGTTACATCATTTACTTATCACAATTCATAGGTGTATCTCATATAAAAATCGACGTGTTTAAGACAATACAGTAGCAATCATGACAAGCATAAATCATAAGTTATAATGAAAGCATTGATAAACCGTAACCTAAGCGTTTATAGTCCACACATTTCGGTAACACGCCGGATTCAGACTCAGCCCTAGGATTACGTTTTCAAAAACGAAACGTCGGGCACCTAAATGATTAAACGGGTTAACCAGGTTGGAGAAGAGCCATCCGGGAGATCCACATCACTATTATGTTTGGTATTCCTTACCCTAAGTTGTAGCCGAAAGATTTTTGGGTAGCGAAAAGTAGCGGTGATTAGGCACGTGGATCCACAGGAGAATATTTCCTGTAGTTGTAGCCATCTCTCAAACTTCCTCCTCTCAATTTTCTCTCTCTCTCTCTCTCTCTCTCTCTCTCTCTCTCTCTCTCTCTCTCTCTCTCTCTCTCTAGAGTTTATGAAATTCGTATATGGGAGAGAGGGGGTGAGTTGGGAGCCATTTATAGCCCCAGATGGGGTGCAAAATGGCCCTAGGGCCACCCCATACTACGTTTATACCCTATGGGCAGCCATTTCTGACAAACAAGGCTCTTAGGGAGGCCCACGGCTCATCTATGTCATAGGGTACGCTCCCTGACAATGGATCCACACTAGGACACAATTTCGGTGCGATCGGATAAGTCGATCGACCATGGAGAGCCTGTGTTAGATCAACAGTCATACGTGTCCAATCGGGGCCACAGTTATATGGATAGGTGCAGGGAAATTTCCTTTCTTCATGAGTAAAGTTTGGTCATAAACTAACGGTTCGAAATCCTCAACTTTGCGCAAGAGCGGACGGCCTAATTCACTTAAATTTCAGTTCATTTTCTTAGGATATTCGCATTTCTCACACTCTTAACTCACGGCTCAAGTTAGGAATTTCTAAACACTATCTAGGCTTGATTTCGTGATGGTTATCAAGCCCAGCAGGATGGACATTGTCCTATAATTTCAAGGTCATTGGACCCCTGACGTGCAGTCTAGGTCCGTTACAGAGTTTCAGTGTACTCCCGAGAGCGACAGGCCCTTAGGATTTCTCCTAGGTCTTAAGATGGCATTAGGTCAATGGTACTCATGGTTTTAGGCCTCTCCATTGGTGAAAATGGTGGTCCAAGCTTAATCCACCGATTACTTAGCATTTAACTAAATCTCATCTAAATTATACAACCGGGTGCGGTCATTGGGTTGTTCCGCCTAAGGTTATACTCGGATTTTTGTATGAATTTTTCTGGGATGTTACACACACACATTGCAGTGGGGTCCACTGTCCACCTTGGACAGCATGGATGTGCAGTACACAAGGCAGGGCCTACCGTCCAATCTGGATAGTGTGGACAACCCTCACAACAGGCGAGGTACACCATCAAGAATGGGAACTATTCTTATCTCTGGGTATGAACAATGCCCTGATCTAGAAACAAATGTTGTAGCTTTTCCTTGGGAATCATGAGAAGAGATCAAATTCTACCAAATATTACAGTTGTTGCCTGTTCAAAGAACATATGCATGGCATGGTATAAAAAAAAAGGCATTATTATTATTATATGGCAGTCCACAGTACTGCTATCCAAGGAGTCAGCCTATCTTTGGATGATGAAAATTGAAATTGATATTGTTTTGTGAATTATAGTTGAATGTATATGTCCACATGGGTAATTGGGTACCTTGGAGATTATCATCTTTGAACAGCTCTATACATTCCAACTTGTGTGGTTGTGTCTCAGAAATGGTTATAAGGTTTGTTTTATTATTTTACAACTGAAGCCAAATATGGATAAAGAAAAGGATCCAATGGCTAAAATTATGGATTTGATGAAGGTGAGTCCTATATCCATTTTTTTCTTGGGAAATGTCCAATGCCTCGGCCTGAACTAGCAGTTTTAGTTTGAGCTAACATTCTGTACATATGAGTCCTAGCTTTTGTTGCGCACCATTGTTGATTGGGTAAATGCTGTGGAAACCACCTCTGGGAGAAGATCATCTATAATTGCTTTCCTACAAATAGATGATTAAAAACTGAAAATCAGTTATGCTAGCATGAAATGAACTGTCTGGATCACTAAAAAGCAGGCCTCAAGTGTCCGGGGTGCTGACACAACTAAAAATTGCCCCTTTTTTCTATAGGCCAAGCATTGTTCATTACCTCCTTTTGTCAACCACCATGGATATCAAGGGGTTGCACATTCTGAATAAAGCTAAGAAAATGACCTGTTGCAGAACATATATGAGGACGGAGATGATGACATGAAGCGGATGATCGTAAAAGCATGGACAGATGCAAGATCTGGGAAAACAGCTGACCCATTACAGGGATACCAGTGAAATTCCCTCAGCTTGATGATCAAATGGTAGAAATAGGAGGTTTACCAGTATCCCTCTTTTTCCCTCCTCATGTGGGCCCTTTTTTGTGATTGTCGTTTGTGTGTTTGAAGACACTCTTCTTCATTATTCAATCTTTTTTTAGGGTTTTGGATATATCCATGAAACAGCAGCAAAAGTCGCTTCAAAAAAATGCCATGTGATTTTATGGGCACATCTACATTTAATTCTCAATCTCTACCGAAGTAGGAGTTATCGACGGCATCATCCAAGATGTACACATTCAAAACAAGCATGCTAGTTCTTGTGTCCAGCACATTTTGCTTATTGTTTTAGCGACTTCTTTTTCTTTTCTTCTTTTTTATTTTTTTGATGTATTCTATTTGTATTACTTGTATTCTTACGTAATCGTTTGCGATGTATTTTCAGGTGATAGAGTAAGATATGTGGGTCCACTACATTCATCTGGATTTCCTCCTCTTCATGCTTCTCAAACGTACCTTCTCTTCTTGCATGCGCCTATGTTGTAAGCTGTACAATTTTCTTATGATTTTGTAATTTGCTCTATTTTGGTGCAATCTACTCTTGCTCGCTTTTTCTTCTAGAGATGTGAAGGGGATCATTGAAATTTAACATTTTCAAGAGTTCTTTCAACAAGCTCACTTTTAGAGGGAAATAGTATTTTCAATATTGTGTGGGCTATGCATTTGACATTGATAGCATTATTTACCCTTGTTAGCTTGAATTTTGTTCTTTTAATTGGTGTTGAAAGGCATACTATACCTCATGAAGCATAAAGCCATAAACCATGGACAATTAGCATAAGTGATTTGAGGCGTATGCTTCATATCAGAAACTACACTTCATATTATAATCATACTCCTAGATGCATTACAATGGTGAAATTATGAAGTTTCTAGGTTGCATGGGCCTCTTGAATTTGTGGAATATGACACTCTGATGAAGGGATGCTTGGGGGTAGAGTTTTGGGGAGACATGGCCCTTCTCTGTGAAGTCGTTTCTCATATTAGGAGTAAATTCATTATGAAAGTATAGGGCCTTTTAATTATATTCCTTAGGCTAAGTTTGGATGCACTATTTGAGTTTGACATGGCAATTTATGTAATAACTATTGCTATTTTAGAATGTTTTGGTGCTTTTGATTACATACTATAGCTTTTTCATCAATGTCTGGCCATGAAAGTTAATACTTTCTTCTTTCTCTTTTCTTCCCATTTCAGAAGCCTTCGAAGAAGGAAGCTAAGAAAGAAGCAGCTGCTCCTAACGCATCTTCTTCTAAAAGGAAATCCAAGGATGGAGATGAAGATGGTGCAAAGAAGAGAAAACCAAAGAAGAAAAAGGATCTTAATGCACCAAAGAAAGCTATGTCTGCTTTCATATTCTTCTCACAAGTTGAAAGAGATGTAAGTTGTTTTTGGTATGCCATGCATGTGCTTTTCTATTGTATAGACTTACCTTCTCAAATAGGTTGGTTCGCTCAGGGATTTGGAGAAATGGGTATATCTAGAAATGGATGTGTGCGTTGATCAATGCACATCCATTTCTAGATATATCCATTTCACCAAAGCCCCGAACAAACCAACCTATTTAAGAAGGTAAGTCTACACAATAGAAAAGCAAGAAATATATCATCCAAATTCAATGGATGATATATTATATATTTTAATTTTTTTAAATTTATGAGAATCGCCGATGGTTGTCGCTCTCATCGTCGGAAACAACGACAGTTTTAGCCGTCGTAAACGCTGACGGTTTTAATCCGTCGACGAGCAACACCGATGCACCCTTTTTCGACGGACCTTATGACAGTTCAAAAATTTCTAAATCAAAAAAACTTAAATATAAAAATTTGATATTAAAGCTTAAAATTTCCTCCATTCAGAGTTTAAAGAATACTTGGAAATATACCCAAGGTAACCGGAAACTTTAAAAACTGTTAACCTCATCTCGTCGATGTGGTAACAAATCTGAATTGGGTTATATTAAAGTTAACATTCTGATATCTAAGGATTCTGCTCCTACATTTGTAAATGTAGAATCCTCGAACTCTAAAGGAGAAACTCTAAAAGAGTTAACTGTAAAAAGAATAACTTCAAAAAGGAAAAAACCTTTCAAGAAGCTTCTAATGTAAAAAACTTATGCCAATGACCACAAATATCAAAGGAAAGATAATAGAAATCTTCCTCTAGCTGATAAAATAGTGGACTTGCTCAAAGAGCTGTTGAAATCTAACTCTAATAAAAACGGAGTAAACAGAAACAGGGGAAATCCTAACTCCTAAACACAACGAAAAGTAAGAGACCCTCCTAAACCTAGAACCATAATGAAATTGGTTCCAAAGGTTGTCTTATTATCCACATAGCTTTCAAAGAAATTAGTCATTTAAGATGGTACCTGGAGAGTAGATGTTCTAGACATATGATAGGTGATAAAGTTATTCTATCAAACATCAACCAAATCGATGGTGAATTAGTCACATTCAAAGATGATAGCAACTACAAGATAACCGGCAAAGGTAATGTATAACTTTCTACCTCACCTATCTTCAAGAATGTTTTATATGATAAAGGTTTAAAACATAATCTACTAAGCATATCTCAAATATGTGATAACAATCATAGTGTGAAATTTTTGGATCACGGATGTGAGATGATAGATAATAAGGGACGTGATATTAAATGGTCACAAAATGTCTAAAAATCGTAATATAATTGATGATTCTTGCTTAACAAATCATTTATACTACATGGTCCAAACAAACGAGACTGAACTATGGCATAAACATCTTGGACATGTAAACTATAGAAATCGATATAAATTGAGCAAAAGAGATCACATCCGTGGCTTACCCAAATTGAAAAAGATAGATAATAAAGTATGTGGTGTCTGTAAGATAGGCAAGAAAATTAGTACTCACAAGAAAGTGAACTCCTTAGCCACTAGAAGACCTCTTTTATTGAACTACTCCACATGGATTTAGTCGGACAAACTAAAATAGAGAGTAGAAGCGAAAAGAAATATTTCGTAGTTGTAGTTGATGACTATACTAGATATTCTTAGGTAGCTTTTCTAAGAGAAAATTCGAGTGTTCTTGACGAAGTCAAAAATCTTATAAAGTGCATCCAAACTTAAAAGGAATTATCCATGATCAAAATAAGAAGTGATCATGGAACTGAATTTAAGAATAGAAATATTGAGAAATATTACAATGATCATGGTATACTAATTGAATTTTCTGCTCCAAAAAGACCTCAGCAAAATGGAGTTGTTGAAAGAAAAAATAGAGTTTCACAAGAAATGGCTAGTGTAATGCTAAATAGCATGAAATTACCTAAATACTTATGACTTGAAGCTGTGAATATTGTATGCTACATAATTAATCGTGTTTACATAAGAGCAGCTAAAAATAAAATTGCTTATGAATTATGCTTTAATAAAAAGACAACTATTAAATATTTTCTTACTTTTGGAAGCAAGTGTTTTATTTTACGTGACCGAGAAAATTCGAACAAGTTTGATGTAAAAAAGCAATGAGGGAATTTTCTTAGGATATGCTTTAAATAGTCGAGCATAACGTGTTTTAAATAAAAGAACTAGGGTGATTCAAGAATCTATAAATGTTGTGATTAATGATCAATCGATCAATCCCAATCATAACCAAGATGATAGTGATAATGATATTATTTTGGTTAACCAATCTAAACCAGAACCATCATCTAATTCAGATAATACTGAGTTAACATTAGTCAAAGATCATCCAACTGAATAAATACTTAGCAACCCTCATATTAGTGTTCAAACCAGAAAATAGCTTGAAAATGTATACAATCATGTTTTCTTCACTTCCCGTATAGAACCAGTTAATGTAAATGAGGCACTAGCTTATGAAAGTTGGATCATGGCTATGCAAGATGAATTGAACCAATTTGTAAGAAACGATGTATCGTATCTTGTTTCAAGACCAACTGGTAAACATGTAATTTGAACAAAATGAATTTTTAACAAATAAATTTGATGAATTTGAAAACATTATAAGAAATAAAGCACGACTGGTTGTGCAAGGTTACTATGAGGCCCGTATCCTAAACCGTACCATTCTGTAGGATTTCGCAGTCCTCCTGGTCGAATTTCAGCAACCCGTGACTTGTAATCGACATCTGCGCACAACCCTGAGTTGTACCCTGTCAACCTGAGTCAACTCGACTTGAGACTTGTATCCTTGCGACCGTGCCGTCGCCGTGTCTCCCGCACCGATACAATACCCGGGCTAAGAGATGTGGACCCACATTCAATTCGATGAAAACACCGCGCTTTGTAAACCTAAGAGAATCTCTACCCAAAGCATCACATCAATCCCCTCACTTGTTAAAGTACACCTAACACTCAATCCATTACTCTATCCCATCCCTAAGTACAAAAGCAACCCTAAAAGTCAAACTTTCAATCACTTTACCCATCCCTCTCTCCCATCCATCACTCCATCCCATCTCCTCTCTCCCTCCCTCTTTCTTTCTTCACTCCCAAGAAACCAACGTCCAAGCCTTTCCATGGAAAAAGAGAGAAAGCTAGGTGTGGCCCACTCCCTACCATCCTATCCCACCATCCAAACTTCATTAACCTCCATCAAAGTTGAAGCTGAGGAGCTTAGCTTGTCATTGATCTAAGAATGAGAGATCTAAGGTGGGTGTTTTTTAAGATTAGATTTATAATTTTTGC
This sequence comes from Magnolia kwangsiensis, assembly GCA_037074715.1. Taxonomy (NCBI): domain Eukaryota; kingdom Viridiplantae; phylum Streptophyta; class Magnoliopsida; order Magnoliales; family Magnoliaceae; genus Magnolia; species Magnolia kwangsiensis. The sequence goes on along the minus strand of CM073579.1, from coordinate 31,749,700 downwards.
TTGGTTGCTTGGATTTGATGATTTGAGGGCCCACTTGTGGTGGGACCCATCTTGATGTATGATTTGTATTAAAGAGGAGCCCATAATGGTGGGGTCCCTCCGCTATTCCGATCCCTCTCTCTTTCTCTCTCCCTCTCTTTCATTTTTTTAGTGATGGTGTGACTGTGTGACCACCCGGATGGACCCCACCATGAAGTACATATTTTATCCATGTCGTCCATCGAGTGGGCCCACCTGGCAGTCCGTTTGGACAGGCTTGACTGGAAGAAAACACAAATATCAGCTTGAATCATAGTTGTGGGCCACGTGTACTTGGGACCCACATGCTGTATGTATTATATTCTCGTTGTCCGTCCATGGGATGGTGGGGTCCACCCATGGTGTGTGTGTTTTATCTATACCCTCCATCTGTAGGGCCCACCCATCTGATGTATGGTTTTCTCCCACACTGTCCAGCAAAGGACAGTGCTGCTAGAGCACCTTGATGTAAGTGTTTCATCAACGCCGTCCATTCTACTAGACTAGTGGGCCACACTGTGGACCCACCTTGGGATGGTAACAAATTGGCTGGTCTACCGCACACCAGCTATACTAGCTGGTGTATTGACGTTAGCTGGTAGGGGTCTGATCATCCAGACCGTCCACCTACATGGACCCCACCTTAATTTTTAAATATCCACACCTTCGTCCCTTTTTGGGCGTGAGACCCACCCACACATGCCACAAGTGTGAGGTGGGGTCCACATTACTGGAAGCGGATTGGCTAGTGAATCTCATACCAGCACTTTTAGCTATTATATTGACACAGTTTGTTTTGTGGGTACACCACGAGGTATATGTTATATCCCACCGTCCATTCATTTCTGGTGGGTCCCACACATGTGGACCCACCTGGTATATATGTTTCATCCAGGCCGTCCAACGTGGCCCACCTTGGATGCAGGTATTCTGTATCTTCACCATCCAAATAATGCTGGACAGTGGAAACCCTCCTTGATGTATGTGTTTTCTCCCAGCCATCCATTTTTGGATGATGGGCCCACCTTGATGTATTTATTCTATATCCACATCGTCTAGATTGTGTTGGACGATGCCGGACAATGTTTGGACAGTGCTGATTTTGTCACGCCCCAAACTTGAAAATCAAATTCACAGGAATCCCGATCGCTGAATCCGGTGCTGACAGCCTCCGTAGTATCCCATTCTCGGCTCTCAGCGCAACATACGCCAGATTCCGATTCTGGGATCCTACAAAGAGAATTTTTCAACGTACATTTTATCTTGTAATAAGCATAATCACAAGTTTACTCAAACCATAAAGGCAACATCATCATCACATATCTACTAATATAATCACTTGAATACAATGCTGAAGGAAAAATACATATATCAAAATCAGAGCTCCTGAAAACCGTTGCACGCTCTAAGCTCAACGCTGCTGCAACTTAACACGACCTACACGCATCTATCATGCATAGGCTTATAAAAGCTTAGAGGGTGGTGTAAGTGTGTGCAAGGTAAGTGTCGAGTATACAGTAGAGTTCATAAATCATACATCATTGAGATAAGCAGGAAAAATGACAAGGTCAGGAATCATACGATATCAGAGTAAGCGGAAATACTAACAAGTCTATGAGTCACACAATATTAGAATACGCAAGACAAGTCAACTATGTAAATGAGGAATCGTAGATAGCCAATATCAAATGCAAAGGATGCAATGCAATATACATTCATGATGAGTATCACAAATAGCGTCAGCCGTACCTAGACCATATAAATGTCGAAACACAGTAACCCAAAATTTCGTATGCGGCGAATGTCATGCAATATGCGGTGCGAATGGAATGGTCATGCTGGAGTGTGAAGTCGGGATGATAGTACGTAGTATCGTAGGCTACGAGGTCCATCACAAGAGACTTCTATCCAAACCAGTCTCATACCTAAATTTGAATAGTCAGACTCGATGTGGTAAACTCCTGATCTCAGGTTAATCGCGCACCCCAACTGAAATCTCGACCATTGCGAAGGTACATGTAACAAATAGTTGTGCACTACTAGCCCGAGTGGATAGTGAATGGATAAATGAATGAGTATGCAACTCCTTCTCAGTAGCCTGTCAACACAGTAGCCTGCCAACCACTGGTAGCTCGCCCAGTGTGGTAGCTCACCCAGGCCTCAACCCCGCCCACATCACACCCGCCCACATCAGCGTCTGCCCACGTACGCCCGTCCACATGTGCAACAGTGACGGGGTGTCATACTAACATGTTAGTCCTCATATCAAATCCACGTATCAGTACGGTTCCTCTCTGGGAAATCACCGGAGTTTATTACATTCCACACCGACTGCCACCTCCCTAGTCGCACAGCCCAGTGGGTGGAAAAGACCTCACTATCTTCCTAGCCAACAGTCTGCCAATACCTACCCGTCTCGTCGATAGCGAACCCATTTACAAGCTGGTCATACTCAGCCTAGCTTATAGCCCCCTCACTCGGGCGGATAAGGCCACACCCCCTCCCAACCGACCACGATACAGTGGGAGATGCGGCTTACTGGTATTCAGTACTCGGGCGCTCATGTTCCACTCGGTCTAGACGTTGGGGCTACTCCTGGCCTCGAAGGTTCTGGGACTTTCACACAAAAACATCCTAAGTGCCCACAGTGTTAGAACCAAATATTTTTGGTGTCCCATTTAGCCATCCACGATGTGTCTGTGGAGACCACGGCCCTGATGTCACTAGGGCGTACAATGATTAAGTCACATATATGCGGGATGCATGAGTCACACTATCCAGTCATGCAGCAATCCTGCGCGTACGGTGCGATAATGCAGGCACTCCATCTCATAAGGAGTCTCATAAATAGTCTGCCCAATGGCATATGCTATGATCAAACAATCCTCATATCAGGCATACATATGATGTGTATGGGCATGAATCATGGAGTTACACTAAGCATGTTATAAGGTGATGAATTACTCTCACAATGAAGATGGGCTAGACGGCCTATACACAACAAGTATGGGCCCATTAATGGGCCCTAGGGAGATTCATAATGCAAAAATTTAACCAACATTATCCTTACAATGTGGACGTCAAACCAACATTGCTCCCAAGGCACGGCCTGCCATAAACATCATTGCCTGCATTATAGTGAAATCACACATTACATCGGGTGCACATTCCTTGCCTTAAGCCGCATGTACACCACATCGAGCCTAGCCATGCAGGCCACAAATACCTCAAGATGGGCCTCATTACATAGGCTGAGAATATATCAAATGGGTCACAACTTATGAGCCAGAAACACATCATAATGGGCCTTAACCCATGGGCCCTGATACATCACAATGGGCCTCAACCCATAGGCTCCAAATATATCACAATGGGCCTTAACCCATAGGCCCTAATACATCACAATGGGCTTAATCCATGGGTTCCAAATACATCACAATGGGCCTTAACCCATAGGCCTTAGAATCCATCAAAATAGGCCTAATCACATGGGCCTTATATATATCAAATGGGTCTCAACGGACGGCCACAAATGAATCGAGGTAGGCCTCATATATATACCAAGGTGAGCCTCAATGGACAGCTACAAATAAATCAAGATGGGCCTTATACATATTCCAAGGTGAGCCACATCAATGGGCCGCACCAATGGGCCTTATGTTCAATGCAGTGGGCCATAACCCATGGGGCTTGGAATACATCACAAAGGGTCTCACCCCACGGGCCCTAATACATCTCAATGGGCCTCAACCCATGGGCCCTAAATATACTACAATGGGCCTCGCCCATGGGCCTCGAATACATTACGATGGGACTCATGGATGAGCTGCACCAATGGTCCTTAAGTGGACTTGGTCCATACCAAAATCACTGCAATAGTTGTAAGTGTAACATGTGTATCATTGTACGCTATCCTTCTATGGGGCATGTGGCCTATTAATGATGACCAGCACTGCCCAAACATTTTCCATATAAATCAACACCATCCCAACATTGTCCAGGTGCATCAGCACTATCCAAACATTGTCCAGGTGCATCAGCACCATCCAAACATTTCCTATGAAAATCCGCGTCAACCAAACATTGGACAACACGTCTAAACATTGTCCAACACCGTCCAGCATAAACTGGACGGTGTGGATGAAATAATACATCATGGTGGTGTCCAGGTAGTGGCCCGCCAGAGATTTGAATCAGCCTCAGCTATGCTTAAGCATCAAAATGAGCTTGCCAATGGATGGACGGTTTGGATGGGACTCATCCACATGGGGGATCCACAGAACTTGCTGGCATCAATCCACCAGTGGGTCCCACCATCTGGATGGCTGGGATATCACGTGGGACCCACAAAACTTGTTGATGTCATTCCACCAGTGGGTCCCACCATCTAAACAGCTTAGATGTACATATATATCTCGTGGAACCCACGTAATGTGCTAACGTCACTCAACAAGTGGGTCTCCCCATCCAAACGGTTTGGACACATAGACAATACACATGCATCATGTGAGGCTGGCTGTTGGCCAGTGCACACCAGCCAGACCCGGTCCCACATCAACATAGGCCCCACATGTAGGGTGGGTCTCACCGTCCAAGGTTTGGACGGTGTGGATGCACCACACGTGTAGGGCCCCACACAAAAAGGATGGTATGGATATAAAATTCATATGTCAGGTGGGTCCCACAGAACTTGCTAACGTCAACCAGCAGGCTGTGGTTACTCATACAATCAGATGGATGGAGAGGATTTATCTTAAATACATCAGGGTGGGTCCCACCCCACACGTGTCACACGTGTGGAATGGCCCCACGCGTCCAGCCATGGACGGAAGGAGTGAATGCATAACACATACATTGTGCTGGTCCCAGAGCACCATCCCAATCCATGGGCAGTGCAGATAAAGTACAACATCAAGTGGCTTGCACCGTCCAGATCATTGAACGGTGTGGAAATAAAACACATACATCATGTGGGGTCCGCATGTACGGTAGATGCAACAAGGTGGGACCCACACAGGTGGCCCACTAGCTTAGGACCAAACTGATATTTGTATTTTCCTTCGTGTAGGCTGCTGGACGGTGTGAATGCAACACCCGTCAACGTGGGGGCCATGTACACGTGGCCCACCAGCCACGCACATAGAGGTGGCCCCACATATGAATGGCATGGGTATAATACATACATCACCAAGGCCCACCACAGCACCGTGTAGCCTGTCCAGCACCGTCCAGATAGTCTGGACGGTGTGGATGAAGCAAAAACATCAAGTGGGCCTTATAAATGGAGGGCGTGGATGAAATACAAACGTCATGTGGACCACGCCCACAGAACTTGCTGTCAGTAGCACAGCACCTTTGCTATTGGGATCTACCGTCCCTCCAACGGACAATGTGGCTACAGAATACATGCGTCGATGTGGGCCCCACCCCCACACATGCAGCACGTGTGGAGCGGATCCCACGGCTGCCAGAAACGGACGGATGGTATAGATATAACATATGCATCATGGTGGGGTGCACACACGTGGACAAGATAGCACTAGTTAAACACATATCATGGTGGGGCTCCACACACGTGGCCACACCTGGTATACATATAGGTATGTATATATTGTTATTATATATATTTATATTTATTTTATTATTTTAATTTTCTTTGCAAAAATAACATCCAGCATTTGTCCAGGTCTGGACGCTGGATGCACACATACACCATGGCAGGGTCCACCATTCTTAAACGGTTGGACGGTAGGATACAAGGTGCACCCCATGCATACGGAATACATACATCTGAGGTGGGTCCACTCGTGTGGACCCACAAGCTTTAGAGGAAGCTGGTGTTTGTGTTTTATCCATCCACACATCAGGTGGGTCCTTTCCAAAGGACGGACGGTGATGGTTGATACACCCATTGAGGTGGGTCATTATTCATAGCGAAAGAGAAGGAGAAGGGAAGAGAGAAATAGAGAGATCGTGATGACGAAGGGGCCCCGCCACTATGGGCCCCTCTTTAATACAAAGCATACATCAAGGTGGGTCCCACCCTATGTGGACCCTTAAATCATAAAAAAATACATAAATAAATAAATGAAAATAACAAAAATATAAATCCAAGATCACCCACCTCAAGATCTCGGACTCTTCCTTCCACCGACTCGATCTAAAGCTCAAATGTAGAGACTTCAACGGTTGAGATTGGACTTGGATGGTGGAGATAAAAGGTAGGAAGGTGAGCCACACATGGCTTCTCTCATTGAGATAGCTTGGACGTTGGGTTGCTTAGAGATGGAGTTTTTGAAAATGAGAGAGAGGGGATAAGATGTAAGAGAGAGAGAGAGAGAAAGATGGGTGTGATGGGTGAAAAGGTGAGTGATGGAGAGATGGGTGTACTTGACTAGGTATGGGTGAAGAGAGAGAGAGAGAGAGAGTTGATTTATGGTTGCTTGTACTTGACATGTGAAGTGATTGATGTGATTGATGAGACATTCTCTTGGGTTTGCAAATGCGTGGTGTTTTTCCTTGAACTGAACGCGGGCCCACATCTCCTGGCCTAAGTATCACCTCGGCGCGCGAGACGCGGCGTACGAACCATGGCGATTGCGCGGTCGCACTGGTATAAGTCTCGGATTGAACTGACTCAAATATACAGGATAAGACTTAGGGCTGAGCACGAACATCGATCATCAGTCGCAGATTGCCGGAATTCGACCGGGAGGATCGCGGGAGTTGACGGAACAGAACGGACTAGGATACGGGGCTTACAGATTTACATGGACAATGTTTGGATAACGTTGATTTACATGAACAATGTTTAGATAGTGCTGATTTACATGAACAATGTTTGGACAGTGCTGATCATCATTAGTAAGTCATGTGCCCCATAGAATGATTGTGTACAGTGATACATATGTTACACCTGCAACTATTGAAATGATTTTTAGTGTAATCTAAGCTCTCACTTGAGGCCCATTGGTGCGGCCCATCCATGAGACCCATCTTGATGTATTTGTGGCCCATCCATTAAGGTCCACCTTGATGCAATTGCGACCCATGTGATGAGGCCCATTGTGGTGTGTATTAGTGTAAGACCCGTATCTTGGACCGTACCTTTCCGTAGACTTCCGCGGTCTTACCGGTAAAATTCTGGCAACCTTCGACCCTTAATCGATATCGACCCACGACCCTGATTCATGTGCCGACAACCCGAGTCGACTCAACCCGAGACCAATAGCATAGCGACCGCGCCGTCGTTGCGGTTCCGATACCACGACTCGCGCGCCAAGGCAATACCCTGGTCAAGAGATGTGGGCCAACGTTCGGTGTGAGAAAACACCGCGCGTTGTGAAAACCAAAGGAATCTCTACGATGTGTCACATCAATCCCATCAATCAATCAACCCATCAATCCATCACATGTCAAGTACACATCACTTTATTCCCTTTTTCCAAGCAACCACAAAAGTCTCCCAAACTCATACCTCTCTTACACAAGAAGCTACAAAAGTCTTCACCACCCATACCTCTCTTACACAAAAGCCTCAAAAGTCAAGTTTTTCTTACACAAACATCACTCACCACATCCATCCATCACTCTCTCTCTCTCCCTTTACAACTCTCTCTCTTTCTCTCTTTCTCATTTCAAATCTCCAAGCAAAATTCCAAGCTCCATACGTATGGAGTTTTCCAAATCTCTCTAAGCTTCAAGTGGCCCACCTTCCTACCCCATCATCTCCCATCTCAACCCTCCATTCTTCATCTTAACGATTAAAGTTGAAGCTAAGGTGCCAAGGAACCTCTAGGAGCAAGAAGATCGGATGGTGGGTGCCTCTATAGGGTAGTTTTCTTATTTTTATGATGGGCCAAGTGAGGCCCACCGATCCATGGTGGGGATCTCACTTGGGACCTTAATATGTGGTCGATGGACCACTTGAATCATCATGATCATTCCATGATGGGGCCATTCTCCATGGACCCCATCATGATGTTTATTTTCTTTTGAAAGGTCATCTAGACCATCCATATTGGTGGGGAAAGGATCCCCACTGTTGATTTTAGATTTTGATGGTCCCATGTGCTAAATGACCCACTTGATGTATGATTTATTGTAAGGGAGGGCCCATAGTGTCGGGGTCCCTCCATCACACGCGTGTCCCACCTTCCATCTCTCTCTTTCTCTCCATCTCTCTCTTTTATTCATTTATTTATTTATTTTTATTTTTTATTTTATTTTATTTGTGATAGGGTTGTGCGGCCCACTTGAATGGACCCCACCTTGAGCATTTATTTGGTCCAAGCTTACTTCAAGTGGGGCCCACCTTGCATGTTGTATCAGTGGTGGCCCACTTCAATAGGCCACCACAATGTATATTTTAAATAGAGGCCCACCGTCCAGCGTCTGGGACGCTGGACGTCCCTGTATAAAACAAAAAAAGGGAAAAAGAAAGAAGGGAAAAGGAATTTTGGGGTGAGCCACCTGCATAGGCCCCACCCTGATGTAGAGTTCTAATCCAAGCCTTCCATCCCTTTCACCATCTCATTTTAGGCGTTGAGCCAGGAAATGAGATTGAACGGAGCATCTGGTGGGACATATCTTAGTAAATGAAATCTCCATCATCTAAAATTCCTAGATTCCTTCCTACATGCTGAAAATGTCCAATATTGGACTCGTTAGGCTTGTTTTGAGTCAGGGAAGTTAGTGGACGGTGTGGATTTATATGATGTGGGCCACACACCTGAAAAACCATGAAAATTAGTGTTTTAAAAAAAAAAATTTGCAGCAGCAGCAGCTGCCGCTGCTACTGCCAGCGCGTGATGTGCTGACGCTCGACGGGCGGGCGGCGTCCAGTCCAGCAGGGACCCACGGCTCCAGCCGTGGGCCCCACCATGATGTTCATTTGCCATCCGACCACAGCTGTGGGCACCCTCCAAATATTGGCCCCATCCGACGCTCAGGTGGCCCACACCGAAGGAATCAGTCGGGTTAAACCTCTGCCACTGAAATACATCTCCAGGGCCACAGAAGTCTCAGATCAATCTGAAATTTGTATTTTCACTTCATCCCGGTCTGAGTGACCTTATGAGCGGTTTGGATGGTATGTGAACGTTACAGTGGGCCCCACATAGGAACCCACTTTGATGTATGTGTCCTATGTCCACCGTCCAGCAGACGGTGGAGCCCACAACGTTGTACGTCCATCTATTTTGATCGTGGGGACCCTGGCACCTTGCAACATCAAGTTTTGTGGGTCCCACCATTTTGTATATTTAATACTATATACCTCATAATATGTATATGATCATGGGACCAAGGTCCATATGACCTTTGAATAGAATGGGTTGTAGATAAATGATAAATATTACAGTGGGCCTAGGCCCATGTGATCATGTGAATAGTTTGGATGGAACTAAACAGCATGTGGACCCAGTTTGAGTAGAAAATAAACACTACGTCGGGCCCAAGGTCTAATGGAAAATAAACATTCCAGTGGGCCTCTATGCCCATGGGGTTGGACCCATTGAATGTATTCCAAGGCCCATGGGATTAGTCCCATTTGATATACTTCAAGGCCCATGAAATTGGACCCATTTGATGCATTTTTAAAGCCCATGGAAGTGGGCCCATTTGATATATGTAAGGCCTAGGGGTTTAAGCCCACTTTGATATGCATACGAGGCCTATGAGTTAGACCCATTTAATTTATTGAAGGCTCATGGGTTAGGCCCATTTGATTTGTTTAAGGCCTATGGATTTAAGCCCATTTGACTCATATAAGGCCTATGGGTTGAGGCCCAATTGATGTACATGTGGGGGACCCAATTGGTGTGGCCCATTGGTCACATACTAGACTCATGAGACTAAGCTCAATTGATGCAATACAAGGCCCACGGGTTATGACCCATTGCAATATACCTAAGGCCCATTGGTGTGGTCCATTTGTGTGGCCCGTTTGACAAATACTAGGCCCATATATCATGGCCTATTAGATATGTTTAAGGTCCAATGGGATGTACCTAAGGTCCATTGCAATGTGTGTTCCCAATACAGATTATATGGCAGTGTTTACGGCGATCGTGCCTTGGGGGCAATGTTGGTTTGACGTCCACATTGCGAGTGTAATGTTGGTTAGACGTCCACATTACGACCCTCCTTAAAGCCCATTACTGGGCCGTACTTGCTGTGTATAGGCCGTCTAGGCCCATCCGCGTTGTATGAATGGTTCCTCACTCATTTACATGTTTAGTATAGTTTCATGACTCATGATCATACACATCACATGTATGCTTGATATGAGGATTTTCTGATCATAGCATACGCCTTCGGGCAGGTTGTTATGGGCTCCTGGTTAGGCAGTGTCGCCTTACATGAGCGCACGATATGCACAGGATTTGTTGCATGACTGGATAGCGTGAATCAAGCATTTCGCATTTGTGTGACATGGGTATTGTACGCCCTAGCGACATCAGGGTCATAGCCTCCACAGACGCATCGTGGTTGGCAGGATTGGATACCGAAAATCTTATTCTACATGGGGTGCTATTGATATCCCTGGGTGAAAGTCCCTAAACCCTTATGGTACCAAGAGGTTGCTCCAATGTCTAAACTGAGTGGATAGATGAGCATTGAGTGCCGATTACCAGGCGGTTACGCTCTCCACTGTGTCGTGATTGATTGGAAGGGAGTGCAGCCTTATCCGCCCGAGTGTAGGGGGCAATGCTAGGCTGAGTTTGACCAGCTCGAGGAATGGGTCCGCTATCGACGAGTCACGGCCGATATTGGCAGACGGATAGTGTGGTCTCTTCTACTTACCTTATTGCGCGTGATGTGGTGGAAATCTAGTTTAGAGTGTACTAGACCCCATTGATATTTCATATTTTGAGCTGTATTGATGTGTGGACATATATGAAGATCTGTATGCCTGAATTGCATTGCATATCGCATGGCCCTGGGGTGGCCGATACCATTCATGTCTTGCATCGCATAGCCTTGGTACGGCTCATGATATTATGGATTCATCTGCATATTCCGCATTACTCTGACATTGCATGCTCGTATTACTACCTTGCGCACACACTTTCACCACCCTCTAAGCTTTCTGTAAGCTTATGCACGACCGTTGAGTGCAGGTGACGTTGGATCGCAGCAGCGCTGAGGCAGGAGCACGTTGCTGATCGTTTTGGAGTTTTTCTTCTTTACTATTGTATTTCCCTTTATGCTCATTGTACTTGTAAAGTTTTTTATCATAGTGGAAATGTAATGGATTTCTTGATTGTTGTTTATGGGTTATGCCTTTGGTTATGCTTATTACGAATCAAACTGACATTGAAAATTCTCTTCGTAGCATCCCAGGATCGGAACCTGGCGAATGGGAGCTAGGAGCCGAGAATGGGGTTCTACGGAGGCTGTCAGCGCCGAATTCGGCGATCGGGAATTTTGTGAGCCCGGTTTCTGAGTTTGGGGCGTGACAATTAGGCCATGGGACGTGGCCAATTGTAATGTATTTCTAGCCCATTGATCAGCCCATTGTGATATATGTTAGGCCCATGTCATGCGGCCCACTGTGATGTGTAGTAGGCCCATGTCATGCGGCCCATTGTGATGTGTATTAGGCCCATGTCATGCGGCCCATTATGATATATGTTAGGCCCATATCATGCAGTCCATTGTGATGTGTATTAGGCCCATGTCATGTGTTACGCCCCAAACTGGGAAACTGGGCTCACAAAATTCTCGATCACCGAATCTGGTGCCGACAGCCTCCGTAAAACTCCATTCTCGGCTCCCAGTGCCCATTCGCTAGGTTCCGATCCTGGGATACTACGAGGAGGATTTTCAACATTAGTTTGATTCGTAATAAGCATAACTAAAGGCATAACCCACAAACAATAATCAAAAACTCCATTACATTTCTACTATGATCAAAAACTTTACAAGTACAATGAGCATAAAGGGAAATACAATGTTGATGAATGAAAATTCTAAGATGATTTGCAAAGCGCTCCTACCTCAGCACTGCTGCACCCCAACATCAGATGCACGCAACGGTCGTGCATAAGCTTATAGAAAGCTTAGAGGGTGGTGAAAGTGTGTGAGCAAGGTAGTAATATGATCATGCAATATCAGAGTAATGCGAAATATACTGATAGATCCATGAATACCGTTAGTCGTACCAAGGCTATGCGATGCAAAGCATGAATGATGTCGGCCATACCAGGGCTATGCGATGCAAGATGCAAGTCAAGCATAAATCCTCATCTAAGTCCACATATCAATACAGCTCAACTCTGGGATATCATCGGGGTCTAGTACACTCTAAATCAGATCGCCGCCCCATCGCACGCAATAAGGTAAGTGGAAGAGACCTCACTATCCGTTGGCCAATATCGGGCTCGACTCGTCGATAGCGGACCCATTCCTCAAGCTGGTCAAACTCAGCCTAGCTTTGCCCCGTACTCTCGGGCTGATAAGGCCGCACCCCCTTCCAACAGACCACGACACAGTGAAAAGCACGACCATCTGGTAATTGACACTCGACGCTCTTGTACCCACTCGGTCTAGACATTAGAGTAACCTCTTGGTACCATAAGGGTTTAGAGACTTTCACCCAGGGATATCTATAGCACCGCATGTATAACAAGATTTTTGGTATCCAATCCTGTCATCCACGATACAACTGTGGAGGCTACGGCCCTGATGTTGCTAGGGCGTACAGTACCATATCACATAATGCGAATGCATGAATCACACTATCCAGTCATGCAGCAATCTTGTGCGTAACGTGCGCTCATGTAGGGCAACGCCGCCTAACGGAAGCCCATAAATAACCTGCCCGAAGGCATATGCTATGATCAGTGACTTCTCATATCAAGCATACATATGATGCGTACGATCATAAGTCATGGAACTATACTAAACATGTAATAAAGTAATAAACTATCCTTACAACGCAGATGGGCCTAGACGGCCTACATGCAATAAGTACGGGCCTATCAATGGGCCCTAGGTAGAGTCATAAAGCGGACATTTAACCAACATTATACTTGCAATGTGGACGTCAAACCAACACTGCTCCCAAGGCGCGATAATCGTAAACACTATTACATAATCCGTGTTGGGATCAAACATTGCAATGAACCTTAGGTACATCTCATTGGGCTTTAAATACGTCAAATGGGCCATATCATATGGGCCTTATGTTCATCAAGTGGGCCACATCAATGGGCCGCACCAATGGGCCTTATGTGCATTGCAATGGGTCATAACCCGTGGGCCTTAGAATGCATCAAATGGGCCTAATCTCAAGGGTCTTATATGTAACAAATGGGCCACACCATTTGGGCCCCATGTGTACATCAAATGGGCCTCAACCCATAGGCCCTAGTACATCTCAATGAGCCTTAACCCAAGGGCCCCTAATACATAAAATGGGCCTCAACTCATGGGCCTTACAAATAACAAGGTGGGCCTCATCAGATGGGCCACAAATAAACCAAGATGGGCCTCATGACATAACAAGGTGGGGTCCACTTGAACAATGGATATGGCTCATTCTATGGCTCATGCCAAGAAATGAGCTTTTAAAATGGATAGACAGTTTAGATGCAACACATGCATCACGGTGGGGTCCACATGAGTCAAGGATCCAAATCATTCTTTTAGCTCAAGCCATAGAATGAGCTTCCAAAATGGGTGGACGGACTGGATGCAACACATGCAGCATGGTGGGGTCCATTGACCTATGGACCTAACCCATTCTTTAGCTCATGTCCAAAATGAGCTTTCAAAAATAGTTGGACGGGTTGGATGCAGCATGCATCATGGAGGGCCCCATTGTCAATGGACAGTCTGAATAAAACACATGCATCAGGGCTCCACCGTCTGCCTAGACGGTGGAGATAAACAGATATATCATGGTGGATTACATCGTCCACACAAGCGTGGACTGTGTGGTAAACACATACCCCAATGGTGGGCTCCACATGTGTGGGCCACCATAGTATTTTCCTGCCATCCAAACCATTCATCCAGAAACAAATACCTAGATGAGGAAGGAAAAATAAATTTCACATTAATTCAAAACTTTCGTGGCCCATAAAAGGGTTTCAATGGTAAGGGTTCAATCCCACTATTTGTTGTCGTGTGGGCCACCTGAGTTCTTTATATGGCTGATATTTGGAGGGGGCCCACTCCAGGGAAGGGCCCACCCAATGAACGGGTTGGATGACAAATATACATCATGGTGGGGCCCACAACTGGAGCCGTGGGTCCCTGCTCACGGACGTCCAGCGTCCAAGACGTACATCCATCCTTGCCTCCAAAAGCAGCAAACGCTGCTTATTTATATTATTTTTTTGAAAAAGAATGTTTTCTAAGGTTTTTCACGTGTGGGGCCCACATCAAGCGAATCCGACCCAACTGGTTTAATACAAGCCCAATGAGCCCAATAATGAATATATCAATATATATTGGTGCATAGAAACAGCAGGTGATGTTTTCAATGGCAACCACCACAGTTTCCCATGCTATGGCCAACCAGATGCTCGGATCAGCATCATTCTTTGGCTCAACGCCTAAAATGATCCAGGGAATGAGATGGATGGCATGGATTGAATACATACATCAAGGTGGGGCCTATATGAGTGGTCCACATAAAAGCTTAGACTAAGCTTATATTTGTGTTTTCCAAAGGTCAAGTGGATAGAATGTGGGTCCGCTCAAGTGGGCCACCAGATGATGGATGGTGTCGATTCAACACATATAAGGTGGGCCCCACTTATAGATGGCTTGGATAAGGTACATATTTCATGGTGGGGTCCATCCGAGTGGGCCACACAAACACATCATCTCACTAAAAAAAAAGAAAAGGAGAGGGAGAGAGAGAAAGAGAGTGGGCATGGAATGTGGGTCCACTCAAGTGGGCCACCAGATGATGGATGGTGTCGATTTAACGCATATAAGGTGGGCCCCACTTATAGATGGCTTGGATAAGGTACATATTTCATGGTGGGGTCCATCCGAGCGGGCCACACAAACACATCATCATCTCACTAAGAAAAAGAAAAGGAGAGGGAGAGAGAGAAAGAGAGTGGGACACGCGTGTGATGGAGGGCTCCACCACTATGAGCCATTCCTTGCTACCAATCATACATCAAGTGGGTACCATTACACATGAGCCCATTAAATCAAAAATCCAACGGTGGAGATCCTTTCTCCACTAGAATGAACGGTCTAGATGACCCTAGGTATAGAAGAAAAATAAACTTCATGATGGGGTCCATGGAGAATGGCCCCATCATGGAATGATCATGGTGATCCTAGTGGGCCATCGGCCACATCTTAGGGTCCCAAGTGAGATCCAAACCATTGATCGATTGGCCTCACTTGTCCCACTTTAAAAACATGAAAAACTACTATTATCAAGCATCCACCGTTCAATCTTCTTGCGCCTATGGGTTCCTTAGCTCCTTAGCTTTGATTTCAATGAAAAAGATGAGGTTTGAATGGTTGAGATGGGAGATTTTAGGTGTCACGCCCCAAACTCAGAAATCGGATTCACGGGAATCTCAATAGTCGAATCCGATGCTGACACCCTCCGTAGTACCCCATTCTCGGCTCCCGGCGTACATATGCCAGATTTCGATCCTATGATCCTACAAGGAGGATTTTTCAGTGTACATTTATCTTGTAATGAGCATAACCATAAGATTACCCAAATCATAAAGGCAACATCATCATCATATATCCACTAATATAATCGTTTGAATACAATGCAAAAAGGGAAATACATCTCTATATATATATAATCAAAGCTCTAGAGGTCCGCAACATGCTCCAAGCCCAACGTTGCTACAACCTGACGCCACCTGCACGCATCTATCGTGCATAAGCTTATAGAAAGCTTAGTGGGTAGTGAAAGTGTGTGCACGAGGTAAGTGCCAAGTAAGCAATATCAGAGTAATCAGAGTAAGCGAAAATACTGGTAAACCCATAATCATACGATATCAGAGTAATATGAAAATATTCTGATGAAGCAATATCATATATAATAAAAACAGTCTCATCCAGGCTCTGCGACGCAAAAATATAATAAAAATAATATCATATATTGATGAAGCAATGTAGATCGAATATACAATACAAAGACAATAAGCTAACTATCAGATGTCGATGATGCAATGTAATATATAAATCCTGATGAGTCCACAAATACCGCCAGTCGTATCTAGGCCGTATAAATGCAGAAACATACTAACCCAAAATGTCATATGCGTGCGGATGTAATGCAATATGCGATGTGAATGAAATGACCAAGCTGAAGTGTGAAGTCGGGATGGTAGTACGTAATATCGCAGGCTGCGGGGTTCATCACGAGGGACTTCTATTCAATCCACTCTCATACCTAAATTTGGATAGTCAGACTCATCGTAATAAACTCCTGATCTCAGGTTAGTTGCGTGCCCAACCGAAATTCTGGTCATGCAAACATACACGTTATAAATAGTTACACACAACCAGCCCGAGTGGATAGTGAATGAATGAGTATGCAATTCCTGCTCAATAAGTCCACATATCAGTACGGTTACTCTCTAGAAAATTACCGGGGTCTATTACACTCCAAATGGAACTGCCGCTCTCCCTAGACGCACAGTCCAAGTGAGCGTAAGAAACCTCACTATCCGCCTTGCTAATAGTCTGCCAATACCTATCCGGCACGTCGATAGCTGACCCATTCCATGAGCTGGTCAAACTCAGCCTAACTTTGCCCCCTGCGCATGGGCGGATAAGGCCGCACCCCCTTCCAACCGACCATGACACAGTGGAGAGCTCAACCGTCTGAAAATCGGCACTCAAATCTCATCTACCCACTCGGTCTAGACGTTGGAGCATCCACTGGTACCAAGAGGGTGTTTAGGGATTTTCACCCAGGGTCATCTATAGTAGCCCGATGCTCGAACAGATTTTCGGTGTCCCATCTGGCCATCCACAATACGCCTGTGGAGGCTACGACCCTGATGTCACTAGGGCGTACAGTAATCACAACATAATGCAAGATGCATGAGTCATACAATCCAATCATGCATCAATCCTGCGCATGTCGTGCGCTCATGTGGAAGAACCTCCGTCTATCAAGGAGTCTTATATCATCCTGT
The DNA here is from genome assembly GCA_037074715.1 of Magnolia kwangsiensis. Lineage (NCBI taxonomy): Eukaryota > Viridiplantae > Streptophyta > Magnoliopsida > Magnoliales > Magnoliaceae > Magnolia > Magnolia kwangsiensis. The sequence goes on along the minus strand of CM073579.1, from coordinate 31,732,535 downwards.
CCAATGACATATGAAATGATCAATCACATCTCATAACAAACATGCATATGATGCGTATGGGCATGTACCATGATGCTGTGCAGTCACATACTCATAATCGGTATTAATAACCGGCATCGACAATCAACCTCGACAATGTGGACATTAAACCAACATTGAGCCTAAAATACAGTGGACTCATGACCTCACACAGGGGTCAAATATACAACACCATGGGTCTCACTCAAGAGCTTTATACGCATCGCGATGGGCCTTTCACATGAGCCTAACATACATTACAATGGGTTCCATCACCTAGCCCTCAAATGCATCACAGTGGGCCTCATCACATAAGCCTCATATACATCACATTGGGCCTTAAACATGGGCTGGATACACATCACGATGGGCCTCAAATACGGCCGCATATACATCACATTGGGCCTCGACAATCGGAATCGGCGATCAGCCACAACAATCGGAATCGACAACCGGCTACGATAATTGGCCTCGATCGATAATCGGCCTCGATAATCAGGATCGGTCAATTGGTCATGACAAGCAGAATCGACAATCAGCCACGTCAATCGATAATCGATCACGATCGGTAATCGGTCAATCGGCCACGACAATCGGTAATCGGTCAATCGGTCACGGCAAGCAGAGTCGGCAATTGGCCACGTCAATCGATAATCGGTCACGATCGGTAATCGGTCAATCGGCCACGACAATTGGTAATTGGTCAATCGGCCACGGCAAGTAGAGCAAGCAATCGGCCACGTCAATCGATAATCGGCCACGATCGGTAATCGGTCAATCGGCCACGATAATTGGTAATCGGTCAATCGGCCATGGCAAGTAGAGTAGGCAATCGGCCACGTCAATCGATAATTGGCCACGATCGGTAATCGGTCAATCGACCACGGCAAGCAGAGTCGACAATCGGCCACAGCAAGTAGAGTAAGCAATCGGCCACGTCAATCAATAATCGGCCACGATCGGTAATCGGTCAATCGGCCACGACAATCGATAATCGGTCAATCGGCCATGGCAAGTAGAGTAGGCAATCGGCCACGTCAATCGATAATTGGCCACGATCGGTAATCGGTCAATCGGCCATGACAATCGGTAATTGATCAATCGGTCACAGTAAACAGAGTTGGCAATCGGCCACGATCGGTAATCGATCAGTCGGCCATGATAATCGGTAATCGGTCAATTGGTCACGGCAAGCAGAGTCGACAATCGGCCATGATCGGTAATCGGTAGCGATGATAATGGGCCTAACAAGGCTTAAGAGAAGGTCACAATGTGGACATTCAACCATCATTGTCCATCAATGTGGACATTTAACCAACATTGATCCTAATGAGTGTCCATCATAACATCATCACATAAACCATGTTGGGATCATCCATTGCAATGGACCTTAGGTACATCCCATTGAGCCTTAAATACATCAAATGGGCCACATCATATGGGCCTTATATTCATCGAGTGAGCCACATTAATGGACCTTACCAATGAGCCTTATGTATATTGCAATGGATCATAACCCATGGGCCTTAGAATGCATCAAATGGGCCTAATCTCATGGGTCTTATATGTAACAAATGAGCCACACCAATTGGGCCCCCTATGCACATCGAATGGGCCTCAACCCATAAGCCCTAGTACATCTCAATGGGCCTTAACCCATGGGCCCCTAAAATAACAAATGGGCCTAATCTCATGGGCCTTACATCCACATCAAAATGGGCCCCAATGAACTATCACAAATACATTAAGACGGGCCTCAAAACATGCCAAGATGGGGTCCACCTGGACTACGGATTTGACTCATTCTTTATACCCTTGCCATAAAATGGGCTTTTTAAAAGGATGGATGGATTGGATGCAACCCATACCTCATGGTGGGGGCCCACATGAAGGCCCACAATCATGTATATCATATGTAATATAATATACAACTATATATAATATAATATTATATAAATATAAATATACACATACATACATACATTAGCCCACATGTGGGGTAGGTCCCACCATTAGATCACACGTCGGACCCACAACTCTCTGGACGGTAAGAGACAGAGAGGGAGTGAGAGAGATATAGAGAGAGAATGAGAGATATAGAGAGAGAGAGCGAGAGATATAGAGAGAGAGAGTGAGGGCACGTGGCCCTTTTTTTTTTCTTTTTCTTTCTTTTTCTTTTTTTTTCTTTTTTTTTTTTCTTACATAAAAGAGGTGGTCCCACGTAGGGCCCACCATATAGCAGATATATATAATATAATATAATATCTTTAATATATAACATGTATTATATTATATATAATATAGGCTATATAACGTCCAGGCCGTCCAAAGGCCTGGACCATCACTTACATTCAAGATGGGTTCCACACGTGAGGTGGGTCCCACGTGGCATGCAGCATGGTGGGCCCACCAAACTGGACGGACGGTCATGGATGGGTTCCATGGACCCCGTGACCTCAACGTTGAAAGGAGGTATCTCCACTCAGACTACCAGTTGCACTAAGGATCTGGGCGTGAAAATGGGCCCCACACCGACGGTGAGTCCCACCGTCCAAGTGTAATGGACGGTTAGGAAAAAAAACACGTGCTCCATGGTGTGGCCTGCCAAACTGAATGGACGGTGTGGGTGGGTCCCATGGACCCCACCGTCAGTTGGCACTTCACCGCTGCCACCACCACAGGGATGGATGCTAACACCTCACCATTAAAATGAGGTATCTTTTACACAGTCTACCCTGTGAGGCATGAGGGCCACCGTTGAAACGAGATACCTCCATCACTCGGCCTGCCAGTAGACCATGGATTTAGGAGGAGGAGCCCACCTGATCGTGGCCCCACCGTTGGAGGTGATGGACGATTTGGATGAACACACATCAAGGGGTGGCCCACTAAATGGATGATGGACAGTGATGGGTCCCATGGACCCCACCGCTGTCCACACTCATGACAGAACACATTCAATGTTAGCCACCCCACAGGACCGATACCAAGGCATCAAGTGTTGCAACGAGGCATCTTTCACACGGTCAGTCACCTGAGCCATGGACTGGGTGGGTCGTGCAGCCTGCCAGTTGAGCTGTGGGACTGGGTGTTACTAGCCAGTGTCCAGTTTTGACGCTGGACGCGGTCATAACACAACATCATGATGGGTCCCACAAGAACGTGGCCCACCTAAGTTTTGAATCAAGCCGATACTTGTGTTCTCCTGTATCCAGGCCCACCCAAGGATGGACTGCAAGGTGGCCCCTTGGATGCAATGGTGTGGATCATACATGGTAATTAGGGGCCCACAACACATAAGAAAGAGAGAAAGAGACATTTGTAAGGATGGAGGGTCCCCGCCACTATGGGCCCCTCTTGATACAAAGCCTAAATCAAGGTGGGTCCCACCATAAGTGGGCCCTTACATCATAAAATACAAGGAAATGAAGATCAAAGATCACCCACCAGTTTCTTCTTGCACCCTTGGTCTCCTTAGCTCCTTAGCGTCGATTCCAACGGAGGAGATGAGAAATGGATGGCTAGGATGGGGGATCTTGTGATGGAGAGGTGGGCCACACTTGGAGTTTTAGAAAGGGAGGGAGAGGCTCATACGTATGGGGGGTTTGGTTGCTTGAAAATGAGTTTGAAATGAGAAAGAGAGTGTTGTAGAGAGAGATGGGTGATGGATGGGTGGATGAATGATGGGTGTGTAAGAAAACCTTGACTTTTGAGGCTTTTTGTGTAAGGGAGGTATGGGCTTTGTAAGAAATCCTTGACTTTTGTGGTTGCTTGGGAATGGGTGAAAGGTGATGTGTACTTGACATATGATGGATTGATTGATTGATGGATTGATGGATTGATGTGACATCTCGTAGAGATTCTCTTGGGTTTCGCAACGCGCGGCGTTTTTCTCACACCGAACGTTGGCCCACATCTCTCGACCAGGGTATCGCCTCGGCGTGGGAGTCGCGGCATCAGAACCGCAGCGGCGGCACGGTCGCTAGGGTACGGGTCTTGGGTTGAGTCGACTCGGGTTGACGGCGTATGAATCAGGGTTGCGCGTGACTATCGGTTAAGGGTCGAAGGTTGCCAAAATTTGACCGGTAAGACCGCGAAAGTCTACGGAATGGTACGAACTAAAATACGGGTCTTACATTAGGATGGAAAGGTGGGCCACACTTGGAGCTTGAAAGAGAGGGAGAGGCTCAGACGTATGGAGTATTCTCTCTTACTTGGGAATGAATTTGAAAATGAGAGAGAGAGAGAGAGACTTGTAAAGGGAGAGAGAGAGAGAGAGTGATGGGTGATGGAGTGATAGATGTGGTGGTGATGGCTGTAAGAGGCCTTTTTGACTTTTGTGGCCATTTGTGTAAGAAAGGCATGGGAGTGTAAAAGACTTTTTGACTTTTAAGGCTTACTTAGGAATGGGTGAAAGTTGATGTGTACTTGACATGTTCTTGACATGTTGAGATTGATGGATTGATGGATTGATGTGACAAGTCGTAGAGATTCTCTTAAGTTTCTCAACGTGTGGCATTTTCCTCGCACCGAATGTTGGCCCACATCTCCTGACCAGGGTATCGCCTAGGCGCACGAGTCATGGCATCGGAACCGCAGCGACGGCACGGTCGCTATGGTAAAGGTCTTGGGTTAAGTCGATACAGATTGACGGTATACGAATCAGGGTCGCACACAAATATTGGTTAAGGGTCGAAGGTTACTAGAATTCGATCGAAAAGACCGCGGAAGTCTATGAAACAGTACGGTCTAGGATACGGGGCTTACATCATGCGGCCCATTGTGATATATGTTAGGCCCATGCCATGTGGCCCATTATGATATATGTTAGCCCATGTCATGCGGCCCATTGTGATGTGTATTAGGCCCATGTCATGCAGCCCATTGTGATGTGTATTAGGCCTAGGAATGTGGCCCGTTATGATGTATTTAAGGCCCAGGTATGTGACCCGTTGTAATGTATTTGTAGCCCATTTGGTAAGGTCCATTGTGATGTATTTATGGCCAGTATGGAGAGGCCCGACGTGGTGTATGTGTGGCCCTCGAGTGAGGCCCAATGCAATGAATGTGTGGACCGTTGTAATGTGTGATTTCACTATAATGTATGCAATGATGTTTACGTGGGCCACTCCTTAGAAATAATATTGGTTAAATTTCACATTGATGGGCAATGATGGTTGAATGTTCATATTGTGACCTTCCATTAGGCCTTGTTAGGCCCATTATCACTAATTCCCATTGTTGAGGTCGATTCCGATTGTCGAGGATGATTTCGGTTATCGAGACCTATTCCGATTGTTGAGGTCAATTCTGATTATCGAGGCCGATTCCGATTGTCAAGACCGATTGTTGATGCCGATTTCGATTGTCGATGTAGATTGTCAAAGCTGATTCTGATTGTCGAGGCCGATTCCGATTGTAGAGGCTAATTATCGAGGTCGATTCGATTATCGAGACCGATTCTAATTGTCGAGGTCGATTCCGATTGTCGAGGCTGATATCGAGACTGATTCCGATTGTTGAGGGCGATTCCAATTATCGATACCAATTCCAATTATCAAGGCCAATTCCGATTATCGAGGCCGATTATCGATGTCGATTATCAGTGCTGGTTGTCGATATCGATTATGAGTATAGCATCATGATACATGCCCATACGCATCATCTGCATGTTTGTTATAGATGTGGTTAACCATTGCATATGTCATTGGGCAGGTTATTATGAACTCCCTAATAGGCAGAGATTATCTCACATGAGCGCACGGTATACGTAGGATTGATGCATGAGTCGATTGTATGACTCATGCATCTTACATTATGTCTTATAATTACTGTACGCCCTAGAGACATTAGAGTCGTAGCCTCCACAGGTATGTCGTGGATGGTCAGATAAGACATCGAAAATCTATTACTAGCATCGGAGCATCATAAATGTCCGTAGGTGAAAATTCCTAAACCTCTTTGGCCAGGAGATGCCCCAACGTCTAGACAGAGTGGATACATGAGCGCCCCAGTGTCGAATACCAGTAGATCGCGTCTCCCATTATGTTGTGGTCAGTTGGAAGGGGGTGTGACCTTACCCACCGGAGGATAGTAGGCATAGCTAGGCTAAGTTTGACCAACTCGTAATTGGATCTACTATCGATATGTTGGGTAGATATTGGCTGACTACTAGCTGGGTGGATAGTGAGGTCTCTTCCACTTGTATGGTCGCGCGTCTAGTGGGTCACAATTGCATGTAAAGTGTACTAGACCCAGACGATGATCTCAGAAATGTACGATACTAATATGTGGACTTATTGAGCAGGAGTTACATATTCATTCATTCATTTACTATCCACTCGGGCTGGTGGTGCGCAACTATTTATTAAGTATACCTTCGCAATGGCCAGGATTTCGGTTTGGGGGCGCGACTAGCTTAAGATCATGAGTTTAACTATCCAAATTTAGGTATGGGACTAATTTAGATAGAAGTCCCTTGTGGTGGACCTCATAGCCTACGATACTACGTACTATTATCCCAACTTCGCACTCCATTTTGGTCATTTTATTCGCATCGCATATTGTATTGCATCCTCAGCACATAGCATTTAGTTTACTGTGCTTCTGATTGCATAACCTACTTAAGGTTGACGATATTCATGGACTCAGTATCTGATATTTGGCTTACTATGTCAACGCATTGCATAGCTAATCTACATTGTTTTCTCAGTATATGATGTTGACCTATTATGTTTTTATATCACATAGCCTGAATAAGGCTGATAATATTTATAGACTTACGAGCATATTTCCACATTACTCTAATAATCTACGATTTATGGATTGCCAGTATTTTCACTTACTCTGATATTTATATACTCGGCACGTGCATCGCACACACTTTCACTACTCTCTAAGCTTTCTATAAGCTTATGCACGATAGATGTGTGCAGGTGACGCTAGGTCGCAGCAACGTTGAGCTTGGAGCGTGCAGCTGTCTTCTAGAGCTTTGATTTCGATATATGTATTTTTCTTTCAGCACTGTATTCAACTGTTTATATTAGTGGATATGTGATGATGATGTTACCTTTTTATTTGGATAAACTTGTGGTTATGCTTCTTATAATACAAATGTACGTTGAAAAATCCTCCTTATAGGATCCCAGGATTGGAATCTAGCGTATGGACGTTGAAAGCAGCGAATGGGGTACTACGAAGGCTGTCGGTACCGGATTCGATGATTAGAAATTTTGTGAGCCCAGTTTCCGAGTTTGGGGTGTGACAGTTACACTCAAATTGAAGGTATTAATTACGATGAAACATTTGCGCCAATTACGTGTCTTGAATCTATCAGATTATTTATTTTCATTGCTTGTTATAAAATTTTTAAAATATATCAAATGGATGTTAAAAGTGTTTTTATAAACGGCGACCTAAACAAGAAAGTGTACATTGAACAACCAAAGGGTTTTGAAGATCTCAAACTTCCTGATCATGTATACCACTTAAAAATGAACTATATGGTTTAAAACAAGCATGGTATGAAAAATTAACTAAATTTCTGCTTAGTCAGAATTTTCTTATGGGTAATGTTAATAAAATCTTATTTTTTAAAAAATATAATGATGATATCTTAATCGTCCATATATGTTGATGATATTATTTATGGATCTACTTGTATTGATCTCTCTTCAAAGTTTACAGATCTTATAAAATCCAAATTTGAAATGAGTATTGTCGGGAAACTAAATTACTTTCATGGACTTCAAGTCAAACAGTTCAAAAAGGGAATATTCATCTCGCAGACCAAATATACACTGAACTTAGTAAAGATGTTTAGATTTGAAAAATGTAGAAATGTTAATACTCCTATGAATACAACACTCATATTATCAAAAGATGAATCAAGTGTTGATTCTCAACTTTATCGCAGCATGATTAGTAGTCTACTTTACTTAACTGCCAGCAGACCTAATATTTTTTTCAGTGTTGGCATATGTGCTAGATATCAATCTGACCCTAAAGAATATTATTTATCCGTTATTAAACAGATAATCATACATGTTGCGAGTACTGCTAACTTAGGTTTGTGGTATCCACATGATACATCTGTAAAAATAGCAGGATACACTAATGCAAACTAGAAAGGTAATGTTGATGATAGAAAATCTACAAGTGGTGAATGTTTCTATATTGAAAACTGTTTTGTGTCCTAGTTGAACAAGAAGCAAAATTCTTTATCATTATCCACTGAAGAAGCAGAATACATCGTTGTAGGGAATGCTTGCACTCGGCATATGTGGATGAAACGTAAGTTAGCTAACTATGGAATTGTTTAAAATACAATGAATTTATATTGCGATAACACAAGTGCGATAAATATATTGAAAAATCATATTTAACATTCTCGTACAAAACATATTGATATAAGGAATCATTATATACAAGAATTAGGTGAAGATAAGACTATCGTGTTAGAATACATTCAAACTGAGAAGCAACTTCCAGATATCCTAACTAAGTTGCTTGAAAGTGTCAAATTTTCTAATTTAAAGCATGATATTAGATTATGTGTTATTTAATAATTATGTTTTTATTTTTCTTTTCACATTTATTCTTTATTAATAATAATTTATGCATGTATAGAAAAGAAAAATTTTATATATATATATATATATATATATATATATATATATATATATATATATCTGTGTGTGTGTGAAGAAAAATTTGATTTTTCGACCAGCCTGGCATTGACCGAGTTATTCGGCCGGCCAAGCACATGCTTAGGCTAGCCAAATCCGACGTGGAATGCATGTAAAAGGGAGAAAACCCCCATTTTTCCACTTTTCAATTTTTCTTCTTTGGTCCACCAGTGCTCCATTCAGCCAACTCATCTTTCTAACTCTCTTGTAAGTTGATTTAAGCATTTTCTTTATAGATTTAAGTTCCTAGTTACACTATTATCTAAATTTTATCATTTTTATTGAATCTAGAAATCCATTTTTGATAAGTTTTCTCTAAAATCTGATATACATTATTCTACCTCTGTATTTGTGATTTCTTGTTTTAAAGCATGAAACCAAGAGTAAGACGTGCTGTACACAAAGTACAAGCGGGTTCATCATCCCGTTTCGGTCCACGTGATGTGTGAACCCTATGAGCACCAAAGGATGACTCAAAAACTGTTCGAGATTTTAAAACAAAGAGTATCATCATTGAGCGGACAATAAATCTAAGATACATTGCTTAATTTGGCCTTGTTGAACTCCTTCTAAAGTAGGATTTACTTTTTAAAGTTAGATTTTTGGAAGAAACTATCACCATAACACTTTTCACCATCTCTTTGTTGATGGAAATAAACATGGCAGAAGACAAGATTCCTATTTTTACTCTTTCTGATAAAATAAGCAATTTAGAAAAAGAGTCTATTACACGTGTGTTATGTGGCTTTAATGCTGAATGGAGGTCTGGTAATGTCCTACCCACTAGTAAGTTATTTCTCAAATATCGTGTCCTTTATCGAATTTTTACTTCAAATGTTTATCTAATGGTAAGGAATAAAATTGATCTTACTCCCTTCATGGTTCGAGTTGTTCATGATGTTATCGCAGGTGATTGTATTTGTCTTCTTTCCTTGATTTGTTTTGTTAGTATTCAGTATAGACTGCATCCTAGTCGTGGTTCGATTCCATTCGTACATCTTATAAATTTCCTTGCTTTGTAATATCGTGTTCAAATTCCTTCAATTGAAGCACTATAATCTAAATTACTATTTAATAATGTTAATCTTAATATGATACGGTTGTCAAACTTCGTAAACAAAGATACTGGTCAAATCTCAAGTACACTTCAGTCTTCTACAGCAGCTCATGAAGATCAGCTCAACACCTTAAGACTTAAAGACGTCGCATGGTTTCAAGATTAAGATCTTTATATATGCCTACCATAAGGTGGAATGACCCTAGAAAGACCTTAGGTTAGGTCCTTTTGAAATTTGGTTAAAATGCTTAAATTATAGTGTAAGTTCACTGAAGTTCGGTCAGACCAACTTACTTCGGCTAACCCAACTTCAATTTCAGCCAAAATTTCAGATTAAAAATTTTGAAAAAATCTGTTACATATTCGGCCAGCCTAACTTGAAGTTCGACTAACTCGAAGCATTTTGGAATCAGTTTCTAGCAATGCATTCTCAAATTTTCAAAGAGATTCTGCCAGCCAAATTTTGGATAAATCTTATACCACGTAATCTGATAACCATTGGAATGGAATCGTTGGAATCTGGCCAGCCAAACCGATTTTTAAGTTGGACGAATTTATAAATCCTTTGGCTATAAATAAGCATCTTCTCTCATTTTATTCTACAATAAAATTCAGATAAAAACCTTCTGTGAGTTAGAGAGATACTCTGATCCTCCCAAAGCTATCTATGTGGTAATTATTATTTTTATTTAGCTTATTCAATTCGTTTTCTCAAGTTGATGATTAAATGTAATTAGAAAGTAATTTATACTTCATTTGAGAAATAAAGAATTGAATTTACAGCAATTAGGATTTATATTCCTTGAGATACATTAAATCCATATATTCTTTCTTGTTGAGTATATACAGCCTCATCAATACTCAAGAAAGAAGATCGCTACTTTAAGCTTCAACTGTTACTTCAAATCGTCATCTAAATATAAGTGCAATTATTATTATTACAGCTTTATTTGGGTTTTTGTTGTGATGGCCTGTGAAAATCACAAGGAAATTGTATTGTGTTAGCCCTTGAAAATCACAAATGGAGTTTTGTTGTGATAACTCGTGAAAATCACAAATGGAGTTTTGTTATAAAAATCCGTGAAAATCATAAAAACTATAAAAGGTTATTAAGGTCAACCTGTGAAAACTTTAAAATAGTGAAAGTCAAAATTACAATGGTAATAATTTTAAGAGCGGAGTAAGTGCGAGTTTTAAGCACCAAACCAATATAACTCTTTGTATATTGTGGTGAATGTTCTACTCTATTATGTATCTCTTTTTAGTTTGAAAGTTTGATTTCAAATATATCATGAAATAAAATTGTCCTGCCTAAAATACTAAGTGAAGATTGTTCTATAATTTATTTTGAATCAAGATTTTAATACTTTACACTATTGAAATTATTTATTCTGCATTTTATATTCCATTAGTATACTCTTATTCTTCCCCATTATGACGTCCAAACCTCATCTGTCACATGGTACGATTCCTAGGAATGATCAAAAATTACATGGTGACCCCGTATATCGTATATTTAAGGGGTGTTTGGCTCCACTTTGACACATTTAGCTAAAGCGTCTAAACGGAGCCCATTGTATGCATGAAAATAAATGAGCACATTGACCCACTTCTGACAGCAACTCCTCCGACATTGCCACCTCTCAACACCACTTACACAAATACTCTATAGCTGGCGAATATTAGAGAATTGGCCTGCTTTAATCAGGCCACGTGCTGCTTCACAGATGAGCCCGGTTGAGCAGCTACTCCACCCGAAAACTTTCAACATGCTTTGTGGGCTTTATCTCATACAACACTATCTAGACCGCTCAACTACCGACCGACTTAGTGCTGAGCAGGGCCAACTTGGCTACGACCTGGAACAGCCGTGTGGGTCGTAACCTCACTGAGGGGGCCACCTTGATGTATGTATTATTATCTATACCGTTCATCCGTTTTGCCAACTCATTTTATAATGCAAGTCTCAGAAAAAAATAATGTAGATAGAAATCTTAGCCCCCACATCACATAAAACAGTGATCATTGAACGCCCACCGTTAAAAATTCCCTAAGGCCCACTATCTGTTGATAATATCATCGACCCAAATGAACGGAAAATACAAAACTTTTCTGGCCCATAAAACGTAATTTTTAATGGTCATTCACTGCTGTTTCCTGTGGTGTGGCCCATTTGATATTTGTATTTACTTCATCATTTCCCTTATACCATAAAATGATTTGGAAAAATGGATGGACGGAGTTGATATACGATACAACGCATGCATCGGGAAGGGCCTACGGTCAAGGTAGCACCTTTCGGGGGTCCCACCCAGCGCCCGTCCAAGTAAAATGGTAATCCCTCGGATTATTAAACTAGAGCTCTCGCCAGTCAAAGAAACAAACAAAAAGATGCACGAGGAATGCGGCGGGTTTGTTTATCGTTGATATCATGCGCTACGTTACTAGCTGGCCTCCTTTTCTTAATCGATAGACATGTGGATGCTATTTTCATGAGATCTACACCGTTAATCAGGTACGATGCCCCATTTTTACTACGAAAACCAAAAATCACGATGATCCAACACTGAATTGCCCCACATAAAAATAAAAATAAAAATAAAAATAAAGTAGTGTGGGACGCGCACTACTAGTATTTTGTGGGGTCCACTATGGTATCTATACGCCATCCAATCCATTCATCTGATTTCCCTCATCAGCATGAAAGAAATAGCAAAAAATGAAGGACTGAATTTAATGGTTTCAGGTATAATTTATAGGGTGGCCCACCTGTAAGCAATCAACCTAATTTTTTGGGATCACAACCAAGATGTGTGATATACTTTACGGACGGTGTGAATTTTACTCACGTTATGTTGTTTGGCTCACGTACCTAGGCATGGATAGCAAGCGCGTTTTGTGCCTTTGACATTGCATTCACTCGAACAAAAGTCATGTGCTGTCGTTTCGTAAACAATTGGGAAGGGAGAGGCTTACGTGCGGCCCCGACCTTACCTCAGACAGTGCGGTCCTTAAAATGGGGCCCACTTTTATATATGAATTGTACATCCATTCTGTCCATCCGTTTTTACAGATCGTTTTATGCAAAGATCCCAGAAATAAGTCAGATCAAATTTTCAGATGAACCATACTAGAAGAAACAGTGGTTATTGCATGTCCTACCACTAAAAACTTCCTTGGCCCCACCGTAATGTTTACGTAATGTTTATTTGACATCCAACCTGTTTATAAGATCCGAAAACCTAAATTAGGAAAAAAATATCATCCTGATAAAAACTCTCTGGCTCACACAAAATTAATGGTCAATAACTACTGTTTCACATTTTATGGTACACCTGAAACATGGATCGCTTTCATTATTGGTTTCATATGCTAAAAATGTATTTCAAAACGTATGAACCGTATGGATTTTCAATTCATACATTAATTTGGGCCCCAAGGTAAGAGATTCACCATCTTGGGTGAGGCGGGGGCCGCACCTAATCCGATTTCGATTAGGATATCATAAAATCCTAGTAAATTTCGCGCGAGTGCTTATTGAAGGGGAGATTCGCGGCGAACGGGTGTGAATTTCTGATCATTCATCCGATGAACGCCAAACCATAAACATATACTGCCACTGACATGAGGTCAGTACTTTCATAAGATGGGCCACGCTTGCATGAGAAGAACTCACGGCTAGAGGCCAGAGAAGGTCTACTACATTCTTCACGTTTACTCTGTCCACATGATGAGCAGGCCAGTCTTTTTTAAGGCCAGAACATGATGATTTTCCTGCTGAATGGCCCTGATTTACTCTTGCCACGTTGACAGGTATGCCGAATGGCCCTGATCTACTCCAATTTTTAGCATTCCTCATTCAGTTTCTTGTCGCGCGAATAGCCTCAGCGTATCTCCATCTCGTTGAGGTGTTACGACGGGGAAAGTATCTGGTGCCTATCTTAATAACTTAAGTTAGTTAACAACCACTCAAGATTTGTACACGTGGCACGTAAATACAATATTTGGACCGTTCATCGTTTCGTCATACCACCGATGAACCAACTTCCAAAAATCACAGCGAGAATAGTGACTAATTGGAGGACTCTTACCCATTGAACTTAATCCCTCCCATTCTAACTAAAACAACTGTTCGATTAGCGGCTAGGATTACTTCTAGGGCACATACCATCTTGGGTTGCCCCAACAAATGAACGGTCTTGATCTCATTCATGGACAGAGAGATTCAACACGACCACCTGTTTTCCAAAAACGGATTGGCTACTCCACCGCCACCAGCAAATGGCCTGCGGTCACTGCTCGTGAGCCCTAACATGATGCATGTGTTTCGTCGATGCCGGCCATATATTTTTCGAGGTCATTTTATGGTGTGAAACCAAAACTTAGATATGTTCCTCCATATCCCAGTCTCAAATGAACCATGCCACAGCAAACAGTGTTAATTGGACCTTGACTATTAAAAACTTTTCGGGGCCATCAAAGTTTCGAATTAAATCTAATTTTTATTTTTTCTTTTCATCTGGGCCTATATGACCTAATGAACAGATTGAATATCAAATAGAAAGTACGCTAGGCTTTAGAAGGATTTTAATGGTGGATATTGTATTGTTTTCCTATAGTATGGTTCATCTTATATTTATATCCCTCTTAATTTTGTTATCAAAGTCTAAAATGATCTATAAAAATTTATGAAAGGAATGGCTGAAAAACATATATCATGGTGGGGCTCACCGAGCATAGACCATCAGCTACGTGGCTAGTGGCAGGGGGAGTAGCGAAACAGTCTACGTGGCTGGTGGCAGGGAGAGTAGCTAAACCGTTCCCAGTTTTCCCTCCTATAAAGGCAATAAAGAAAAAATTAGCACAATAAATAATTACTATACTCTTTTCTTTTCTTCTTTCCTGAAGAGTCAAAATTTATGTTATCAAAGTACATTTTTCAAATAAAGCTTATGGGCAAAAATAATTTTTAACTTTCAAGTAAAAGCAGTAAAAAAAGTAAAAATATTTTTATATTTATTAGATTGTCAGCATAGATAAGAATCTAGATAAGTAAAGTAGATTTTATTCGGGCTTAAAAATAAAAAGTGGATGAAATGTTACACCTATAGTAAAAACTTACCCGAAAGTAAATCAAAATAAATCCTGAAGCGATACTCTGATGTTAGTGTGTTGGATGATGCGCATGCGCTAGGAAAAAATGCATACATAGCATATAAATAAATTAAATTAAACTGTCCAAAATTATGGGTGAAAAATGAACAAAATGCTGGACAAATTTTAACAGTTAAAAATGAACATTATTAAAGTCTGTACCAATTGAAGGTTAAGATTGCTCAATCAATCTGGTATTGGCATTTTAATTTAGATAAAGTAGGTTCTACAATTTAGCCGGTTTAGTTTGGATGAAAGTAAGCCATGTGTATTATTTATGATTGCATGTGTATTAAGCATCATCCTCTTTCAGAGTATGAAATAACTGGCTGTTTTCTTTTGACGCATCAGCGGCGGCCATCACTGGCATCGAGATAAATGCTTTTCCTTAATGCACGTTGTTTTGTTGGCTTGAATGGGCTATTGCTTGTATTCAGGCGATTGTATCAATGGTCTTCATGTGCTTGTTCTTCGGTACTCCCGCGGTTTATCACGGATTCCCAAACCCGTCTGAAACATCGTGTTGCATTTTGCCCGCTGATTCATGCAATGGAAGCATTTGATGCAGACAGAGTGGCCTCAGTTTGGGTTTTTCTGAGTGTTCCTCGAACTAAAACCAACGGCGGAGATTTAAAGAATCCGTTGGCCTACTCGAGTTGCCCGCGACCCCGCCCACAGGAGGTTTCTGCAGTCGGAAGCTACGTGGAGAGGGCCGAGATGTCCCTCGGAGCTCCGGGGACGAGGAATGTGTGGTGAGGCGCTCACCACCGTTTACCGTCGTGTATAGATTCTGTGGGGTTGCCGTGATGTATGTTTTTATCCACGCCGTCTATCCATTTTTTTTAACTCGTTTTAGGGCATGATACCAAAATCGAAGCATATGTAAAACTTGAGTGGACCACACTATGGGGATTTAATGCCCATCATTAAAAACTTCCTGGGAGCTGCAGAGGTTTTGATCAAACTGATACATGCATTCTCCCTTCATCAGTGACTACGTGACTCTATGAACGAACATGTTAGATAGCAGATAAACATTATAGTGGCCACTCTCACCCTCCCTAAAATTTAAAAAAAAAAAAAAAAAAAAAAAAACCATTGTGGCCCGCTTGAGCCTTCCATGTGCCTCACTTACAGGCTCATACGTAAAATGGTATGGAAAAATAGATAGACTGCATGCACGGATATAACCCATGCATCACAGGAACCCCACAGAACTCCTGCCTAGACGGAGTCCTGATCGGCTTCCCTGGTAATTGGTGGGGCCAACCATAGCTTGGCACCGTGGATTTGAAATACTCTCTATTAGAAATCCGGGTCTGTTTGGGAGTGTGGATTTGGAACCCCTTAGATTTGAAGTCCTCCTCGTGTTTGGCACATCAACTTTAATCCAAAAGTAACTATGGAGCGTATATCTAAAGGGTTTGAATTTAATTACTAAATCAACTTTAATCGCTCTAATTAGTGACGTGTTGAGTGTTTAACATAATGGTTATAAGAAGCCCACTGAAATATATATTTTACCCGAAAATGATGAATTTCTAAGTCTTAGATGGGCCACAAACACAAGATCATATCCAAGTGACTAACCAACGATTTTAACTGTTGATTTACGTAGACAATGTTTGGACAATGCTGATCATCATATTAAAGTAATTAATGGTGATGTCATTGATAATCTAATTATTTTTTAATATCATTATTGAATCATGTGTCCAATAAAATAACATTATAGTGACAAACATGTTACACATGCAACTATTGAAAGGATTTTAGGTGAAATCCAAGCTCTTACGGTCGTTTTCAAACCTTTTTGAGGGGATTTGAAAACCCCCGTATACTTTATGCTACATGCAACCAAGGGATTTGAAACCCCCTCAAATCCTTATAATCCATGGTGCCAAACGGCCCCTTAAATTTGGTGTCCTTCGATTGTGTTTGGCAATTTTGGATTCAGAATCCTCTATAATTCAAAAGTAACTATGCGTGGTATATTTATGCGGGTTTGAATTTAATTACTAAATCAATTCTAATATCCCTAATTACTGTATATAATGTTTGAAATAATGGTTATACTAAGTTTGTTGGAATATATGATTTGTTTAAAATTGATAAAATTTCAAATCTTGAATGGGCCACAAGCATTGGATCACATCCTAACAACTAATTAGTGATTTTTACCTGTTGATTTACATTAATAATGTTTGGGCGGTGGAGATCATCTTATTAAAGTAATTTTAGTAATGCAGTTAAAATTTCCGATGTAATTTAGTTTTCATCTTGGATTTCAAAGCATCTCACACAGGGTCCTCGAGCATTTCAAATCTCCTCAAATACTTCCAAATTCACGGTGCCAAGCGACTCTTAAACACGTTTGGTATTTTGAAATATGCAAAAGCGCCCAAACAACAATGCACCACAAGTGGCCGACATTGCACTTGTGATGGATCCGTGATGTCCGGAGGGTGGTCTCTCCGAAGTTCGCTTATCAGGTGGGCCACACACGAAAATAAAATGGACGGTTTGTGAAATGACAACCAATGGCATGCGCTGGCTCACGTTATGAGTTAGCTGGCCTGATTTTTAGAATAGTACGCATGTGGATCGGGGACCATCCTATTAATGGTCCGGATTCTTCACACACGTGGCTAGTTGGTGCGCTTGTGTTTGGTCCTTGGACGCGAATTGCGCCCCCGGTCATCATAAATTCCGGTGGTTGGAAGCTATTTGAGGCCCGCAGAAATTCTTGTGATACATCCACTTCGTCCATCTGTTTTTAAAAACCACGATAGGTCAGGATTCCAAAAATCAGATAAATCCAAAGATCATGTGGCCCACACCAAGATCACTGTTGGCTACTTTGCGGGGTGCTCACAAGTTTTGTATCAACATGATATTTCTTCCTACAGTTTATCTGAGTGGTAAAAACCTTTTGAACGGTTTGGATGGCATATAAATATCATGGTCGGCTCTTGGGAAGGCTTTAATATGGACGTTTCTGTCTCACTGTTTCATATGGTGTGGCCCACCTGTGTTTTATATATCCCTGATTTTTTGGCTCCTGTAATATTTTGATCTTTAAAAACTGGTGGACAGGGTGGATTTGTCAAACGGCATATCTGTGGACCCCAAATAGCTTTCCACCACTGGATTTCCTCTGTGTGTGGCCAAGGGCGCAGCGTCTAGATTCACACACACAAAGGATAACTGTACCAGAGACCCTGATCAAGCTCCCAGATACTTGCTTTGCTTCTCTTTCTTTTGACTTTCATATTAGCCTTTGATAATCATGCACATGGCACATGTGGACGAGATCTTGACCGTCCATCAGAAGGTCCTTGCAGAATCTCCAAATCTCGATCTCGCACTGATTAGGAGATTTTATCCATTGGAGTGCCTGTAAAATGCCACAACGAACGGACGAGGATTTCCTGCAAAAGCCTTTCCCATAAAGTTCCTGCGCAAGGATTGTGGATGGGCCCACTGTGATTTTTGTTAGAAATCCAACCCGTCCATACGTTTTTGGAGTTCATTTTAGAACATGAGACAGAAAATGATTAGAATCCAAAACTCAAGTGGGCTATACTAGATGAAACAGTGGGGAAAGGAATTCCTACCGTTAAAACCTTCCCAAGATCCACCTTGATGTTTATATTCCATCTAAACCGTTTATAAGGTCATTTTCACTGAGATAAAGTGAAAAGGCCAAAAAATAAAACCGATACAAAACTTTTGTGGCCATGTAAATTTTCAACGGTAGTCACTAAATCTCCCCTGTTTCTCCTCTCATGTGGCCCACTTGAGTTTTTGATCCTCCTCATTTTTTATCCCATATCCTAAAATGAACTTTAAAAAACGGATGGATGAAGTGGTTTTCTCACAAACATGATAGTGGGCCTCATACAGAATCTTTAGTAAGAATTTCCTGCGAAAGGCTTCCGCAGGAAATCCGCATCAACGAAGAACAATGTGACTGTCCACGGTCGGCTTAAGTTACCTCGGCTGATCTCATTCCAGTTCGACATGCTTGTGATGTGAGATTTTGGTAAAGTCATGAATCGACGATTCAATTTAATTATTTTTTCCATTTATTTTGCTACGTGATGTAGTTCAATTTACTCTATATGTTATGTGATAGGTGTGTGCATGCAATGTTGGAATATTTGATTGAATTAGATAGACTATAAAAAATTGAGAACTTAATTAAAAAAAATATATGAGAAAGAAGACTTATTGAATTGAGTCAAGGCATGACCGAGTCACTTAACTTGTAATCGAATTTATTCTCATTGGACAGCATCCTAAGTGCAACAAGTTTCCAGAGCAATCGACCTCTAGGATACAACCGGTCATAGCGGTGCACTCACTGTACATGGGCTCGAACCACTTGCAGTTTAACCTGAAAGTGCTGAGTTGACTCAGCGATGAACTCAGCAATCAAAAAATGCTTAAAACCGAATATCAGAGAGCGTTTTATAAGAGAAGGATTTTCGTGTTTTCAAATATAAATCGGAAGTCTTTATGCATCTCTTTGATTTAAAACGAAAAAACGCAAGTGCGAGTACACTCTCGTAAATAAAGTCTCGCGAGTATCCATACACACACACCCATGCGAGTACACTCACAACACACCCGCACCCACGCCCAGCCTAGCCCAGCTCATCCCGTCCCATCACGTCGCGCCGCACACGCGCACGCGGACACGAACTCGGACTCGGCTCAACACGGCACAACACGGCTCGGCTTGACGTGATCATGTGGTCAATGACATAGATTAGAGCTATCGACATAGCCCCCCACAAAACTAAATTCACATGCCCCCTAAATGGGGCTCAAGCCCAAGACAAAAAGATTATCTTATATACAAGATAGTTTTCTTTATCAAATCCGATGTGGGACAAAACCCACAACTCAAAAACACAAAAACTTCCAAATTTCGGAGGGAAACTAAAAATTTAAAAACCAAATTTTTTTAATATATTTTGAAACAAAATACAACATGCAATGTTCTGCTTAATTTAAACTGATCAACTATAACCCCAGGCAACAAGATACGCAAATACATAATATATAACCAAGGTTAAATAAGATGCTTATTCAGATATTCACACAATATGTTAAAAGGATTAAGCATATTCAAAGGGTAGGGTTTATCCTTTGCTAAGAGATTATACATTTCATTTCCATATAAAATGACTTTTTTCATACAGATAAAACAGAAACAAGGAAGGGATTTTTACAATCAATTTTAGAGAACAACTGTAAAACACTTTCATGAATGGAGAACTTTAATTGATGCTTGAACTTAATCCAGCATGGGAGGATAAATTTGAATTACAGTAAAAACTAACAACAATTTCATTAATGTTATGGATTACACTAAAAAATGTAAATAGTAAGAAAAAATAATGAATTATACTATGGAATGTAAATTGTTATGGGTAAAAATGGACTGACTAGACGAATAGATTTGAAGACTATGAATTGCTTAAGGGTCGAAAAATCACTCTGATCTCGATCTCGACCTTGGTTACCAACTTTAGAGGTCGGCCTCAGATACCGACCTCGGCCTCAAGAACGATCTTGAGAAATCAATTATGATATGTCCGGAGGAAGATATCTTTTCTAATACATAATCACCGTCCAAGAGTCATTGTCATATACGCCACCAACTCCAAAAGGCTATAAATAAGTACTCCGCCTACAGTGAAAGGTATGAAGAATCTCTCACCCAAGACCCCTCAATACTACTAGACCCAAATTCCTAGCCCGACTTTGGCATCGGTGGGTCTCCTGCTCTAGCCAGGGTCTCTTTTATCTTCTTCTTGTGCAGGTACTCAAAAGTCAAAAAAGGGTAGACCAAATTTTTGCATCAACAGTTTGGCATCGTATGTGAGAACGACATTAAAGACGTTCTTACTTTACTAGAAAATCACAATGGCGAAAGGAAAGAAGAGAGCTCTAGCTGTCATTGCTGCAATTGCTACAACTATCCCAGCTCTTCCTGAATCATCAGCCGAGCAAGGTGCCGAGCCTTACCAGCAATAGGCCGACTCTACTCTCCTGGCGCCCCGCCCTCAATCCCGCACCCGAGGTGGTCAATTAGTCTCCTTGGAGAATCGAGTTGAAGCCCTAAATAAAGATAGAAATTGATTCATGCAACTCCTTGAGAGACAGAATCCGTCCCTCAGTCGCGATGCAGAGGAGGGTGCTACCACTACACCATCTTAAGCACCGGTTAACTCGTAAAAAAGTAAGCAACCTCCTGAGTTGCTAACCTAGGCTCTTTCCTACACTTCGGGAGCACCCATGCTTACAGACTCCGACGTGCACCTCACGTTAAAGAGGAAGAGTCGTGGAAAAGCCCTCAAAGTAGTGGTCGAGAACGACGGCCCTTGGGAGGCATAACTCAGGAAAATTCGAGGGCTGATCAACAACATCAGACAAGCCTACCGTGCTAAAGTACCAACCTCAGTAGAGGTCATGTTAGAAGAAATCGAACCATCATTCACCGATGACATTATGGCATCTCCGCTTTTGCTCAGGTTCTGGATATCGCGGATGACCCTCTACTCTGGAACCACCGATCCGGCCAAGTAGCTCGAGTCCTTTAAAGCCTGGATGGAACTTCATTGCACCTCGAGCCCCATAATATGCCAATCATTCTCCCTGACCTTACCAGGAGCTGCTTGACGGTGGTTCAAGTAGTTAAAGTCGAGGTCCATTAGTTCATTTTCGTAGCTCAACAAAGCCTTCGTCACATAGTTCATTGGTGGGAGAGATAAAAGAAAGTTATTAGCTCATCTTCTCACTATCAAGCAGAGGGAAGACGAGCTGTTAAGAGACTACCTCAGCTGTTTCAATGTTGAAGTTATCCAAGTCGATGATTATTCTGACTAAATAGCTCTGACTGTCATGGTAGCCAACCTCAAATAAGGAAAGTTCTTCTTCTCTATTGGTAAGAACCCCCAAACTATCCTCACCAATATACTTAACCGAATTAAAAAATATTCCAATGTTGATGAGCTTTTTAGTTCACAAAGAGTTGCTCGAAGAGGAAATAACTCAACTGAGGATAGGAAGCGAAGGGAAAAAGGAAAGCTCTCAATCGTTAATGCCAAAAGAAAGAAAGAGGACGACTAAGAGCGAGGCCAGCATACCTCGACATCAAATATTGAGGAGCGTGTCAACTGACCAACCTACTCGACTAAGAGCTACCACCTTTTTTAAAATGAAAAAATGTGTTCATGATTTTACTATTGTGTTTTCTACTGCATCATGGGCTTCTACAATAAAATAACTTCTCTAGGTTAGGGAAATAAAATTATTTTAAATGATTTCTCAACTATTCGAACTACATGGTCTATTAGGACTTCCTTTAATGCAAAAGAAAAATAGTCCTTAACCAGTCGTTCGACCCTTAGAGAAGAGATCAAACCACAGAGAAGAGATCGAACCACTAATTAGTAATAATACTTAGACTTCGTGATATACAATAAGGACTTAGTATAAGGGAAGAAAGTTCTTATACCGAGTACTCGACATACTACATGGGAACGATTAGGACTTCTCTCAGTTGAAGGGAAGAAAAGTCTCTCCTATTAATTCTACTGTGCGCGATATACCACTGAACAATCGACTTATCGATCTTATCCCTACTCCGTCAGACCTCTCGACCTCCTGACCTCTTCAGCGTAAGTCATCATATAGTGTCAGTCCACACTAACTTACTTCTTGAGTTCTGAAGAATGCTCGGAAGTAAGGGGTTACAGTTATGGATAAAAATGGACTGACCAAATGAATAGACTCGAAGACTATGAATTGCTTGATGGCCAAAAAATTACCTTGATAAAAAAACTCGACCTCGGTTATCAACTTTGGAGGTCAGCCTCGAGAACGATATCGAGAAATCAATTACAACACGTCCAAAGGAAGATATCTTCCATAATATGCAATCATTATTCAAGAGTCATTGTTATATATGCCACCGCCCTCAAAATGCTATAAATAAGTATTCCGCTTATGATGAAATGTACACAAAATCTCTCACCTAAAATCCCTCAATACTACCAAACCCAGATTCTTAACTTGACTTTGACATCGGAGGGACCCCCGCTCTAGCTAGGGCCTCAATTGTTTCTTCCTGTGCAAGTACTCAAAGGTTAGAAAATGGTGGAATAAATTTTTGCATCAACATAAATGACTTGCAAAAGTAAAAGAGTTATACTAAGAAATGTAAATGATAAATAGTCGAAATGATAATTGAAAGATATATTTGGTTTGATTTGGTTGGTATGACACAATTTGCTTTGTTGAATTCCTTTAATAATTATAACTTTAACCTGACTATGTAAATACTTTCACATTATGATTGTTATTGTAACCGTTTAACATTACTTAACCCTCTCCGCTTCTAAACTTACCATCTATCCTATAACCGCTTCAGCACGATCACTCTTCGCTCGACCAATTAGTGGATGATATGGCGTTGCTTGATGAACTCTAACTATACTATAGTAAAATCCTCTTTCTATATCATAAACAATCTTCAAATATATCATACAAATTCATTCAGATTATACACAGCTATTTCTGATTGGCTTTAGCAGGAATTGACGAGGAAGATTGTGTCCCATTCGATAAGTGCACTGTCCTGGTTTTAATGCCATAAAAGGTAAATAGTACATCCTATGAAAAGTTTAGAGACCCGGATGTGCAATGCTCTTACATGGGAAGCAGATTGCGTGGTTTGCCACATACCATCATCCTCCATGGTGGGCTAAGGTCACCAAGTTATGTGGGCCCTACCATGATGTATGCATTATATTCATACCATTTATCCATTTTGCAATATCATTTGAGGACATAAGCCCAAAAATGAAGTAGATCCAAGGCTCAAATGGACCACACCACATAAAGCAACGGAGATTGAACTTCTACCATTGAAAACTTAAAAGGACCCATAGAAGTTTTAGATCAAGCTGATATTTTGTTTTCCTTTCATCGAAGTCTTTGTGATCTTATAAACATGTTAGATGTCGAATAAATATCATAGTGAGTCCTAAGAAGGCTTCAACTACTATATAAGTCATTGTCAAAACTTCTTTATGTAGTGTGGTCCACCCGAGCTTTTGATATGCCTCATATTTTCATCCATATCCTAAAATAATCTCGCAAAATATATGAATGGTGTGGATATAACACATGCATCATGATGGGCCACAAAACTTGGTGATGTCAACACACCATAGAGGTTAATAGTCTGTGCCAGATCCAATTGGGTGCAGCCCTCCCCTTACCTAAGACGGTGCAACCACTATGGGACTACCTTGATGTATGTATTACGTATCCACGTAAATCATTTTATGACATGAGCCCAAAAATGAAAAATATCTAATCTAAGATGGACCAGGCTATATAAAATAGTGGTGATTAAATGACTTATAGTTTTTGAGCCCACCTAGATGTTTATTTGCCATCTAACTTCTTAACAAGGTCAAATAAACCTATATGAAGTGATAAAACAAATATCAGTTTAATTCAAAACTTTTGAATCTCATTAATGGTCGATCACCACTCTTCCTTGTCATAAGGTTCATTTGATAATTTGATCTACTTTATTTTTTAGCTCATGCACTAAAATATTGAAAAAAAAAAAAAACCAACGATAAATGACATGAATAGAAAATAAATATATAAGTGGGCAAATCGGATTTTCTGCCAAGGCTGTCAAGAAAATTCCTGTGCAAGGATGCTGGTGGGGCCACTGCAATGTATGTGAGAAATCCGTTCTGTAGATCTGTTCTTAGAACTCATTTTAGGATGTGTGACTAAAAATAGGTTGGATAAAAAACTCAAGTGAGGTCATGTGAGAGGAAAAATTGGAGAAAAAAATTTCTATCCTTGAAACCTTCTTGGTCTCCACCTGGATGTTTATATGCTATCCAAACTGTTTACAAGGTCATTCCCAAGGTCATGAAGTGAAAAACCAAAAGTATAGCGTAATACAAAACTTTTATGTCCATAAGAATGTTTCAACGATGATCACTAAATGACCACTTCCTCTTGTATCGCCCGCTTGACTCTTGGATATATCTCATTTTTAGACACGTCTTAAAATGAGCTCTAAAAACGGATGGATGGAATGGGTTTCTCACATACATTACATTGGGCTCCACCTAACTTCCTCGCACAGGAACTTCCTGCCAAAAGGGTGAAAGGGAAATCCGCGTACTGCTCCCCGGAACTGGCTCGCCACGCAATCCGCTTCCATCGAGGTTGGTTGCGGATGACTGGACGCGGATCGCCGGTACGCGGTGGGCACAGATTAGGTACTATCCCCGACTGTGCCAAGCTCGGGACAGGCGGAGTCTCCCAGGGCATATGAGGGGCCACTATCATCTATGAAATTTATCCAAACCGTTTATCCAATTTTACGTATCATTCTAGAGTATGAACTAAAAAATAACAAATGTACAATGATCACAGTGGGAATTAAATTCCTACTGTTGAAAATCTCATTACGACCACAAAAGTTTTGGATCAAGACGATATTTGTTTTTTGATTCATCCAACTGTATATGACCATATCAACAGGTTGTATGGAAAATAATCGACACGGTGGACCCTAAGAAGGTTTCAATGGTGGACATCCTTACTACCACTGCTTCCTATGATGTGGTCCACTTGAGCCTTAGATATTTCTTCTTCTTGTTTCAGAAATCTAAAATGATACAGAAATATGGATGGACGGTGTGGATAAAACTTATAAATCACGGTGGCTCCTCAGTGGCCCTCGGAGCCTCTGCCTGTCCCGGAGTACTTAATCCGCACCCGTACACGGTTTGGCTATTGACACTGCCAGCTGCCAGGTCGCTAGTGCTATGTGGACCCCACTATAATGTAAGTGTTTTATCCTTATCGTTCATACATTTTTCCAAATATTTTAGGTTTTATCCAAAAATAAATGAGGGATCTAAATCTTAGGTGGACCACTTCATGGGAAAATTGTACTGATCAAATGTTGAGCATTAAAAACCTCCTAATGCTCACTTTAATGCTTATTTGACATCCAACTTGTTGATTAGGTAATACAAACCTAGACAAGGGAAAAAGAAAATATTAGTTTAATCCAAAACTTCTAGGGTCAAAAAAATAAAAATTAATGGTGAGTATTCACTCAACATTGTTTCTTGTGATGTGGTCCACTTGAGATTTGGATCTATCTTATTTTTAGAATCACATCATTAAACTATCTTGAAAAATGGATAGACAAAATGGATGAGATACACATGGTGGGGCCCACAAAGCACCAACCCTTAGGGCCTGCTTGGGAGCGTTGATTTGAAATCCTCCTGCAATGTTTGGCACCATAGATTAAGAATTAACGATAATCCAAAAGTAGCTATTCCTAGCATATTTGCGGGGTTTTGAATTTAATTACTAAATTAACTTTAATATTTCTAATTAATGAACTTATGTAATTTTTGATACAATGATTGTAATAAGCCCGCTGAAATATATACTTCCAAAAAATGATGAAATTCCAAGTCTCAATGGGCCAAAAACACAAGATCACGTCTGAGTGACTAACTAATAATTTTTAACTGTTAATTTACATGGATAATGTTTGGACAATGTTACTTATTATATTAAAGTAATTAATGGTGATGTCATTAATAATTTAATTATTTTGTGATATCATTAGTGGGTCATGTGTCTAATAGAATAATAGTACCATGACACACATGTTATACATACAACTATTGAAATAATTTTAGGTGTAGTTCAAACTCTCATGTGGATTTCAAACCTCATCTTTGAGATTTGAAAACCATTGGATTTGAAACCCAATTGCTTTGTGCTACCAAACAAGCAGGGGATTTGAATCCCCCTCAAATTCCCATGGTGCCAAGCGACCCCTTAGGGCCTGTTTGGCCAGGCAGATCCCACGGTATTAGGAGGGATGGGATCGGCAATATCCTTGGATAGGCATGACGAGCCAAACAGGTCCGGTGAACTTGTCCCGGGATATAAGCCATCCCATGGATCTCAAGACAATCCACTGACATCACCATCATTACCTTAAATTGATCCTAACCCTTGGTTGAATGGATTGGAAGGTAAAATCCCGGGATCTGTGGGGCGTGCCAAACAGACCCAGTGAACTTGTCCCGGGATATAAGCAATCCCATGGATCTTAAGACAATCCACTGACACCACCATCATTACCTTAAAATTGATCCCATCCCTCCTAATACCATGGGATCTGCCCGGCCAAACAGGCCCTTAGCCAATGCCAAACTGAGTCTAGATTGCCACTGCAGGGCTTAAGTGGATCCTGAGGTTGGTGCCATGCCTTAGATTGCCACTGCAGGGCTTAAGTGGATCCTGAGGTTGGTGCCATGCCTTACTGTGGGGGCTTACCTGGAAGCGTGCACCACATATCCAAGCGGTTCATTCATAGTGAAAAACTCATTTTTAGGGTATAATCCCAAAAAAAAAAGAAGAAGAAGAAGAAATTCAAATATAGGTTGGACCATTGTACAGGGAACGATAGTAATTGACTATTAAAAATATATTGTTGTTTTGGATCAAGATTATATTTGTGTTCTCTGCATCCAGGTATCCAGGTTTGGTTAGATGGAAGATAAACATTGCAGTAGACCTAATAAAGTTTTTAATGATGGGAATTTAATTACAAAAGTTCCTTGTACCATGCTCAACTCTGCTTCATTTTAAAAATCATAGTTTAAAATGAGTCTTCAATACCCATGGACAACATGGCTGTAAAGTACGTATTACGATGTGCCCAACAGCCAGGGATCCTACTCACCTAGGTGGATTGACGCCTGAATGTTGGAAAAAGTTAGGAGGTATAGCCGACTGCATTGTAAGAAATCCATGTTATTGTCTATCCCTCTTTCTAGGTTACTTTATAACATGAGCCCAAAAAGTGAGATAGATCAAAAACTTGAATTGACATGCAATGGAAAATAATGAAGATTGAACTTTCACCATTGAAGAATGAATTCGTGGAGTCACATAAGCTTTGGATAAGCTAATATTTCGTTATAAATGCCTTGAATGGTGTATAAAATTGATGATGAATTCGATGAGGTTTGAATGGTGTATAAAATTGAAGATGGATTCGATGAGGTTTCAACATTAGGTAATTTTTAAACTACTTTTTCTCAGGGCTGAAAGGGGTTGGGTTGGGTCGGTGCTCCACCCTATCCCAACCTAAGGTTCTTATACCTCAACCCTAACCCAACTAGCCCTTTCTTGAATTAGAAATTCTCAACTCAAGCCCAACCCAAGCGGTTTGATCGAGTTAGTCAGGTTGGTACATGCTAATAATTTTTATGGTTACATTAGTCTATTAAATTTTCAATGCATGTCTTATTTTTTGTACCTATAATTTTATTATATATATATATATATATAGGGAAAAGGTACTATGCGCTCGTGTTGATGGGTCTGTCCCATGAAGTCGAGTTGTGTGGGCCCCACCATGATGCATTTCGAACATCTACCCCATTAGTCAGATGCACCATTCCATCATGGGCATAAGTCTCAAAAATCAAGTCAATCCGTGACTTTTGTGGGCCACACCACATACAGAAGTTGAAAGGGGCTGTGCACCATTAAAACATTCATAATCATTTTTTGGGCCTATCGAGATGTGTTTTGCAAATCCAGCCCATCCATTATGTGTTTCCCACTAGGATGAGGGGTGATACCAAGTTTCAGCAGCATTCAAAACTCAGGTGGGCCCCACCAAGTACTTTTATATGTTTTTGGTATGTCTTCACATGATTTTAGATGGTATGGCCCACCTGAGTTTCATATACGGCTGATTTTTGGGATATCCATAATTTAAAGGGGACCCATCAAATGCACGGTGTTGATGATTAACATGCATTACGGTGGGGCCCACACAGCTCGAGTTCATGGGAGCTTATAGTGAGGCCGAGGGCATAATATCTTTTCCCATATATATATATATATATATATATATATATATATATATATATATATATATATATATATACAACTATTCCTTTAAAAGTCGTATTGTGTAGCATACAATCTATTTGGGAGAGAGAAATCTGGTGTATTTTGTTAGCTTGAGCCATAAAAAATAACGTGTACCAATGAAACATGACACATTAGAACTTTTTGTGCCTATAACATATACAATCCACACTCAATTATAATTTATAAGTAACTTATATATTAATTAAGTTTAGATTGCTTAAAATCTTAACCCATGCATGACTCAACTTTTATCGAGTTTTGTATCGTCCAAGCCCGAGACTACACCCGATACATCCTACCCCAGCCTAACTCAACGTTGAGTCTGAGAGGTTGAAACCGCGTGACTTTCAACCCAACCTTTTATTGTCGTGTGGCGCACTTGAATGTTTACCTCTATTTCTGCTCATGTCCTGACAAGAACTGCATCAACGAATGGACAGCTTGATTTCTTACAAACATCGCGACGGTGACACTTAGCTTCGGAAACGGATCGGCAGCTCCCCTGCAACCGGCCGATGGCTGGTGGTCAGTGCTCTATGAGCCCCACCATGATGTATGTGTTTCATCCATGCCATCCATTTATTTTTTTAAATCATTTTATGTCATGAGACTAGAAATGAGGTATTTACTAATCTCAAGTGGACCACATTACAGGAAACAATGGTGATTGAACGTCAACCATTAAAAACACTTTGGGGCTATAAAGTTTTTGGATCAAGCCGATCTTTGTCTTTTTCCCTTCGTCTATATCTGTATGATCTAATCAACATATTGGATGTCAAATAAACAGTACAATGGGCCTTAGGAGGATTTTAATGGTGGATAACCAGTCACTATTGTTTTTCTGTGAAGTGGTCTACCTGAGACTTATATCCCTCTCATTTTTCGGATCAAGCATTAAAATGATCTGTAAAAATGGATGAACGGCATGGATGAAACATATACATCATGGTAGAGCCCACGGAGCACCGACCACCTACCACCGGGCTAGTGGCAGGGGGAGTAGCCAATCCGTTTCCCGTAGCTTCCCACCACAGGAGCTTTCCTCCGCAGGCAATTCGCCTCCGGTACGACCGGCCACATCATATCCAATCATACCTTGTATGCATTTCTATTAACGAACCAGATCATATCCACCCTCCTCTTCAGAGGACCGTCCATTCAATAGGTAAAACAGTGGCCAGCCCATGGTATACGGACCATACTGATTGATGATTCCGGACCTCTCTACTTCCTTTCCATTCTAAGGGCGCAAGACCATCCGCGTCGACGGACGGTTCCATATCATCCAACCATGCCGCCAGGTGGACCCCACCAAGATACAGTGGATGATACTCACGTGAAACCGCTACTAAATGTGGATTATCGTTGAAGTTGGCGCGTCTTAGTCTACTCGGCAATTTTTATCATATTCAGTCGTTATATGATCGTTGGACTTAGCCTGTCTTACGCGTACCTAGTATAAGATACGGTACAACTACAAGAAACCAAACACTGTAGACCCATCGTTCTGGATAATATATGGAATCCTAATGCATCAATCGGAACCGTTCAACTAGTCTTTCAGAACATGGATGGTTCATCTTCGAACTTATCAGGCAATCATACACCTTGATTTTTTCCACTTCTACATCATCTAAGTGTTGACCATTGATTTTATTTCCCTTCATAATTGGATAAAATCATATACTCCAGCGTATGTTTTCTATTTTCTATCCACAGAAGAGTTCACTATATGGAAGGTTGGGATTGATAGATAAAAGTAAAACGTGTAAGCGGTAGAGATGGATCTAAAATACTCCAGTGCTTCGCGGTCTACCGTATCATCTCCTGCCTATGAAGCTCTCAAGAAAGACAGCGAGTCTGAAAAGGGTCATCTTCGGCCAGCTTACACGGAGACACGGTTTTTGACTGCTTCCAGCACGCAACCGCCTCTTACCAATCCAGCAAGCGGATTTCGGGCAGGGCTCTGTGGGACCCAACACGATGTAAATATTTTATCCACGCCGTTCATCGCTTCTACCAGAATTTTTTAAGATGTGAACCTAAAAATGAGACAGGTTCACAGCTCTAGTGGACCACACCAAAGGAAGATGCAGTGATAATGACACCCACCGTTGAAGCCTTTCTAAGGGACACTGTAATGTTTTCTTTTACCATCGAACCTATTAATAAGTTCATGTAAACGTGGATGAAGTGAAAAAAAAAAATATAAACGTGACCCGAAACTTCTCCAACTCCCAAGAACTTTTTAATGGTGAAATTTCAATCCCCATTTTGTGGTCCATTAGAGAAGCGGACCTGCCTCTTTTTTTGTCCCTGTGTCTTAAAATGATCCTAGAAAAGAGATTAACGGATTGGATAAAACATTTAAATCACGTTGGGCCTCACAGATCCCTGACCGGACGGATTACCGTCCGGGCGGGGGTAGGACGCAATCCACGTCCACCAATCCAGTTCCTTTGTGTCTCCGTCGCGACTTATAATCAAGTCTGTACAGCCATCTACTGGGGCCCACATTATTAGATGGTAGGATTATATGAACCGTTTATATATTCATTGCTAATAGAAATAAATTCTTTTTTTATAATCACGGTTCATCGATTATCTTAATCTTCGATTTTTAAAGTTATATGTAAGCCATTAAAAATTCTCTTTTCATTGTTCTAAATTCATCTATAGATTGTAATTTTGATGATTATTTTTCCAAGTGATTTTTTAATGATCAATTTTAAATCGTAGATTTCATAATATGGAGGGTTCTGATCACCGGCCTACTTGGCATGTGGACCCATTGGGCGGCGACACACGTTGGTTGCTGTATACCGCGACAGATGCAAAACTAACCGTTCCCATCTCCTTCTCTCTTCATATTCGCGAGTCGCGATGATGAACGGATTGGATCGAATATACCCGAATGGTGGGCCCTACGCACAAATCCTCAGCTGTGGACTAGGCTTATTCTTGTTCCCACGCCTTAAAATACCGAGGCCAGCCTGATGGATGGAGTGGATTTCACAAACACCACATGTGGGGCCCACTGAGCTTTGGTGTCTTCTGTCAATCCACACATGCTCCAGTTCTCTCTGCTCCTATTGCATCAGGACACACTTTCACAATCCAATCCATCGATCTACACTGTTCATCATGTTTAAAGCTCATTTCATGGGCTATCATGCAAATGTCATGCAAATCAAACAATCCTTACCGTCTGATCAATAGCATTTAATATTGACGGTCAAGATCATTTACACAAAATCGATCCAATCAACCTTTGATCTGTTGTATTTGTTACGTCCATTATGGATTGCTTATGATTGCAAAGGATAAGTTTTGTTAGGAAATCCTAACTCGCTCAGAAAAAAAAAACGGACAAGAAAATAGATCCTAATCAAGGATATATTGGATCATTCGATCAGTTTTATTTTAGCATAGTAGCCCAATAAATAATTTATAAACTTAATAAACGGTTTAGATCTATGTTTGGAATTTCAAATGATCTAAGGTAACTAGGAGGATCACCATAACTTATTGTGCCCTGAGAGTACTGTAACATCTCTTTTCAAAAGAAGGTGACGAACTTGCAAAAGTTTGTAGAGCAAGTGTCCGAGAAGCCATTCTCACCCAAAAGCCCCCTCCATATAAACCTTTGTCTCTCTCTTTCTTCTCTAAACGTTCCATAATCCACAGAGGAGAAGATAAGAAGAACGTCCGGCAATCGAACGGCTGCAAAGAAAGGATGGTCCACCATCACCACCGTTGCCATCAGGCCCAAAAGGAAGAAGACCCAACATCCCACACGGTCCTTGTTGTGGACTTCGGGAACGCCAGTTACAAGAGAACAAGGCCCAAACTCATCCGTCTCCTCTTCTTCTTTTGCCTGTTCTCTTGCAGCCTCGTCTTCGCTCCTCGCCTCTTCAACTCCTCCTCTTCTCTCCCTTTCTTCTGTAAGCCTTCTCTCTCTCTCTCTCTCTCTCTCTCTCTCTCTCTCTCTCTCTCTCTCTCTCTCTCTCTCTCTCTCTCTCTCTCTTCCTTTTTGGGTCTCTTAAGATTCTCTCTCATCTTTCTTTTCTTTTTTTTCTTTTTTGGGTCTCTGCAGATTCTTTGGAAACAGAGAGCTTGCAAGAAAATGGAGTGTTCCTTGCTTCAGAAGAAAAGAGAAACGCTCCCATCTGCTCTTCTATCTCCCATGGTAGCCTTTCTTTTTCACACTATCCACTCCTCCGATAAGTTACAATACAAAATGCTCTGATTTCTTTTTCTTTCTTGCTCTGTTTTATTTTTCTTTCTTTCTTTCTTTCTTTTTTTAATTTTTAATTTGGTTTAAGTTTTTCCGAGAGAGCCAGAGTTTTGATTTTTCTCCCGCAATAGAATTTCCAAATATTATGTTTCTTTTCTATGCAGTGATGATGGGCCCCATTTCGTGGTTTTCTGAAATTCTACCTTTGTATTTTTCTCTGCTCCCATCAGATTCCTATCCTTTTAATATAGAAATTCCAAATATCATGAAAAAAGAAACAGTCCTTTCTTTCTAATAAACCCAAATGAAGAGTCCCATTTCGCCATTTTTGAAATTTTTATTAATGCTTTTCTCTGTTGATTGAATGGCCGTGAGAAGATCTCCATTAATACGAACTGTAGCTGCGGTTTATGAGAATCCTAATACTGACATGGCCTAATGAAAACATCAGTTTGGGGCATGGGAATACTCTCGATGTTTAGTCATGTCAAATGACAATTTTACCCATTTTCATTGTGGGCCCAATCCATTTTCATTGGTCTATATCAGTAGGGTCTCTGGAAGCTCAGGCAATTTGCGGAACTGCACCTAAACCATTGTTGCTGGGTCCCCACCCTTTTCGGAAAATCCGCCACATATTGTTTCTTGTGGACAACTAAAAGGCTCTAAATTTGTTTTATTCATCTCATTTTAAAAGAAGTTCTACAACAATATTTCCAATTTTCTTCATTTTTTTTAGAGGCCACCTATGTACTTTAGACCAGTTTTGCAGTTGTCCGTAGCTTTCTATGGTCTAACCTGCCTAATTAGTTGATTGGCTTGAGTTTTTTGCATTGGAAGATTTTTGGGGCCGGGCAAATCTTTTAGATGGCTCGAATGTTTATATATTGACATGTATATGATAGGTGGACAATCCATAAGGCTACCCATACAGCTAGTCCAACTATATAGTTTTATCATCTAATTATCGCAAAATTGCCTAAGTCTAAAGTAGTCAAGTGTATTAAATCAAACCTGATCCAATAGGTTGGCCCCACCATGGAGATCACCTAGAGGAAAAAATCAAATCAATCCGCTCATCAAGTGAGCTACACCACATGTTTACTTAGAACTAGGGTAGCAAGGTTAGGGTCAGCCCAAGCCCAACCCATTTACTACATAGTCCAAGAACTCTAGCCCAAATCTAACACATGAACCATTACCCTTCTGACCTGACCCACCCACTTAAAATTCATCAAGCCTATCCCAACTAGAACTGAACTATTTAACTGTAGATGTATCAGGTTCAATTAACCCAAACCATCCTGCCATGAGGCCAAACTCAGGTTTAAGAATGAAATATGAGACAGCCTAAAAATAAAAAATAAAAAAATCATATATGCTTTTCTTATTTTTCTTATTTTTCTTATTATTATTATTATTTTTTTATTTTCGTTTTTTGTTTCGTGTCTCGATGATGTCAGGTTGGGTTACCTGGTTCATCCCATTTACTATATGAGTCAGATTTTTAGCCCATGCCCAACCCGCTACTGATTTAGCTTGGCCTAAACCTGTGTTAAAAGCAAGTCAGGCCAGTTTACCCCGGGTCAGGGCCAATGTAGCCCATTGCTGCCCCTCTAAGAACTGTTATATGCTGGTTTCATTTGAACTTTTTGTTTTCAATTTTTATATGAAAATTCTGATGATCGATTGGATCGACGTATCAAACATGGATTGAAGAAGCAAACTTGCTTGAAATTGCAGGTGAAATTTGCTGTGACAGAAGTGGTTTTCGCTCCGATGTTTGTTTCATGAGAGGCGATGTTAGAACTCATTCTCCAACATCCTCCATTTTCCTCTACTCTTGCAGTAACAATGCAACCATGAATTCCCAAGAAGAATCAGAAGAAAAGATCGAACGGGTCAAGCCTTATACTCGGAAATGGGAGACGAGCATCATGGACACTATTGATGAGCTCCGTCTGATATCTAGAAATGGTAATGAAGGTGATGATCTTCATTCTTGCCAAGTGAGTCACTCGGTTCCGGCGGTCTTCTTCTCTACTGGAGGATACACTGGCAATGTCTACCATGAATTCAATGATGGCATCCTCCCTCTCTACATCACTTCGAAGAAATTCAATCGGAAAGTGGTCTTCGTCATGCTCGAGTACCACAATTGGTGGATTACCAAATACGGCGACATCCTTTCCCGTCTGTCTGACTACCCCCCGATTGATTTCACCCACGATAAGACTGTCCATTGCTTTCCCGAAGCGATCGTCGGTCTCAGAATCCACGATGAGCTTACCGTGGATTCTTCACTGATGCCTGACAACCAGACAATTCAAGATTTCCGCCAACTGCTCGATGAGGCCTATAAGCCGCGGATCAGAGGATTGATCCAAGAAGAGGAATCGCAAGCGAAAGAACTGTCCACCAAAGAAGAGAAGAGGAAGTTTGAGAAGAGGCCGAAGCTTGTGATCGTATCACGAAATGGGTCGCGGGCGATCATTAACGAGAGGGATGTGGTAGGATTGGCAGAGGAGATCGGGTTCCAAGTGGAAGTGCTCCAGCCCACACGTTCAACAGAGCTAGCGAAGATTTACCGAGCACTCAACTCATGTGAGGTGATGGTTGGTGTCCACGGTGCTGCAATGACACATTTTCTATTCATGAGGCCTGGATCGGTGTTTGTTCAAGTGGTCCCACTTGGGACTGAATGGGCTGCTCAGACATACTATGGGGACCCAGCGATGAAGCTTGGTCTGAAGTACATTGGCTATGGAATAACGCCGAAGGAGAGTACTTTGTATGGGGAATACAAGAAGGATGATCCAGTGCTTAGAGATCCAAAGAGCGTGAATAAGAAGGGATGGCAGTGGACGAAGAGAGTGTATTTGGACGGGCAGAATGTGAAGTTGGATTTGAGGAGATTTCGAAAGCGGTTGGTTCGGGCATATGAGCATTCCATCTCGAAAAGAGGAAGGTGGAGAGATCGCCGTCAACAATGGTAGTGGCATACTATGTCCGCTCACTTTGGTGCTGTTGAATTCTTTGAGGAGATTTCTTGTAAATTCGTAAATAGACTCTCTGCAGTTGGAGAAGATATTGAGAGAATTGAAGAGAGGTAATGTGTTGTTTGTGTATAGAAGAATTCAACATTTTTTTTGTTTTACTTTCTTCATTGATGATTGATGACTCTATCATGAGGTATTCAGCTTATTTCCATCCGATGATCCAAACCTTTGATTCAGTGGGCCTAATGAAGATGTACACAGCAGCTCCTACGGGGTGATGATTAGTGTTTGATCAATGGACTCTGACCCATTTGCTCAGTCAGGCAATGGATGGATGCAGCTTTGCCAGTTTGATCCTAGTCCTGATGGCAGTCTATATTTGTGGGAAATGGCCTACTATATGAAACAGATCGGCTTGTCTAATCACTGGGAATTTTGGGCGTTGGCCCATCAGATGATCAGTCCAAATTGAGAAGCACTAGCTTCTCCTATGATCACATCCCTCGAATTTTCTTTCTCCTGAGAATAGATTGGAGGAGGCTCGGACAGTTGGACGCAATTATCTGGTGGGTCACAACTAAGAAGCATGCTCAAGAGGCACATAACCGTTCTGATCCAGGCTCACATGTTTCTCAATGAAAAGAGTTGCAGAAAACTTGTAATAGACCTCAGTCAGTCGTGTTCTTTCGAGTTGGATTTGAATGGAATGCAATACAGGAAATATAATTTTGGTTTTTCAAATTTTAGTAAATCAAACATCATTTTAGGGTGCTTGAGGTTGTACCAAGAATCATGAAATTTCATGATAGTTTTGATAAGGAACATGGCTCATCATCTCATGATGGCCTGCTTAACATTCAGGTAATCCTGCAGGTTCAACAAGATAATAGTCCAAACATTTCAACAGTTATGCAATTGTAACTAATCTCATGAATTGTAATTTGTTGTAATCTTATTTAAATAGTCCAAATATGAAAGGCCTTTTGAGTGTTGGATTGCACAAGAGAAATCTTTTCTTTTGAATTTTTTAACTTTGCAAATAATGAAATATCATGATATTTGGTGCAACCAAACAGCCTTACATCAGAAATAAGTGAAAATTTTAAAATTATTCTAAATATTCTTTGGCAACGAGGATAATCTGGGTAGTTAGAAATTTATCCTGTTTACCTCTTTGCATGAGACGTGATGCACATGGCGGGAAAGTAGGGGAGGGAGAGAAGTAAAGAGGCCGAGAGGAAAATGATGCAACTACACATTACATAGGAAGTTAAAAAAAAAAAAAAAAAAAAAACGTTATAATGGTGGCCAACCCATCTTCACTTCTTTCGATTTATCTCGAAATTGCATAAGGTGGTGCAATAGCTGTACATATTGAATTCCTTACAGGCGCCATGATGGGATCCATAGAGTGTTTGTTGTATAGCTCCCCATGCATAAAGAAGAGGAGAGGGCTATTCACATTAAATTGGTTGCTTTTTATAGGTAAAATCTAAGAAGAGGAGAGGGCTATTCACATTAAATCGGTTGCTTTTTATAGGTAAAATCTAAGCCATCTAAAAACTTTTTGTAGGTGAAATTTAAGACACGCATTTTCCATTTCTCATAATATCCTGACTTCATTTAAAATGCCTTCATATGCCTTTTCAATTTTCAAAGTTATACACCCTAAGAAAAGTATTTTAATGGCAAAATTGTCCAAAAACTGGTCACATTATATATAACATAGATAAATCATGTATGCAAACTTCATTGCAAGAGAATGAATTAATATTCATTTTTTTCTCAGTATATATAGTGTAGATTAATCATATATCCTTGAGTTACAGTTGAACAGTCCCAAACCCTAATTCATGGTCACTTGTTTGTTCAAACAGGGCTATTCGAATTTTTATTTATTTATTTCTTTTTATTTCAATCGCCCATTACATGTCCACCAATCTGAGTGCAGGAGACCTGCTTAAATTTTAAACATTGTCACCATTCCAATGTTATTAATATTATCCAAATCAGTCACTGAGCACATCTGAAACCTGAAGATTGGGCTCTACTGCTGGTGGGATATACACCAGAGAATCACACTGGCCCATGTGACCTAGCTGTTGATTGCAGGACCCTTCAAAATTACAAATGGGCAGTTAGGAAATAGTACAACCAACAGTTCATGTTAGATGGGCAAAGATCCTCCAATCAAGGTGTATGGTGAATCCAAAGGTAGAGCACAATTGATAAACTCTCCATATCTCATACATGTATGCCACATGTATGCAGATTAAGAGCATGATAACTAACTTAGATATTAGCGTTTTGCATGGGATATTTTAAATTTTGTGTGGTATATTAAACCATAACCATATTCCCACCAGCCATCCAAAATGGTCAATTGTACAATAAATAAACATGTATGAGATCAAACTCAGTCAATTGGGTGTGACTATAGGCCAAGTTCCAGTTAGGTATTGAGTTGGTACCATATCAATACCTACCAACAGATATTGCATCTTAGTTTTTGTAATGAAGGAATGCCCACTCGAAGAATCTAAATGTCTCTCATAACCTCAGTTGGCTATACTTCACCCATCATTTGGTAAATAACATACAAACTCCAAGGCATTGCAATGTTATTTCTTGAAGACACTTTACACCTCTTATCAATGTAACAAAGCTCATGCATGTTATCTAAGGGATTCAATACTTCTTATTGATATTTCTTTTATAGTGGATCTTAGACCATAAAAAGCGGTGAAAAACCACACACACACACACATACAAAAAAGACTAAGAAAAAAAGAAAACCTCTAAATTATCTTGATAGTTTACAAAAAGGTTACGACCTACGTCCATGGTGATTACCTTCTTTGGATGGTATACATACTGTATATGCAAAGTGAATAAACTTATCTTCCACCATTGTAGGGGGGTCGCAATCTTTTTCTATAGTGATTACCAATTATAAATTAATTGGGAGTACTACACATATATTATATATGTTTACACCCATTTTCAGTGTCCTAACATGGATTGATGGAAAGATGTCATGTGGAGACATTATGTGTTTGGTACAGGCAGAATCGTACTTGCACTCGAAGGGGATTTGTATTTGATTTTCCTTCAACGTTACGCATTCTGTCATTATTGCAATAGTTCAAACCCCCATTAGACCCTTTCAGGGGGACGAACCGTCTCACACCAAGTGGCCACGATAAGCATGCCCATTGAATGAGGGGCATGCCTGGCACGGTTATAAAGATTCGTTTGACAAGCACCACTGAATATGATCTCATTCGTGAAACCACTTCCTATAGACTTTACAAAATTAGAGATTTTTCCAGAGGCATTTGGAGAACCAACAACGATCCAGAGGCTACCAAAGATCCACATATCGGGCCAATCTATGTGCGAACCCAGCCTAGGATTGAGGCACGATCGAGAGGAACAAAAACATCATCCAGATTGGTTCCGCAATTGTGACTCCATCGGGATCAAAATAATGGAGGAACTAGATTCAACCTATTCGAATAACAAATCAATATTAGATGTCAAATCCACTCCTGCCGAGGACTAGGTGATTTGCATCAGATTACCACAATAAACAGTTGTGATTAAGCAAAAGATGCTTCATTAATCGAACCAAGAGAATCCTATAGGAGAGCATCTATATGTAGGAGTGGAAATTCGAGATCCAGTAGCTACTAACATTTTGAAAATCTTCCTAATCGAGTCTCTAGATCTATTAAGGAGGAGATTGCGTACCTGGAAAGCTCATACGAAGAATCTTGAAGGATCTTGAAATCCAATGATGGGCTTACATTACTTCGAGAAGGCTATAAAAGGGACATATGAAGAAGAGCTCGAGTCCCCACACCAAATACATTTATTAACGTGTCTACTTTACTTTCATGTCTATTTTATTTTTCTTAGCTTAGTTCGCTATTGCCTAGTAGCTCCTGCTGTAATATGATTACCTTAGATGTAGATTAAATATCTGCAACCTAAAGTTGCTAGATCCATATGTCTATTTGAATTCCAATTTAGTGGTTCATACCGTGGTCATATCCTGCTTACTACTCACCTTGATTCTTATTCTGATAGGCATGTTAGATATTTATCTTTCTTTTTTTCACTTTAATATTAAGAGTGCGAGGTACGATGATTGTAAAAGGACAGGTACATTAAGAAAAATCAGTAGTGTTTTATGCTAGGCTTTACTCTATTCCGTGGAATCTTTTACTTTGATTGAGAAATATCACATCAAAGAACCGGTGAAATAAAAGTCCCTAAACAGGCCGATTCCATAATCACTAGTACAAGAGGAAAAGAACTCATTTACAAGGGTTAAGCCTTTACCTTACTCAAATCGCTTGAGTATGGTCTGCACTTCTAATCGAGAGGACTTTGGGTCCTAATCGAGTCTCCAATCTATCCATCTCAACGCAGAGGTACTAACCAATTCAATCAATATGTTTGACTTGAGAAGCCTCTAGCACACTCGTGCAATCATACATGCACAAGTACTTCCGATCCAAGCCTTAGGTCGCATGAGTAGTTTTGGTTGGCTGGATTGGGGGCAACAATTATAAATACACTTTTAGAATATATATAATATAACCACGTTTTGGCAGGTTGGATCTCATCTTTGGTTTAGGAATTAGCAGTTGGATTTCATCTAAGGGTTCTAGTCTTGCACTTGCCCAATTAGTCTCAATTAATGAGAAGGTCTCAGGTCCAACCGGTTGGACCACAAGTTATCCATCTAGTGGATAACTTTCAACCATTCATGTTGATGTGCATAAGAGATCCAGTCCATCCAATAGGCTAGGGCCACCAAGAGGATTGCCTTGTGCAAAATAAGCCACATACACTCATTGAGTTGACAACATTTGTTTTTTGTTATTCATTGATGGCTAGATATTGTTTTGTATGGTGTGCCCACCTAACGAGCAGATAGAGATTATTTTTGCACTTAAATAGGTTAGAAGTCATCTATTAGGTGGACCATAACCTGTGGTCCAACTTGAGAGCTTCTCTTAATTAACCAAATGTTTAGGCACTTTATATTAATTAACTACTTTTCCTGAGTCAAGTTGAGTTTGGGCTAGAGTCACCTTTGTGTCAGGTCCATTTTAGAGTGGTGGCCCAACTCAGACCCACTTACAAACTGGCTTCGGTTACGTTGATTTTGAGAGGTCTCAGATTGAAACCCACTTAATAATCCAGGTCCAGCTTTTGGACCCAGACCTGCTCCATGAGTTGAAATATTGGACCAGACCTACTTATTGTCAGGTTGGTAGCTCCGTTCAACAAGGACATTCATTATCTTCGTCCTCAAAGCTCTTCAAAAAAATCCGGGACTTACATGAGGTGGGCCCATCTCAGCAAGAGCCAGGGAAAGGTTTGGGCAGCCTCAAGGCCCACAAGCTGGACCTGGACATGTGCTAGAATTTACATAAAAGCCCAAAAAGTAGGACCAACCTGACTGACTCATTTCACATGGTGGGGCTGACTGGTTGGATGGACAGTCGACTGACCAGAGGCTGATTCAACTGCGCTGTACTGGATGAGGACACCAGTGCCTAGCTCCTTGGGATGGACTTCCAAAATTACAGAACCTGGCCCATTTTCTATCATTAAATAAGCAAGTGGTGGGACCATCACTTACCAAGTAAAGTGGCT
This sequence comes from Magnolia kwangsiensis, assembly GCA_037074715.1. Lineage (NCBI taxonomy): Eukaryota > Viridiplantae > Streptophyta > Magnoliopsida > Magnoliales > Magnoliaceae > Magnolia > Magnolia kwangsiensis. The sequence continues at coordinate 31,690,667 of CM073579.1, read as the reverse complement.
TTTAGCTTTGATGAAGCTACAAAAAGGCCCACTTTAGACAGGAAAAATGGGCCCACTGTCAGTAGAAAAATCACACTGTAAGATACATAATCTAGGCTGTCCAAAGAATGATCTCCACTGATGATGGACTATAAACCCAAAAATTACACTGATTGGATGATCTTAATTATCTAATCTCGGTCCCTAGATTTTGGATGGACAATTAAAATGAAAATCATCAGGCACAACCGCAGCAAGCAAAATCAGATAATTAAGATGGTCTATCAATCTTTGGGCTATGCTGCATCCAAAATGGGGTCCACAATTGAGAAGTTACTAGAGGAAATATAAGGTACAGCTTTTCGTACAGGTGGGGCCCACTTCCTTTCTACTGGCTCGTTGATCTAATGATTGCTACCATGGATTACAGATGCCTCACGAGTCTCCTAACTGGATGCTACAAATTCTTTTATCGGTGGCAACAAATAGACAATGTCATCAATGATAGTCCAGGATTAATCCAATCCGGAAGTTTTTTTCTGGCATCCACCATCCAATGAGGGGGCCATCAGATCAACGGTCTGGATCACCAAACCATGGGAACTCTTGCCATATCAGTGGCTTGGATGACAGAACAACGGGTCTGGGTCCGGGTCCCCTCATACGCTCTTCCACACCAGTTGTAAAGTCTGAAAACCTGATTGTTCCGGGCCCACTTGCATGATCTAATAACCTGGAAAGCAGAGTAGAAACTAAACTCTCGAGAATTTCTTTGAGAATTTTCCTTTCTGATGAGGGAAGAGTTACACTAGTACAAGTTCAACGAAACATGGTGTGTCAGATGTGTGCCAAGGACAAGATCCTAGCCACTCGTCCGGCGAGAGCCACTGACCTTTTTCATGGGCCAAATGGCCATTTTCTACCATAGAGAATTTCCTTTTTAATCATAACACAAGTGTGAGAATTCCCTATTGGATTCAGGCAAGAGTTCCATACTGCTACTGGTTCTTCACTTTGTCATTGGATCTCAGCTGCAGTTTAACTACCCTAACCAAGCATTTTGTTGAAGATGGCACACCACCAACCACACGTGCAAATTTTGATCAAATGGCCTACATGAATTCGAGAAGAATGCACGTAAGATCTCAGCTCTTAATCACACAACCATTGCAGTGCTGTCTTCACAATCGCACCAAAGCTTTCCTGTAGCTGATTAAAAAAAAAGCTTCAAGAAGAAGCACCAGCGCTCAGCTTCACAACCATCGCTTGGTCACTCTGGCGGATGGGTGGACAGGTGGGGGCGTCGTTGCATTCCGAACTCCATTTGGGCCTGCAAATCAATCGAATCGATGACCATTAGATTATATGCAACTCCCATGTGCATGCATAGAATGTTAGTGTGATTGATCATCACTAATTGTTACACACAATGCCTATCCTGTGGAGGGGTGGAGGATCTAACTCAGTTCAAATGGGTTCCGAGGAGGATCCAACTCGTTCAAATGGGGACCGACAATGGACAGGAGGTGCCCCAAAAAACATCCTACGTTGAGTTTGTGGGCTGGGGTACCAGCCTGGGATAACAGCAAACGTCGTGTATGAGAGACTTGTTTTGCTAATTCCATACATGGCCAATGCAGGAGCATGTGTCGATGTGCAGCAGATGATAAGATTGTAGCCACTCGTTTGTCCATCCGATGGCAGCCTGGATGTTCTTGGTGTGTGGGAATCACTGGTACGTGTGGGAATTAGCAAAATAAGATGAAAGCATGACTGGAAACTAAGAAAAACATGGCTATCAGCAGTTTTAATTTGTTATAGGAATTTATGTAACTCACAGGAATCAGTTGACTTCCCACCTAGGGAAGATCTTCGAGAGCCGTCCAATCCACCAGTCAGTGATTGCCTCCTCAACAACCTTGTATTGGCTGCCTTCCCATCATTAATATTACTTTTGCTGTAGATAGGCGAACATGTTTCCAACGGATCCTGATGATTCCTGTAAATCAACAGGTTACTATTTTAGACCCACCATGCTAGACTGGACACATACTTCTGCTAAGCCCACACACAGCTCCACATTATAGGTAGGCCCCACCATGCTAGATTGGCATGGTGAGCCACTCTATTGGAACCATGCACTGTTAAAAACAGAAGTGCGCTCCAGTGATACCGGTACAATGGTAAAGTTATGGTAGTACCAGGGAGATATGAGGCCCACATAATGTATGCAGGACATCCAACCTGTCCATCAGATGTGTGAGCTCATGTTAGTCCCATACGTCAGGGAACGAGATGGGAGGGAATTTCCACCCTTAACTTGCACCGAGGCCCATCCAGTTCAACAATTAGGTGGTTCACAGCACAGGTAACAAGATAGGAGAGAACTCCCACCCTTTATTTGCACCAAAGCCCACCTGAGTTGCAAAACAGCCTGATGTTGGGCTTGATCCTTCATCCAGGCCAGACGAAAGTTATGAATAGCCTGGATTGCAGATAAACTACATGGTGGACCCTCTGTTCAAATCAACAGTAGGCATCCACTTTCAACTTGTTCCAGATGGTGTAGCCCACATGAGATTTTTATTGGGCTGGGGTCACACATCTGATAGACAGTTCGGATTTCACAAATACATCACATGGGGCCCTACCTGTACAACAGGAGCACACACCTTTAAAAAATAATAATAATAATAAATAAAATAAAGTGTCCACAGTCCATAACATACATACATACATCTGTGCCCCTTCCTGATGCACGATTCAAATGTCCTATGCCATGTGGAGCATAGCAAAGTTCGACATAACTCACTATGGTTGACTGTGATACTATCACATGAGTACATTTACCTTCTCTCGGAGCCATTGATTAGTTTCCCGATCGTCTGAAGTGATTTTCTTATCTGAGATCCTTTTCTGCTTGTGCTTGAATTGGACAGCTGGGATTTACTTCCAACACCAGGCTCATTTTCTGTCGCATTGGGATCCAATTTTCTTGAGCTTGGCAACTCGGGAGTTTTTGGTAGTTGGAGCGGAATTCTCATTCTGCTCTCTGTTTTTGTTCTTTGGGCCTGAGAAGCTGTGTTTCTAGGAATAGAACTGTGATGAGAAAAAACTTGAGTCACAGCACTGCCACTGCCAACGCTGTTACAATTTTCACTCCCAGAAGAAATCGCTTCTGCATCCTGAAATTGAATTACAGAAACCTTGATGAGATGGCGTGCAATTTTCAAATCCCTTTTATCTGCTATTTTTGGAAAGCACGACTGTTTGGAACAACATCACTCAAAATGCAGATGTGGTGATGTGCTAGATGAAGTCTGCAATTGCCACATTCTCATTTCGGGTGGCATACGTGTTCCTGGCTGCATTTTGGGGATGAGCCTAATCGGCCTAAATCAAGCCATCATTCAAAGGAAACAAATGTCTGAATCCTTTTAAATAAGACTTACATCTTCTGATTTTTTAATCGGAAATTGGATCTTCTTCCCAGAATTCGGGCCTTCCAAGCTCAACCTTCGAAGACGGGTTGGAGAACGCTCTGTTCTGATTTTTGGTTTACTGAAGGATTTAGACACCTTTTTGTCCTCTGAATTCACCAACAGCACAGACTTTACAATGCTTGGGTTTTCAATGCTCAATCGTCGAGGCCGAGGGGGAGTGCGATCACTCTTAAGCTTTGAATTCCTAATGGGTGATCTCAGTTCCTTTGGTTTATGTGACGAGAACATGGTTTCCCCTTCCTTTCTTGCTAAAGCCTTCTTAAGGCCCTCAATCTGCAACATTTTCATCACAATAACATCAATGCTGACAACCAATACATGTTTTTCCTTTCTAATGTTTACTCAATTCAATAACTTGATGCTTCGATAGGACCAATAAACTCACCACATGCATCATAAATGTATAGAATTTTAAAAAACAAAAAATGCTAACATTCAGATGGTCATACATGTACAAGAATCACACATGCAATAGGGCCCACCTGGTGCACAGCTCAGACGTCCCACAGAGGCAGCCAATTGTAAAGCATAAAGCGCCTTGTAGATGAACACAAACACCAGGCGGGTTGCATGTGTGATTCTTGTACATGTATGACCATCTGAATGTTAGCATAAAGCAATAGGGATGCACAGTTCAGATGTCCCACACACATCACAAGGTAGATGGGGTTGTCTTTTCTGCCTTATGATTCTTAGATTTTTGGCTGGCAAGATTCACTTACATTTAGATACTAAATTACAAAAAGGCATTTTATGAGAATGGCATGCACTGACACCATAACTAGTAACTCTTACCTCTTCTTTGAGTTCACGGATGTCTTTGCTTTCTTTGTTCAAACGAGGAGCCCCAAGTTCAACTGTCGACACCCTTTGTGCAAACTTTAAAGTGCTGATTGTTTCAGCATATGAATCTGCTTCCGGGCTCACATGAGCAAACATTAACGTCTTTGCATGCCCGCCTAAAATAAAAAGTAGTTCAGGAATGGAATTGAATCAGAACAGCCCACCTTATTGCATTCCAATCTAAACCTCACATCATTTGCATAAAGGAAATAGATTTCAACCTAAGGAATCTTGCAGGAGTTGCGTAAGTTTGCTATTTCTGTAGGGTATGTGGGAATTTTTCTGAGCCAAGGCTGCAATTACATCTCCCAAACAGGAAAGGGACCGATTGATATGCTGTGCTTCTTTTAGCCTATCTCCTGTTACTTCTGATTTATCCACCCTCTCACTTCCTGCAAGGTCCACCAAATGTAAACAGCTCCGAAGGACAGCTCCTGATGCATCTTTGCCTTGCACATGGACCGTCACGACACTACAGCCAATTGTAACAAAACCACCACCACCACCAGTCCATCATCATCGCCATAAAAATTATATGCATGCAAAGAAAGTAACGCATCTTAATCAAGCTGTAGTACCAACCTGTGTGAACGGCTGCTTCGGTTGTTTGCTGCAGTCGAGCAAACAACTCGGTTCATCTCACCCAGTTTCATCAGATTAAGAACGTCCATGGTGGACTGCACAAGATGCATATTAGCATTTGGAAGATTCAACCCACCATTGCCCACACCATTCCGGATCTCTAATTTGTTAGTAGTTAAGAATCAAGAAACATGCACAAGGCTGAGTTTTACTGAAATAAAGAGCGGAAAAAGAGAGAAAAAATAAGAAGAAGAAGAATAAAGAAAGCAAAAAAGAAAGAAAGAGGCTGTGATGAAAGGATATTTTGTGGTTGATGCATCTTCTGCAAGAAGGTCTCTGACTTGTTCATTATAAATTTCCACCATTTGAACGCGAACCTCATATCTTATAACATCCTTCCTGTTACAAGATATCTGGAAGAGATAGTCGAGAGCCAGATAATTGATTCCCATATCCTTACTAGATCCGCTCGATGGACCACACTGACATGTAAAGACATATATATCAGAGAGGTGAACATAATCAATGGGTACTCACCAAAGTCTATAATTTGAGTTACTGTTGACAAATCAGATGAAACTATTACCATAGTGTGTGTTTTGCCAGATCCTGTCTGACCATATGCGAAAATGCATACATTATAGCCATCCATGACAGACCTAATTAACGGTCGAGTGTCCCTAAATACCTCCTCTGCCAAAATTATCCAATTTGGATGAGAAATGCAATCAGCTCAAGGGTATTTGAAACTTCAAAAGAAAAATGATTCAAACCTTGAGTAGCAGCTGGTCCAAAAACCTTGTTAAACTGGAAGAATTTATGTGAATCTTTTTGTGGCTTCAGAGGATCTACAATGATCAGCGAGCCATTGTCTCCAATGAAATCCACTGTACTTCTAATTCCAATTCCAAATGCAGGCCTGATTCTACAGTACACTCGAATATTCCCTAAAGAAAAATATAACCAAGAGTTACTTCCTTAAACATGACAATGCAAAAGACTTGTTTTACAGGAAGTACACCAACCTTTCAAATCCTGAAGTGTGTTATAAAGATCTCTGTTCTCTTTTACTACTCGATGATATCCAAGAGCAGCAGTCGAAAGCCCTTGAACTTGGCTTCCTGAACCAATGGCAAAGAAGCAAGCATAAGCACACAGCTTGAGAGCATAAAAGCTGATTCGCTGGGAGATTTCATTCCCTGAAACTCTCTCAGGATTTCTATTGGGTTTCTCCACAAACATCATAGAGGTAAACCCAAAACATCATAAGGAAAAGGTACATTACTGGGGTTACATGTATGGTTTCAGGGTTCACATTTGTACTTGAGCTCTGGGTATGATGAATAATTGAAAAAAAAAAAAAATCATCTATTATGACTTCTTTATTCTCATATGGAAACATACCCAATTGAATTAAATCACTTTGAAGTTGCAATTGTAAAGTTTTGAAGTCCTCCTTTGCCCTTAGCAATAAATCCTTCAGTTCCTGCAACATAAACTCCATTAACAACTTCTTCTTTTGAATTACAAAGTTAAATGCATGAGCCATCCAAGAGGATGCTTCACTTAATATCATCATCATCTAAGCCTAATTCCAACTAATTGGGGTCAGCTGCATGAATCCTTTTACGCTATTCCATTCTATCAAGGGCAAGGGAACACCCTGTCGTGAATTTGGAATATCATATGGTCTGGATTCATGATCACAGTTATAGCAAAAAGTTTGACGCAACTGCCAACCTGATGCAACCCACCTCTTTCACCTGGGATTGAGACCCGCAATGAGAGCCAAGGCATTCAAAAATGGTTATGTGATGGCTGTAACTGCCATTATGTGATGGTAATGGTGGTAACTGTGACGAATTACAGAAAAGATGGCCCGTAACGGACCATTACGGGGCTGAAAAAGCCATTAAAAAAAGGAGGCCACAACAGCAGTGACAGCCCGTATCATAAATGTAACGGAGGTGGCTTTTACAGCCACCATTACCATTATGCAATACCTTGATGAGAGCACAAAACTCCCACAGTCACCATGTAATAAACTAATACATAGGTGCTTTATGTAACATACCAAGAATTAATACAATAAAAGAAAAATGGAACTGCCTTGGAATGTACTCATTAACGCATAATAGATTTTATTTTATTTTTTATTACATGGTATCTTTGCCTCTGAGACTTCAATAAGAATTTCTAAATTCAAATTCCATGCCATTGACCAAAGTTATTGTTTCCTTTCAATGGAACATTCTAGAAGCTTTCAATCAAATATTTAAGATGTTGAAAACATTATCATGCGCAATTCATGTTCCACCTCCATGTCAAAATAACATTGATTCTTGGTTTAATACTCTTCTCATTCAATCAAACTCCAAATTGTAACAAAATATTTTGCTAGTGTAAGAAAGCCCATTCTCTCCATCCTTCAATATATACAAGTGTGAGGACCGTGAGGCAGGAAAATATAATCTCACCAGTAAATCTTTTTCTTGTGCCTCTAAAATACTCCAATGGTTGCAGTCACCCGTTTTCAAGCATGAATGGCAACACTGCAAATAATAACACGTTATCAAACAAGATATATTATGATATATCATAATTGCTAATTAGTTCCGATATAGTAGCAACAAAAGATATTTTAAGTTGGGACAAATAATAGTCCTTCAAAGAACAACCAGAAATCAACTTCCAGTCCATGTATACAACAAATTGTGCACTTTCTATAGAAAGAATACTACCAACGGTGATCTTGTATATTGTGTTGAAGAAATTAGGCTTTTGTTATTCACCATGAATATTCCAGCAGTGATCTCTCTCCCTCCACCTCCCCACAATGCTATTATTTTATGATTGATATTGGTCGGGAGTTCACGTCAATAAAGAAACAGTTCAGGGCATAGGCCTATGCACAATCCTATTATTTTATGACTGATATTTGTCAGGCTTCGTGTCAATAAAGAAACAGTTCAGGGCATTCAAGCTAGAGTGATAAATCCACTGATTGTGAACCAGCCATAACCTGGCCCATTCCACCCTAGGTTTGGGTGTACTTCCAACCATATCACCATGTATTTCAAGTGTACTTCCAACCATATCGCCATGTAAAGGAAATTTTGCTTTGTAAGAATAGTCTTGCTGCCAAAACCTCATATACAATAAGCATACAATTTATGTGAATTTGGTTACGTGGAACATGCAGGTAACCTAAAACAAAATGACTTAATTGGAGGTGGACCAAGTTATCAATACTTAGGGATCTCTATATATCTTCATTACATGGTAGTCTAATAGCAAACAAGTACTCAGTCAAAATCACTTTACAATAAATTAATGTGGAGATCCATGCTTAAAACTCCACTAAAGAAGAAGCCATACCTTATCGGTTCTAACTGCAGAGGAATTTTCCAGTGGCACAGATATCGAGCTACCAAACAAGCTATTTCCTTCCACCAAAAAATCTTTAAAAACTGATTGTAACTGCCATTGGAATAAAATTAATAATATGTTGAGTTCATGACATATAAAAGATAAGAATGACCAAAAACAAAGAGATTACTGAATGTTGCTAATTATACATTGCACTCAAGTGTGATCTTGCACTAAGCAAAGCAATGGTCACAAATTATACACATACGCATGCAAACATACATAATTGGACAAACATGCATATAATTGAATGTTGCTAATTATACATTGCACTCAAGTGCGATCTTGCATTAAGCAAAGCAATGGTCACAAATTATACACATACGCATGCAAACATACACAATTGGACAAACATGCATACATGTAACTGTTGCATATATCAAGAATCTCCAGAGTGTGACAAAACGCAATTGAAAGCGCATGCTTGTACTTGATAAGATAAAGAATACAACTTATGCTCGATTGTGTTTAGAGAAACTATAAATACCTAGATGAAAAAGGGAATTTTACAAAAATAATAAATAAATGGTCCTTACTCTTGCTCTCGGGTGGTAGACCCTTAGGAGTTTCAACTCCCGGTCAAGGGTTCAAGTACCCATCGGTGGTAAAATTCCACTAGCATGTGTGTGGGGATGTGTGTGCGTGTAAAAAAAAATTACTTTTAAAAAAATAATAATAATAAATAAATAAATAAAAACTATCAAATTAATATAGAATTTACATTGTGGTACCTTTTCCAAAAAGCTATTCATTAACTGATATGATTATCATTCCACTACCTTCCGTCACGGCCACCTTATGAGCAAATGGGCTGTCGAATCGGGTGGGCCCTACCATGATGTTATGTAAAATCCACCTTGACCATCAAGCCAAGGGCCCAGAAATCGGCTCCATCTGTAATTGAGGTGGACCACATGATTGGAAATAGTATACAAGGAAACGCTCCCCTCCAAACTGTTTCCATTAGTGTGGCCCAGGTGAATCACAAATGGCTAGGATTTTTGGGCCACCGACCTAAATTTTTCTGTGGAATCTAATGGTTGGAGTGGATTTCATGGGCCCTATACAAATCAAGGGTGAACGTCTCTACCAATTGTTTTCTTTGGTGTGGCCTACCAGAATCACAAGTCAGCCTGACTTCTTGTCTCTTAACCTAATATGACACCGCCACCAATTCCTAAATTAGTGGGCCCACTTTTTTAGGACCCCAAAAGCTTGGAATTGCCAATGAGCTCAATGCAATGATTGCCTTATATTGCACATGTATGACGTGTTTAGAATATTTGAGTACATGTAATTCATCACATTCATCATCCAGAGAATATACCACAAAATATTTCAAAGAATACAAGAGTCAAAAATCCAAGCTCCCAAACACAATCTCTGAAATCCAAGATTTTAAAAATCCATGCTGCCAGACAAAACCAAAAATCCAGGATTTCAATTCCATGTTCCCATACAGGCCCTAAAAGTACATGATGTGAGTGTGAACATCTTCTGTGTCCAAAATCTACCCACACATCTGAATATTACATGACCAAACAGTTGTTGAGTTCCCTCTCTATAATGAAATAACATAAAATCCCTGAATGAGCAGGCAATAATGAATTTCTAATCTTTTATTTTTAACAAGAGGAAGACCCTTATCTTTCCACAAATCTAACTCACCTTGGGGTACTTGTTTAGCAGTTGTTCCGGAGAGCAGCTTGAAAGGATCTTAATCAACAACTTGCATGAATCCTGCAAGCCAAGGCATTTTCAGAAACAGCTTGCCTTTTTCTCAATTGATGGGAAAGTAGACTAAAAATTCAGATCAACCCCAAAGACAAAATTTAACCTGATTGCCATGACGAAAAGAAACCAAAAGGTTTTGATCAATGTTCTCCTTAGAATCAAACAAACAGCCAGCAAGCACCTTGACCAGCATATCTACCAAATTTGAAACATGACAGATAAGATAGTTAAAACCAATTGGTATTTCTAAGAAACATAATAAATAAATAAAGATGAATTACACGATGCACTGAACTCGAATTTCTTTTGTTCGGTTCATCATTCCAAACAGGTGAAGCCCATCATTTAGTGGTTAATCATTCTTCTGGTGCACCCCAGGCAGCATCATGGACAGCAGACTTATTTTCCGCAGAGGACAAAGATCTTGCCAATCAACCAACAGACAGAAATCTCCCAGATAGGCATTCGCATTGCATTTGACTGTAAGCTATCTCTTACATCTTTAATTTTTAACTGTCTATTTGAAGGCCAATAATCAGATGTCTAAGATCATCCGATCCATGACGACCAGATGAACGATGGATAACTGAAAGGTGGAACCTGCCTGACTGAATGGAACACTGTTCTGAACAGAAGTGCCACTAGACCAACCCAAGCATTGTATGAAAAACCACATATTAAGAAATCATTTGCTGAAGAGAAACGTTACATTACAACCTCCGTGCTTCAGGATTTCAGTCTCGGCAAGCTGTTGCTTCTCAGACGTGGCCAACATGTCCAAACGCCTGCAAGCATCCGAGGCACTCCACGCAGCAACATGTGAATGTATCTTCCCAGCCAGGTGTGAAACCATTGGAGATCTCGCATACTTCCAGGATCCATTCCCACTACCCAGCTGCTTCCACTCATGGTAGGACTTGAGGGCTAGAATGCAGTCAACAATCTTGGCTGCTGATCCAGCCTCCAATGTATCCTGAAACAAATAAAGCCATAGCAAACAACATATTGAAAGAGATAGAAATAAGCCTCTTTTTCGAAGAATCAAGCAGTGTCCTGAAGCAGCATTTTCATCCAAGTATGCTCAGGTGAGTCTCCCCCTTCAGTGATCCAGACCATTCATCTGGCAGGTCCAGGCAAGGATGGGCATTGGCTAAAAGCCGCCTCCATCTAACAATCCCAGTCATATAAAAAGAGGACTTTTCCTGTTGCACATGGACTGTTGGCTAAATTTCCTTTCTAACTGTCCGTTCACAGGCAAGTTAACAGAGATCTAAGACTATCAGGTGGCAGAACTCCCTGCGACATCACCCACCCATGGAGGGGCCCACCCAGATGAACGGCTCGGTTATCTGAAAGATGGGTCCCACTCGCAGAAGACACTGGCTCCCAGCCATACAAACACAGGACTTTTCCTGTTGCATATGGACTGATGGTCATATTTCCTTTCTAACCGTCCATTGGCTGGCAAGTTACCAGATAGCTCAGACCATTGAGTGGCAGACCTCCCTGTGACATTGCTCATCCATGGTGGGGCCCACCAAGGTAAACGGTTTGGGTAACTGAAAGATGAGTCACACCTGCAGAGGAAACTGGCCTGCAATTTCAAGACCCCTTACCCTTTCAAGATCGGAAGCTTCGAAAGCCGGCAGCTTCAACTCCTTGACGGCGAGCAGAAAGTTCCGGACGTTCTCAAAGTACTGATAAGCAGGCAACGGCTGGGATTCGGCAGTCGTTGATGATGAATGGTTCTCAACAACCTTGAAAAAAAATTAAAAATAAAAGAAAATTTAAAAATAATTCCAAGAAAGTTTTTAAAATAAAAGGGAAGAAATAATTTATAATAATTAAAAATATATACACCTTGGGTACAGCTCCAGGTTGGATCTTGTTAATGGCATTGCAGAGGACGAGGCCGTTCCGTAAGTAAGAGAGGAATTCAGGCTCCGATGGCTGGCAGGGGAGGCCGAGGGGGCCCACCAGGGTTTCGAGCCATTCAGCAGCTTGGAACCTCCTCAAAGCTTCAAGAATCAGACCATACAAGAAGAAAAGAAAGAAAAAGGGAGACAGAGAACCCTAGAATCGTCAGCTGCATTGTTTGAGAGAGAGAGAAGAGGGAAAGATGAGAGAGAGAGAGAGAGAAACCTGCTTCTTCAGCTCTTCTTGAAGCCAAATGAGAATCATGGAGAGGGATTCTACAAGCATCCTCCATTCAAGATCAGTTCCAGGGCTCTATCCTCTCCTTCTTGGAAGAGAGAGAGAGAGAGAGAGAGAGAGAGAGAGAATGGGATTTTTACGGGGAATGACGAACGTTGCAGTGTTTGATTTTCGCATTGGTTCTGGTGAATTGGAGATTGCCTGATACTCAGAATGCGTATGATGCTTGATACACAGGCACTAAGAAATTGTACACGTGGCATGTATTAACTCAAATGAAACCGACTAGATTGTGCATCTCACCATACCCAAATCACATGCTCAATATCAGATTATTTAAAAAATGGTAAACTCTGATTCGTGCACACATGCTCGTAGACTTAGGACCGTTGGATCTTTTCATTCTCATCCGTCCAATAACTGTCCACAATCAGATAGTCAGATCATCAAGTCAGCTTAATTTTTGGTTCATGATAAATTTAAACTAATTCCCATAATTTTCAGGGTTTATTTTGAGTTAATGGTATGACACGTAAGCAATTTCTCAGAAATTACTAACTGCATGTGTATCATCCATCATCAAGCTGCCAGAGTATCAAAGTAATCCTCAGAAAGGGATTACCAGGCTTGGAGCCGAACCTGAGGCACGGGAAACGTAACGGTACTCTTTTTCGAATTCAAACTGGTAGGACAGGCTCTTTGTTCCCAATGAATCTCAGCCGTTGAAAACCAACAGACTTGATCGTTGATCCACTAGGGCGTGGTGGACACGCGAATTACCAGACCAAAAGCTCTGCCGGGCAATGATGTCTGTGTGACATCGACTCCGCCCATTCATCACAGCAGCTCATGTTTAATCGTGATTTTAAAATGAGGCAGATCCAAATTTTAAGTGGGCCACAGTACGAGAGATGGTGGGGATTGAACGCCCACCGTTAAAACCTTCGTGGGGCCCAAAAGTCTTGGATGATGCTGATATTTCATCCTGGCGGTTAACAACCTGCCATCAACGTTGCAGTGCATATAAATTGTCAAGGTGGGCCTTGCTAAGGCATCCCCTGCTTTACTCATATATATATATATATATATATATATATATATATATATACACGCGCGCTCACACACTCCCACACGCTCACGCTGGTGGAATTTCACCACCTATGGGAACTCGAACCCTTGACTGAGAGTTGAAACTCTCGAGAGTCTACCAACGGGCAAGAGTAAGGACCCCCCTACTTTACTCGTATCAGTCGGATCCTCTGTCAGGTCAACACAATTCCTATTACGCTAATGGTTTGGCATCCGAAGCTGGTTTTTATTTTTTTTATTTTTTTGTGAGTGGTGACGTGGACCAATGAGGGCTAGGGTACCAGGAATTCTCCGTTGACCTGATAACAGAGGATCCGACTCTACTCATATAGTTCCTCCGATGGGGCCCACACTTGAGTTTTGAATCTGGTTGAGTTGGATGAGAATAAGGCCAACATTACTGGAAACGGATTGGCTACTCCCCCTGCCACCAGCCAATAAGGCCACACTTGAGTTTTGAATCTGGTTGAGTTGGATGAGAATAAGGCCAACATTACTGGAAACGGATTGGCTACTCCCCCTGCCACCAGCCAATGGCCGGTGATCGGTGCTCTGTGGGCCTCACCATGATGTATGTATTTCATCCATACCGTCCATTTATTTTTCTAGATCATTTTAGGCTATGAGATCAAAAATGAGTTATATCTCAATATCAAGTGGACCACATTACAGGAAACAGTGTTGAATGAACATCAACCATTAAAAACTTTTTGGGACCATAAAAGTTTTGTATCAAGCTGATATTTGTTTTTTTTCCCCTTTATCTAGGTTTGTGTGACCTAATCAACAGATTGGATGTTAAATAAACAGTACAGTGGGCCTGAGGAGGATTTTAATGGTGGATATCCAATCACCATTGTTTTCCTGTGATGTGGTCCACCTGAGATTTATATCCCCCTCATTTTTGGGACCAAGCCATAAAATGATCAGTAAAAATGGATGAACGGCATGGATGAAATACATACATAATGGTGGGCCCATAAATCACCGACCATCAACCACAGGCTAGTGGCAGGGGGAGTAGCCAATCTGTTTCCAGCACTGCCCAGCAGTGGTGTGTGATGTGCTGGACACTGTAATGCCTACGGTTATGATATATATGTCATACATCCATTTTGCCAACTGAGTTTAAGCCAAGAAACGAAAAATGAAATGGATCTCGTGCTCAGGTTAACTGCACCACAGGAAACACTGGTCATTGAATGCCCACCGTTAAGGGCGTGTTTGGACGGGCGGCATTGGAGTAGCCTGCATTAGGGGGAATAGGCTACTTGAATCCCACAACGTCCGTTTAGCCGTATGTTTGGATGGGCGATGGATTGAAGACGGGTGAGAAAATTCCCTGGATTTCTCGCTGAATTCAGGGGGTTTTCGGTGGTACTTGCGAAATCTTACAGAATCAGGGCTGGATTGGGATTTTTTCTCCCTATCATTCTCACGTCTGATGTCCATCGTACGGACACATTCGGATCGGTTTTCAGATGTTGCGATTTGCGGTTTGACTGGAGAGATGGTAGCAGGAGATAATTATTTTGGCGCAAAATGAGGTTATAAGAACCACCATCAGGTCGCGATGGCCATCATCAGTCGAGTCGGCGCTGCCATCGTAAACTGACGGTGTTCTCGAGCGGAGGTTGGTCCTCTTCCTAGCAATTTCCATGAATAAACCCCGATTTGTCTTGCATGTTCCAATAAGGCCTGATTTCTGTTGCACCTGAGAGTGATGAAGTGGTTTAGCATGCATCTGATGTATGTAGTTTCGTCACAGGTGAGACAAGCCCTCCGATATGGAGTTGGCCTGTGTCGTTGGCTGCGACAACTTCATTTGACATTCTAATATATGTAGGGATGGATTTTCAGACAATACGTCATATAACCTGATCTTTCGCATCTTATTGTTGTTACCTTTCATTGCATGCATCTGATTAACATCTCTTGTTGCTGGATTTTTTGCTGTTGGTATATCTCAAATGGGTTTTCTATTGTTGGTATATCTCAGATGGTTTTGCGTAGGTGTATCTCAAGTAGATTTTCTATTGTTGGTATATCTATTGTTGGATTTTCTGTTGTGGTTATATCTAAGATGGATTTTCTATTGTTGGTAAATCTGAGATGGATTCTCTGATATATTTAAGGTGGATTTTTTGTTGTTAGTATATCTATTGCTAGATTTTCGATGTATATAAATCTTTCATATGAATTTTACACATGTTGGTATATGTCAGATGGATTTTTCTAGTATATCTCAAATGATTTTTTCTGTTGTTGGTATATATATTATTCCATTTTCTTATGTTAATATATCTCAGATGGATTTTACAGATGTTGGTATATCTGAGATGGATTTTTTGGTATATCTAATGATGGATTTGTCTATTGTTGCTATATCTCAGATGGAATTTACACATATTGGTATATCCCAGATGGATTTCCAACATGTCATCAGATTTCAATGACTTTGTTTTATTTTTTAAAAGTATTCTAAAATCACATTGTTATAGATCTGTGCATGCATTTCTTGTAGCATATAGTTTTACCTGAATATTCTTGTTTTTTCCTACTTATGGGTAGATAACTCCTTGCAAATTGCGGTACTTGAAGTCTATTTAGCCATTTTTCTTGTTTATTTTCTCTGCTGAGAATTACATATTTTAGATGTTCATAATTTGGTGTTATTTTTGTCTTTTTTTTTTTTTTTTTTTCCTATAAATCTTTTCCTTTTCTTGTTTTGATTGAGTCTATGATATCTTCTTCTTTTATAATCAGATGATTTTTTGGTATATAGTAGATGGTTTTCTGGTATATGTTAGATGGATTTAGTGGTATGTCTTAGATGGTTTTCTGTTGTTAGTAAATCTATTGATGGATTTGTCTGTTGTTGCTATATCTCATAGGATTTTCTGTTGCTGGATTTTACACCTGGACATCATAATCCCGTTATCAAAAATCATGTTCTTTTGATCTATTGTACATGTATAGATGGTAGTTTGATCAGTGTATAGATGACAAATATAGATTTTGAAGGATTGTTCTGAGAATAGACTGTATGTCTTGGAATCCAGTTATGAAATTTTGTGTTTTTTAGTACATATATAGATGATAGTTCTATTAATGTATAGATGCAAGCTGTTTAATTTTGCACTGTTCTTCTGAGAATAGATTGTTCTTCTTGGAATCTAATTATGAATTTTTCATTTTTAAAGTACATGTATATATGATAGTTTGATCAATGTATAGATGATAGTTATGAATTTTTTTTTTGTTCTTCTGAGAACAAATTGTTCTCCTTGGAATCCAGTTAAGAATTTCTCATGCATAAAGTACATGTATAGATGACAGTTTGATCAATGTCATCTGTTTATATATATATATATATATATATATATATATATATATATATATATATATATCTGTCCATGCATTTTTATTTTGATAAAACAAATTACTAGAAATCAGGTTCTGTGGAATTTCTGGGAATACATTGTGTTTGACAATTGTGAATATCTTTAAACCTGTATCATTTGATTTTTTTTTTGGGTTGCATAAAGTGGAGATTTTTAGACTGTTCTTATGAGAATGATTTATTTGAAAATTAAAATAGACATTTAGTCACTGTTCTTCTGAGAATAGAATGTTCTTTTGGAATTTCACATAAAGTAGAGATGTATACATGATAGTATGATCAAGGTATACATGACAATTATGAATATTTCTCTTCATCTGGGAATAGACTATTCTCCTTGGAATCCAGTTATGAAATTTTCATTTAGTTAATGTACATGTATAAATGACAGTTTGATCAATGTCATCTTCTTTTTTTTGTTTATATTTGT
The DNA here is from genome assembly GCA_037074715.1 of Magnolia kwangsiensis. Taxonomy (NCBI): domain Eukaryota; kingdom Viridiplantae; phylum Streptophyta; class Magnoliopsida; order Magnoliales; family Magnoliaceae; genus Magnolia; species Magnolia kwangsiensis. The sequence continues at coordinate 31,673,521 of CM073579.1, read as the reverse complement.
CCATGCATTTTTACTTTCATAAAACAAATGACTGGAAATCAGGTTCAGTGGAATTTCTAAGATCACATTGTGTTTAACAATTGTGAAAATCTTTGAACCGTCCTCATTTCGTTTTTGTTTGGGTTGCATAAAGTAGAGATTTTTAGACTATTCTTGTGAGAATGATTATTTGAAAATTAAAATGGACATTTAGTCACTGTTCTTCTGAGCATAGATTGTTCTTTTGAAATTTCACATAAAGTAGAGATGTATACATTATAGTATGATGAAGTATACATGACAATTATGAATTTTTCTCTTCATCTGGGAATAGACTGTTCTCCTTGGAATCCAGTTATGAATTTTTCATTTGGTTAATGTATATGTATAGACGATAGTTTGATCAATGTGTAGATGATTGTTATCAATGTTCTTTTTATTCATGCTGAAAATAAACTGTTATCATTTGAGTATACAGTTGTGAATATTTCTACTCTTGTGCACATGTATAGATGATATTTTAGTAATTAAAGTGGAGACTTAATCACTATTCTACTGAGAATAGACTGTTCATCTGGATTGTTACATACAATGGATATCTCTGGACTTTTTGCAATAGATTGTTCTTATGAGAAATTATATTCACCTAGTTGTAGTGTTATATTGGTATATCTCACGTGGATTTTCTGTTGTTGGTTTTCAAGGAATCTAGGTTCTTGGCATAATGCATACTCATAAATTTTACTCTATTTCACATTCAGTTTAGACTATTGATTTGCATCAGAATCCTGTTATCTTATGGATGTGTTTTCCAAATCTGGATCCACTTTTGAGGGCTGTAGTGTTTCTCATAATGTTTTTCAATATAGACTAAACCTAAATGATACACTATGGAATTTTAAGACATTGGGTTTGACAAATCTTATTATCTTTCAACCTGTAGCATTTGGGTTTTCTTTAGGTTGCAGAAACTCTATATTTGGTGTAATATTCACCTGATAATGATTTAATTGTAAGTAGTGTTGGAGATTTGTAGACTGTTCTTGTTTCAATAGACTGTCATTTTGAATTGTTACATAAAGTGGAATATATGTGGACTATTTGCAATAGACTGTTCTTCTGAGAAGTTCAATTTACTAAGTTGGAGTGTTATTTACGATATATCTCAGATGGATTTTCTATTGTTGGTTTTCCTTGATATCCAGTTATGAATGTTACTAATTTTTAAAGTACATGTATAGATGATAGTTTGATAAATTCTATCTTCATTTACTACTATCTGTCCGTGCTTTTTTTTTTGTGATAAATCAAATGAGAGAAAATCATGTACTTGGCGTAATGTATGCTCATAAATTTCCATCTGTTTCACATTCAGTGTACACTATGGATTTGCATCAGAATCCTATTAACTCAACTCCTGTTTTCCAAAACTGGAGCCTGTTTTAAGGGCTGATGTGTTTCTCAGTATGTTTTTTAATATGGATTCTAATTTCGATAGACTATTGAATTTTAAGACATTGGGTTTGACAAATCTGATTATCTTTCAACATGTTTCATTTGCGATGTTCATCTCTAGAGAGGTAGCCATGGATATAAATTACGAATCCTCTTTTCTGTTATGTTTCTTTAGTCTTTTGTTTTTCCCCTTGAATTCTTTTTGTTCTTTCTATTTTTTTTTTGGGTTCTCCTTCATGTTCTGAATTTTTGTTTGCCTGCAAATCTAATGAATGACTCATAGGGAAGGCACCACCATTCAAAACATGATGTCCATTGGTGCCTTCAAAAAACTCATGGAATTAGTGAGGCCCCTTTCTCTGGTGAATTCAGGCTTAACCATGTGATTCCTATTAGAAGAAGTATGCTGAACTAGTGTGATGAATACTTGGGTGCACCTTCAGTTTAATACAAGGAATCAAATCAACTTGGGTTATAGAGAGAGGACAGCAAGAGTAGCAGGCTTCATTGATCCAGTATTAAGTAGGGTCATAGATTGTTGATCAAGAGCATTGATTTGATAGCCCACTAGCTAGGCCTTGCCCCAAAATCAGACTGGAACCTGAACCTCAAACGTCATGTACATGTGTATGTTCATTGATATTTTTTTTCCTATTGATGGGATTTCAATGATTGTGGTTTTCTGTGTATCCATAGTAAAATCTCACTCTTATATATATAGGTGCATGCATTTCTTGTAATATAAAGATCTAGTTGAATAGTCTTCCTTTTGCCTTATTTGCTTACTTTAGTCATTTTTCTTATTTTTCTAATTTTATGTTGAGAAGCACATTGTTTTAAATGTTCTTTATTGTTACAATTTTCTTTCCTTTATTTATTTTTACCTATAAGTCTTTTCCTTTTACTGTTTTAATTGAGTCTATGATATCTTCTTCTTTTCTGATCAAGTCCTAACTGGTAGATACTCATTTCTGTGGTTTCTTTCTTTCTTTCCTTTTTTTTTTCTCCTTCTTGTTTTAGGCAAAGCATAATTATCATGATTTCAGCATTTGTCGCTATGTGGATGAACTTGAATTTTTTTCCTCCCCATTCTCATGTACTTGAAATATATATTGGGTTTTTCAATCTCAGTCTTCGATTGTAATATAGAGATCTTTCACAAATACTTCCCTTGTATTTTGTCTTCATTGAAATTCTTTCCCTTTTTGTTGTTTCTTGGAATCTATATGTTATGAATTTCTGATTTGGTTAATCGCAGCATGGTTGCTTTTCCTTGAAGTTTATCTTGTATGGTTTCTCTAATCTCTGGGATCTGTTATACATATCTGGTATGGTTTCGCAATGATCTTGTAGTTAATATTGCACACTCCATTCAATTTTCAAGCCAATAACCTATATGCAAACAACGTCTAATTTACATTCAATGGTGTATGACTGGACTTGCTTATTATGGTCGTTTGTTATTTTATCTGAAAGAATATTTCCAATACATTTTGTTCCATTTTACAGGGAACAGTGTTGAGCACATCGTTCTTGTTCATTACAGAGACGTTTAAGCGGTAAGTTTCTACTCTTCTGTTCATATGGGAAAACAGAAATTTGCTTTATTGTTTGGTTAGCGATAAGATCTATGTGAAATGTACTTGATTCCATAGCTAGGATTAGCGATGAATACTTCCATTTCCACATCTGATGTGTTGCTGCCAATCAGATGATGTTTACAAAATTATGACAGGACATTTGGTTGATATCATTCCAGAATATGCATGTCAGCATGTGCATGTTATCGATTCATAAGTTACAGGAAAAATATGCTTTCAGTTATCAGGATAACTGGTTGATCTTATTCCATCATGTAATATGGAATTACTTGTTTCCTGGTATGTATTAAGTTATGGGCTTGTTTTAGTTTACTTTCTTGCGTTTCAATTCATTTTGGTCCCATATAACCAACACTATCAGATAAAATTTTATGCCATATATCATTTTATTTTAACTCTCTGCCTCCTGCTCTTGCAACATAGACTGGAATGAAGCTGGATTTTCATGTTTCTGCCATATATCTTATTTGTTTTAACCCTCAAACAATTTTCCTTTCATTATGTCTGGATTTTCAATTGAAATCTTTAGCTTCAGAATTTCTTGAAGAGATTCAAATTTGATTGCTGATCGTGAAAAAAATCATGGGATCTGAACTTTTTAACATATAATCATAGTTGAACTTATCCACCATTTAAATTCTTTAATTTTTTGTCGAAGAGGAGATGAAAGTACTTCAGATGTTCCAAAAACCTTCCCATTCAAGAAAACTCAACTTATAACCAGAATCAAATTAAAGGAACGATTGAGTGTTTAAATTGATGGTAATTTTCTAAGCTTGTAGAGTTGGGTTATTCCTCATTTCATGGGAGAAATACTATTAAATATTGTCAATTTGAATATACAAACCTGATATTGTTGGTTATCAGTTGGCGATGGAAAGTGAAGATTCGGGAAAAGATACAGATAGTGTCATAGTTGCTCGGGCGATGATGGCTTGTGTGGCGGCTGTTGAGGAATATTGTTGTGAATACATGTTCAAACAGTCAGCTCGTCATGGAGATGCTAAGCGAGCCAGGTTCATCAACTCTATCATTAGGGCCAATGATCGGGATTGTGTAATGCAACTTAGGATGAATCGAGAGACATTCTTCGAACTATGTACCCAGCTACGCGAGAAGAGAATGTTGCGTGATACTCGACTTGTGAATCTTTAAGAACAGTTAGTTGTTTTCCTACACACATTGGGGCAATGTTCGAAATCGCATCATTGGTTATAGATTCATTCAATTGGGTGAAATGGTGAATCGTCACTTTCACCGTGTACTAGATGCAATTGTATCTATGTACCTTATTTTCGTTAAACAGGTTGGACCAGTGACTCCCTCTGAGACTCGGATAAATGTAAATTGGGCTGCTTACTTTTAGGTATTAATTATGGTGGGTCAGATTTCTATATATGTATTTTTACTTCCCTTCATTCACACCTTTATCCAATGCATCTAGGATTGCTTCGGGGCAATTGATGGTACACACATTTCAGCTCATGTGCTCGTCGGTGACCATGCGAGCTTCCGCAATAGAAAGGGGGTCCTCTCCCAAAATGTATTGGCGGTGTGTTCATTTGATATGAATTTTATATACATATTGGCTGGTTGGGAGGGTTCTGCTTCGAATGCAGGGGTCTTACACAACGCATTGAGTCGATCAAATGATCCTTTGGTTGTCCCACATGATATTAGTTGTTAAGAGATTACCAATCTATTTCATCTACTTAAATTATTTGATTGTTCACTCAATAGGACTTTGATTCAAATGTGTAGAAAAATATTATGTTGTCGATGCCAGATATACACATTCACTCGGTTTTATGGCTCCATATCGGGGCGTTCGATATCACTTACAGGAGTATCGAACCCGGAGAGCACCTACTAACATAAAGGAGTTGTTTAATTACCGACATGCACAGTTGTGTAATGCAATTGAGCATTGTTTTGGTGTTATTAAAGGCAGATTCCTCATCTTGAAGACTGCCATGCAGTATGAATTTCACACACAGGTCCAAATTTTGATAGTTTGTTGTGTCTTACACAATTTCATATGTACTAGACAGGAATCTCAAGAAGAGATGGAATATGCTGGAATATCTGTAGTTGATGGGGAGAGTAACCCAACGCCTCATGAGGTATCAACGAACGACGAGCGACAATGAAAACTGCGAGCATCTCAGCGTGAAAAGGATGCTTGGATTCGCGTGCATGATGATATTGCAACCAGAATGTGGGCGGATGTGTAGCAAAATAGTAGGAGTAAATAATTGATCGTAATTTCGTGTTTTAAATTCCATGACTTGATGTTATTTACTTTCACAAAATGTTACATACTTGACAATGGATTGTAATCTTCCAACTTCTGACTAGATCGATTCATCATATGGAGATACCAGATGATGATTTTGTTAATCCTTCTTTTGAAATAGTTGTCATTCTTATAATTATAGTTGACATTTGCAAATCATCATATATACTTGATATTTAGGTGGTATGGCAAACAGGATGTCTAATGATCCATCGACCCTAACACAATCACCGGTCAAGACACCAGTGGTACCCACACGATGTTCCCCACACACAAAGACAGTGAAATCCCTAGCCAAGCCTGCGTCCCGAGCCCCAAAAATGAAATGGACTCTCGATATGGATCAGGTTATGATCGACATATTTTTGGAACAAGTTGCATTGGGATGCAAGGGCGATAATGGTTTCAAATGTGAGGCGTACCAAATTATCGCCAAAGCCGTGACAAAGCTTACCAATATAGTCCTCAAGTGACAGAATGTGTCGAACCAACTAAGGTATTACAAGTGGGAGTACATTGCAGTGAAGGATATGCTGACGGCTAGCGAGTTTGGATGGGACAGTGAGCGGATGGTGGTGACGGCTCCTGATGAAGTCTGGGAAGAATATCTTAAGGTATGATTTTCGAAATATAAAGTGGAGATATTCGCATCAGTATTTACTTCTTATTGTACTTACAAATGCTCAATGTACAATTGCAGTCTCATCCACATGCTGAAAGACTACGCGAGAAATGGATTAAGAGAATGGATGATCTTGTAGTTATCGTCAGTTCGGATCAGGCAATGGGACGAAGAGAATGGATGATCTTGTAGTTATTGTCGGTTCGAATCAGGCAACGGGACAATATGTACAGAGCAGTAGGAGTATGGCTGCATCAGCATCATCATCTCATCTTCAACGAGAACTTAATGATGCATGGAGAGAGCTGGATGATGATATCAATGATACAATTGACCTGTCAGATGATTTTGTCATAGACTTCACAGGGACCATCCCATTTTAGCCAAACAGTTCTTCGATGGGACAACGCGGATCATGTGGCACTCCCACTCACATAGTTGAATCCGATGCTACTCGAAGTGGGAGTGCAATAAGGAAACGATCGCGCCCTCCTAGTCCCTGTGAAGTACTCGGGGCCTCTCTGTAGACCGTTGCCAAGTCAATGCTGAAATTTGGCCTCGGCAAGTCGGTGAATTGCACTTCGAAAGTACTTGATGTACTAGAAGAGGTCCAGGGCTTGACCAACTCAGTGTTTTTTGAGTTGGTCATCTCTTAAGTAAGGACCTAAGTGTTGCATTGACTGATTGAAGAAAACACTTCATGACCACTTTGGTGATCGAGGTGTCGAATCTATCTAAGGATTTAAAATCTTTGGTTATATTTTTTTGGTTGTTGGTTGTTGGTATGTAATAACTTTGATATACTTAATTTTCTAGATTTATTTTTTTGGACTGACAAATATGGTGGTATATACATAGTATATACCAATATGACTTATGCAATGGTGACAACTTTTATGTAATTAACATCTTTTATATGGTTTCACATACATGCATTAGTAAGTTTATTTTCTTAAGATAGATAAGACCACACAATCCGCTTGCTTGGAAGGGTACACACTTACAACTGAAATTTTGTTGTCATTTAGTACGTCTATTTGTACTTTATGATGCTACTTGATAGGACGATACTGTATGTAAACTTCGTTTGCGAATTTCTATTCCAAATCACGAATCCCATGCCAATTAGGTCCATGTCATTGCAGATGAAAAAGGAGAAGTATTACGTCATCTTGGTGGGACGTAGGCCTAGAATATACATGTGTTGGGACGACGCTTGGATGGAGGTGGAGAGCTTCAGTGGAGCGAGACACCGCACATTCAGGAACTGGAAAGAAGGACTTGCATGCTTAGACGGTCACTTCAGTAAGGCATGTGCACCATCGAGACCTTATACAGAATCTCATGCGGTTCAGTTGCCGCATTTTCTGATGAGCTGGACATTCGCCATTCTTCGTCTTCGTCCATCCGACAAATGATGTAGACAGCATAGGCGACACAGGCCATGGTTTCTAGGGCCAGGTTGACTAATGATCTTCCCCCATCAGATGGAGAGATATTTTGTGCTCTTCTAGGTGGTGTTGGTGTCCTTTTTCTTGTCATCCTTGTTATTTTTAAATTCTAGCCCAACACAAATGACTGTAACTCTTTATATGTCACTTATTTCTTTTCCTCTCTTTTTCCTGCACAACTTATGTTTGACATTGTCTTTTGTTTCTCATGGTTTCATATCTCTTTTTTGAACTGCCATATATTTTTTAGGATCTATCTGTATCATACCATTATCACATGATGTGGTCCATGTGGATACGTGGACATGTTCTATGGTGATAGTGATATTGATTGAATAAACTAGATATTAACGACATTGATGAGACATACTTCAGTGGGCCCTATATAATTTTATGACCCGAACAAGCTATGGGCATGTCAAGGTAAGCGACGGGACTTGCTACTCCCACTGACACCAGGCAATGGTTGGTGTTCAGGCTCTGTGGGCCCCACCTCAATGTATGTGTTTCATCCATGACGTTTGTCTTATTTTGCGCATCGTTATACGGTGTGATTTTAAAAATTAGGTATATCCGAAAATCATGTAGACCACATAACAAGAAACAGTGTTGAATGAGGGTTGACCTTTAAAAACACCAGTGGGGTCCACATGCAGTTTTTGATACTTGATATCTGTGTTTTATATCTCCATTTGGGCCTATATGGCCTAATGAATAAATTTGATGTGAAATTATCTAGTAAAATAATGGGCTTGTTGTTATGTCTTAATGTGGTGTGGTCCACCTGAGATACGTAGCCCTCTAATTTTTGGGATCACGGTGTAAAATGATATGTCAAAATGGATGAACGGAATGGATGAAACATTTACATCATGGTGTGGCGCAGTGAGCACAGACCACCAGCCATAGAGTTGATGGCAGGGGATGTATGCAATCCATTTCCTGGCGCGAGATGGTTATAACCGTCCTATCCAAATAACGTTAACACAAGTATATCAATCCCATGGATGGCATGCAATCCCATGCTCGGCCAAACACTATGTCCATGCATTCCCAAGAGTCATCCGCCGTCCAAACATGCCACTAGTTGGGCCACTGGATATAGCAATCCAGTGGATTGCATGTAATCCACTGATGCACCCATTTATGACCTTGAAAGCCATGCAATCCACCCTAATACAACCCACTCCCATCTAATCAGCCCGTCCAAACACGCCCTAAAACTTTTGGGTTACAGAAGTTTTGTATCAGTTTGATATTTGTGATTTACCTTCGTCCACATACGTGTGACGTCATCAATAGGTTGCATAGTTAATGAACATTATGGTGGGGCCCAGGACTTTTTAATAGTAGGCATTTAGTCTTTGCGATTTCGTGTGGGGTAGTTCACCTTAAATTTTTATCTATTTTATTTTTGGATACGGTAGACAATGGTCCTTATAAACTAAACCAAAACCTTAAGCCAAATCCAACATGAACCCAAGTCTCTATCTAAGTCAAGTCATTACCTAATCCAAGTCATACCCAAACTATTACCTAATCTAAGTCATACACAAGTCATTTCTAAGTCAAAGCTTTAAAATCAAACCTTAAACCGCTTTCTAGGCACCAACGAGCCAGTTGGCTAAATTGCTGAGATAAACAATAAATGGAGGTAATCCGATTATTGCCTTCTCCCGGATATGTGCCCCAAGTTACAGTTGTTACTCCCGTAAAAGTTAACTATGATAGGACCTGCTCAACCCTAGATTTCCTGCTATTTATCATTTTACCCATAAGAAAGTGCGATGTGGCATCTCACTTCCCTCCACCAATCATAGATGACCACATCATCATTTATCCTTCATAATCCCCAGAATTACCAAAAAACATCCCAATGAGCTATAAATACTACCATCCTCTCTTCATTTTATACCAAGCAACTCTCACAAAGAGAAGGAGAGTGAAAGAGGATGGGGTAGAGGGGGAGTAAGTGTAACACCCCATACTTTTCAGTACTTGGGTGTTACCATGTAGACATAGATGTTTATCCATAAATTTGTGTCATGGATCACTGGGTGCATCTTTTATTAAGTTTAAGTCACTCAATGTTGAAACCTGTCGCATAACCAAATAATTCAACTATCTGATTCTGGTAACAACCATTAAACTTCTTCTTGAATCGACTAAAAACCCTTAGGAACCTTGAGGATCAAATCTAAAGATGATTCCACCGCTGAATTGATGGGAATCCACAAATAGGACTCAAATCAAGTTGTGGGACCCACCTAAAGTATAGATCTGCCTCATTCATAGGTGGATGCCCTAATTCAAGGTAATAAATCGGATGGACAAACTAGATTTGTCAAAGACATCGCTATAGACACCACAAAAGTGAAGTGTGTGCATGATGGCGCATGCACCTGCAGCACACCAGAACTGGGCGTCATCCCAGTAAAATCGAAAAAAATGAGATTTCTCTCATCCTTTCTAACTTTTCCCACCCGATCCAGGATTCGAATGAATGGCGTCCACTGCTGTGATCGGTGGGCCACCTTCATCGACAGCATGAAAGATCTGAACTGTCCATCATCTATGGCCCTCAAATCCGGTCAAACCAATAGATGTCCAACACGCTAGTGCAACTATGTGTGTGTGGACAAGCTCGTGCATAAGAAAAGTTGCGCAGGAGTAATTTCTTGAAATGGAAAGCCATTTCCTTGCTGAACTGGCGATCCAGGTGCCGAACCTTCTTACCATCTTAGCCATCCAAGTCCAGGAATCTCAGCCCTCTATTTTGACTCTGTTTTAAGGTTTGATTCACTAGTTCAAGATTTCATCCGCGACCGAGGATATCAAAACCCATTGATATGCGGGGATAGTTGTAATGGTAGTGGGTCCCACAGTGATTAGGAGACCCATCTGATCCATCCAAAAGCTATGGATCTAAGGATGGGGCAATGGATCAGAAATCGCCCATCATCTTCTCCAACTGATTAGAAAACCCACCGACTGGGGATGGGCCATTTACGCTAATCTAAAATGTCCATGTTGTGGATCATGGTGTCCAAAGTCTAACAGTGACATTGGATTGCAGCCATGTAAACACGATTCGAATGTACCATCCCAAGCTCTTGCAGTTGAGAGTCGCTAACCCATGACTAATCTCTGATTAATTGGATTCAAACCATCTAAAAATAGGTTAATAAAGACCTATAAAAGACTATATTTTAGGGCAGTCTTGTCAAAATAGGAAGTGAAAGAGGAGACGTCGTCGCATTAAGTTGACTCACCCGAGCCAAGAGTACAGGTCGGGTCGGGATTCTTGCTATGTCCAAAGAGAGAGAGGAAAGGAGAAAGATAAGGAGAAGAAGAACGAGAAGAAAAGCAGGGTAGGATCGAAGGTCGAAGTCTGGACCAGCTTGTGGGCCGCTGTCAAGTCGACTGGACTTGATTCACTAAGCTTGAGTTGGATCAACTCGGTTCATGCCATGCGTCGAGGGCCAAGTTTAGACCATGTCTGGCAGAGTCAAGACTCGCTGGCATGACTCAATCCAGTCCCTGAGTCATCGTCCAATCTCTGATTTGGCTCAAGGCAACCTTGGACCTCAAGAGAGAAGGAGAAAGGCGGGGAAAGAAATAGAAGGAAGAGAAGAAAGGAAGGAGAGGAAGATGTCAGAATGGGTCAACTCACTGAGTTGAGGGTAGGACGAGTTAGGGTCTCTTGTCGAGTTTTGGGCTCGACTCGGTGTGTGGTGACTCAAGTAGGTTTGGTCTAATCCAGCCACCCTGTTGGACAAGGATCAAGTTAGAAGAAATGTGCGGGGAAGATGCAAGAGAGAGAGAGAGAGAAGCAAGGTTTCGTTGTTTGCCTCCAAGTCGAACTGTCTCATGACCAAACTATGCCGAGTTAGGCCAATCACAAGACGAGATTGGTCGCGTTAGCGGCATTGCATCAGGTAAATACCCCCCCTATGTTTTCATTTATTCAGTACAAGTTTGTAGCATTTTCAAGTTAATATAAAGGCTTGTCGTGTTGACTTAGTGAGACATGGTGAGATTTAAATCAAGTTTGGGTTCAACCAACCAAGGACCCTTGTTGATGTCGAACTCAAAATGCAACATGCTAAATTTCTATAGACTCATCTCCGAGTCAGACTAAATCGCATCAAGTCGAACCAAGTAAAATTAAATCTATTCCATTTTGACTTGAGTAGTAGACCTCTAATCATCTCTATGTGGAGATTTTAATGTTATAATAATCTCTAGTATAAGTTTAGTTTTAAGATAGAGTTAGGTCTTAATTCCAATTCTTATACAACAATTGTGGGATAATCTAAGATAATTGGATGATATTCATGAATTAGTGATTGGAATTGATCTCAAAGTCATCCGCAACTTATAAACATCATTTGACAAAAGGAGAGTCCATACTCAAAGGTGAGGGTCACCTTTCAAGCTTTTCTACATCCTCATAGTTTGATTAGTTCATCTATTTCACTGATTGCCTATTATAATATTCAGTGAAAATGATGATAAATGTTAGTTCATATTTGAGTGATTCTTCATAAATGATTGATCATTGGATTTATATTCAAGTATCTAAACATGTTATAGATCTCAAATATCCATATTTTGGTTTTAAATGTACACTTTATATGTGTAAGTGTAATTGATATTGTACACGGCTTATTTTACTACTTGTGATTACTTGATGGTATTTTTGGAGGTCCTTGAACTAGTGGTTGTTTTGTCTAATAGATTAAATGAAATTTTGTTGTGGACTTACCATCTAGTGGATCATTTATGCTAAATAGCTTTTGGGGATAATCCCATTTCATCGCATCCATAAATGGAATATTTTCCCCTTGTGGCTTTGATGGATTATTTTCATACAATCTTGCGATGGTAAGTTCCACTTGTTGAAGTACAAATGGGTACTAGTTGAAGAGGTTACCATTAAACATCCTAGTCGTTGAAGTCCCATGAGTTAAGAACGGTGGTATGGGACTAGAGGTGTACACGAGTCGAACCAAGTCGAGCTTGGCACAGCTTGACTCGACTCGCCCATGCGTTGACCCCAGCTCGAACTTGACTCGACTCGTCCACTAGCTGACCCTAGCTCGAACTCAGCTCGGATCGCTCTTCGAGCCTGATAGGCTGGCTCAGCACGGTTCGGTCAACAGCTCGGGCCATTTCGAGCTGAGTTCAAGCCAAGATCGAGCCTCTACGCCATTTTTTCAAACACATGGAGTGCACCTTCAATTTCTCACAGAATGTAAAACAACAACATCGGTTTACTGGTATTTCATCAAACACTCAATAGGCAACATAAAAATTAAGATACAAGGGTATTTTTTTTATATACATACCTTCCTCACCACTAGCCGACACTTCATTAAGTCGTTTAATCAAACACTTGTTGAGCAACATCAATATCAAAATAACCGAGTCACCGAACTGGTTTGATCTGAGTTTGATTCGAGTTGGGGTTCAATCCAAGTCAAGTTGAGCTCGGGCAAGCTTGAAATTTTTTTGAGCTCAAAAAATCAGCTTGAACTCAGTTTGGAACTAAGTCAAACCAAGTTTTTTCGAGTCAAGTCAAGAGAGCTCACCGAGCTAACTCGATTCATGTACAGCTCTATATGGGATACTATGTCGAATTGTTGGCCTATGCTGGGTGACGAGTCTCTCAGAGTGACCTTTGAGTTGTCTTAAAATGGTTATTTGCAATTGGAGTCATAATGGTTAGGCTAATCATGCATTTCATTACATGCAAACTTTACCGGGTAGTCGATTGAAGAGGCGGAGTTTTCTTGGGTCACTAAGGGTTGTACCGCAGAGTATTCTATTGGGTTATCCTAAGTTATCGTCACGTATATTCAACTACTATGGGTTGTCCTTTTCGCATGGACTTTTTGAGTGCCTAGTCCTCTTTGGGCGTATCATAGAGTACTCCATCATGAGGCTAGATCGCCTTGGGTATCCTCATTGCATGGTCTTCTTCAAGTGACTAGTTTTCCATGAGCATACCTTGAGTACTTTTTCGGACGGCTAGTTCTCCTTGGGCAACCTCTTTGCCAACTGGATGAGCATCCCCATGTCTGTAAGCATGTGCATGCATTCATGTATTTAAACAAGAATATTATTATGAAATTCATTTAATGTATGTGTATCTAGTGAACTCTGTCTTATTACTATGATGGTCATTGTGAAATACACATTATAGATTGTTCCTGACAACTATGCCTAATTATCATGGTGTTTTAATAAATCTTGGGGGTTATATCTCACTATGATAATCATTGACACAATCAAAACACATTCAGTGAGTACAGGATATGTGGATTATATACATGTTGACTCGGGTGGGAGCATAGAGAGCTTGATGATCATACGGCTCTGATTTCTAGTTTACTTTCATTATTTACTTGTTTCAATTTTTGGTCTTGAGATACTAGATTGTATAAGTCTTCGAGCAATCACTTGAATATTTGGATATGTATATTTAGACTTCTCTTTATACTTAATTTATTTCTCTTCCGCTAAACTGCTAACTGTATAAAAGAAAAGAAAAAAATATATACGTGAAATTGGGCTATCTTAGAGGTTAACACTCGGATTTTGGGAAAACGAGTAGTATATTTGAGTTTCGAGGACCGAGGGATTACAGTAAGTGAGTGAGAGTGAGGAGTGTTGGCGTCCTCAAGCTCCCATCTTCTTCAGGCCTCCTTTTGCCTCCTACTCCCCTTCCTTAGCCTCCTAGTCCCACTTAGGTCAACCCTTCCAACCATAGTGCAACCAAACCTCCAAGCCATTTCAAGTGCAAGCTTAAGATCATACCATCATTATTAGCATTTATACTTCGTCGATCACATCATTACTTCTCTTCTCAACCCCCTACTTCTCTAGATCGCCATTAAATGTATAATCTATGACTTTCCAAAACTTCAAATCTTATCGCATCAAAAACTTATGGTAACTTAGTCCTCTTACATAACATTCTAGCATCATCTCTTTGAACGTATGTTCTATGGCTTACCAAAATTTCAGACCCTGCCACATCAAAAATCAGAGTTTACCTAATTCCATTTTAATACTTTACATCCTATTATTTTATCCCCTAAGATCAACTTACTACACGAAGTAGAGACTATACACCCGTATGGGTAGAGATGGTGCCGAACACCTTCCCTCTCTATAACTGAGATCCTTTACTCAGAATCTCAAGTTGCAGATCAGGAGTTAACTTAATATAAGAGAGTCTTCAAATTCTCTGGCTTTTATAGATTCTGCAGGTTCTAACCGATTGCAGGATTTTGCCCTTTTTGGCTAGTAGCGACTCCAAGTCTACTACATTATAAATCCAAATCATTCCATACACCTTCAAAACAAAGATAAAAATGTGTGGGTGCCGATATCTAACGTTCACATGAACTTGCCCTAAAATGAGCTAGAAAAATAGATAAATGGTATGGATATATAATAAATACATGGAGGTGGGCCCCATAATCCCCAAGACATCATAAGCCAATTAGATATTGAGTATTTATGGAGTTCACTGTGATTTATGCATTTTATCCACTCTTTCCAACCATTTTACCAGATAAATTTAGGGCTTGATCCTAAAAATGAAGCATATCCAAAGCTAAAGTGGACCACACCATAGGAACGTGTGCACAGCTCCAGTGGATCCCTGACTCTAGAGCTTACTTTAATCTATTTTACCTACATCCATGCCATCCATTCATTTTGACACCTAATTCTAGGATGCGATATGAAGGGAGCGAATGAAATAACGAGAGCAGATGAGGTGAGACCTTGGATTAGAGGTGGGCATCGAGTCAAGTCGAACTGGATTGGATCCAACTCGACTCGATCTGAAACTTTCAATGCACTGACCTGAACTCGATCCGATCCCGGACCGAGTCTAGGTCCTCTGACTCAATTCGACCCATTGCACTGCTGGTCTAACCCGAACCGAGTCTGACTCAGTCAGGGAAACCGAGTTGGATAGAATTGGGTATGGATCGAATCAAATCTTATTTTTTTTATGCAGTGTGGTCGACTTAGTCTTTGGATCTGTCTTATTTTTTTGCTAAAGCCTTAAGACGAGCTCGCCAAATGGATGGACGGTTTGGATATAACACATACATCATGATGGGAACCATTGATGTTTTATTTAAACTAACCTGATTTAAATGATTTTAAACTCATAAATATACGAATCAAATGTAGATATGGTACGTATTACGAGATCATTCCCACGAGGACTGGTTGTCACAATTTGAAATTTATGATTTTTCTTAACTATTCCAGCAAATAGTATAGCGAACTATAACACAAATCTATGAAAAATAACTGAAAGCAATAAGGAAAATTCAATCAAGGAGAATACTAGGACTTTCGAATCTATCCCTAATTATCATAACTCTTGTTTTACCTGTTGATTCACCCTAATTCAGATTGATATAAAAATAAATAAACCACACTCTATGTCCTTGGTCGGGCACACAGAATGTATAATCCCTTAAAGCATAAGGATCATATCTTTCCATCCATGGTCAGACATGAAGAGATGTAGATTCATATTGCTTTCTCTATAGGAAAACCTGCTCATGGTCAGAAACAAGCACCTAGAATAAGATTCCAAACAATATCCACATCTAGACTTTGGTTCAGCTCATAAAATGGAAAAGTACAGAAATTTTAGTTAAGCACACTAGAGAAAGAAACAAATCAATCAAATTAGATGAATTCAACACATACAAGAGTTACTCAAATTAGGGGCTTCATCTCAGCCCTAGCTAAGAGATTAGTAA
The DNA here is from genome assembly GCA_037074715.1 of Magnolia kwangsiensis. Lineage (NCBI taxonomy): Eukaryota > Viridiplantae > Streptophyta > Magnoliopsida > Magnoliales > Magnoliaceae > Magnolia > Magnolia kwangsiensis. Next base: position 31,657,316 of record CM073579.1, on the reverse strand, counting down.
TCCATAAAATCAATTATAATGAAGGAAAAATAAATTTTAAACAATAAGAACATCCTTCCCCTCTCTCTCTCTCTCTCTCTCTCTCTCTCTCTCTCTCTCTCTCTCTCTCTCTCTCTCTCTCTCTCTCTCTTCTCTTTCTTCTCTTTCTTCTCTGGATCTCATTCTCCCTTCTCTCTCTTCTTCCTTCTCTTTCCAAGCTCTCAGGATCTCACCTCCCCTTGCTGCTAAAAACTCCCTTTTATAAGCAATGAAGGTGGTCAGCTGCTGGAGTTGATGATATAAGTGCACATGGGAAACTTTTACGCAGCAAACAGAGACTTTTTGGAAACTCCTTATGCAGCAAACATCAAAACATGAATCTGAGCATCCTTTTCGAAATCCACTGCATCCAATGTATTCTTCTTGAAAAAACAGTCAAGAATGGCTGGTTTTAGATTAGATTCGGTGTGGCACACTGAATTTCTTAAACTACCGTCCGAATTGCGTTTGCACGGTGAAAAACCGATCTGTTGCTCTTCTTCAAATTCATTCTCTTGGTGAGGAAAAGAACCATCTGCTTGGAAGTTTGGACGGTTTGGATCAATGATATGGCGACGATTGAGATCACAGAATGGCCACGGAGGGCCGGACGTGTGAATGCATGTCCCTGCGTAAACAGGGACGCTATGTGATCACATAGCAACTCTTAGCAATACAATCATGCATTGGGAAAATTCACAGTTGCATTAGAATTTTATAAGCAACTACCCATAATGACTTATACAAACCAATGTCCCAATACTTACAATTACAAAATGAGACAACATCGCATGTGAAACTAGATACATTATAACAAATCTTAGGCTATAAAATCACATAGCAACTCTTAGCAATACAATCATGCATCCTTAACGATTTTATCCCACTCCTCATCAATATGAACATGAATATCAATTGGGCCACTTGTGCTACCTGTATAATTATATATTTGATGGATGAATAGCCAACTCAATGTGAATTTTCTCAAGATTATACACCACCGCCTTAACTAAGCATAGTTAAAAACAACATGACAATCAAAAAAATATATGATGTAGTCTTTTTAAATGCATGGATGCATAAATGCATATTGACCTGGGGATGCTCATCCAGTCAGACTTGGGCTCGTCACCCATGCAAAAGATCGGTCACTAGCGTAGCATATCTCGTATAACATAGTGACCAAGTCATTGTACATATCTCGTACATAGGTCGATAGTCGATGGTCTGAGAGCTAGTGAAACGATACCCCACTAAACCTAAGGGCACATGCTACAGCATCCAGAATTAGTCACCCATCATCGCTAATATATTATGAATGCATGCTTAATCAAACCATTATTATTTCAATTACAATCAGCCAGTTTGAGTAACTCAATGGTCACTACAGGAGGCTCATCACCCAGCATAGGCCGACAGTTCGAGCATAGTTGTAAGACCCGTATCCTAATCCGCACTGTTCCGTTGATTTTCGCGACCCTTCTCATCAAATTCTGACAATCCGCAACTTATAATTGACGTTGCGCACGACCGTAAGTCGTATCCTATTCATTTGAGCCGGCTTAATCCGAGACTTGTATCGTTGCGACCGCACCGTCACCGCGGTTCCAACGCCGCAACTCACGCACCGATCCGATACCCAGACGATGAGATACGGACCCACGTTCAGTTCGAACAAAAACACCGCGCGTTGCAAATCCCAAGGAATCTCTACAAAGTGTCCCATCAATCACATCAATCAATCCCATCAATCACCTCTCATGTCAAGTACAAGCACCCATACTTCCTTTCTCCACAAGTCAAGCAACCACCCAAGTCAACTAACACATCACTTCACCCATCACTCACCTCACCCATCACTCACCTCACATCACTCCATCTCTCATTAATCACACCTCTCTCTCTCATTTCTCAACACTCCAACTCCAAGCAAGAGAGAGCTCACGTCCAAGCTCTCTTCCATGAGAAAGAAGTGATTTTAGTGGCCCACTTCCCATCTCCAAATCCCATCATCCTAGCCATCCATTTCCCATCTCCACCATCAAAGTGAAGCTCTAGGTGACCGGCTATCCAACGGGCCAAGAAGATCAAGAGGTGGGTGCCTCCATAGGGTAGTTTTACTTGTTTTTGTGGTGGACCAAGTGAGGCCCACCGATCAATGGTGTGGATCTCACTTGGGACCCTAAAATGTGGCCGATGGACCACTTGGATCATCATGATCATTCCATGATGGGGCCATTCTCCATGGACCCCATCATGATGTTCATTTTCATTTAGAAAGGTCATCTAGACCGTCCATATCGGTGGAGAATGGATCTCCACCGTTGATTTACATTTTCAATGGTCCCATGTGCAAGGGATCCTTTTACTTTAAAAATTTTCTTGTAAGGGAGGGCCCATAATGACGGGGTCCCTCCATCACAAGCCGTGTCCCACTCTCCATCTCTCTCTCTCTCTCTTTTATTTTATTTTATTTTATTTTATTTTATTGTATTTTATTGTAATAGGAGGGTGTAGCCCACTTGAATGAATCCCACTTGAGATATTCTATTTTATTCAAGTGGGGCCCACCTTGGCTGTTACTCCCATGCCACCCATCAGTGGGGCCCACTTCATCAGGGCCTTCCATCTTAAAGCAACAAAAAAAAAAAAAAACTTTAAAACCGTCCGGACGCTGGACGTTTTCAAGAAAGAAAGAAGGAAAAAGGGGGGGGGAAAACCTTTTTGGTGGCCCACTTGCATAGGCCCCACCCTGATGTTTAAGTCCGATCCAAGCCGTCCATCCTCTTGTCCATATAGCTTTAACCGTCAAATAAAAGAATGGGACTGATCTGAATATCTTGTGGGCCATAGCAAGGGAAACATTGGCCGTTACCATTGAATAATTTTCTGGTATTTCTATGCTACCAAAAAAATTGAACTTCGGACTCATTTCAATTGTTACGGGCCCCTGAAACCAATGGACGGGGTGGATCTGTTGGATGTGGGCCCCAAATGCCAAAAACCCCAAAAATGAGGGTTTCCATTTTTTCTTTAAAAATTTGTAAAGAGGCTAAGCCTCTGACGTGCAGCAGAGGCTGCAGCAGGCGGGCGGCGGGCTGACGTGCAGCCACCCACGGCTGCTGCCGTGGGCCCCACCATGATGTATATGTGAATCCACGCCGTTCATGAGGTGGTCCCCTCCTCAGGTGGGCCCCCCTCCTAGTTTCAACCAAATCCAACGCTCGGGTGGCCCACATCATATGAAACAGTGTGAATTGAGTGTCTATCATTGAACTCTTTTGTGGGCCACAGAAGTTTTGTATAAAGATGAAATTTGTGTCTTCCTTTCTCTCAGGTACGTGTGACCTGGTCAACTGGTTGGATGAAAAATATATGCTATGGTGGGCCCCACATGGGACCCACAGTGATGTGGTGTTTGCAATCCACCGTCCGTACGGATGGTGGAGCCCACTGTACATATGTGTGGGTGTGCGTGTGTGTATGCGTGTGTGTGTGTGCATGTGCAGATATATATAACAATATATATATATATATATATATATATATATATATATATATATATATGTACATATAATATTATATCACATATAATTTTGTATATATGTATACATATATTGTTTATAAATTATATATTAAACATAATATGATTGTGATGGTGGGCCTTCATGTGACCCCCGCCATGATGCATATGTTGCATCTAAGCCGTCCATTTATTGGTTGTTGTAAAATTATTTCATGGCTTGTGCCAAAATGAACTAGATCTATGGTTCAAATGGGCCACCATGGTATGTGTATAGGGCCGTGTTGACCCATTCTTGGCCATTCATTTAGGCCCACCTTGGTGCACATCTAAGACCATGGGATTAACCCCATTTGGCATATCTAAAGCCCATGGGTTTCGGCCCATTTGATATATACAATGCCCATGAGATCCGACCCACTTATTCTATATAAGGCCACAGGATCTAAGCCCATTTGGTACGTATAAAGCCATGGGATCAGGCCCATTTGAAGTGCATGGGGCGCAAATGGAATGGCCCATTGGACATATTTAAAACTCATGTGTGTAGTCCCACTTTGATGTATTTCATGGCCCATAAGTCATAGACCATTGCAATGTACATAAGGCTCCTTGGCAAGGCCCATTAACGTAGTCATTTGAAGAATGTAAGGCCCACGCAATTCGGCTCATTTGATATATCCAAGGCCCAGGGATCGAGGCCCAATGGATGTCCTTAGGGTCCATTGTAATGTACGTCTATCATGGATCGTGAAATGATATTTATGGTAAGTCGTGCCTAGAAAACAATGTTGGTTTGACGTCCACATTGTATGTACAATGTTGGTTAAATGTCCGCATTGTAACTTTCTTTAGGGCCCATTGACAGGTCAATAACCGTTGCTATTCATTGCCCCATAACATGCTTAGAATAATCTCATGACTCATGCCCATACGCATCATATGTATGCTTGATATGAGTAATGACTGATCATAGTATACGCCATTGGGCAGACCATCTATGGGGCTGGTTATGTGACTGAGCGCCCCACATGATCGCGCAGTACGCGCTGGATTGCTGCATGTTTTGACAGCGTGATTCATGCATCTCGCATACGTATGACTTGATCACTGCATGCCCTAGCGACATCAGGGCCGTGGCTCCACAGGTACATTGTGGATTGCCGTATTGGACACCGAAAATGCATATTCTAGCACTGTGGGCACTTAGGATGTCCTTGGGTGAGAGTCCCAGAACCTTTTTGGTACCAGGAGATGCTCCAACGTCTAGACCGAGTGGATACACGAGCGCCCGAGTGCCGAATACCAGTAGGCCGCGTCTCCCACTGTGTCGTGGTCGGTTGGAAGGGGGTGTGGCCTTATCCGCCTGAGTGAGAGGGCTATAAGCTAGGCTGAGTTTGACTAGCTCGCAAATGAGTCCGCTATCGACGAGCCGGGTAGGTATTGGCATACTACTGGTCAGGCGGATAGTGAGGTCTTATCCGCTTGCTTGACTGTGCAGCTAGGGAGGTGGCAGTCTCTGCATGTGTATTGGACCCCAGTGATACCCAGAGAAGAACTGTACTGATATACGCAGTTGAGGAGTACCGACTTGCTTGGATTGCATTTCGCATATGACATTTGGCTATGTAGGCCTTGCATTGCATCGGTGTGGCCGATGGCATTCATATCTCGCATCATGCCTTGCATTACACAGCCTTGGTATATTTATGGACTTACTACATACTTCCGCATTGTTCTGATACTGTACACTTGGCGTTTGCCTTACGCACACACTTACACCACCCTCTAAGCTTTTGTAAGCTTATGCACGATAGTTGCGTGTAGGTAGCGTTGGACGACAGCAGCGCTGAGACAGGAGTGCACATCAGGACCTTTTGGAGCTTTTTGATCACCTTGTATTCCCCTTTCTGCATTGTACTTAAAAATTGTTGTTATAGTGGATATGTGGTGATGTTGTTTTGTGACTTGGTTATGTCTGTGGTTATGCTCCTTTACAAAAAAAAAATTTCTGAAAATCCTCCTTGTAGGATCCCAGGATCGGAATCTGGCATTAGATTATCAGAAGCCGAGAATGGGGCACTACGGAGGCTGTCGACACCGGATTCGGCAATCGGGATTCATGTGAATCCGATTTTCGGGTTTGGGGCATGACAATAGTGTCCCATGACCACCAACCCCAGCTCATGAGGTTTCCCCCATCTTAGGATATTTAATGGATGCCCATCAACCAGTGACCAATCAAATTCAATAAGTAGAGATTACCATCACATGGTTATAGGCCATCGAAGCCACGCACAACCATTAAAACATAGGACAGATATTAAATCGCAGCTGTAAAAGATGCTCGAAACATTAAATTGAGACGGCAAAGGGGTCAAGTAAGGTTAAATCAGAGCAGCTAAAGAAGTCATTTCTAAGCCACTTAAATTGTATGACCTATGGATGGTAAATCCCACATTAATGTTTCATGTCCCATATAACCTCCAAATCAAGGGTCCATTTCTTACCATACTCCATTTTGTTACATCTTTAGTGTGGGTTCACATACACAAGAGGGCTTACCCACTATAAAGTATTGTGAATATAGATCTATAAGTGACTTATAACAATTCATGTAAAAGCATATGGCTATAGCATGACAAACATAAGTTAAGCATAATAATCACAATAGCCCATGATGTGAACTGTCAATTGAAATGAGAGTTATCATGTAAGTAACTATCACATGCAATCATTGTTCACAACTATCAACCATAAATCAGATACAAATCATGTCTTAAGAATTCATACTAATGTAAGAGGTTGCATGCTATAGATAACAATTTTGATTCTTAATAAATACTATAACATAAACTAATTTGGAAAAAGAAAGCTTAAGAGGAAGAAATCATCACCTTATGTTTTGAACCGCCTACGTCATCGCTAGGAGGTGTGTACGCCCTTAGAGTCGAACCCTACCACAAATCATGAACTTGTACAATTAGATCCCAGTTCTATTCACTATCTAGGGTTATGATCATAGCCTAGGGTTTGAATTATTTGCTTTTAAGTTTTTAATATAGAATTAGGGCTTTGTCCTAGGGTTTAATTCTAGGCTTAGATTTACGGTTCAAGTGCTAATTGATGTACTTTTGACTATAACATTAATAATATTAATAATTTCATGGTGATCATTAACATTAAGAAATAATTAATATTATTTGATGTGATATTAATAACCACTGTTATGAAAATAAATAGTATGCTCTACTATCAATAATAATATTTAAGAGCGAAGAATAAAACACTTATATTTAACAATTACAATTTTTCTGTAATAACCAACATTAGTATAGGTAATTTACTAATGGTTAATCATGTTTAGTATTTTATAATCCTGACAATGATAATATTTTAGAGTAATAATATAATATAATATCTAATATTTGTAACTTTATTTATAACAACTAATATTAACGTAAATTGCCTATTAATGGCTAATCATGTCTATATTAAAAATTATTATGATATTAGTAACAAGGATAATAATTGTAAATCGAAATGCTTCTAGTTTGGGAAGAACGTGTCAACTCACCATAGTCAACTTGATAGCTCGACCCGACAACTTCACTCAGCCTCGATTCGAGCTCTGAGCTCTAATGCAAATTGACTAAACCCAACTGAAATTATCTGAACTCAGTCACATTAGGCTGAACTTGGCCGAACTCAGTTGGACTTGCATGATCTTGTCAAATCAACCCATTAAGGTTGACAACATTGAATTCCTTCTTTATTCCCCATCATTGGGATGTTCGCACTTCTTCTTCTTTTTCTTCTCTTTCCTTCATGTTCCTCTTCTTCTTTCTTCTCCCTTCCTGCTGCTGGAAACACCCAACAATTGAATGGCCTGACCCAACGCAAGTGAATCGAGTCAACTCACTAGCAACACAACCCACTCACCATACTCCTCTCTCTCTATCTCTCTCTCCTTCTCCTCTTCCTAATCTATAAACACCCAGATTAGCAACACAACCCACTCACATTACTCCTCTCTCTCTATCCATCTCTCCTCTCTCTCCTTCTCCTCTATCTCTCTCTCTTCCTCTCCTCTTCCTAATCTGGAAACACCCACTCACCATACTCCTCTCTCTCTCTCCTTCTCCTCTTCCTAATCTGGAAACACCATACTCTTCTTCTTTCTTCTCCCTTCCTGTTGCTAAAAACACCCAGCAATTGAACGGCCTGACCTAACTCAGGTGATTCGAGTCGACTCACCAACAACACAACCCACTCACCATACTCCTCTTTCTCTATCTCTCTCTCTCTCCTTCTCCTCTTCCTAATCTGGCAGTCGTTCAGAAACGCCTGGCATTAGACAGGGCTTGGCCGATCCGATGACCAACGAGTCAATGACTTGGTTCAAGTGGAACTGATGCAGCAACTCACTCACTCTCTTTCTGTCTCCCATTACTTCCAGCACATCTAGTGAGATTGTTGGACCAAGCCCGACCAGCAATTCGCACCCGCGAGGCAGCGACGATTCGGCTTCCTAACTCAATTCCTAACCGAGTGAACCTCCCTTTCTGTCTCTCACTCTTCTTCTTCTTCTTTCTTTTCTGCTTCCTTTCTTCCTTCCTCCTTTTTCGGGTATGCTCCACAAGGTTTGGACAAGGCCAAACATGATGCAGTCCAGCCGCACTCGAGTTGGTGCTCAACGGAGAAGAAGACCTCCGATAATGGCAGCTTCGACCTCCCTACTTCTTCATCCAATCCAGTCCTTAGGGACAATCTGTATGGGCCTTAGAAAGCTTGCAGACAAGCCTCCTTGAAATTTGGAGGAGACTAGACTGGCAGGTTCGACGTTGGGAGCTTGTAGTGGGTTTTCGAGCTTAGCAGCTATAAATGGGGACTGCTGCTCAATCCCTTCTTCTCTTATGACGAACCCTAGCCCTTCTTAGACTGTTGGATTGAACCCAAACGGTCAGGATATAATCCATCTGAAACCACACCCAAAACCGGTCGGTAATTAAAAACCGGTCGCGATTTCTTTCTCTAATATTTGAGGGAGCCCTAAACCATGGATTGGGTGGCTGATATCTTGTCGAATGAATAGCTGAGATTTGAATATAGTGTTCACGTGGATTGCCAAGCTGGCAAACAGAAGAAACAACGTTTCTTTCCATTTTTGGAAGAAAATCAACCCCACATGTTGTTGTTGTGATGGGGTTTGTGTGCACACCCGAGTGTAATATCCGGTGGAACAGCTATGGTTTTGGTCGTCACTTTCCATCCAACAAGATGGACGGTTCAGATCATCCATAGGGATGATCACAGTGGCTCACAGATTGATCAAACGAGAAGGAAGAAAAACAACTATGTCTTTCTTATTGAACGACTATGAGCAAGAACTCTCTCGTTTTTGGAAATGTCGGGTCAGCGGCTGTTTGACCTAGCTGGCTGATCTCGTGTGCAGTGAGTGAATATGCACTCGGTGCACCTACGCTCAAGTGTGGAGCTCTTAGAGTTGTTTTCAACAGATCCACTTCATCCATTTGATTTTTGGGGGTTTATTATGTCTATAGGTCAAAGTTGGGTACAATCTACAACTCAGGTGAGCCATAGTATCGGTATGATGCATCTGGATGATGATACCCAACGATCCTTAAAAGTTTAACGATCCTTGAAAGTTTAACGATCAGATTTTTTTTCCTATTATAGTTTAATTGACTATTTGGGGCTTTGAGGGCTGATTACGTGGAATCTGGTAGTAAATCCTAATTAGATATGATTATATTGTTTTATTATATTAATAACAAGAAATAATGAAATTTGTTATATATAATTTATATTATCACATATTTTTAATATATATAAATTATCTGAATATTAGTGAAAAAGAAACAATGATTAATATATATTATTTGCATAGTTGTACATCTCTTATGTTTTAATTTTATATAAAATGTTAAATTGTTTGAAATATGTTATTTATTGTAAATTTTATTAATTTAAGTAATATAAATTTTATTATTGTAATTCATACAAATGATGTTATAAATGTATAAATATAATATGGATTATAATTATATATCATTTTAATATGAAATTTTAAATAGTTATAAAGTATATAAATAACATTTCATAGTGTATATATTTATATTGTATTATGGTATTTATTATAAATGATTATTAAATAATTAAATTATAATATATTTATTTATTTATTTATTTATTTATTTATTTATATAGACACACACACTCTAAGTTATATATATTTGATAATTATTACATATTACATATTCTGAATTGGATGAGCAATCTGATGATTAGATAATCCCAAAATTGATCCTAAGCGCACCTAATGTTTTCCGATATTATTATCGATCCTTCTAAGTGTCCCCAAGCTAACATGGATGGACTCTAACCATTTCTTTTAAAATTGGGTGGTTATACCGTGTAAGTAAGTGTCAAATCATCCCATAGGAAGTTACGGGCTTGATGAACGGTGGATCTTGTAATCCAAAATTTTAAATCTACAATGGTCGGTTAAGTTTGTTTATTAATGAAATTAGAATCCTACAGATAGGTTTTTCTGATGACATGATGGTTCGTCTTGAAGAATAACGGATGGATAGCTTGATATATAGGTGTGGACTGCTTTCAACGGTCAGATTTAAACCATAATAATGTGAATATCTAAATAGGTTAAGTTTGTATTTATACTAAATTAGATTACATGGTAACACTTGAGTACTGGAAAGTATGGGGTGTTACAGGTGTACACGAACCGAGCTAGCTCGGTTCGTTCGCTCAACTCGACTCGAAAAAGCCCGATTAGACTCAGTTTGAAGCTGAGTTCAAGTCGAGTCAAGCTGATTTTTTGAGCTCGAAAATGAGTTTGAGCCGAGTTCGAGCTAGCCCTAGCTCGAATCGACTCGGATAGAACCCAGCTCGAATCGAACTCGGATCAAACTAGTTCTGTGACTCAATTACTTTGATATTGATGTTGTTCACCAAGCGTTTGATGAAATGACTTAACGAAGTGTGGTTGGTGGCAAGGAAGGTATATATATATGAAATAAATATCCTTTTTTTCTTGATTTTTATGTTGCTTAAAAAGTGTTTGATAAAATACGTAAAAAACCTTTGTTGTTGTTTTACATACAGTGGGTTTTTGAAGGTGCAGTCCAAGTGTTTGTGGAAATGCTGCATAGACGAACTCGGCTCGATCTTAGCTCGATCTTGGCTCGAACTCGGCTCGAACTAGTCCGAGTTGCTGATCGAATTAAGCCAAGCTGGTCAACCAAGCTCGAGGACTGAGTCGAGCCAAGTTCGAGCTGAGGTCAACTAGTGGCCGAGCCGAGTCGAGCTGAGGCCAGCTCGACTCGGTTCAACTCGATATACACCCCTAAACATGCCCTCGCGCACGCATAGAGATTAGGAGTAAGGAGTCGCACATAAAAATTACTTGAAGGGGAGAAGGGAATTAAGTACTGAGTATGGCCCACCGTAATTTATGTATTTTATGGAATCGAATTGGCTGGTGTACCACACACTGGCTATATAGCTAGTGTATTAACGTCATCAAGTTATGTGGGTCTCATCATGAGGTATGTGTTATATCTAAACTGTCCATCCATTTTTAGAGCTCATCCTAAGGCTTAAGACGAAAAAAAGATATATCTAACGATCAAGTGAACCACACTACAAAAAGCAGTGGGGGATTGAACATCTACCATTGAAACCCTTTTGGGTTTACAGAAGTTTTGGATCAATATGAAATTTCTTTTTCCTCTTCATCCAGATCTTTGTGACCTTATGAACAGATTGGATCGAAAATAAACATTATGGTTGGCCTTACAAAGTTTTTAACAGTGAAAATCATTATCTCCACTGCTATTTGTGGTGTGGTCCATTTGATCTTTGGATATGATTCATTTTTTTGGGTAGTACTCTAAAAGGCTCTCGAAAAAATGAATGAACGGTGTGGATATAATAAATACATCATTGTAGGGCCATGTAACTTTGATCTCCTTTGAACCATACGTACAACTCGGAGGTTGAGGAGTGTCAGCACTCATCTTCACAGGACACGTACCTACACTAGTTACATAGTTGGGGTGTGGTACACCAGCTATTTTATCCACTCTATCCACCGATTCTACCCGATAACTACAGGGCTTATATATATATATATATATATATATATATATATATATATATATATATATATATATATATATATATATATATATATATATATATATATATATATATATATATATAAAAGAAATGCTCACACACAACTAGTTGGACCATTTAAGTCGGTCCAACTAGCTGGGTATTAAATAGCATTTCTTTAATCACGTATAATTCCTTCTGTAAAAGGCTATGTGACATCAAATCTGAAATAGGTACAATAGGAATAAGCATCATCGATCCAGCTCGTTCATCAAATAGGGCCCACTTATTAAATTTTGTTGGCAAAAAATTAGTAAATGATCCTCATCACTGAAACCACACATTTGAGTTAAATCACGACAGTTGAAATGGACTTTTAATAGCCTAGTTTTCTTATAGAAAAATATCATACTATTAATCACAAAAAACTAATATTTCATGTTCTTCACATGCTTACAAGGAGCCTCAATTGATTAATGGACTGAATTTTTTACTCATATGGTGCACCACAAGAATACATGGCAAGTGCACAGTTTCTCTAATTATCCATTTTCTTCGAAAACAAGTCTTTTATTCTTTCTCTTCTTCTTTACTTAATGTTATCTCTCCTCATTTACTCCTCATTTAATGCTCTCTATCCATGTGCTATTGGAAATAGAGGTGCATTGCCTAAGAAAGCCTTCTTATCAAGGGAAGATAGGTAGGGCCCACCGTGATATTTGTGATAAATTTAGACATGGGCCAATTTTACTTGATCACTTCTTTCTACCATGTAGAAATGCCTGAGCAAAGTCACTCTAAGATCAAAGCTCCCTCTGTGGCCGAGCTGGCCTAGAAGAAGTAGAGGCTAGCTTCAAAGAAGAAGGTTGTTGCCCTCTCCACAGCTGGTCAGATGGGCATTGCTGTTGATCCCGCTATCGTTCCTGCCACTACTCCTCCAAACCTGCCAACGGTCTCAGAGGTGGTCGGGGTTGTCGCGGGGACAACCTCTATTGTTAAGGTCTAGCCTTCTGCAGCTCAGGCAGCTTTTGGTTCTGAGGCTCAATCCCTCTCACCTCAAGTGGATAACCCGGCTAGTGGCCAAGGTGGTGAGGCTTGGGGGTCCCTCAGATTGACCACTACCACGATGAAGGGCCTCCTACCCTAGATAGCTCAGCACGTTCCAGATGTTGAGTTTACCAGGGTGATGGACTTGCCTCCGGCAGCTATTGCAGGCCAGTTAGCGGCACGCTTCTACAGTGTAGGTTGTTTCTTTCATAATGGTCGTCTTTCATTACTTAGTATTTTTTTCTTGCCTTTTAATGTAGATTCGTTTTCAATTCACCCCCTCCCTCTTAAATGTTCATCGTGAGATATTGTGCGGTGAGATGGAATGCAAAGAGGAGGAGGCAGCTCTACTGTAGAAGAGTGTCAAATTCAAGCAACTCCACTCCGAGGTTACCACTCTGAAGGCCTAGGTTGGGGGGGGGGGGGGGGGGGGGGGTGAGAACTGAGCTAGAAGCATCAAAGTTACTTCTTAAGGATGCTCAGGAGGAGGGTGCCTGGTGGAAATCGGAGCTAGGCGAGTTAAGGTACAGCTTCAAAGTGAAGATAGATGCTCAGGCAGCTATTCTAGTGGCTCAGGCGACGACCTATTCTGGTGGCTTAGGCGACAGTCGTGGAGGAGTTCAAGGCCTCCACGGAGTGGGAGGAAAAGAGGGATGCACTCCATAGCATCGGGTATGACAAGTTCCTTAACGACGTTAAGGAGGCAGACCCTAAGCTCGACCTGTCCTCTTTCAAGGATTGTTCTGCTGAAGATCCGACTCCTTCAGAGACCGAGTACATGCCTTCTGAGCAGCTAACCCTAGCAAAGTCCTGAATCCCTTTCTCTTTTTGTATTTTTGTTTGCTCTCATCATGGACTCCTTTTATATTAATGAAAAAGAAAGTATTTTTGTAGCAATTGTGCTAGTTTTTTAAGTAGTCTTTTCAGATCGGCTTATTGTTTGTTAATAGGTTGGTTTTTCCGCTTGTTGGTTATACTGACAGACCAGGCATATTGGTTGAGTAGGATTATTAGGGTGAGCTTTTGAGCTATTCCTCTCATCGGGGGAATTTTACCCTTGCATAGTAGATGGATGACCTGTGGTGATCCCTTCATAGAGGGCTTGACAGCTTGCTTAGAAGGATTGTTTTCTCTTACACCAAGGGGTCCTCGTCGTAGATCATGCAATTTAAGTAGTGTTATAGATTAGTGATCTAACCTCCTCCTTTGAGGCTCAGACGATTAATTAGGATCATTTTCCCCTTGCATTAAGGGAAGTCCTTAATAGACTCTGTAGTATAATCGATTAGTGGTCCAACCTCCTCCTTAAGGGTCAGACAACTAGTTAGGACTATTGTTCCCTTGTACTAAGGGAAGTCCTTAATAGTCCATGTAGTTCTATCAGTTGTGGACAATGAGCATAATACAAAATTTTCCAACTTTGGGATTTTTATTCTAGATTCAGGACAAAACGCATAGATTCAGACCTGGAAGGTCGATCATTGTAGATTTTAGACTGTAATTATGAAGATTCCGACCAAAGGTCGGGTCGAATTTCACAGATAGTAGATCTTTAGATGTTCGGTGTTCCATGAGTGTAGCAGAGGTCATCATTCCATACCTTTGAGTCGATAGGTCCCAGGCCAGGTGGTGCCTGTTATTCTGTAGGGTCTTTCCCAATTCGACCCTAGAGTTCCTGAACCAGGTTCCTTGGTGTTCTAAAAGGTCCGGCTGAGGACCAAATCTCTATTTCGAAACTTTCTCATATTTACTCTAGAATTGTAGAATCGGGCCACTTGTTGTAGTCAAGTTGCGACCTTGAGTTGGGCTTGCTCCATCCTTTCTTTAAGTAAGTCTAGGTCCAGAGCCATCTATTCCGCATTCTAAGCTTTGTCGTAAGAGTGGGTTTGGGCTATCAGGAGCCCAATCTCTACTAAGATTATAGCTTCAGCTCTAAAGGGCAAGGAGAAGGGAGCTTCTCCTGTGGTCGTTCGGGCGATAGTCGATATGCCCAGAGGACATAGGGGAGCTCCTCGGCCCAAGCCCCTTTAGCCTTCTTGAGCTAGGTTCAAACATGGTTTTTGATAATCTTATTGACCGCCTCAACTTGACTGTTAGCTTGGGGGTGCCGAGGTGATGAGTAGACGTTTCAAATTTCAAGGTTCTCGCACATACCTCTGAATCGATCGTTGACAAACTGGTTCCCATTGTCTGTGATGATTGAGTGTGGGATTCCATACCGACATATGATGTTTTTCTAGAAGAAGTTGATAATTTTCTGCTCGGTAATCTTGGTTAGGGCCTCTGCCTCGACCCACTGGTGAAGTAGTCAACTGCAATGACTACAAATTTTGTCTGACCTTTACCTGTCGACAGAGGTCCGATAATGTCTATCCCCCATTAGGCGAACGGCCACAACCCAGTTATAGGAGTCGCTACTTAGGTGGCTGATGGGGTATATCTGCGAACCTCTGACATTTGTTGCACTTCCAGGCGTAATGCTTAACATCTTTCTGGATGGTCAGCCAGAAGTACCCTTGTTGGATGACCTTGTAGGCGAGGGTGCGACTGCCGGAATGATTATCGTAAACTCCCTCATGGATCTCTCTGGATGCATTCAGCCTCATTAGGTTGGAGACACCTGAGGTAGGGAAGGGGGAATCCCTTTTTGAACAAAGTGTCCCTGACCATGGTGTAATGGGCCGTCCTAAATTGGAGTCTACGTGCTTCGAGTAATTCTTCGGGTAGCTTGCCCTCCCGAAGATAGTTGACTATCAGGTCCATCCAACTCGAAGTCGGATTCACTGGGAGAACTAGATTGTGGTCAAGCTTATTGGTGCTTGGTTCGGCCAGGAACTCAATGGAAATTGCCCTCGGGATTTCATCTTTGGCCACTATGGCTAGCTTCGCTAGTGTATCTACTTTGGAGTTTTCTAACTTGGGGATCAAGATAACGTCACATTTTAAGAATTTTCTGATGAGTTCCTGGGCCTTCTGTAAGTAGGAGATCATTCTTTCCTCCTTAGCTTGGATTCGCTAGCTATCTGGTTGACGACGAGCTGTGAATCATCGTGGACTTTCAGGTTCTAAGCTCCCATCGCTGCCACTAACCTAAGTCCAGCGAGCAGTGCCTCGTATTCTGTTGCGTTGTTGGATATTTGGAATCCAAATCTTAAAGTACATTGCATGCGGGTTTGGTCAGGAGCCTCAAGAATTACCCTGACCCTGCTACCTTTAGAATTGGATGAGCTGTCAACGTATAATGGTTAGGTTGGTGAGTCTTGTTCGGCTACCTAACCTGCAGGTTGATTGGTTTTGCTGCTCGAACTAGCCTTCAGGTCACTTCTGCAAGTGACCTCGATAATAAAATCATTTATTACATGGCCTTTGATGGCAGTTTGAGGCTAATATTTAATGTCAAACTCACTGAGTTCAATCGTCCATTTTGTAAGTCTTCCCAACACTTCAAGTTTTTGGAGTACCTAGCAAAGAGGTCGGTTGGTCAGGACTATGATGGTATGGGCTTGCAAGTAAGGTCGGAGGCGGCGGGATGAGATGACTAGAGATAGAGCCATCTTCTCGATGTCTGAATACCTGGTCTCGACCGAGACTAAGGCTTTTGCTGACATAGTAGACCGGTAGTTACTTCCCTTCTTGTTCTCGCATAAGGATCGAGCTGACTACTACCGTTAAGACTGTTATGTATAGTAGGAGTGGCTCTCCTTGCTCAGGATTTGAAAGTAATGGTGGTGAACCTAGGTACTGTTTGAGCTGTTGAAAGGCCAACTCTCAGTCCTAGTTCACTCTATTTTCTATTTTCCTTTCAGCTATTTAAAGAATGGGAGACACTTATCTGTGGGTCGGGAGACGAACCAGTTGAGGGCGGCTACCCTCCCCATGAGGCACTGGATTTATTTCATAGTCCTAGGTGAGTTCATGTCTAGTAGAACTCGAATCTTGTTGGGGTTCACCTCAATCCTCCTTTGGCTGACTAGGAAACTAAGGAATTTTCTCAAGCCAACATCAAAGGCATATTTTCTCAAATTTAACTTCATTTGATATTTTTGTAGTATTGTGAATATTTTCTTAAGGTTGACGATGTGGTCTTTAGCTCTAATCCTCTTGATGAGCATGTCATCAACGTAGACTTCCATAGAGCGTCTAATCTGTTGAGCGAACATTTTGTTGACGAGTCATTGGTATGTGGCACCGATGTTCTTTAACGTGAAGGGCATGATCTTATAACAATAGAGTCATTTACCTATGACAAAAGTCATCTTCTACTTGTCACATGAATGCATGGTGATCTGATTATATCCCGAGTAAGCATCCGCAAAGCTCAGAAGCTCATGCCCGGTAGTGTTGTCGACTAACTGGTTAATCCATAGGAGAGGAAAACTGTCCTTGGGGTAAGCTTTATTCAAGTCAATGTAATTAATGCAGACTGTGAGACCTGACCCGAGTTCGCATGTGTGCATGTGTGTGTGTGAGTGTGCAACTCTCTTATTTTGGTCTCGTGGTCCTACCAGTTGAATCCCTGTGACCCGCGACCTATGGGTAGCATTTGCGGTCATCCTTGAGTCCAATTACGTAGACCCGACTCAGATCGATCCGAGACCTATGTCATCTTGTTCACTTCGTCATTGCGGTTCCAACGCCGCGTCTTGTGCGTCCATCTGATGTATAGATCATAATATGTAGGCTTTTCATTTCTAGACCTTGATCATGATCATGTAGCCCACCTAGTGTGAAGGGCACATTTTTCAAGATGGCTACCCACTTGTATGCAAATTCCAACACACACCACCCATACACTACATAAACCTCATCCTCTACACCACCCACTACCCATCCCTACCCCAAGCCTGTGAGTCTATGAGCATTGTTTATATCACCCTAGTTTCATGATAGATTTGCCTATCCTAGGAGAGAGAACTCATGATGACTCTCTCTCTCTCTCTCTCTCTCTCTCTCTCTCTCTCTCTCTCTCTCTTTTCTAGCAATTTGTCCTCTCCCTCTCATTTCTCTCTACTCTCTTCTCTCTCTTATCCTAGAAACACCTCCACATGTCCCCACCTTCTCCTTCTATCCAGCCCCTTTTCCCTCTAATCCCCTCCTATCTAACCTTCAACAATCTATCTCACCCATTGAAACATGTCCCTTGGAGCATGAAGAGTAGATTGATGTAACTTTGGAGTAGGATCCATTAAGGTAGGTGCATCTTTTTCTTCCCTTTCTCCCTTTCCTTTTGCTACATGCATAGAAGCATGTAGGACCCACTAATCCATGGTGGAGATCCTATATGGCTCCTAGGATGGAGGCCATGGGCCTAGATCTTACTCATTCCTTCCATGGTGGGTCATTCTCCATAGACCCACCATGATGTAGTTTCTCTTCATTCTAGTATCTCATAGACCATTTAGGTCTTTGCATGTGTAGTAGGGAAAGGTGTCCCCACCCTCTAGCAATTTTTCTTGATAAATAATAGCTTGCATGTAACATATGTACATATGGATGGCATGGATTGTATTATGGAAGGTCCATTAGTGGCGAGACCTTCTACCAATGGCCAGATCTTTCTCCTTCTCTCTCTCCTTCTCTCCTTTTTCTTCTATTTATTTCTAATGTAGTGTGGCCCACCAAGAAGGTCAACAACATCTAAGATCCATCAGGGAGATGGGACGTCCAAGCCCACCTTGTTGGACGTTCAGGCCCACCATACATGCATGGGTTATGTGGCCTCCAAACTTGATTTTTCATGGAGATTTTAAT